>CAWUFW010000144.1:4987830-5587830 GCA_963921515.1 Calotriton arnoldi
GTATTCTGGGACTGGTTTTGGGGTATCACCCTTCATCAGCCAGGCTAGCTTGAATCCAGTGGTGCAATGAGCAAGGGACCCACGTCTAGGCATACCCTTATCCACTTAGGGTGCATATAGCAACGTCACGAAATAACATGATGGACAGAGTGTTGAAACTTTTCAAACACTCACCCCCAGTCAGAGATCTGGGTTTAATACACTGTTATTTTTCTTGCCACCATCATCCCCAGCATTTACTCCTGCCCATGAGAAGTGCCGAACTGCCAGGTCCTCCTGGACTGGAAATAAGTATTCTGGGACTGGTTTTGTGGTATCACCCCTCATCAGCCAGGCTAGCTTGAATCGAGTGGTGCAGTGAGCAAGGGACCCAGGTCTAGGCATATCCTTATCCACTTAGGGCGCATATAGCAACTTCACAAAATAACATGATGGACAGAGTGTTGAAACTTTTCAAACACTCACCTCCAGTCAAAGATCTGTGTTTAATCCATCTTTATTTTGCTTGAAACGTCACCCTAGTTCTGGCCCCGGCAATATGTAAATCAATCTTGATCCTGCTCCCCATGGGAACAGTCCAGCACGAACTGGAAGCTAGGTCCTCCCTGGACTGGAAACAAGTACTCTGGGACTGGTTTCGGGGTATCACCCTTCATCAGCAAAGCTAGCTTGAATCCAGTGGTGCAGCGAGCAAGGGACCCAGGTCTAGGCATATCCTTATCTAGTTAGGGTGCATATAGCAACTTCACAAAATAACATGATGGATAGAGTGTTGAAACTTTTCAAACACTCACCTCCAGTCAAAGATATGGGTTTAATCCATCTTTATTTTGCTTGCCTCGTCATCCCAGTTCTGGACCCAGCCATATGTGAATCAGTCTTGACCCTGCTCCCCATGTGAACTATAAAGCCCGAACTGCCAAGCTAGGTCCTCCCTGGACTGGAAATAAGTATTCTGGGACTGGTTTTGTGGTATCACCCCTCATCAGCCAGGCTATCTTGAATCCAGTGGTGCAGCGAACAAGGGACCCACGTCCAGGCATATCCATATCCACTTAGGGTGCACAAAGCAACTTCACAAAATAACATGATGGCCAGAGTGTTGAAACGTTTCAAACACTCACCTCCAGTCACAGATCTTGGTTTAATCCATCGTTATTTTCCCTGGTACGTCACCCCAGTTTGGACCCAGCCATATGCAAATCAGTCTTGAACCTGCTCCCCATGGGAACAGTCCAGCCCGAACTGCCAAGCTAGGTCCTCCATGGACTGGAAACAAGTACTCTGGGACTGGGTTCAGGGTATCACCCCTCATCAGCCAGGCTATCTTGAATCCAGTGGTGCAGCGAGCAAGGGACCCACGTCCAGGCATATCCATATCCACTTAGGGTGCACAAAGCAACTTCACAAAATAACATGATGGCCAGAGTGTTGAAACATTTCAAACACTCACCTCCAGTCACAGATCTTGATTTAATCCATCGTTATTTTCCCTGGTACGTCACCCCAGTTTGGACCCAGCCATATGCAAATCAGTCTTGAACCTGCTCCCCATGGGAACAGTCCAGCCCGAACTGCTAAGCTAGGTCCTCCATGGACTGGAACTAAGTGTTCTGGGACTGGTTTCGGGGTATCACCTCTCATCAGCCAGGCTAGCTTGAATCCAGTGGTGCAGCGAGCAAGGGACCCACGTCTAGGCATACCCTTATCCACTACTGGCGCACATAGCAACTTCACAAAATAACATGATGGACAGAGTGTTGAAACATTTCAAACACTCACCTCCAGTCACAGATCTGGGTATAATCCATCGTTATTTTCCCTGGTACGTCACCCCAGTTTAGACCAAGCCATATGCAAATCAGTCTTCACACTACTCCCCATGGGAACAGTCCAGCCCAACTGCCAAGCTAGGTCCTCCCTGGACTGGAAATAGGCATCCTGAGACTGGTTTTGGGGTATCACCTCTAATCAGTCGGGCTAGCTTGATTCCAGTCACGCAGAGAGCAAACAACCCTTGTCTAGGCATACCCTTAGCCACTTTGGACGCGCATAGCAACATCACAAAAAAAAACTGAAGGACGGACTGTTGAAACTTTTCAAACACTCACCTCCAGTCAAAGATCTGGGTTTAATCCATCTTTATTCTGCTCACCAGTTCACCCCTGTTCTGGACCCAGCCATATGAAAATCAGTCTTGACCGAATGTATGTCGATACTTCGCAAAATAAAACAACGCATACTTTAACAACGTTGTTTTTAGTTCGCAAGTACCATTACAACGCATTTTTATATAACGAATACCATTACTTCGCAAGTGCTTTAAAATGCATATAAAATGTCTTTTCAACGGATCCCAATTCCCTGCATACTTTTACAACGCATTTTTTTAAATAACCCCGCAACACTACGCTAATTTCTACATCCCTATACACTACCCTACATAACACATACTCCACAACACTACCCTAAACCCTCAAACATTACCCCCAGCACGACCCTCCCACTTCCGCCAATCCGGTCCCTACATGCAAACACTACCCTGCACGACCCCCCAACACTACCCTAAACCCTAAAACACTACCCTACACTACACAAACAACACAACACTACCCTAAACCACTACTCCCTGCATGACCCTCCCCTTCCCCCTTTCCAGTCCCTACACTCAAACACTACCCTGCACGACACCCCGACACTACCCTAAACCCTAAAACACTACCCTACACAAACACCACAACACTACCCTAAACCCTAAAACACTACCCCTGCATGACCCTGCCCCTACACCCAGTCCGGTCCCTCCACTGAAACACTATGCTACACGACCCCCCGACACTACCCTAAACCCTAAAACACTACCCTACACTACACAAACACTACAACACTACCCTAAACCCTAAAACACTACCCCAAGCACGACCCTGCCCCTACCCCCAGTCCGCTCCCTACACTGAAACACTACCCTGCACGACCCCCACGACACTACCCTAAACCCTAAAACACTACCCTACACTACACTAACACCACAACACTACCCTAAACCCTAAAACACTACCCCAAGCACAACCCTACCCCTACCCCCAGTCCGTCCCCTACACTGAAACACTACCCTGCACAACCCCCGACACTACCCTAAACCCTAAAACACTACCCTACACTACACAAACACTACAACACTACCCTAATCCCTAAAACACTAACCCCTGCACGACCCTCCCCCTTCCCCCACTCCTGTCCCTACACACAAACACTACCCTGCATGACCCACGACACTACCCTAAACCCAAAAACACTACTCCTCAAATACAAACCCTTTAAATATACACAGCCCCTCTTACCTCTCTCTCCTCTGTGCATGTCCCTTGTCCTTGGCTGCAAGCGTTCTCAATAAAATGCGGTGAGGACAGTAGAAGTGCCCAAAAAGCCCCCAGCCAGCGCACAGGAGATTCAGAGGCCGCCTCCGCCCCACTGCCGTCATCGCTCCCTCGCTGCCTCCTCGGGTGCTCTGCCATCTGGGCACCGGTATTGGTTACCAGGCCGGAGGGGTCGTCACTCCAATTCCGGGCGCAGCCAACTGAACGCTAAGCCAGAACTGCCTTTGGGAGCCCCCGTGAGGTAGGGGGGGTGCTCGATGCTACGGTAAGGGCGAAATCGGCCTGTGCCTGATCGTACAGCATTGCTCTGCACTGGGCCCGCATGGAACCACCAACACGTCCTGCCCACAACAATGGACCCGACCCTGGCTTAGAGGCGCTTCCACTTACTGCCCGGGATCCGGTGCTGCTGCGGGGAGCCCTTCGTGCACAGGGTCGTGGATGAGTTGGCCACGCATTACAACGCTTGCGTTGTAACAGCGCATGTGATGTAATAACATACGTAGTAAAGGCTACGAGTTGTTACAGCGCATGCGTTTTTACGCTTGCGTTGTAATGGTATGCGAAGTACAAGTCACGTACTAATAGCTGTTTACCGTCTTGACCCTGCTCCCCATGGGAACAGTCTAGCCCGAACTGCCAAGCTAGGTCCTCTCTGGACTGGAAACAAGTATTCTGGGACTGGTTTTGGGGTATCACCCCTCATCAGCCAGGCTAGCTTGAATCCAGTGGTGCAATGAGCAAGGGACCCACGTCTAGGCATACCCTTATCCACTTAGGGTGCACATAGCAACGTCACGAAAAAAATGATGGACAGAGTGTTGAAACTTTTCAAACACTCACCCCCAGTCAGAGATCTGGGTTTTATACACTGTTATTTTTCTTGCCACATCACCCCAATTTACTCCGGCCGGAAGTGCCAAGCCAGGTCCTTCCTAGACTGGAAACAAGCATCCTGGGACCTATTTCGGAATATCATCCCTCATCAGCCAGGCTAGCTTGCATCCAGTGGCGTAGCGAGCAAGGGACCCATGTCTTGGCATACCCTTAGCCACTTAGGGTGCACATAGCAACATCAGGAAATAAAATGATTGACTAGTGTTGAAACTTTTCAAACACTCACCCCCAAGTCAGAAATCCTGGCTTAATCCATCGATATTTTGCTTGCTACTTCACCCCAGTTTGGACTCAGCCATATGCAAATTAGTCTTCACCCTACTCCCCATGGGAACAGTCCAGACCAACTGCCAAGCTAGGTCCTCCCTGGACTGGAAATAGGCATCCTGAGACTGGTTTTGGGGTATCACCTCTAATCAGCCAGGCTAGCTTGATTCCAGTCGCACAGAGAGCAAACGACCCTTGTCTAGGCACACCCTTAGCCACTTTGGACGCGAATAGCAACATCACTAAAAGAAACTGAAGGATGGAGTGTTGAAACTTTTCAAACACTCACCTCCAGTCAATGATCTGGGTTTAATCCATCTTTATTTTGCTCGCCACGTCACCCCAGTTCTGGACACAGCCATATGTAAATCAGCCTTGACCCTGGTCCCCATGGGAATAGTTATGTTAATGTTATGTTAATATGTTTTGTATAGCGCACAGCTGCCCCAGCAAAAAGGCGTCCCAGCGCTGAAGCAGAACATAGAGGCTGGAAGTCAGAGGAAACACTAAGCTACAGGGAAGAGATGGGTTTTAATAGCTTTACGAAAGGCCAAGTAATTCTCCATGGCACGAATGGAGTATGGTAAGGTATTCCAGAGCTTGGCAGCCAGAAGACGGAAAGAGCGTCCGCCCGACTGTACCCTCCTCATACGAGGCACCATCGCCAGGTGTTGTCCAGTAGAGCGGAGCTGGCACGTAGGGTGGTAAGGTGATATCAGATTGGTCAGGATGGCCGGAGAGGAGAGTTTGAGAATTTTAAATGCAGTACAGAGGACCTTAAATTCCACTCGGTTGACAACAGGAAGCCAGTGCAGCCGATGGATAGCCATAGAGGTGGGGCAGGTTCTGGGGAGGCCCAGCAGGGTTCTAGCCGCCGCGTTTTAGACTCGCTGAAGTCTCAGGGTTTCGCTCTTGTTCACCCCTAGATACAGCGCATTGGCATAGTCCAGTCTTGATAGAATGGAGGCCTGGATGATCATTTGCCTGACTGCCCGAACTGCCAAACTAGGTCCTCTCTGCACTGGAAACAAGTATTCTGGGACTGGTTTCGGGGTATCGCCCCTCATCAGCCAGGCTAGCTTGCATCCAGTGGTGCAGCGAGCAAGGGACCCATGTCTAAGTATACCCTTATCCACTTAGGGTGCACATAGAAGCATCAGGAAATAAAATGATGGACAAAGTGTTGAAACTTTTCAAACACTCACCCCCAGTCAGAAATCCTGGCTTAATCCATCGATATTTTGCTTACTACGTCACCCCAGTTTGGACCCAGCCATATGCAAATCAGTCTTGACCCTGCTCCCCATGGGAAAAGTCCAGCCCGAACTGACAAGCCAGGTCCTCCCTGGACTGGAAACTAGCATCCTGGGACCTATTTCGGGTATCATCCCTCATCAGCCAGGCTAGCTTGCATCCAGTGGCGCAGCGAGCAAGACACCCATGTCTAGGCATACCCTTAGCCACTTAGGGTGCACATAGCAACATCAGGAAATAAAATGATGGACGAAGTGTTGAAACTTTTCAAACACTCACCCTGAGTCAGAAATCCTGGCTTAATCCATTGATATTTTGCTTGCTACATGTGGGACTTGGCCCTTTTGGCTAAAGTTCCGTAAACATTTTGCTTTTCCCCTAGACCTCTTTTCTGACATAGTGTTGCCAACTTAGATGCTTTGGGCCTTTGCCACTGCTGATCAGTGTCAAAGTGCAAGTGCTCCCTGTATAAAGTATAATGGTAATTGGTTGACAATTGATTGGTATGTTTGCCTTACTAGTAAAGTCCCTAGTAAAGTGCACTATGTGTGCCAGGGCTGGTAATGCAAATGCTACTAGTAGGCCTGCAGCTCTAATTGTGCCACCCCCAGCCTTGAAAAGGGAACTCAGGCCTGCCATTGCAGTGCCTTCGCGCAGTTTGTTAAACTGCCATGTTATTCTGACAAGTGCGCCCACTTGCCAGACCTTACCCTTCCCTTTCTATGCACATCAGACACCCCTATGGTAGGTCCAAGGTACCCCCTGGGCAGGGGTGCAGTGCATGTGAAAGTTAGGACATGTACTAAGGTGTGTGCCAATTCCTGACAGTGAAATAATCTCCATTTCGTTTTTCACTGTTGAAAGGCCATCTTGCCCATAGGACAGATTGTAGAGGCTGTGTAATATGTTTTCCAGCCTATCTTCCCAAAGGCTTAAGATGGAGAGGTGAAGTTTAGTATGCCTGAACTCACAATGTAATAACACATCTTTTTATGAAGGTGGTTTTTGCATTGTGTGTTTAGAAGCCACTCTTTTAGAAGTGGCTGGGTTTTTGTGCTCTAACATTTCTGTGTGTCTGGATTTGAAAGTGATAGGATCTGGGGAAAGTCTTGACCCAGGGGAGGAGGTGAGACAGCAACAGGCTGACCTGCATCTGGAGTGTAGGGGGAGGAGTAGCCCCTAGAGGTGAAGAGGCCTGGGCTGCAGCCATAAACCAATGGCTCCGGCCCCTGCTGAGTGATTGAGGATCCAGACCCCCACTATCAAAGGAATAAAGGTGTCACTGGCAGGGAGGCACCCAGAACTGGTTTGAACAGGGGTCAGTGCCCCCTGAACACAAAGACTTCAAAGCCATTGAGGGTTATAACTATGAGAACTGAAGCCCCTGAACTTTGGAGAATGGCTTGATCAAGATTGAACAAGACTGGAGCTACTTCGTGGTCAAGAGGAACCTTTGCCAAGGAAGAAACAACTGTAGAGACTGAAGGAAAGGACTGACCCTTGTTGTGTGTTCTGGGGCTGGCCTGCAGTTTGCTGTTTTAACCAAGGAGAGGCTAAAGGGACTTTGCTGTGTGCTGTGTCCCCCTGCTTGAAAGCACTTTGCTGTGCTGTGTCCTGAGGTAACTTATCCCCAAGGGCCCGAGGTGAGCTGGCTCCCTGTTGCGGAAACTCAGGAACACAAAAGTTTCCAGGAGAGTCTCAGCGACGCTGTGTGCGTGTGCTTGTTGCAGCCTGAGACCCTCGTAAGAAGTGCCCTGTGATCGTGGGCACCTGGAGTCCAAGTGAGGATCAGCGACGCTGTGTGCGTGTGCTTTTTGCAGCCTGAGCCCTTCGTGAGGATCGTCCTGTTATTGTGTGCACCGGAATCCAAGTGAGTCTCAATGACGCTGTGTGCGTGTGCTTTGTGCAGCGTGAGACCTTCGTGAGGATTGCCTTGTTATCGTGCACCGGAATCCAAGTGAGTCTCAGCGACGCTGTGTGCGCGTGCTTTGTACAGCCTGAGACCTTCGTGAGGATTGCCTTGTTATCGTGCACCCGGAGTTAAAGTGAGTCTCAGCGACGCTGTGTGCGTGTTCTTTGTGCAGCCTGAGACCTTCGTGAGGAGTGCCCGGTGATCGTGCACCTGAAGCTCCAGGGAGTCTCAGCGACGCTGTGTGCGTGTGCCCTGTGGCAGCCTGAGATCTTCGTAGCAGTAGCGGCCCGGACCGGCAGCCCCGGAAGAGCTGAGCCGCCGGCCCGAGCCCGCCGTTGCCAATTCACAAACATTGCATCTGAGGCCCAAGTCGCTGGAAGAGGAGGAGGAGAGTGAGTTTGCGCCCCCAGGTAACGTGTGTCGACGCCTGGGGCAGGGTGCAGGCTCGGAGGGAGACGCTCTTGGCCTCTCTCTCATTTCGGCAGCGCAAGCCTCTGCTTCGGCTCGTATCGCGGCCCGTACTGGCCAAGGGAGTGGCAGTACCGGGGCTGGAGCGTGGAGCTGCACTTTTTGTTATTCCATACCCGTGTTGGGGGCAACTGTTGACGGAGTACCTGATTGTCGTATTACACATTGCATCATTTCTGCATAACGAACTACCTAACTAGTGTATTACGCATTGCATCATTTCTGCATAACGAACTACCTGATTAGTGTATTACGCATTGCATTATTCCTGCATAACGAACTACCTGATTAGTGTATTACGCATTGCATTATTCCTGCATAACGAACTACCTGATTGTCGTATGACGCATTGCATTGTTTCTGCATAACGAATTACCTGATTGTCGTATGACGTTTTGCATTGTTTCTGCATAACGAATTACCGGATTGCTGCGTTACGCATTGCACTATTTTTCCATTGCAAAGTGCCTGATTCTAGCATTACGAACTGCATAATAGTATTAGGACTACAGTGGAATGTTTGGAAGTGCTCATTAATATCGTCACAACTTACAAGGGCTGTCTGGCCTAACAACCAGCCAGAAGGAATATTACACATACTCATATGTTGGATTTATATCGTGTGGTCTTATCGTATATCTTTCTATATAAAATGTATACTCGTTTTTATAAAACTTGTGTGGAGTCCATTTGTGGTGTCATCATTGGGTTGCTGTCAGCGTGGTTGCAAATACTTTACACATGTGCCTTGAAGATAAGTCTGGCTGCTCGTGCCAAGCTACCAAGGGGGTCAGCGGGGGCTATCTCAGAAGGTGTCCTTCCTTTCCCTGATGTGGAAACGCGGTTCCCTATTTGGCCTAAGGTACCTACCTCAGCCAACCAGGGATCCCGGGTCTAACACTACATCAACCCATTTTGGACTCAGCCATATTCAAATCAGTCTTCACCCTACTCCCCATGGGAACAGTCCACCTGAACTGCCAATCTAGGTTCTCACAGGACTGGAAATAGGCGTCCTGAGACTGGTTTTGGGGTATCACCTCTAATCAGCCAGGCTAGCTTGTTTCCAGTCGCGCAGAGAGCCAACAACCCCTGTCTAGGCATACCCTTAGCCACTTCGGACACGGATAGCAACATCACTAAAAAAAACTGAAGAACGGAGTGTTGAAACTTTTCAAACACCCACCTCCAGTCAAAGATCTGGGTTTAATCGATCTTTATTTTGCTCGCCACGTCACCCAAGTTCTGGACCCAGCCATATGTAAATCAGTCTTGACCCTGCTCCCCATGGGAACAGTCCAGCCTGAACTGCCAAGCTAGGTCCTCCGTGGACCGGAAACAAGTATTCTGGGACTGGTTTCGGGGTATCACCCCTCATCAGCCAGGCTAGCTTGAATCCAGTGGTGCAGCGCGAAAGGGACCCACGTCTAGGCATGACCCTTATCCACTTAGGTCGCACATAGCAACTTTACATAATAACATGATGGACAGAGTGTTGAAATGTTTCAAATACTCACCTCCAGTCACAGATCTGGGTTTAATCCATAGTTATTTTCCCTGGTACGTCACCCCAGTTTGGACTCAGCCATACGCAAATCAGTCTTGACCCGGCTCCCCATTTGAACAGTCCAGCCCGAAGTGCCATGCCAGGTCCTCCCTGGACTGGAAACAAGCATCCTGGGACCTATTTCCGGGTATCATCCATCATCAGCCAGGCTAGCTTGCATCCAGTGGTGCAGCGAGCAAGGGACCCATCTCTAGGCATATCCTTAGCCACTTAGGGTGCACATAGCAATATCAGGAAATAAAATGATGGACGAGAGTGTTGAAACTTTTCAAACACTCACCCCCAGTCAGAAATCCTGGCTTAATCCATCGATATTTTGCTTACTACGTCACCACATCTTTGTGTCAGCCCCATGCATATCAGTCTTCACCCTACTCCCCATGGAAACAGTCCAGCCGTACTGCAAATCTAGGTCCTCCCTGGACTGGAAATAGGCATCTTGAGACTGGTTTTGGGGTATCACCTCTAATCAGCCAGGCTAGCTTGATTCCAGTCGCGCAGAGAGCAAACTACCCTTTTCTAGGCATACCCTTAGCCACTTTGGACGCGCATAGCAACATCACTAAAAAAAACTGAAGGACGGAGTGTTGAAACTTTTCAAACACTCAGCTCCAGTCAAAGCTCTGGGTTTAATCCATCTTTATTTTGCTCGCCACGTCACCCCAGTTCTGGACCCAGCCATATGTAAATCAGTCTTGACCCTGCTCCCCATGGGAACAGTCAAGCCCGAACTGCCAAGCTAGGTCCTCCCTGGACTGGAAACAAGTATTCTGGGACTGGGTTCAGGGTATCACCCCTCATCAGCCAGGCTAGCTTGAATCCAGTGGTGCAGCGAGCAAGGGACCCACGTCTAGGCATACCCTTATCCACTTAGGGTGCACATAGCAACTTCACAAAATAACATGATGGACAGTGTGGAAACTTTTCAAATACTCACCCCCCAGTCAGAAATCCTGGCTTAATCCATTGAAAGTTTGCTTGCTATGTCACACCAGTCTTGACTCAGCCATATGCAAATCAGTCTTCACCCTACTCCCGATGGGAACAGTCCAGCCAAAATGCCAAGCTAGGTCCTACCTGGACTGGAAATAGGCATTTATGAGACTGGTTCTGGGGTATCACCTCTAATCAGCCAGGCTAGCTTGATTTCAGTCGCGCAGAGAGCAAACAACCCTTGTCTAGGCATACCCTTAGACACTTTGGATGCGCACAGCAACATCACTAAAAAAAACTGAAGGACGGAGTGTTGAAACTTTTCAAGCTCTCACATCCAGTCAAAGATCTGGGTTTAATCCATCTTTATTTTGCTCGCCACGTCACCCCAGTTCTGGACCCATCCGTATACAAATCATTTTTGACCCTGCTCCTGATAGGAACAGTCCAGCCCGAACTGCCAAGCTAGGTCTTCCCTGGACTGGAAACAAGTATTATGGGACTTGTTTCGGGGTATCACCCCTCATCAGCCAGGCTAGCTTGAATCCAGTGGTGCAGCGAGCAAGGGACCCACGTCTATGCATACCCTCATCCACTTAGGGCGCACATAGCAACTTCACAAAATAAAATGATGGACAGAGTGTTGAAACTTTTCATACACTCACCCACAGTCAGAGATCTGGGTTTTATACACTGTTATTTTTCTCGCCACATCACCCCAGTTTACCCCAGCCCGAAGTGCCAAGCCAGGTCCTCCCTGGACTGTGAACAAGCATCCTGAGACCTATTTTGTGGTAACATCCCTCATCAGCCAGGCTAGCTTCCATCCAGTGGCGCAGCGAGCAAGGGACCCATGTCTAGGCATACCCTTAGGCACTTAGGGTGCACATAGCAACATCAGGAAATAAAATGATGGACAAAGTGTTGAAACTTTTCAAACACTCACCCCCAGTCAAAAATCCTGGCTTAATCCATCGATATTTTGCTTACTACGTCACCACATCTTTGTGGCAGCCACATGCAAATCAGTCTTCACCCTATTCCCCATGGAAACAGTCTAGCCGAACTGCAAAGCTAGGTCCTCCCTGGACTGGAAATAGGCATCCTGAGACTGGTTTTGGGGTATCACCTCTAATCAGCCAGGCTAGCTTGATTCCAGTCGCGCAGAGAGCAAACGACCCTTGTCTAGGCATACCATTAGCCACTTTGGACGCGCATAGCAACATCACTAAATAAACTGAAGGATGGAGTGTTGAAACTTTTCAAACACTCACCTCTAGTCAAAGATCTGGGTTTAATCCATCTTTATTTTGCTCGCCACGTCACCCCAGTTCTGAGCCCACCCATATGTAAATCAGTTTTGACCTTGCTGCTCATGGGAACAGTCCTGCCCGAAGTGCCAAGCTAGGTCCTCCCTGGACTGGAAACAAGTATTCTCGGACTGGTTTCAGGGTATCACCCCTCATACGCCAGGCTAGCTTGAATCTAGTGGTGCAACGAGCAAGGGACCCATGTCTAGGCATACCCTTATCCACTTAGGGCGCACATAGCAACTTCACAAAATAACATGATGGACAGAGTGTTGAAACGTTTCAAACACTCACCTCCAGTCACAGATCTGGGTTTAAGCCATTGTTATTTTTCCCTGGTACGTCACCCCAGTTTGGACCCAGCCATATGCAAATCAGTCTTGGCCCTGCCCCCCATGGGAACAGTCCAGACAGAACTGCCAACTTAGGTCCTCCCTGGACTGGAAACAAGTATTCTAGGACTGGTTTCGGGGTATCACCCATCATCAGCCAGGCTAGCTTGAATCCAGTGGTGTAGCGAGCAAGGGACCCACGTCTAGGCATACCCTTGTCCACTTAGGGAGCACATAGCAACTTCACAAAATAAAATGATGGACAGAGTGTTGAAACTTTTCAAACACTCACCCCCCAGTCAGAGATCTGGGTTTTATACACTGTTATTTTTCTCGCCACATCCCCCCAGTTTACCCCAGTCCGAAGTGCCAAGCCAGGTCCTCCCATGACTGGAAACAAGCATCCTCGGACCTATTTCGGGGTATCATCCCTCATCAGCCAGGCTAGGTTGCATTCAATGGTGCAGCGAGCAAGGGACCCATGTCTAGGCATACCCTTAGCCACTTAGGGTGCACATAGCAACATCACTAAAAAACCTGAAGAACGGAGTGTTGAAACTTTTCAAACACTCACCTCCAGTCAAGTATCTGGGTTTAATCCATCTTTATTTTGCTCGCCACGTCATCCCAGTTCTGGACCCAGCCATAGGTAAATCAGTGTTCACCCTGCTCCCCATGGGAACAGTCCAGCCCGAACTGCCAAGCTAAGTCCTCCCTGGACTGGAAACAAGTATTCTGGGACTGGTTTCGGGATATCACCCCTCACCAGCCAGGCTAGCTTGAATCCAGTGGTGCAGCAAGCAAAGGACCCACTTCTAGGCATACCCTTATCCACTTAGGGCGCACATAGCAACTTCACAAAATAAAATGATGGGCAGAGTGTTGAAACTTTTCAAACACTCAACCCCAGTCAGAGATCTGGGTTTTATACACTGTTATGTTTCTCGCCACATCACCCCAGTTCACCCCATGCCAAAGTGCCCGGCCAGGTCCTCCCTGTACTGGAAACAAGCATCCTGGGACCTATTTCGGGGTATCATCCGTAATCAGCTAGGCTAGCTTGCATCCAGTGGCGCAGCGAACAAGGGACACATGTCTAGGCATACCCTTATCCACTTAGGGTGCACATAGCAACATCAGTAAATAAAATGATGGACGAAGTGTCGAAACTTTTCAAACACTCACCCCCCAGTCAGAAATCCTGGCTTAATCCATTGATATTTTGCTTGCTACGTCACCCCAGTTAGGACTCAGCCATATGCAAATCAGTTTTCACCCTTCTCCGCATGGGAACAGTCCAACCGAACTGCCAAGCTAGGTCCTCCCTGGACTGGAAATAGGCATCCTGAGACTGGTTTTGGTGTATCACCTCTAATCAGCGAGGCTAGCTTGATTCCAGTTGTGCAGAGAGCAAACAACCCTTGTCTAGGCATCTTCTTTGCCACTTTGGACGCGCATAGCAACATCACAAAAAAAAAATGAAGGATGGAGTGTTGAAACTTTTCAAACACTCAGCTCCAATCAAAGCTCTGGGTTTAATCCATCTTTATTTTGCTCGCCACGTCACCCCAGTTCTGGACCCAGCCATATGTAAATAAGTCTTCACCCTGCTCTCCATGGGAACAGTCCAGCCCGAACTGCCAAGCTAGGTCCTCCCTGGACTGGAAACGAGTATTCTGGGACTGGTTTCGGGGTATCACCCCTGATCAGCCAGGCTAGCTTGAATCCAATGGTTCAGCGAGCAAGGGACTCACATCTAGGCATTCCCTTATCCACTTAGGGCGCACATAGCAAGTTCACAAAATAAAATGATGGACAGAGTTTTGAAACTTTTCAAACACTCACCTCTAGTCAAAGATCTGGGTTTAATCCATCTTTATTTTGCTCGCCACGTCACCCCAGTTCTGGGCCCACCCATATGTAAATCAGTTTTGACCTTGCTGCTCATGGGAACAGTCCTGCCCGAAGTGCCAAGCTAGGTCCTCCCTGGACTGGAAACAAGTATTCTCGGACTGGTTTCAGGGTATCACCCCTCATACGCCAGGCTAGCTTGAATCTAGTTGTGCAACGAGCAAGGGACCCACGTCTAGGCATACCCTTATCCACTTAGGGCGCACATAGCAACTTCACAAAATAACATGATGGACAGAGTGTTGAAACGTTTCAAACACTCACCTCCAGTCACAGATCTGGGTTTAAGCCATTGTTATTTTTCCCTGGTACGTCACCCCAGTTTGGACCAGCCATATGCAAATCAGTCTTGGCCCTGCCCCCCATGGGAACAGTCCAGACAGAACTGCCAACTTAGGTCCTCCCTGGACTGGAAACAAGTATTCTAGGACTGGTTTCGGGGTATCACCCATCATCAGCCAGGCTAGCTTGAATCCAGTGGTGCAGCGAGCAAGGGACCCACGTCTAGGCATACCCTTGTCCACTTAGGGAGCACATAGCAACTTCACAAAATAAAATGATGGACAGAGTGTTGAAACTTTTCAAACACTCACCCCCCAGTCAGAGATCTGGGTTTTATACACTGTTATTTTTCTCGCCACATCCCCCCAGTTTACCACAGTCCGAAGTGCCAAGCCAGGTCCTCCCATGACTGGAAACAAGCATCCTCGGACCTATTTCGGGGTATCATCCCTCATTAGCCAGGCTAGGTTGCATTCAATGGTGCAGCGAGCAAGGGACCCATGTCTAGGCATACCCTTAGCCACTTAGGGTGCACATAGCAACATCACTAAAAACCTGAAGAACGGAGTGTTGAAACTTTTCAAACACTCACCTCCAGTCAAGTATCTGGGTTTAATCCATCTTTATTTTGCTCGCCACGTCATCCCAGTTCTGGACCCAGCCATAGGTAAATCAGTCTTCACCCTGCTCCCCATGGGAACAGTCCAGCCCGAACTGCCAAGCTAAGTCCTCCCTGGACTGGAAACAAGTATTCTGGGACTGGTTTCGGGATATCACCCCTCACCAGCCAGGCTAGCTTGAATCCAGTGGTGCAGCAAGCAAGGGACCCACTTCTAGGCATACCCTTATCCACTTAGGGCGCACATAGCAACTTCACAAAATAAAATGATGGGCAGAGTGTTGAAACTTTTCAAACACTCAACCCCAGTCAGAGATCTGGGTTTTATACACTGTTATGTTTCTCGCCACATCACCCCAGTTCACCCCATGCCAAAGTGCCCGGCCAGGTCCTCCCTGTACTAGAAACAAGCATCCTTTGACCTATTTCGGGGTATCATCCATAATCAGCTAGGCTAGCTTGCATCCAGTGGTGCAGCGAACAAGGGACACATGTCTAGGCATACCCTTATCCACTTAGGGTGCACATCAGTAAATAAAATGATGGACGAAGTGTCGAAACTTTTCAAACACTCACCCCCCCAGTCAGAAATCCTGGCTTAATCCATTGATATTTTGCTTGCTACGTCACCCCAGTTTGGACTCAGCCATATGCAAATCAGTTTTCACACTTCTCCGCATGGGAACAGTCCAACCGAACTGCCAAGCTAGGTCCTCCCTGGACTGGAAATAGGCATCCTGAGACTGGTTTTGGTGTATCACCTCTAATCAGCGAGGCTAGCTTGATTCCAGTCGTGCAGAGAGCAAACAACCCTTGTCTAGGCATCTTCTTTGCCACTTTGGACGCGCATAGCAACATCACAAAAAAAAAAATGAAGGATGGAGTGTTGAAACTTTTCAAACACTCAGCTCTAATCAAAGCTCTGGGTTTAATCCATCTTTATTTTGCTCGCCACGTCACCCCAGTTCTGGACCCAGCCATATGTAAATAAGTCTTCACCCTGCTCTCCATGGGAACAGTCCAGCCCGAACTGCCAAGCTAGGTCCTCCCTTGACTGGAAACAAGTATTCTGGGACTGGTTTCGGGGTATCACCCCTCATCAGCCAGGCTAGCTTGAATCCAGTTGTGCAGCGAGCAAGGGACCCACATCCATGCATACCCTCATCCACTTAGGGCGCACATAGCAACTTCACAAAATAACATGATGGACAGAGTAATGAAACTTTTCAAACACTCACCTCCAGTCAAAGATCTGGGTTTAATCCATGTTTATTTTGATCGCCACGTCAGCCCAGTTCTGTACCCAGCCATATGTAAATCAGTCTTGACCCGGCTCCCCATGGGAACAGTCAAGACCGAACTGCCAAGCTAGGTACTCCCTGGACTGTAAACAAGTATTCTGGGACTGGGTTCAGGGTATTACCCCTCATCAGCCAGGCTAGCTTGAATCCAGTGGTGCAGCGAGAAGGGACCCACGTCTAGGCATAACCTTATCCACTTAGGGTGCACATAGCAACTTCACAAAATAACATGATGGACAGAGTGTTGAAACATTTCAAACACTCACCTCCAGTCACAGATCTGGGTTTAATCCATCGTTATATTCCCTGGTACGTCACCCCAGTTTGGACCCAGCCATATGCAAATCAGACTTGAACCTGCTCCCCTTTGGAACAGTCCAGCCCGAACAGCCAAGCTAGGTCCTCCCTGGACTGGAAACAAGTATTCTGGGACTGGTTTCGGGGTATCACCCCTCATCAGCCAGGCTAGCTTGAATCCATTGGTGCAGCGAGCAAGGGACCCACGTCTAGGCATAACTTTATCCACTTAGGGCGCACAAAGCAACTTCACAAAATAACATGATGGGCAGAGTGTTGAATCTTTTCAAACACTCACCTCCAGTCAGAGATCTGGGTTTAATCCATCTTTATTTTGCTCGACACGTCACCCCAGCTCTGGACCCAGCCATATGTAAATCAGTCTTGAACCTGCTCCCCATGGGAACAGTCCAGACCGAACTGCTATGCTAGGTCCTCCCTGGACTGGAAACAAGTATTCTGGGACTGGGTTCAGGGTATCACCCCTCATCAGCCAGGCTAGCTTGAATCCAGTGGTGCAGCAAGCAAAGGGACCTACGTCTAGGCATACCCTTATCCACTTAGGGTGCACATAGCAACTTCACAAAATAACATGATAGATAGAGTGTTGAAACGTTTCAAACACTCACCTCCAGTCACAGATCTGGGTTCAATCCATCGTTATTTTCCCTGGTACGTCACCCCAGTTTGGACCCAGCCATATGCAAATCAGTCTTGAACCTGCTCCCCTTTGGAACAGTCCAGCCCGAACAGCCAAGCTAGGTCCTCCCTGGACTGGAAACAAGTATTCTGGGACTGGTTTTGGGGTATCACCCCTCATCAGCCAGGTTAGCTTGAATCCAGTGGTGCCGCGAGCAAGGGACCCACGTCGAGGCATACCCTTATCCACTTAGGGCGCACATAGCAACTTCACAAAATAACATGATGGACAGAGTGTTGAAACGTTTCAAACACTCACCTCCAGTCACAGATCTGGGTTTAAACCATCGTTATTCTCCCTGGTACGTCACCCCAGTTTGGACCCAGCCATATGCAAATCAGTCTTGAACCTGCTCCCCATGGGAACAGTCTAACCCGATCTGCCAAGCTAGGTCCTCCCTGGACTGGAAACAAGTATTCTGGGACTGGTTTTGGGGTATCACCCCTCATCAGCCAGGCTAACTTGAATCCAGTGGTGCAGCGAGCAAGGGACCCACGTCTAGGCTTACCCTTATCGACTTAGGGCGCACATAGCAACTTCACAAACTAACATGATGGACAGAGTGTTGAAACTTTTGAAACACTCACCTCCAGTCAAAGATCTGGGTTTAATCCATCTTTATTTTGCTTGCCACGTCACCCCAGTTCTGGACCTGGCAATATGTAAATCAGTCTTAACCCCTGCTCCCCTTGAGAACACTCCAGCCCGAACTGCCAAGCTAGGGTTCCCTGGACTGGAAGCAAGTATTCTGGGATGGTTTTGGGGTATCACCCCTCATCAGCCAGGTAGCTTGAATCCAGTTGTGCAGCGAGCAAGGGACCCACGTCCAGGCAAACCCTCATCCACTTAGGGCGCACATAGCAACTTCACAAAATAACATGATGGACAGAATGTTGAAACTTTTCAAACACTCATCTCCAGTCAAAGATCTGGGTTTAATCCATCTTTATTTTGCTCGCCACGTCACCACAGTTCTGGACCCGGCAATATGTAAATCAGTCTTGACCCTGCTCCCCATAGGAACAGTCCAGCCCGAACTGCCAAGCTAGATCCTCCCTGGACTGGAAACAAGTATTCTGGGACTGGTTTCAGGGTATCACCCTTCATCAGCAAAGCTAGCTTGAATCCAGTGGTGCAGCGAGCAAGGGACCCAGGTCTAGGCATATCCTTATCTACTTAGGGCGCATATAGCAACTTCACAAAATAACATGATGGATAGAGTGTTGAAACTTTTCAAACACTCACCTCCAGTCAAAGATATGGGTTTAATCCATCTTTATTTTGCTTGCCACGTCATACCAGTTCTGGCCCAGCCATATGTGAATCAGTCTTGACCCTGCTCCCCATGAGAACAGTCAAGCCCGAACTGCCAAGCTAGGTCCTCCCTGGACTGGAAATAAGTATTCTGGGACTGGTTTTGTGGTATCACCCCTCATCAGCCAGGCTAGCTTGAATCGAGTGGTGCTGTGAGCAAGGGACCCAGGTCTAGGCATATCCTTATCCACTTAGGGCGCATATAGCAACTTCACAAAATAACATGATGGACAGAGTGTTGAAACTTTTCAAACACTCCCCTCCAGTCAAAGATCTGTGTTTAATCCATCTTTATTTTGCTTGAAACGTCACCCTAGTTCTGGACCCGGCAATATGTAAATCAATCTTGATCCTGCTCCCCATGGGAACAGTCCAGCACGAACTGGAAGCTAGGTCCTCCCTGGACTGGAAACAAGTACTCTGGGACTGGTTTCGGGGTATCACCCTTCATCAGCAAAGCTAGCTTGAATCCAGTGGTGCAGCGAGCAAGGGACCCAGGTCTAGGCATATCCTTATCTAGTTAGGGTGCATATAGCAACTTCACAAAATAACATGATGGATAGAGTGTTGAAACTTTTCAAACACTCACCTCCAGTCAAAGATATGGGTTTAATCCATCTTTATTTTGCTTGCCACGTCATCCCAGTTCTGGACCCAGCCATATGTGAATCAGTCTTGACCCTGCTCCCCATGAGAACTATCAAGCCCGAACTGCCAAGCTAGGTCCTCCCTGGACTGGAAATAAGTATTCTGGGACTGGTTTTGTGGTATCACCCCTCATCAGCCAGGCTATCTTGAATCCAGTGGTGCAGCGAACAAGGGAACCACGTCCAGGCATATCCATATCCACTTAGGGTGCACAAAGCAACTTCACAAAATAACATGATGGCCAGAGTGTTGAAACGTTTCAAACACTCACCTCCAGTCACAGATCTTGGTTTAATCCATCGTTATTTTCCCTGGTACGTCACCCCAGTTTGGACCCAGCCATATGCAAATCAGTCTTGAACCTGCTCCCCATGGGAACAGTCCAGCCCGAACTGCCAAGCTAGGTCCTCCATGGACTGGAAACAAGTACTCTGGGACTGGGTTCAGGGTATCACCCCTCATCAGCCAGGCTATCTTGAATCCAGTGGTGCAGCGAGCAAGGGACCCACGTCCAGGCATATCCATATCCACTTAGGGTGCACAAAGCAACTTCACAAAATAACATGATGGCCAGAGTGTTGAAACATTTCAAACACTCACCTCCAGTCACAGATCTTGATTTAATCCATCGTTATTTTCCCTGGTACGTCACCCCAGTTTGGACCCAGCCATATGCAAATCAGTCTTGAACCTGCTCCCCATGGGAACAGTCCAGCCCGAACTGATAAGCTAGGTCCTCCATGGACTGGAACTAAGTGTTCTGGGACTGGTTTCGGGGTATCACCTCTCATCAGCCAGGCTAGCTTGAATCCAGTGGTGCAGCGAGCAAGGGACCCACGTCTAGGCATACCCTTATCCTCTACTGGCGCACATAGCAACTTCACAAAATAACATGATGGACAGAGTGTTGAAACATTTCAAACACTCACCTCCAGTCACAGATCTGGGTATAATCCATCGTTATTTTCCCTGGTACGTCACCCCAGTTTAGACCAAGCCATATGCAAATCAGTCTTCACACTACTCCCCATGGGAACAGTCCAGCCCAACTGCCAAGCTAGGTCCTCCCTGGACTGGAAATAGGCATCCTGAGACTGGTTTTGGGGTATCACCTCTAATCAGTCGGGCTAGCTTGATTCCAGTCACGCAGAGAGCAAACAACCCTTGTCTAGGCATACCCTTAGCCACTTTGGACGCGCATAGCAACATCACAAAAAAAAACTGAAGGACGGACTGCTGAAATTTTTCAAACACTCACCTCCAGTCAAAGATCTGGGTTTAATCCATCTTTATTCTGCTCACCAGTTCACCCCTGTTCTGGACCCAGCCATATGAAAATCAGTCTTGACCGAATGTATGTCGATACTTCGCAAAATAAAACAACGCATACTTTAACAACGTTGTTTTTAGTTCGCAAGTACCATTACAACGCATTTTTATATAACGAATACCATTACTTCGCAAGTGCTTTAAAATGCATATAAAATGTCTTTTCAACGGATCCCAATTCCCTGCATACTTTTACAACGCATTTTTTTAAATAACCCCCCAACACTACGCTAATTTCTACATCCCTATACACTACCCTACATAACACATACTCCACAACACTACCCTAAACCCTCAAACATTACCCCCAGCACGACCCTCCCACTTCCGCCAATCCGGTCCCTACATGCAAACACTACCCTGCACGACCCCCCAACACTACCCTAAACCCTAAAACACTACCCTACACTACAAAACAACACAACACTACCCTAAACCACTACTCCCTGCATGACCCTCCCCTTCCCCCTTTCCAGTCCCTACACTCAAACACTACCCTGCACGACACCCCCGACACTACCCTAAACCCTAAAACACTACCCTACACAAACACCACAACACTACCCTAAACCCTAAAACACTACCCCCTGCATGACCCTGCCCCTACACCCAGTCCGGTCCCTCCACTGAAACACTATGCTACACGACCCCCCGACACTACCCTAAACCCTAAAACACTACCCTACACTACACAAACACTACAACACTACCCTAAACCCTAAAACACTACCCCAAGCACGACCCTGCCCCTACCCCCAGTCCGCTCCCTACACTGAAACACTACCCTGCACGACCCCCTCGACACTACCCTAAACCCTAAAACACTACCCTACACTACACTAACACCACAACACTACCCTAAACCCTAAAACACTACCCCAAGCACAACCCTACCCCTACCCCGTCTGTCCCCTACACTGAAACACTACCCTGCACAACCCCCGACACTACCCTAAACCCTAAAACACTACCCTACACTTCACAAACACTACAACACTACCCTAATCCCTAAAACACTAACCCCTGCACGACCCTCCCCCTTCCCCCACTCCAGTCCCTACACACAAACACTACCCTGCACGACCCACGACACTACCCTAAACCCAAAAACACTACTCCTCAAATACAAACCCTTTAAATATACACAGCCCCTCTTACCTCTCTCTCCTCTGTGCATGTCCCTTGTCCTTGGCTGCAAGCGTTCTCAATAAAATGCGGTGAGGACAGTAGAAGTGCCCAAAAAGCCCCCAGCCAGCGCACAGGAGATTCAGAGGCCGCCTCCGCCCCACTGCCGTCATCGCTCCCTCGCTGCCTCCTCGGGTGCTCTGGCATCTGGGCACCGGTATTGGTTACCAGGCCGGAGGGGTCGTCACTCCAATTCCGGGCGCAGCCAACCGAACGCTAAGCCAGAACTGCCTTTGGGAGCCCCCGTGAGGTAGGGGGGGTGCTCGATGCTACGGTAAGGGCGAAATCGGCCTGTGCCTGATCGTACAGCATTGCTCTGCACTGGGCCCGCATGGAACCACCAACACGTCCTGCCCACAACAATGGACCCGACCCTGGCTTAGAGGCGCTTCCACTTACTGCCCGGGATCCGGTGCTGCTGCGGGGAGCCCTTCGTGCACAGGGTCGTGGATGAGTTGGCCACGCATTACAACGCTTGCGTTGTAACAGCGCATGCGATGTAATAACATACGTAGTAAAGGCTACGAGTTGTTACAGCGCATGCGTTTTTATGCTTGCGTTGTAATGGTATGCGAAGTACAAGTCACGTACTAATAGCTGTTTACCGTCTTGACCCTGCTCCCCATGGGAACAGTCTAGCCCGAACTGCCAAGCTAGGTCCTCTCTGGACTGGAAACAAGTATTCTGGGACTGGTTTTGGGGTATCACCCCTCATCAGCCAGGCTAGCTTGAATCCAGTGGTGCAACGAGCAAGGGACCCACGTCTAGGCATACCCTTATCCACTTAGGGTGCACATAGCAACGTCACGAAAAAAATGATGGACAGAGTGTTGAAACTTTTCAAACACTCACCCCAGTCAGAGATCTGGGTTTTATACACTGTTATTTTTCTTGCCACATCACCCCAATTTACTCCGGCCGGAAGTGCCAAGCCAGGTCCTTCCTAGACTGGAAACAAGCATCCTGGGACCTATTTCGGAATATCATCCCTCATCAGCCAGGCTAGCTTGCATCCAGTGGCGTAGCGAGCAAGGGACCCATGTCTTGGCATACCCTTAGCCACTTAGGGTACACATAGCAACATCAGGAAATAAAATGATTGACTAGTGTTGAAACTTTTCAAACACTCACCCCCAAGTCAGAAATCCTGGCTTAATCCATCGATATTTTGCTTGCTACTTCACCCCAGTTTGGACTCAGCCATATGCAAATTAGTCTTCACCCTACTCCCCATGGGAACAGTCCAGACCAACTGCCAAGCTAGGTCCTCCCTGGACTGGAAATAGGCAGCCTGAGACTGGTTTTGGGGTATCACCTCTAATCAGCCAGGCTAGCTTGATTCCAGTCGCACAGAGAGCAAACGACCCTTGTCTAGGCACACCCTTAGCCACTTTGGATGCGAATAGCAACATCACTAAAAGAAACTGAAGGATGGAGTGTTGAAACTTTTCAAACACTCACCTCCAGTCAATGATCTGGGTTTAATCCATCTTTATTTTGCTCGCCACGTCACCCCAGTTCTGGACACAGCCATATGTAAATCAGCCTTGACCCTGGTCCCCATGGGAATAGTTATGTTAATGTTATGTTAATATGTTTTGTATAGCGCACAGCTGCCCCAGCAAAAAGGCGTCCCAGCGCTGAAGCAGAACATAGAGGCTGGAAGTCAGAGGAAACACTAGGCTACAGGGAAGAGATGGGTTTTAATAGCTTTACGAAAGGCCAAGTAATTCTCCATGGCACGAATGGAGTATGGTAAGGTATTCCAGAGCTTGGCAGCCAGAAGACGGAAAGAGCGTCCGCCCGACTGTACCCTCCTCATACGAGGCACCATCGCCAGGTGTTGTCCAGTAGAGCGGAGCTGGCACGTAGGGTGGTAAGGTGATATCAGATTGGTCAGGATGGCCGGAGAGGAGAGTTTGAGAATTTTAAATGCAGTACAGAGGACCTTAAATTCCACTCGGTTGACAACAGGAAGCCAGTGCAGCCGATGGATAGCCATAGAGGTGGGGCAGGTTCTGGGGAGGCCCAGCAGGGTTCTAGCCGCCGCGTTTTAGACTCGCTGAAGTCTCAGGGTTTCGCTCTTGTTCACCCCTAGATACAGCGCATTGGCATAGTCCAGTCTTGATAGAATGGAGGCCTGGATGATCATTTGCCTGACTGCCCGAACTGCCAAACTAGGTCCTCTCTGCACTGGAAACAAGTATTCTGGGACTGGTTTCGGGGTATCGCCCCTCATCAGCCAGGCTAGCTTGCATCCAGTGGTGCAGCGAGCAAGGGACCCATGTCTAAGTATACCCTTATCCACTTAGGGTGCACATAGAAGCATCAGGAAATAAAATGATGGACAAAGTGTTGAAACTTTTCAAACACTCACCCCCAGTCAGAAATCCTGGCTTAATCCATCGATATTTTGCTTACTACGTCACCCCAGTTTGGACCCAGCCATATGCAAATCAGTCTTGACCCTGCTCCCCATGGGAAAAGTCCAGCCCGAACTGACAAGCCAGGTCCTCCCTGGACTGGAAACTAGCATCCTGGGACCTATTTTGGGTATCATCCCTCATCAGCCAGGCTAGCTTGCATCCAGTGGCGCAGCGAGCAAGACACCCATGTCTAGGCATACCCTTAGCCACTTAGGGTGCACATAGCAACATCAGGAAATAAAATGATGGACGAAGTGTTGAAACTTTTCAAACACTCACCCTGAGTCAGAAATCCTGGCTTAATCCATTGATATTTTGCTTGCTACATGTGGGACTTGGCCCTTTTGGCTAAAGTTCCGTAAACATTTTGCTTTTCCCCTAGACCTCTTTTCTGACATAGTGTTGCCAACTTAGATGCTTTGGGCCTTTGCCACTGCTGATCAGTGTCAAAGTGCAAGTGCTCCCTGTATAAAGTATAATGGTAATTGGTTGACAATTGATTGGTATGTTTGCCTTACTAGTAAAGTCCCTAGTAAAGTGCACTATGTGTGCCAGGGCTGGTAATGCAAATGCTACTAGTAGGCCTGCAGCTCTAATTGTGCCACCCCCAGCCTTGAAAAGGGAACTCAGGCCTGCCATTGCAGTGCCTTCGCGCAGTTTGTTAAACTGCCATGTTATTCTGACAAGTGCGCCCACTTGCCAGACCTTACCCTTCCCTTTCTATGCACATCAGACACCCCTATGGTAGGTCCAAGGTACCCCCTGGGCAGGGTGCAGTGCATGTGAAAGTTAGGACATGTACTAAGGTGTGTGCCAATTCCTGACAGTGAAATAATCTCCATTTCGTTTTTCACTGTTGAAAGGCCATCTTGCCCATAGGACAGATTGTGGAGGCTGTGTAATATGTTTTCCAGCCTATCTTCCCAAAGGCTTAAGATGGAGAGGTGAAGTTTAGTATGCCTGAACTCACAATGTAATAACACATCTTTTTATGAAGGTGGTTTTTGCATTGTGTGTTTAGAAGCCACTCTTTTAGAAGTGGCTGGGTTTTTGTGCTCTAACATTTCTGTGTGTCTGGATTTGAAAGTGATAGGATCTGGGGAAAGTCTTGACCCAGGGGAGGAGGTGAGACAGCAACAGGCTGACCTGCATCTGGAGTGTAGGGGGAGGAGTAGCCCCTAGAGGTGAAGAGGCCTGGGCTGCAGCCATAAACCAATGGCTCCGGCCCCTGCTGAGTGATTGAGGATCCAGACCCCCACTATCAAAGGAATAAAGGTGTCACTGGCAGGGAGGCACCCAGAACTGGTTTGAACAGGGGTCAGTGCCCCCTGAACACAAAGACTTCAAAGCCATTGAGGGTTATAACTATGAGAACTGAAGCCCCTGAACTTTGGAGAATGGCTTGATCAAGATTGAACAAGACTGGAGCTACTTCGTGGTCAAGAGGAACCTTTGCCAAGGAAGAAACAACTGTAGAGACTGAAGGAAAGGACTGACCCTTGTTGTGTGTTCTGGGGCTGGCCTGCAGTTTGCTGTTTTAACCAAGGAGAGGCTAAAGGGACTGTGCTGTGTGCTGTGTCCCCCTGCTTGAAAGCACTTTGCTGTGCTGTGTCCTGAGGTAACTTATCCCCAAGGGCCCGAGGTGAGCTGGCTCCCTGTTGCGGAAACTCAGGAACACAAAAGTTTCCAGGAGAGTCTCAGCGACGCTGTGTGCGTGTGCTTGTTGCAGCCTGAGACCCTCGTAAGAAGTGCCCTGTGATCGTGGGCACCTGGAGTCCAAGTGAGGATCAGCGACGCTGTGTGCGTGTGCTTTTTGCAGCCTGAGCCCTTCGTGAGGATCGTCCTGTATTGTGTGCACCGGAATCCAAGTGAGTCTCAATGACGCTGTGTGCGTGTGCTTTGTGCAGCGTGAGACCTTCGTGAGGATTGCCTTGTTATCGTGCACCGGAATCCAAGTGAGTCTCAGCGACGCTGTGTGCGCGTGCTTTGTGCAGCCTGAGACCTTCGTGAGGATTGCCTTGTTATCGTGCACCCGGAGTTAAAGTGAGTCTCAGCGACGCTGTGTGCGTGTTCTTTGTGCAGCCTGAGACCTTCGTGAGGAGTGCCCGGTGATCGTGCACCTGAAGCTCCAGGGAGTCTCAGCGACGCTGTGTGCGTGTGCCCTGTGGCAGCCTGAGATCTTCGTAGCAGTAGCGGCCCGGACCGGCAGCCCCGGAAGAGCTGAGCCGCCGGCCCGAGCCCGCCGTTGCCAATTCACAAACATTGCATCTGAGGCCCAAGTCGCTGGAAGAGGAGGAGGAGAGTGAGTTTGCGCCCCCAGGTAACGTGTGTCGACGCCTGGGGCAGGGTGCAGGCTTGGAGGGAGACGCTCTTGGCCTCTCTCTCATTTCGGCAGCGCGAGCCTCTGCTTCGGCTCGTATCGCGGCCCGTACTGGCCAAGGGAGTGGCAGTACCGGGGCTGGAGCGTGGAGCTGCACTTTTTGTTATTCCATACCCGTGTTGGGGGCAACTGTTGACGGAGTACCTGATTGTCGTATTACACATTGCATCATTTCTGCATAACGAACTACCTGACTAGTGTATTACGCATTGCATCATTTCTGCATACCGAACTACCTGATTAGTGTATTACGCATTGCATTATTCCTGCATAACGAACTACCTGATTAGTGTATTACGCATTGCATTATTCCTGCATAACGAACTACCTGATTGTCGTATGACGCATTGCATTGTTTCTGCATAACGAATTACCTGATTGTCGTATGACGTATTGCATTGTTTCTGCATAACGAATTACCGGATTGCTGCGTTACGCATTGCACTATTTTTCCATTGCAAAGTGCCTGATTCTAGCATTACGAACTGCATAATAGTATTAGGACTACAGTGGAATGTTTGGAAGTGCTCATTAATATCGTCACAACTTACAAGGGCTGGCTGGCCTAACAACCAGCCAGAAGGAATATTACACATACTCATATGTTGGATTTATATCGTGTGGTCTTATCGTATATCTTTCTATATAAAATGTATACTCGTTTTTATAAAACTTGTGTGGAGTCCATTTGTGGTGTCATCATTGGGTTGCTGTCAGCGTGGTTGCAAATACTTTACACATGTGCCTTGAAGATAAGTCTGGCTGCTCGTGCCAAGCTACCAAGGGGGTCAGCGGGGGCTATCTCAGAAGGTGTCCTTCCTTTCCCTGATGTGGAAACGCGGTTCCCTATTTGGCCTAAGGTACCTACCTCAGCCAACCAGGGATCCCGGGTCTAACACTACATCAACCCAGTTTGGACTCAGCCATATTCAAATCAGTCTTCACCCTACTCCCCATGGGAACAGTCCACCTGAACTGCCAATCTAGGTTCTCACAGGACTGGAAATAGGCAACCTGAGACTGGTTTTGGGGTATCACCTCTAATCAGCCAGGCTAGCTTGTTTCCAGTCGCGCAGAGAGCCAACAACCCCTGTCTAGGCATACCCTTAGCCACTTCGGACACGAATAGCAACATCACTAAAAAAAACTGAAGAACGGAGTGTTGAAACTTTTCAAACACCCACCTCCAGTCAAAGATCTGGGTTTAATCGATCTTTATTTTGCTCGCCACGTCACCCAAGTTCTGGACCCAGCCATATGTAAATCAGTCTTGACCCTGCTCCCCATGGGAATAGTCCAGCCTGAACTGCCAAGCTAGGTCCTCCGTGGACCGGAAACAAGTATTCTGGGACTGGTTTCGGGGTATCACCCCTCATCAGCCAGGCTAGCTTGAATCCAGTGGTGCAGCGCGAAAGGGACCCACGTCTAGGCATGACCCTTATCCACTTAGGTCGCACATAGCAACTTTACATAATAACATGATGGACAGAGTGTTGAAATGTTTCAAATACTCACCTCCAGTCACAGATCTGGGTTTAATCCATTGTTATTTTCCCTGGTACGTCACCCCAGTTTGGACTCAGCCATACGCAAATCAGTCTTGACCCGGCTCCCCATTTGAACAGTCCAGCCCGAAGTGCCATGCCAGGTCCTCCCTGGACTGGAAACAAGCATCCTGGGACCTATTTCCGGGTATCATCCCTCATCAGCCAGGCTAGCTTGCATCCAGTGGTGCAGCGAGCAAGGGACCCATCTCTAGGCATATCCTTAGCCACTTAGGGTGCACATAGCAATATCAGGAAATAAAATGATGGACAGAGTGTTGAAACTTTTCAAACACTCACCCCCCAGTCAGAAATCCTGGCTTAATCCATCGATATTTTGCTTACTACGTCACCACATCTTTGTGTCAGCCCCATGCATATCAGTCTTCACCCTACTCCCCATGGAAACAGTCCAGCCGTACTGCAAAGCTAGGTCCTCCCTGGACTGGAAATAGGCATCTTGAGACTGGTTTTGGGGTATCACCTCTAATCAGCCAGGCTAGCTTGATTCCAGTCGCGCAGAGAGCAAACTACCCTTTTCTAGGCATACCCTTAGCCACTTTGGACGCGCATAGCAACATCACTAAAAAAAACTGAAGGACGGAGTGTTGAATCTTTTCAAACACTCAGCTCCAGTCAAAGCTCTGGGTTTAATCCATCTTTATTTTGCTCGCCACGTCACCCCAGTTCTGGACCCAGCCATATGTAACTCAGTCTTGACCCTGCTCCCCATGGGAACAGTCCAGCCCGAACTGCCAAGCTAGGTCCTCCCTGGACTGGAAACAAGTATTCTGGGACTGGTTTCAGGGTATCACCCCTCATCAGCCAGGCTAGCTTGAATCCAGTTTTGCAGCGAGCAAGGGGCCCACGTCTAGGCATACCCTTATCCACTTAGGGCGCACATAGCAACTTCACAAAATAACATGATGGACAGTGTGGAAACTTTTCAAATACTCACCCCCCAGTCAGAAATCCTGGCTTAATCCATTGAAATTTTGCTTGCTATGTCACACCAGTCTTGACTCAGCCATATGCAAATCAGTCTTCACCCTACTCCCGATGGGAACAGTCCAGCCGAACTGCCAAGCTAGGTCCTACCTGGACTGGAAATAGGCATTTATGAGACTGATTCTGGGGTATCACCTCTAATCAGCCAGGCTAGCTTGATTTCAGTCGCGCAGAGAGCAAACAACCCTTGTCTAGGCATACCCTTAGACACTTTGGATGCGCAGAGCAACATCACTAAAAAAAACTGAAGGACGGAGTGTTGAAACTTTTCAAGCGCTCACATCCAGTCAAAGATCTGGGTTTAATCCATCTTTGTTTTGCTCGCCACGTCACCCCAGTTCTGGACCCATCCGTATACAAATCATTTTTGACCCTGCTCCTGATAGGAACAGTCCAGCCCGAACTGCCAAGCTAGGTCTTCCCTGGACTGGAAACAAGTATTATGGGACTTGTTTCGGGGTATCACCCCTCATCAGCCAGGCTAGCTTGAATCCAGTGGTGCAGCGAGCAAGGGACCCACGTCTATGCATACCCTCATCCACTTAGGGCGCACATAGCAACTTCACAAAATAAAATGATGGACAGAGTGTTGAAACTTTTCATACACTCACCCACAGTCAGAGATCTGGGTTTTATACACTGTTATTTTTCTCGCCACATCACCCCAGTTTACCCCAGCCCGAAGTGCCAAGCCAGGTCCTCCCTGGACTGTGAACAAGCATCCTGAGACCTATTTTGTGGTAACATCCCTCATCAGCCAGGCTAGCTTCCATCCAGTGGCGCAGCGAGCAAGGGACCCATGTCTAGGCATACCCTTAGGCACTTAGGGTGCACATAGCAACATTAGGAAATAAAATGATGGACGAAGTGTTGAAACTTTTCAAACACTCACCCCCAGTCAAAAATCCTGGCTTAATCCTTTGATATTTTGCTTACTACGTCACCACATCTTTGTGGCAGCCACATGCAAATCAGTCTTCACCCTATTCCACCTGGAAACAGTCTAGCCGAACTGCAAAGCTAGGTCCTCCCTGGACTGGAAATAGGCATCCTGAGACTGGTTTTGGGGTATCACCTCTAATCAGCCAGGCTAGCTTGATTCCAGTCGCGCAGAGAGCAAACAACCCTTGTCTAGGCATACCATTAGCCACTTTGGACGCACATAGCAACATCACTAAATAAACTGAAGGATGGAGTGTTGAAACTTTTCAAACACTCACCTCTAGTCAAAGATCTGGGTTTAATCCATCTTTATTTTGCTCGCCACGTCACCCCAGTTCTGGGCCCACCCATATGTAAATCAGTTTTGACCTTGCTGCTCATGGGAACAGTCCTGCCCGAAGTGCCAAGCTAGGTCCTCCCTGGACTGGAAACAAGTATTCTCGGACTGGTTTCAGGGTATCACCCCTCATACGCCAGGCTAGCTTGAATCTAGTGGTGCAACGAGCAAGGGACCCACGTCTAGGCATACCCTTATCCACTTAGGGCGCACATAGCAACTTCACAAAATAACATGATGGACAGAGTGTTGAAACGTTTCAAACACTCACCTCCAGTCACAGATCTGGGTTTAAGCCATTGTTATTTTTCCCTGGTACGTCACCCCAGTTTGGACCCAGCCATATGCAAATCAGTCTTGGCCGTGCCCCCCATGGGAACAGTCCAGACAGAACTGCCAACTTAGGTCCTCCCTGGACTGGAAACAAGTATTCTAGGACTGGTTTCGGGGGATCACCCATCATCAGCCAGGCTAGCTTGAATCCAGTGGTGCAGCGAGCAAGGGACCCACGTCTAGGCATACCCTTGTCCACTTAGGGAGCACATAGCAACTTCACAAAATAAAATGATGGACAGAGTGTTGAAACTTTTCAAACACTCACCCCCCAGTCAGAGATCTGGGTTTTATACACTGTTATTTTTCTCGCCACATCCCCCCAGTTTACCCCAGTCCGAAGTGCCAAGCCAGGTTCTCCCATGACTGGAAACAAGCATCCTCGGACCTATATCGGGGTATCATCCCTCATCAGCCAGGCTAGGTTGCATTCAATTGTGCAGCGAGCAAGGGACCCATGTCTAGGCATACCCTTAGCCACTTAGGGTGCACATAGCAACATCACTAAAAAACCTGAAGAACGGAGTGTTGAAACTTTTCAAACACTCACCTCCAGTCAAGTATCTGGGTTTAATCCATCTTTATTTTGCTCGCCACGTCATCCCAGTTCTAGACCCAGCCATAGGTAAATCAGTCTTCACCCTGCTCCCCATGGGAACAGTCCAGCCCGAACTGCCAAGCTAAGTCCTCCCTGGACTGGAAACAAGTATTCTGGGACTGGTTTTGGGATATCACCCCTCACCAGCCAGGCTAGCTTGAATCCAGTGGTGCAGCAAGCAAGGGACCCACTTCTAGGCATACCCTTATCCACTTAGGGCGCACATAGCAACTTCACAAAATAAAATGATGGGCAGAGTGTTGAAACTTTTCAAACACTGAACTCCAGTCAGAGATCTGGGTTTTATACACTGTTATGTTTCTCGCCACATCACCCCAGTTCACCCCATGCCAAAGTGCCCGGCCAGGTCCTCTCTGTACTGGAAACAAGCATCCTGGGACCTATTTCGGAGTATCATCCGTAATCAGCTAGGCTAGCTTGCATCCAGTGGCGCAGCGAACAAGGGACACATGTCTAGGCATACCCTTATCCACTTAGGGTGCACATAGCAACATCAGTAAATAAAATGATGGACGAAGTGTCGAAACTTTTCAAACACTCACCCCCCAGTCAGAAATCCTGGCTTAATCCATTGATATTTTGCTTACTACGTCACCCCAGTTTGGACTCAGCCATATGCAAATCAGTTTTCACCCTTCTCCGCATGGGAACAGTCCAACCGAACTGCCAAGCTAGGTCCTCCCTGGACTGGAAATAGGCATCCTGAGACTGGTTTTGGTGTATCACCTCTAATCAGCGAGGCTAGCTTGATTCCAGTCGTGCAGAGAGCAAACAACCCTTGTCTAGGCATCTTCTTTGCCACTTTGGACGCGCATAGCAACATCACAAAAAAAAAATGAAGGATGGAGTGTTGAAACTTTTCAAACACTCAGCTCCAATCAAAGCTCTGGGTTTAATCCATCTTTATTTTGCTCGCCACGTCACCCCAGTTCTGGACCCAGCCATATGTAAATAAGTCTTCACCCTGCTCTCCATGGGAACAGTCCAGCCCGAACTGCCAAGCTAGGTCCTCCCTGGACTGGAAACGAGTATTCTGGGACTGGTTTAGGGGTATCACCCCTGATCAGCCAGGCTAGCTTGAATCCAATGGTTCAGCGAGCAAGGGACCCACATCTAGGCATTCCCTTATCCACTTAGGGCGCACATAGCAAGTTCACAAAATAAAATGATGGACAGAGTGTTGAAACTTTTCAAACACTCACCTCTAGTCAAAGATCTGGGTTTAATCCATCTTTATTTTGCTCGCCACGTCACCCCAGTTCTGGGCCCACCCATATGTAAATCAGTTTTGACCTTGCTGCTCATGGGAACAGTCCTGCCCGAAGTGCCAAGCGAGGTCCTCCCTGGACTGGAAACAAGTATTCTCGGACTGGTTTCAGGGTATCACCCCTCATACCCCAGGCTAGCTTGAATCTAGTGGTGCAACGAGCAAGGGACCCACGTCTAGGCATACCCTTATCCACTTAGGGCGCACATAGCAACTTCACAAAATAACATGATGGACAGAGTGTTGAAATGTTTCAAACACTCACGTCCAGTCGCAGATCTGGGTTTAATCCATTGTTATTTTCCCTGGTACGCCACCCCAGTTTGGACCCAGCCATATGCAAATCAGTCTTGGCCCTGCCCCCCATGGGAACAGTCCTGACAGAACTGCCAACTTAGGTCCTCCCTGGACTGGAAACAAGTATTCTAGGAATGGTTTCGGGATATCACCCCTCACCAGCCAGGCTAGCTTGAATCCAGTGGTGCAGCAAGCAAGGGACCCACTTCTAGGCATACCCTTATCCACTTAGTGCGCACATAGCAACTTCACAAAATAAAATGATGGGCAGAGTGTTGAAACTTTTCAAACACTCAACCCCAGTCAGAGATCTGGGTTTTATACACTGTTATGTTTCTCGCCACATCACCCCAGTTCACCCCATGCCAAAGTGCCCGGCCAGGTCCTCCCTGTACTGGAAACAAGCATCCTGGGACCTATTTCGGGCTATCATCCCTCATCAGCCATGCTAGCTTGCATCCAGTGGTGCAGCGAGCAAGGGACCCATGTCTAGGCATACCCTTAGCCACTGAGGATGCACATAGCAACATCAGGAAATAAAATGATGGACGAAGTGTTGAAACTTTTCAAACACTCACCCCCCAGTCAGAAATCCTAGCTTAATCCATCGATATTTTGCGTGCTACGTCACCCCAGTTTGGACTCAGCCATATGGAAATCAGTCTTCACCCTACTCCCCATGGGAACAGTCCAGCCGAACTTCCAAGCTAGGTCCTCCCTGGCATGGAAATAGGCATCCTGAGACTGTATTTGGGGTATCACCTCTAATCAAGCAGGCTAGCTTGATTCCAGTCGCGCAGAGAGCAAATGACCCTTGTCTAGGCATACCGTAACCATTTTGGACGCGCATAGCAACATCACTAAAAAAATCTGAAGGACGGAGTGTTGAAACTTTTCAAACACTCACCTCCAGTCAAAGATCTGGGTTTAATCCCTATTTATTTTGCTTGCCAAGTCACCCCAGTTCCGGGGTCCAGCCATATGTAAATCAGTCTTGACCCTGGTCCCCATGAGAACAGTCCAGCTCGAACTACCAAGCTGGGTCCTCCCTTGACTGGAAACAAGTATTCTGGGACTGGTTTCGGGGTATCACCCCTCATCAGCCAGGCTAGCTTGAATCCAGTGGTGTAGCAAGCAAGGGACACACGTCTAGGCATACCCTTATCCACTTAGGGCGCACATAGCAACTTCAAAAAATAAAATGATGGACAGAGTGTTGAACTTGTCAAACACTCACCCCCAGTCAGAGATCTGGGTTTTATACACTGTTATTTTTCTCGCCACATCACCCCAGTTTACCCCAGCCCGAAGTTCCAAGCAATGTTTAACCCTGCTCCCCATGGGAACAGTCCAGGCCGAACTGTCAAGCCAGTCATCCCTGGACTGGAAACAAGCATATTGGGACCGGTTGCGGGGTATCACCCCTCATCAGCCAGGCTATCTTGAATCCGGTGGTGCTGCAAGCAAGGGACCCACATCTAGGCATACCCTTAACCACTTAGGGAGAACATAGCAACTTCACAAAATAAAATGACTAACAGAGTGTTGAAACCTTTCAAACACTCACCCCCAGTAAGAGATATGGGTTTTATACACTGTTATTTTGCTCACCACATCACCCCAGTTTACCCAGCCCGAAGTGCCAAGCCAGGTCTTCCCTGGACTGGAAACAAGCATCCTGGGACCTATTTCGGGGTATCATCCCTCATAAGCCAGGCTAGCTTGCATCCAGTAGCGCAGTGAGCAAGGGAGCCATGTCTAGGCATACCCTTAGCCACTAGGGTGCACATAGCAACATCAGGAAATAAAATGATGGTCGAATTGTTGAAACTATTCAAATACTCACCCCTCAGTCTGAAATCCTGGCTTAGTCCTTCAGTATTTTGCTTGCTACGTCACCCCAGTTTGAACTCAGCCACATGCAAACCAGTCTTCACCCTACTCCCCATGGGAACAGTCCAGCCGAACTGCCAAGCTAGGTTCTCCCTGGACTGGAAATAGTCATCCTGAGACTGGTTTTGGGGTATCACCCCTCATAAGCCAGGCTAGCTTGAATCCAGTGGTGCAGCGAGCAAGGGACCCACGTCTAGACATACCCTTATCCACTTAGGGAGCACATAGCAACTTCACAAAAAAACATGATGGCCAGAGTGTTGAAATGTTTCAAACACTCACGTCCAGTCGCAGATCTGGGTTTAATCCATTGTTATTTTCCCTGGTACGTCACCCCAGTTGGGACCCAGCCATATGCAAATCAGTCTTGGCCCTGCTCCCCATGGGAACAGTCCAGCCAGGACTGCCAACTTAGGTCCTCCCTGGACTGGAAACAAGTATTCTAGGACTGGTTTCGGGGTATCACCCCTCATCAGCCAGGCTAGCTTGAATCCAGTGGTGCAGCGAGCAAGGGACCCACGTCTAGGCATACCCTTATCCACTTAGGGCGCACATAGCAACTTCACAAAATAAAATGATGGACAGAGTGTTGAAACTTTTCAAACACTCACCCCCAGTCAGAGATCTGGGTTTTATACACTGTTATTTTTCTCGCCACATCACCCCAGTTTACCCCAGTCCGAAGTGCCAAGCCAGGTCCTCCCATGACTGGAAACAAGCATCCTCTGACCTATTTCGGGGTATCATCCCTCATCAGGCAGGCTAGGTTGCATCCAGTGGTGCAGCGAGCAAGGGACCCATGTCTAGGCATACCCTTAGCCACTTAGGGTGCACATAGCAACATCAGGAAATAAAATGATGTACGAAGTGTTGAAACTTTTCAAACACTCACCCCCAGTCAGAGATCTCGGTTTTATACACTTATTTTTCTCGCCACATTACCCAAGTTTTACCCAGCCCGAAGTGCCAAGCCAGGTCCTCCCTGGACTAGAAACAAGCATCCTGGGACCTATTTCGGGCTATCATCCCTCATCAGCCATGCTAGCTTGCATCCAGTGGTGAAGCGAGCAAGGGACCCATGTCTAGGCATACCCTTAGCCACTGAGGATGCACATAGCAACATCAGGAAATAAAATGATGGACGAAGTGTTGAAACTTTTCAAACACTCACCTCCAGTCAAAGATCTGGGTTTAATCCCTATTTATTTTGCTTGCCAAGTCACCCCAGTTCCGGGGTCCAGCCATATGTAAATCAGTCTTGACCCTGGTCCCCATGAGAACAGTCCAGCTCGAACTACCAAGCTGGGTCCTCCCTTGACTGGAAACAAGTATTCTGGGACTGGTTTCGGGGTATCACCCCTCATCAGCCAGGCTAGCTTGAATCCAGTGGTGTAGCAAACAAGGGACACACGTCTAGGCATACCCTTATCCACTTAGGGCGCACATAGCAACTTCAAAAAATAAAATGATGGACAGAGTGTTGAACTTGTCAAACACTCACCCCCAGTCAGAGATCTGGGTTTTATACACTGTTATTTTTCTCGCCACATCACCCCAGTTTACCCCAGCCCGAAGTTCCAAGCGAGGTTTAACCCTGCTCCCCATGGGAACAGTCCAGGCCGAACTGTCAAGCCAGTCATCCCTGGACTGGAAACAAGCATCCTGGGACCGGTTGCGGGGTATCACCCCTCATCAGCCAGGCTATCTTGAATCCGGTGGTGCTGCAAGCAAGGGACCCACATCTAGGCATACCCTTAACCACTTAGGGAGAACATAGCAACTTCACAAAATAAAATGACTAACAGAGTGTTGAAACCTTTCAAACACTCACCCCCAGTAAGAGATATGGGTTTTATACACTGTTATTTTGCTCACCACATCACCCCAGTTTACCCCAGCCCGAAGTGCCAAGCCAGGTCTTCCCTGGACTGGAAACTAGCATCCTGGGACCTATTTCGGGGTATCATCCCTCATAAGCCAGGCTAGCTTGCATCCAGTAGCGCAGTGAGCAAGGGAGCCATGTCTAGGCATCCCCTTAGCCTCTTAGGGTGCATATAGCAACATCAGAAAAAAAAATGATGGCCGGAGTGTTGAAAATGTTAAAACACTCAACCCCCAGTCAGAAATCCTGGTTTAATCCATCAATATTTTGTCTGGCTACGTCACGCCAATTTGGACTCAGCCATATGCAAATCAGTCTTGACCCTACGCCCCATGGAACAGTACAGCCCTAAATGACAAGCCAGGTCCTCCTTGGACTGGAAACATGCATCCTGGGACCTATTTGGGGGTATCATCCCTCATCAGCCATGCTAGCTTGCATCCAGTGGTGCAGTGAGCAAGGGACCCATGTCTAGGCATAACCTTAGCCACTTCGGATGCACATAGCAACATCAGGAAATAAAATGATGGACGAAGTGTTGAAACTTTTCAAACACTCACCCCCCAGTCAGAAATCCTGGCTTAATCCATTGATATTTTGCTTGCTACGTCACCCCACTTTGGACTCAGCCATATGCAAATCAGTCTTCACCCTACTCCCCATGGGAACAGTCCAGCCGAACTGCCAAGCTAGGTACTCCCTGGCCTGGAAATAGGAATCCTGAGACTGTATTTGGGGTATCACCTCTAATCAGGTAGGCTAGCTTGATTCCAGTCGCGCAGAGAGCAAATGACCCTTGTCTAGGCATACCCTTAACCATTTTGGACACGCATAGCAACATCACTAAAAAAACTGAAAGACAGTGTTGAAACTTTTCAAACACTCACCTCCAGTCACAGATCTGGGTTTAATCCCTATTTATTTTGCTTGTCACTTCTCCCCAGATCTGGACCCAGCCATATGTAAATCAGTCTTGACCCTGCTCCCATGAGAACAGTCCAGCCCGAACTACCAAGCTACGTCCTCCCTGGACTGGAAACAAGTATTCTGGACTGGTTTCGGGGTATCACCCCTCATCAGCCAGGCTAGCTTGAATCCAGTGGTGTTGCGAGCAAGGGACACACGTCTAGGCATACCCTTATCCACTTAGGGTGCACATAGCAACTTCAAAAAATAAAATGATGGACAGAGTGTTGTAACTTTTCAAACACTCACCCCCAGTCAGAGATCTGGGTTTTATACACTGTTATTTTTATCGCCACATTAACCCAGTTTACCCCAGCCCAAAGTGCCAAGCGAGGTTTAACCCTGCACCCCATGGGAACAGTCCAGGCCGAACTGTCAAGCCAGGTCATCTCAGGACTGGAAACAGGCATTCTGGGACCGGTTGCGGGGTATCACCCCTCATCAGCCAGGCTATTTTGAATCCGGTGGTGCTGCAAGCAAGGGACCCACATCTAGGCATACCCTTAACCACTTAGGGAGAACATAGCAACTTCACAAAATAAAATGACTGACAGAGTGTTGAAACCTTTCAAACACTTACCCCCAGTTAGAGATCTGGGTTTTATACACTGTTATTTTGCTCACCACATCACCCCAGTTTACCCCAGCCTGAAGTGCCAAGCCAGGTCCTCCCTGGACTGGAAACAAGCATCCTGGGACCTATTTTGGGGTATCATCCCTCATCAGCCAGGCTAGCTTGCATCCAGTGGCGCAGGAGCAAGGGACCCATGTCTAGGCATACCCTTAGCCACTTAGGGTGCACATAGCAACATCAGAAACAAAATGATGGACGGAGTGTTGAAAATGTTAAAACACTCACCCCCCAGTCAGAAATCCTGGTTTAATCCATCAATATTTTGTCTCGCTACGTCACGCCAATTTGGACTCAGCCATATGCAAATCAGTCTTGACTCTACGCCCCATGGAACAGTCCAGCCCTAACTGCCAAGCCAGGTCCTCCCTGACTGCAAGCAAGCATTCTGGAACCGGTTTCAGATATCACCCCTCATCAGCCAGGCTAGCTTGAATCTAGTGGCGCAGCTAGCTAGGGACCCACGTCTAGGCATACCCTTAGACACTTAGGGTGCACACAGCAACATCACCAAATAAAATGATGGACGGAGTCTTGAAACTTTTCAAACACTCACCCCCAGTCAGAGATCTGGGTTTAATCCATCGTCATTTTGCTGGCCACGTCACCCCAGTTTGGACCAAGCCTTATGCAAATTAGGATTCAGCGCTCTCTACATGGGAACCGTCTAGCCCAAACTGCCAAGCCAGGTCCTCCCTGGACTGGAAACAAGCATCCTGGAACCGGTTTCGGCGTATCACCCCATATCAGCCAGGCTAGCATGAATCCATTGTTAGTTCAATGAATTCAATGATGAAGAAGCAATACATCTCTGAGCCATAGATGGTTACCTTTCTGATTCATTCAAACAACAAATGCAGAGAGAAATGCTCAGTCTGGAACGAATTGTTATGGCTGCAATGGACAAAGAACGTGCAGACCGACAAGCTACTGACATGGAGAACGGAGGAACTCCAACTGATCAGCCTAGAGTGTGAAAAGTAAGCAGAGACACAAAGTGATGTCTCGAAAGAAGAGGAAACTGTACTTCCAATGTGACTATTCTTTTCCGCATGAAGGCAAATTTCCTGCCATTGGACAAGTATGCAAGGGCTGTGGGAAAGAGGACACTTTTGTAACAGTTGGCAAAGCAAAGGAAAAACTAAGGGGTCGATTCCGATTCGGGCCGGAAGTTTCTCCGACCGAGCCGGACCCGGAGAGATTTCCGACCGAATCGGACCCGTGCAGTCCGACCGAACGAGTACGATGCGTCCGTATGTTATCGGACTCGAGTCGGTCGGACTCCCATTGATGTCAATGGGAGCAGGTCGTCACAACGCGTACGCGGGCTCCCATTGACTCAATGGGTGCGAGAGCGGACAAGGGCGCCCCCTACAGCGGGTACGCGGCGAAGCGACTCGCGCCGTACACGCACAGGTAGGGGGACCCATGGGTCCCCCCTGTGTGCGACTCGCGCGGCTACGCGTACAGGGGGGTCCGACACGGACCCCCAAAGTATGGCTCCGACAGCTCTTACGAGCCGGAGTGCGCGGCTCGGTCGGACTGCTCGCGGCGCGCATCGTACTTACCCGGCCGGGAAACGTCTCCATTGCGCGGTGCGAGTCGAGTCCGAGCGAGTCGGTCGGAGCGGTTCGAGCCGGGAGCGAGTCGGTCGGAGCGGTCGGGACGCCCGGACGAGTCGGTCGGCGATTTCGCATCGTACTCGCTCGGCCGGACCCGCGTACGGTTCGGTCGGGAAACAGGGCTCCGAATCGGATCCGGTAAAGCCGAATCCGATTCGGAGCCCTACCGGCCGAGATCGGAATCGGCCCCTAAGTGTGTCACGTCGAGAAGACAAAATGGACACCCGAACATTTCAGAAGCGACGTTCTGCTCACTCTCATGAGGCAAAGTGGCCATATCAGTTGAGGCAAATGGAAACTAAACAAAGTTGATCTTCGTCTAAATCTTCGTCCAAAAAATCTTCAACTTCATTGTCAAGCGACAGTGAAAAAGCTTGATGTGCGATGTCTATGTTAATTAAAGAGAAATGTGCGCATGTCGGATTGGCCGCATGCAAGAAAGAATGCAGTTGTAGAGAGATCGACAAGTGAAGTACTGAAATTTATTTATACACTGTCCTAAAATCACACTAAAGGTGAATGACTGTTCCATACCTTTTATCATCGATAATGGTGCGTCGATAACCTCATGCCTGGGGAGAAGTACAATGCACTGTCTCCAGTGCTCTGTCTCACAACGTCGAAGACTAAGGTGTATACATGGGCTGCATTGATGCCCCTAAAAAGTCAAGGTTCATTTGTAGCAACCATGAAGCACAAAAAGACAAAAGTACAAGCACCAATTCACCTACTTCGAGGTACTTTGTCGAGTGCCTGTTTACTCAGTTTCAGGACTGCTGTTGAAATGGGACTGAGATCTGTAAATTACAACATAAATGTTCATCATGAAATAGTGAATCAGTTTCCATCGTTGCTTCGTGGACTAGGAAAACTTAAGATATTGAAAATGGAACTTCATATTAATTAGGACATTCATGCTGTTGCTCAGCGACATCGTCGAATTGCATTTCATTTATAAGAAGCTATTGAAAAAGAGCTTGAAACATTACTAAAGCATGACTTTATTGAGCGATCTACTGGTCCGGCACCATGGGTTTCATCCATAGGGGTAGTGCCTAAAAAGGAAACTGAAGGAGCTGTATGCATCTGTGTTGATATGCGTCAAGCTAACAAGGCAATTGAAAGAGAACGCCATCCAGGTTCACACATTGAGGTTATGATCACATAGCTGTATGGTACCAAAGTCCTCTCTCCCTTGATCTGAACTAGGGATACCAAACTGCTTCGTGGGACAGGTGTTGTTACTTCTTCCCTTTCCTTACCCCCTTCCTCCCTCTTACCATAACATACTTTGACAAAGTTGGGTGTTTGTGGTGCGGTGGGGAAGTTGGGATCTAGCATTGTGTTGTTCGTAATGCTCCTGCAGAAAAGACAGGTGAGAGTTACGGAACGTGAAGCCCACGTTTAATTTCTGCCTGAGCGATATGGAAGAACACCAAATAACCCCTGCTGACATAGCCCATATGATTGGGAACCTACAAAAGGAGATGCAAGTCCTTACTCTTAGGGCAGATGCTTTGCAGCAGAACAATGTACCTACTACTACTATTCAGACTTCTGGCCACAGGAGGTCGATTCTCTATGGACTCTGCTTCTGGGGGATCTCCTCCAATCATTCAAGTCACTACTCCTCCTGTTATACCTTTGGCCCCTCCTGAACGCTTTACAGGGAAACCCATGAAATTTGCCTCTTTTATTAATCAATGTCAGTTGAATTTTATGTGCAAGGCAGCATGCTTTCCCACAGAACAAAAAGAACAATTGATGGACAGAATGCAGAACAATGTCATACATTCACCCCAGTACAGAGATCTGGGCCTAAATCCATCGTTTTTTTGCTCAACATGCCATTCCAGTTTGGACCCAGCCATATGCAAATCAGTCTTGACCCTACGCCCAATGGGAACAGTCCAGCCCGAACTGCCAGGCCAAGTCCTCCCTGGACTGGAAACAAGCATCCTAGGACCGGTTTTGGGCTTTCAGCCCTCATCAGCCAGGATAGCTTGACTCCAGTGGCATGGAGAGCACGGGTCCCACGTCTGGGCATACCCGTCCCACTCGGGGTGACAAATGCAAAAAGAACAGTTGATGGACAGAATGCAGAACAATGTCATTCATTCACCCCAGTACAGAGATCTGGGCCTAAATCCATCGTTTTTTTGCTCACCATGTCATTCCAGTTTCGACCCAGCCATATGCAAATCAGTCTTGACCCTGCGCCCAATGGGAACAGTCCAGCCCGAACTACCAGGCCAGGTCCTCCCTGGACTGGAAACAAGCATCCTAGGACCGGTTTTGGGCTTTCAGCCCTCATCAGCTGGGATAGCTTGACTCCAGTGGCATGGAGAGCACAGGACCCACGTCTGGGCATACCCGTTCCACTCGGGGTGACAAATGCAAAAAGAACAATTGATGGACAGAATGCAGAACAATGTCATACATTCACCCCAGTACAGAGATCTGGGCCTAAATCCATCGTTTTTTTGCTCACCATGCCATTCCAGTTTGGACCCAGCCATATGCAAATCAGTCTTGACCCTGCGCCCAATGGGAACAGTCCAGCCCGAACTACCAGGCCAGGTCCTCCCTGGACTGGAAACAAGCATCCTAGGACCGGTTTTGGGCTTTCAGCCCTCATCAGCCAGGCTTTTGTGTTATCCTATTTAGGTGGCATGGCTGCCACGTGGTCAATACTTTTGGTCAAACGCAGCAACCCACTGCTTTATGATTATACTGCTTTTAAGGATGAGTTGCGAAGATTATTTGACCAACATTCCTTCATGCAACCTGTTGATACAGAGCTCTTAAATCTCAGACAAGGTTCTAAGGATTTAATGGAAAAAGAACAATTGATGGACAGAATGCAGAACAATGTCATACATTCACCCCAGTACAGAGATCTGGGCCTAAATCCATCGTTTTTTTGCTCACCATGCCATTCCAGTTTGGACCCAGCCATATGCAAATCAGTCTTGACCCTGCGCCCAATTGGAACAGTCCAGCCCGAACTGCCAGGCCAGGTCCTCCCTGGACTGGAAACAAGCATTCTAGGACCGGTTTCGGGCTTTCAGCCCTCATCAGCCAGGATAGCTTGACTCCAGTGGCATGGAGAGCACGGGACCCACGTCTGGGCATACCTGTCCCACTTGGGGTGACAAATGCAAAAAGAACAATTGATGGACAGAATGCAGAACAATGTAATACATTCACCCCAGTACAGAGATCTGGGCCTAAATCCATCGTTTTTTCGCTCACCATGCCATTCCAGTTTGGACCCAGCCATATGCAAATCAGTCTTGACCCTGCGCCCAATGGGAACAGTCCAGCCCGAACTGCCAGGCCAGGTCCTCCCTGGACTGGAAACAAGCATTCTAGGACCGGTTTCGGGCTGTCAGCCCTCATCAGCCAGGATAGCTTGACTCCAGTGGCATGGAGAGCACGGGACCCACGTCTGGGCATACCCGTCCCACTCGGGGTGACAAATGCAAAAAGAACAATTGATGGACAGAATGCAGAACAATGTCATACATTCACCCCAGTACAGAGATCTGGTCCTAAATCCATCGTTTTTGACTGGGGGAGAATGTTTGCATTGTCAGCATTCCGTCCATCATTTGTTTGCTGGATCACTTTTCGCCCTAAGTGGGATGGGTATGCCCAGACTTGGGTCCCTTGCTCACTGTGCCACTGGATTCAAGCTAGCCTGGCTGAAGAAGGGTGACATACCCTGAAACCGGTCCCAGGATGCTTGATCCGGTCCAGGGAGGACCTGGCCTGGCAGTTCGGTCTGGACTGTTCCCATGGGGCACAGGGTCAAGACTGATTTGCATATGGCTGGGTCCAAACTGGGGTGGTGTAGTGGGCAAAAGAACGATGGATTTAACCCAGATCTTTTGACTGGGGGAGAATGTTTGCATTGTCAGCATTCCGTCCATCATTTGTTTGCTGTAACACTTTTCGCCCTAAGTGGGATGGGTATGCCCAGGTGTGGATCCCTTGCTCACTGTGCCACTGGATTCAAGCTAGCCTGGCTGAAGAAGGGTGACATACCCTGAAACCGGTCCCAGGATGCTTGTTTCCGGTCCCGGGAGGACCTGGCCTGGCAGTTCGGTCTGGACTGTTCCCATGGGGCACAGGGTCAAGACTGATTTGCATATGGCTGGGTCCAAACTGGGGTGGCGTAGTGGGCAAAAGAACAATGGATTTAACCCAGATCTTTTGACTGGGGGAGAATGTTTGCTTTGTCAGCATTCCGTCCATCATTTGTTTGCTCTAAGGATTTAATGACATACATATCTAGTTTTAACAGACTAGTGGCCTCTTTTATAGGGGACTCAGGGATGAATTAAAGGACACGCTATCTCAAGTAGTTGACCCTCCAGAGTCAAATTAGATCATAGGTTAAGTGAAAGACACCGAGAAAGAGGATGCTCTGAAAACAGGATATTGGTGTTTAAAGAGAAAAAAGCAGATATTGAAAAACCTATTGAGGAACCAGAGCCTATGCAGATAGGCAGCATAAGAGGTCCTATAAGTGAAGTAGAGAGGCAGAGATAAAAATGTGTGCTTATATTATGGGAAGCAAGGAAATTTTTTGCATGTGTCCTGTGATACGCCTAAGACGAAAGGAGAAGGGAAACGACTAAGGCCGGATTCTGTTGGGACAAGAAGTTCGAGTGGTTCTGGGTTAATGGTCTCACAAATTGCAACACAGGAAAACCCTTTGTTTACTCATCACCATTTTTTTGTGGCATCCTGCCTCATGTGGGGTGAGCGGTCAACAAATGTCCAGATTATGATAGACTCAGGAGCTAAAGGGAACTTCAGGGATATCCATTGGGCCAATCGAATGAACATTCCATTTTTGACTAAGAACTAAATAGACGAAGTGAAAACCATTGATGGCAGAATCTGGTCCCATATATCAATATGGTTTGACACGCGCACAACCTGTATTTTAAAGTATGATTAAATCAGTTTAGTGTGCTCCTTGGGTGTGTACTCCGGTCTCGTACACTATTTATAATGATTTGCTGCGTGCCCTATACTAGGAGACGTCCCCTAGGGCACAACTTGGCCTCGTGAGAGGTTATCCAATTATTCTTTTCTACGATTTGTAAGCTTGAAGTAAACAATGGTTCTCCTAAAAGTGTTTGCCACTTCATATTTTAATGTTCATCATATGATTTCAATCCATTGTTAATTACAACGTGTTTTTTAATTCATACTCCTCTTGCTCCAATGCATTTCGGGTTGAATACCCTTCGTCAGGGAACAAAACGCTGTGAAAATAATATGAGTGAAAACTTAATACATGAGGAGGCTCGATGTATAACTCAATCTCAGGTTAAAATGATATTAACAGTGCCGTTAAAGGAAAGTGTGAATTTTCTCACGAGGCCAAGTTGTGCCCTAGGGGACGTCTCCTAGTATAGGGCACGCAGAGAATCTGGTCCCATAACACACACTACTGGAAACTTGATCCTCACCATACATGACTCCCATGAAGAAACAGTGAGCTTTGATCTGATACAATCACCACAATTTGAAGCCATTTTGGAAATCCATGGTTGGTTAAACACAACCCTGATATTGACTGGAGTAGACACTTCTTGTCTTTTTGTTCTGTTTTTTGTAACACCCATTGCTTTAGAAGAAATGAAAACAAAAAAGAAATAGCAGTACTTAGTGACTCTATGGTGCCAGTCCTGCCCTCTAATTATCAGGATTTAGCAGAAGTTGTTGATACAGAAAAGGCGTCTTCTCTTCCACCTCATAGGTCGTATGACTTCGTATTGATTTAATTGCTGGAGCTCAAATACCTTGCAGTAGATATATGCATTGACCGAGAAAGAAAATCTTTATTTAAGGGAATATTTGTGTGAAATGTTGAGAATAGGGTTTATTCGACCTTCTTTCTCCCCTGCCTCCTCTCCTCTTTTTTTATCCCTAACGAGAAGGCGGTCTAAGATGCTGTATAGACTATAGAGCGCTCAACGAAATCACCATCAAAAACAGATACTCATTTCCCTTAATCAAATCTTTGCTAGATCAGGTCAAAGACACGAAGATCTTCACTAAGCTCTATCTTCACTGAGCATATCATTTAGTGAGGGTTCAAGAAGGCAATGAGTAGAAAAACGCATTTCGCACAAAATTCGGGCTATACTAATATCTAGTTATGCCATTTGGTTTATGCAACGCTTCTGTGGCTTTTTCATTTTTCATTAATGAGGCATTGAGAGAACTGTTGGATGTGTTCATTATTGCCTATAGTAATGGCATTTTGATTTATTCCTCTTCTGTTGGAGAACATACAAGGCATGTCAGGTCTGTTCTTGAGATACTGAGAGACAATAATTTGTGTGCAAAGCTAGACAAATGTGAGTTCCAGACATCTAAGGTCACCTTTTTGGGCTTCCTATTATCCTCTGCAGGGATTAGCATGGACCCACAGAAAGTATCAGCCATAACCCGTTGGCAGTCCCCTCAATCAATGAAAGAAGTGCAAAGTTTTTTAAAGTTTTTCTAACTTCTATGGACGTTTTATTGACAACTTTTCAGCCCTGGCATCTCCTATCACTAAGTTATCACGCAAGGGGTCATTTTTTCAGTGGACCCCTGAAGCAGAAGAGGCATTTCAAAAGTTAAAACATGCATTTACCAAAGCTCCCATATTAAGACATCCAGATCCATCACAGGCCTTCATAGTTGAAGCAGACGCCTTTCGAGTGGCCACTGGGGGAATTTTGTCACAAAGAGACAGAGAATCAGTGTGTTAACACCCCGTTGCCTTTTATTCCCATAAGTTAAATCCCAGAGAGCAAAATAATTCGGTGGGTGACAGGGAAATTCTTTCCATAGAAAAGGCATTAGAAGAATGGCGCCAGTACCTGTTGGGAGCTTTACGTACAGTCACTGTTCATACTGACCACAGAAATTTGCAGTTCTTAAAATCAGTGTGTGCATTATCAATGAGACACCTGCGCTGGACTCAGTACTTTAGTGAGTTTGATTTTGTGATGCAATTTTAAGCAGGAAGGAAACACAGGAAAGCAGATGCATTGTCACCGTTAAGCTATGAAATTCAGGATACACCTAGGGATCATCCTTCTATTATAGCTGGAGAATGTATTTTAGGGGCCTTACATTCAAAGAAAAATTTACAAGTGAGGTATTAAAAGCCCAGCAAACAAAGGAAGTAGTGAATCTGGAACAAAGGCATAAGGGGGAAAGGGTACAGAACCTTCTTTACGTACCAGGGGCTCTTGTTATTCCCACAGTATCGCTACAACAGCACACTCTAGAATGTGCCATACACATATGCTTACGGGGCACCCAGGATACTAGAAAACACCTGATCTTCTTAGAAGAGAATTTTTGTGGCCTACAATGGCTGCTGATACTAAACCGTAAATACAAAAATGTAATGTGTGTGCACAACGCAAAAGTAGTGATCAGGCGCCTGCCGGTTTACTGACACCAATGCCCACTCCTCCCAGTCCTTGGCATTCCATTTCCATGGATTTCATAGTGGAATTGCCAAAGACCAAACAAGGACGCATGGTCATTTTAGTAGTGGTTGATATGCTGACTAAGATGTTCCACTTATCACTATGAAAGAGTTACCCTCTGCTAAAGAATTGGCCATATTGTTTCTACAACATATAGTACGTTTACATGGTCTTCCCTCTGTTGTGGTTTCAGATAGCGGTCCCCAGTTCGCATATAAATTCTGGAAAGGGCTAGGCACCTTATTGCATATGGACATTCGACTTTTGTCTGGTCATCACCCACAAACAGATGGTCAGACAGAGAGAGTGATCCAATGCCTTGAACAATACTTGAGGTGTCAGTTGTTGCATTCCTCTTCAGACTGGGATATGTTTTTGTGGGCGGCGGGATTTGCCTTTAACAATGGTTTATATTCTTCCATTGGTGTTTCTCCTTTTTTTGTCATTATGGGTTTCATCTATGTTATTTGATTTTGTCCTCACCTGGTGTTTCTTATGTCCATGCTGCCCAAGAACTAGTAAACCACACGCACGACATACAGACAACAGCTCAGGAGAATCTTGATAGGGCTAAGGCTGTGTACAAAAGAAATGCAGATCTTCATCGTCGCTCCAGTCCAGCGTATCTGGCAGTGGGAATGGTATGGTTATCTACGCAGAATATAGCAGTCAAGGGTACTCGTAAATTTAAACCCCGCTACATTGGTCGTTACCAAATCAATAAAGTAATACAACCGGTTGCTAAGAAACTGGAACTTCCTTCCACATTAAAGATCCATTCAGTCTTCCATGTCTCCTTGTTAAAACCTGAAACGCCTGATACTCAATTGCCAGCTAAACCCCCGATGGTGTTGGTGAATGGTGAACCTGAATGTGAAGTGGAAGCTATTGAGGATTCTAGGACAGTTAGAAACAGACTGCAATACCTGGTTCATTGGAAGGGTTATGGGCCTAAGGATCACACTTGGGAGCCTGCTGGCCAGGTGCCAGCCCCTCGTCTATTGCGTCAGTTTCACAGGAGGTACCCTGGTAAACCAAAGCCTGTAGTAGGTGTTCTTGGGGAGATGTACTGTCGGGAGAGCTCCGTGCCCGTCCGCGTATGTGGTGGGGGCAGGACAGGGACAGAATACATCCAGGCAAAGCAGGCGCAAGGACGCTTCACATTCTAGTCTCTGAGTACATACCTATGTCCTGCTGACACTCACCTTGTGCTTCCAGGTCACGCAGCGCTACGTTCTTCGAGTTGGTGTCTTGTTCGGTGGTGTTTTGGTGGTGGCTGACCTTGGCTTTGCGATGTTCCTGGCATCGGACCCCATTCCTCATACCTGCTAAAACAAAGGAGACAAAAATCATTGATCTGCTCAGGCTGTAACGCGCATTTTGCACTATTGTATAACTTCTCTGAAATACTTATCTGACTTCTGCTCTCTTATTCGAGGATTCCTCAGTTTCTCTTTGTGCCAGCCTTAGTTATTACCTATGAAGGAAAAAACATATGTTAGAATATTGATGAATTGTGTGAAGCCTTGATGTTCAGGCTTGATACCCCTGCACCAATTTTTGTGCTTTTTATTTTTCCATTATCCTTTATGTTAAATGACTTGTTCCATTGCTGGATATCGGTATTTACATATTGGGGCTTACTAAAGCATAATACAGAATGCTTTTAGGTAGGTTATGTAATACATTATGTTAGCACTATAAGACTTGGTATTGAATTGGTGAATATCAAGTATAGATGCCCTCTTTTTTATTTAACTCCATAGATTGTATGCAAAACCTGTGTATGCAGTTATTTTTTCTTTATTTCGGAAAAGGGGAGTCATCAAGATAGTTAAGGAATACACAACTCAAAACATGATTATAGTTTACTGTTTAGTTCATCCACAGTAGTCCTACTATTACGGATACTGTTCTGTTTCTATACACACAGGGAACACATAGAAGTTACCTGAGACCCTACCTACCTTACTAAAGTGCTTCGTGGGACAGATGTTGTTTCTTCTCCCCTTTTCTTTCCCTCTTCCCCCATCTTACCATGACATACTTTGACAAAGTTGGGTGGTCGTGGTGGGGTGGGGAAGTTAGGATCTAGCATTGTGTTCATCTTATCGCTACTGCAGAAAAGACAGGTGAGAGTTACAGAAACATAAGAGTAGGGAAAGGAAGGAAGGGGAAGAGAAATAGGAGGGTCTCTTCCCTTCCAATCCCATCCCTTCTGTTTCTTTTCCCTTCCTTCCTGTTACCTTCCCCATGCTACGTGTTGCCCTTCCCTTTTGTTCCTGTTGCCCTTCCCTCCTCTTTCCCTTTCCACCTCTTTCCTTTTCTCCTCTTTACCTTCCCTCATCTTTACCTTCTCTCGTATTCCCCTTCCTCTACCCCTACCATCTTCCTCTTTTTCCTTCCCCTTTTTCCCTTTTTCCCTTTCCATCCCCATCCCACTCTTCCTCCCCCTCCCCCTCCCCAAAAACAGAAGGGATGAGAAGGGAAACAGGAGGGAAGGAAATGTATGGGCAGGAAGGGAAACAGGGAGGGGAAAGGAAAGTGAAATGGGAAGAGAAGAGAAGAGAAGAGTAGGGAAGGGGTAAAAGGGAGGGGAAGTTATGGGGAAGAGAAGGGAAAGAGTAAAGGAACAGTAAAGCGAAGGAAAAGGGGATGGGAAGAGAAAGTGCAAAGGGAAATAGAACAGAAGGGAAGCAAAAAAGGAAGAGTAGGAAAAACAGGAGGGGAAATGAAGGGAGAAGGAAAAAGGGAATAGAAAGAGGAAGGGAAAAGGAAAGAGAAAGAGAAAGAAAACAGGAAGGAAAGGAAAGGGGAATGGGAAGAGAAAGAGGGAGTGAAGGAAAATGAAATGGTAAGTGAAACAGAAAGGGATAAAGGAAGAGAAAGAGTAAAGGTGGGAAGGGAAGGGAAAAGAAAATAGAGGTAAACAGGAAGGAAAGTGAACCGAAAGGAAGAGAAGGGAAACAGGAAAGGGAGGAAAAAGGAAAGGGAAACAGGAGGAAACGGAAGAGAAACATGAATGGATGGGAAGGGAAAGGACACAGGAAGAGAAGGGAAAAGGGGGACGGAAAACAGTAAGGAAAGGGAAGGGAAACAGAAAGGGAAATGGAGATGGAAAGGAAACAGGAAGGGAATCAGGAAAGGAAGGGAAGAGGGAAGGGAAGCAGGAATGGACAGGAAAGGAGAAAGGAAACAGGGAAGGAAGGGAGGGGTAAAAGGAACGAATAGTAAACAGAAGGGAAAACGAAGTGAAGAGGGAAGGGAACCAGAAAGGAAAGGGTAGGGAAAGGGAAAGTGAATGGAAAAGAGAGGAAAGGGATGGAATGGGAAGCAGGAAGGGTGGGGAAAAGGGATAGGAAGAAAAACAGGAATGGAAAGGAAAGGCGAAGTGAAATAGGAACAGAAGGGAAGGGAACAGTGAAAGGAAAAGAAGAGAAAAGGAAACAGGAAGGGAAAAGGGAAGGGGAAGGGGAAAAGGAACATCAGCAAAGGAAAAAGGGAAGGATGGGAAAAGGGAAGAGAAGGGAAGTGAAGGCAAAGGAAGGGAAGAAGTGAAAAAGGAAGGGAAGGGAAAGGAAGGGAAGGGAAGCGGGAAGGGAAAAAGAAAGGGGAGGGAACAGGAAAGGAAAACAGGAAGGGAAAGGGAGGGAAAAGGAGAGGGAACTGAAACAGGAAGAGAAGTGAAAATGGAACGGAAAGAAAACAGGAACAGATGGGAAGATAAAAGGGATGGGAAGGGAAAAAAGAAAGGAAGGGAAAATTGAAGGGAAGGAAAAAGAGAAAAGAAAAGGGAGGAGAAACAAAAAGGGAAGGGAAGAGATGGGAAGAGTAGGGAAGGGAGATAATGGAAGGGAAGGATGGGGAAGAGAATGGAAAGAGTAAGGGGACAGTGATGCAAAGGAAAAAGGGATGGTAAGAGAAAGTGCAAGGGAAAATGGACCAGAAGGGAAGGAAAATAGGAAGAGAAGGGAAAACAGGAAAGGAAATAAATGGAGAAGGGAAAAGGGAATGGAAAGAGGGAAGGAAAGGGGAAGAGAGGGGTAGCAGGAATGGGAAGAGAAACAGAAAGGGAAAGGGTAAGTGTAACAGTGAGGAAAACGGGAAAGGAAAGAAATGGAAGGGAAAAGAAAAGAAAAGAAAAGAGAAAATAAACAGGAAGGAAAGGGAAGAGACAGGAAGAGAAGGGAAACAGGAATGGAATGAAAAAGGGAAGGGAAGGGAAACAGGAAGGGAAGGGAAGAGGAAACGGATGGGAAACAGGAATGGATGGGAAGGGAAAAGGGAAGGGAAGGGAAAAGAAACAGGAAGAGAAGGGAAAGGGGGAAGGAAAACAGGAAGTGAAGGTAATGGGAAACGGAAAAGGTGTAGTGAAAATGGAAGGGGAGGGAATGGAGAGGTAAAGGAAACAGGAAGGGAATCAGGAAAGGAAGGGAAACAGGAATGGACAGGAAGGGAGAAGGGAAACAGGAAAGGAAGGGAGGGGTAAATGGAATGGATAGGAAACAGAAGGAAAAACAAAGTGAAGAGGGAAGGGAACAAGAAAGGAAAGGGTAGGGAAAAGGGAAGGGAAAGAGAAAGAGAGGGAAGGGATGGGAAACGGAGGGTGGGGAAAAGGGATGGGAAGAAAAACAGGAATGGAAGGGAAAAGGGAATTGAAATAGGAAAAGAAGGGAAGGGGAAAGCGAAAGGAAAGGAAAGAAAAGGAAAAGGGAAACAGGAAGGGAAGAGAAAAGGGAAGGGAATGGAAAGAAAATGTAAAGGGAAACAAGGAGGAGAAGGGGAGGAGTGAAAAGGGAAGGGAAGTGTTAAAGGACGGGAAGGGAACAGGAAAAGAAAACATGAAGAGAAAGGGTGGGATAAGGAAAGGGAACTGAAACAGGAAGATAAGGGAAAACGGTACGGAAGAAAAACAGGAAAAGATGGGATGAGAATGGGACACAAAGGAAATAGAAGAGGATACAATAGGAATTGTGAAGCTACTGGGAGGAAAGATGGAAGGTGAGGGGAGGGAACAGAATGTATGGTGTTAGGGTAGGAAAAGGTAGGAAATGTTAAGAGAGGGGATGGAGTGGAGGAATTCGAAAGGGATTATGTTATGGAAGGGATGAGGAAGGAATGGAAAGGACAGGGATGAGAACGGGTGGGTAGACAAAGAGAGGGTTTGGGAAAGAACGGATGGAGTATGGTAGTTAAGGCATTTGCATAAATTGGTAATGGATAAAGAATTGAGAAAAGGGAAGTTGACCAAAAGGAAATTGGGCTACTGATGAAGCTGGAATGGGAGGGGTAGAAGGAAAAGGCCAGAGAGGAAAAGGGAAAAGCTTAGGAAAGCTAAAAGGGGAACGGAAGACAAAGGGGCATGAGTGAAGGGAAGGCATGGGGTGGGATCAGGAAGATGAAGGATAGCAAAAGAAAGGAAGAGAAAGGGAGAAGTAGCGGTGGAGTATGAAAGGGATTTGGAGTGAATGGTAGAAAATAGGATGGGGCAAGAGTAGGAACAGCGGCCGTTCTTTCCTTAGAGCGCAGGGGCTGTGCCCTCTGTGTTTTCTGCCTCTATTTTGATTGTAGGTACCTATAAAACAGATGCAGATACACTGCCTGCTGTGTATCTATTAAAGGAATCGTCACTCAGTGTGGGTCAGGTAGCAGTCACAGGTCAGTGTCATGCAGGCAAATTCGATTCGCCAGTGCGCTTGCGCCAGCCTCTTGAGCTACACTTTGCTGGGCTGATGATCCCTCAGATCTGGGCCCTGTGAGGTCATCAGCTCAGCAAAGCCCTGACTTTCAGTGGTGAAGGGCCTCCCCAGATGACGTCGCTCCTAAAGTCAGCCTTGGGCATTTCAGGCTTCATCCCTGAAGTTCCAAGGCTGGATGTTAATCAGGGAAGTCACAACCCCACCCTCTCCCATCACGTGTGGCGTGGAATCACTAACCCCACCCAGCAGAGTCGCACTCATCGTGCCTCAAAGAGCAGCGTTTTTCTTCTGGGCTGGGCCGTCACTGTTAAATTAAGTAAATTATATAAAACTAACTGATAACAATGTCTGCCCTGACACTTTCTGCGTTTTGTTCTCCTGTGCACAAACATCATGAATACGATGTCTCATCAAGCACCAGTTCGGTAAGTAATTTTCATTAGAACAATATACAAGCTACGCAAAGTCTGACTAACATTTTAAAGTACGAAATACACTCTGCAACATTTACTTTAAGTATGTAGTACATGTGTGTATCGATTTGGTTGGTGTACTTTACTGCAGTCTCCTCAACCCTCTGGTATGTGTAGAATTTCCCTGCAGTTCCACCTCCTGGGTATGCTCACATGTGCAGCCATAAGGTGCTGCTTGAAGGGACACTTGTGAGCACGTGAGAATTCTTTCAGACACACAGGGTTGTTACTGAAAATAATCAACTCATCTTGCAAAAAATAAGCATTTTATATTTAGCTCCACTAAATATAAAATGTTTTTTTTAATCTGTGAAATGCTTCCTACTCGAAACAGGCTTTGAAATGGACATGCATAGTCATTCTGAAAGCGCTCAGCATGCTTTTTAGCCCGGTTTACCAAAGGCCAACATCTGCCCTGGACATTTCGTGAATAATGAGCTTGTGTCTTTTTAAAAATAAAAAAAACCTTCACTGTAACATAAGAATTTAATTTATTTGCACGAAAAGAAACTCAAGTCTAGACTCAGATATTCGCACAGAGTTATATACACCAACATGCGGAGACATAGAAACACCCATTTATGCAGAAACAGATACAAAGCCTCAAAAACACAGTGACACAAACAACCAACAGAAACATACATAGCCACACACAAACACATAGATACGGAAATACACACTGAAACACTAACCAACACAAACAGGTAGACTCACAGTAACTCTACCACAGACCACGTTTCTGCGCCGCACCACTTTCAAAGTTCATCAGCCGCCACTGGGTAGGAAAGGAAGGGAAATGATTAGGAAAGTAGACGGTAGGAAAATAAAGGTGGGGAAGGGAACAGAGCACTGGATGTCTAGACAAGAGTAAGGGGTGGGGAGGTAAGGGAAGGGAACGGGACAGAATTGAAGAATGAGGGCAGTTGAAGATTGAAAAACGAAATTAATGGAAGGGATCAAATTGAAGGGCTGGTTGGATAGGGAAGGGGAGGAAAGGAAAGGAAAGGTTATGCAGGGGAAAGGGAAAAGAGAACGGAAGGACAAGGGGTGTGTCTGGACATGAATGAATGAGAAGGGCAGAGATGAGAAAGAAAATAGGAAGGGGAAGGAGTGGGCGCATAGGGAGAAGTGGTAAGGAGGGTTAAAATGTGGAGACGAAAGAGATTGAATGAAAGAAGGAATAAAGGCCAGGAAACAAGGGACAGTTAGGGGAGTGAAGGGAAGTAACCGAATGGGAGAGGAAATGTAAAGGGTAGAGAAGGTGATTAAAATAGTCAATGTGGTGGAGTAGGAAGGAGAGGGTCTGAGAACGGAAGGAAAGGAAGGAATTTGTATTGAATGGAGGGGGAGTGAAAAGGGGTTCGGCATGGAAAGGGCAGGGGTGAAACAGGAGAGGGCAGGGAATAAGATAGAAAGATAAGGGAAGTGGTAGGGAAACGAAAGGGAGGAGAGTGGGGGAGGAATGTGTGAAGGAAGGAGAGTGACGGGAATAGGTCAGGGAAGGAGGAAGAAGGGACAAACGAGCAGGTGACTGAACTTCAAGTGACAGGAGCGGATGGAAAGTAAAGAAAAGAGAAATGAAGGAATGGGAGATTGAAACGGAATGAAATGCTAGAAAAGAGTGGAGTGAGACTTGGGGGAATGTGCGTCGGTTAGTAAGGAAGGGAAAGGAAGGAGATCAGAGCAGCTGTAGGGTTGAGAGAAATGAAGCAGAGAGGGAGGAAGTGGAGAGAAACGAATGAAAGGGGATAGATAGGTAAGGAGAAGGATTAGGTTGAATGAGGGAACGACTGGGTTGGAGGGGCAGTGAATTGGAAGCATTGGGGTAAAGAAATTAAGGATTATGGTAAAAGGGGATTTCAGGTCAGTTTTCAGTTTGCGTTCGAATTTAGCTTTCAATATGGTTAAATATTTTTTTTAGTTCTGTTTTCATTTGGTTTATTCACTCACCTTGTTCCCTGGCCCCAGCCCCTGTCCCTTCCTTGTTGGAGCTTGCCCCACCTTTACGGTTTCCAGCCTCTCGGTGTACCCAGCTCCAGTCGTCACCAGTTGTGGTGTCACTTGCCCGGCGTCTTTGGGTGCTAAGCACCAGCTCCCTGGTTACCAGGCTTCTATAGCAAGGGTACGTCATAATAGCGGTCACTCAACATGTCATCATACATCACCATTCTGGTTGATACCATGCTTTCCATGTTAAGAGGGGGAGCAGAGCAAGACATGAACACGATCAGATTTCTTGCCGAGATCTATCTAGTGTCATTAAAATGACTAGCTACGACCCTGAACCTCATGCCGCCTGACGTATCCCCAACAGTGGTCTCTCCTTCTCTCTGCGCTGCCGTGGGTGCCTCCCCTCTGCTTGGACTCGAGCCTCGTGACGTCGCATTGCAGGGTCTGTGATATCATAAGCGTTCCATTCCAAGGGTTCTGCTTCCGGTGCTGCTGAAACGCAAGGGGCGCTTTCAACAGCATTGCTCTCGCTCGTTGTTTAAAAATCAACATAATGTCCATTCTCACAACCTGTCTGCACAAAGCTCTTTTTTTTATATATATATATAAAAGAATTCTAACGTGGCAACATCCACATCTCTGTCTGTTCCCTCTAGTAATGTTCAGTAACCTCGCTCACTGCTTTTAAGAAGTACAAATATCCATAGAGTCTAGATCGTAGGAATCATTAATAGGTAACTTCTCAAGCTGTGATTATTTAATCCAGTGACTAGAAAGGGGTGAGTGAGTAGTTTGAACCCTGCGCCATGTTGTTAGCTGCCTCACGTCCTCCCTTGTGCTTCAGGAGGTGGGGCTTCTGTGGTTGTACATAGTCTGGCCAGCGACTAGGGCACTTCTTGTTTCCTTTGGTGGTGCCTTCTTGTAACCTGCCGGGCTCTGGCTGTCCTTCATGTCGTGTGTTAAAGTTGGAGGACTCCTTATCCTAGTGCCCGCCCACATTTGTACATAAATAAGAGGCAATGAAGCAACGAGGCCTACTTTAAGTGTGTACATAAATATATTTGGGTGAACAAACTGAGCTTTCGAAAATTGCGAATCTGTTTTGTCCAGTACGTCCCTGATCACTATAGAAAATGTGAAGATGCTGCAAATTTGTGTTTCACAAAATGTTATCTGTTTCAGATAAATTCCATAGTTTCAATTTAGCTTTTTCTCTTATTTACTCCAAAATAGCTTCTATGCGCTATAGAGCACACCTGCAGGGAGTCCATGCCAGCTTGTTTAGGATTAAAAAATGCAAGAAAATGCGGCGCCATTACTCCCCACTGTCTGCTGGGTTGATGGTCTTTTTGGCCACATTCTGGGGTCCTTATACAAGTGGATTAAAATGTGGGATTATTTGTTCTTGTTTTCTGGTTAATCCGTGTATGTCACACACTGATCTTTTTGTTGCTCCGCCATTCTCTTAAATAACTGGTATGTGCACCAGCAATGCCATCCCCACCAGGGGATCAAGAGCACACACCTGGATTAAATCTTTAAAGCAATATGGCTTTACTTAAAAACACATGTTTTCGAAAACACAAAAGTGGACTCCATATGTAGAATCAGCAGATAGAATCATGGGCTGGGGGAGGCGAAGCCAGACCCGATAGGGGCCCGTGCCAAACCCCTCCCGGAGGCGGGAACACCCCCCCACAAGCCCGCGAAGAAGGGGGCGACCAGATTGGTCACCCCCAAGCTAGCTGCGAGCTGCCCAATCCGGGCGAGAGAGGGCAAGCGGCCGGGATTCACTGGATGAATTTCTTGCAACAGCCGGTGAGCGAAGAGACGAAAAACGTCTGCTACTACTATTTCAGCTGGTGGGGCATGAAGGCCGACACCTAATCAGAACATTTTCAACAAAGGACGCAGAGACATATGAAAAACTCAAAGAGACACTACGTGCCCATTTCAACACAAAGAAAGACGTGGATCAAGAACGCCTCATCTTCAACGCAGCACGGCAAGAACCAGGTAAATCATTAACAAATTTCATTACAAGGTTACAAAGTCTGGTACAATACTGCGATTTCAATACATTCACAAATGAGGAAGCAATTCGACTCAGGGTAATTGAGGGCTGTTCAATACCAGACATGAAGCGCAAGATCCTTCAAAAGCAGCTCTCGCTAAAGGAAATCATCAGGAGGGCCGAAGCTGGAGAGCGGGCCAAAGCAAGAGAATTGCACCTCAATGCAAGAAAGGAAGACAAGAGAAATGAGATGTTTCTCATGTCAGTGAGTAAAGCCCAAGAAACCAAAAGAGCCAGAAAGAGTGAGGGCAAAGGCAGACCAGAGACAAGATATCACAATAGACAAAGTGACATGAAATACTCAGATTCAACAATACAATCGGCAATGGAGGATGGCAAACAAGAGACCGGGACAATCCGGGATTGTGACAGCCAAACTGAAATAACTTCAAGGAGTCATTCATCAAACTTTCCAGATTGTTCTAAAGAAGCATCAAGCAGTAGGACAGATCACAGAAATGGAACAGACGACAGCATGCCCAACAAGCGAGAAGAAAAAACAAACTACAGAAGATTGGGCAATTCACACTGACTCTGGAAACCGGTATACAAACACACCCGAGCAACCCACTGTTCATCGAGCTTCTTAGACTTTTCCAAAGAAGCATCAAGCAGTGGGACATATCACACACATGGCACAGACGACAGTGCGCCCAACAAGCGAGAAGAAGAAATAAACCACATAAGTCTGGGCAATTCACTCAGACTCCGGAAACCGGTATGCAAACGCACTCAAGACACCCACGACAATAAGGAGAAAACTGAGAGGAGACAGTTAACAACACATGAGAGGAGCAGAGACAAAATGCACTGGGGCCAAACAAAAGAAATAAACACTCAGCTATCAAATTATCCCCCCGTTGCAAGAGCACATAAGACACTTCGAGAGATGTACCCAAAGAACGTCCCAAAGATAGCTCCGACTCAAGGAGCAGTTCATCACAGTCCATCAGCTCAAGAGATTCACTAGTCAGACCACCCAAAAGAACTTCCTCAAAGGAAATCAGCAGAAGATTCATCTGATTCAGAAAGCATGTCAGCACAATCACTCAGGTCAACAGAATCATCTGGCACGTCAAGATCGAGAAAACGCCCATGCCGTCAATCACCCAAATGCACAGTGGAATCAGAGAACGTTCTCCCCATTCAGAGCAAAACATCACAAGCCAATGACTCAGAACAATCACTTACCCCACAACGCAACATGTCATGTAAGTTATATTCACATCAAGACATGAATATTATACCTTCACCTCTGACGGGGACAGCTCGGCTGACGCAAAGAGCTTGCAGAATAAGAACGAATGTATGGGACATTACCCAGAAATGTTGGGAAAATGCTGTCTCATCCCTCTGTAAGAAAGGCAGAAACGTGTTGACAGAGACATGTCATTCTCTAGGAAAGGGGGATGAGAAAGGAACATGCAGATGCCTGGATGGTCAAAGACTTCAACATTCCCAAACGCAACTGGGAGTGGGTGAGGCAAACAAAACAAGTAAATGGGTCCCAGAGCCGACCCTTGTTCTCGTGAAGCATCGAACCAACAAACACCTTTCTCAACAGAAACCCCACTCAACATCCACAGAGCTAACAAACCAATCAAGGAGCCCAAAGGATGCTCACCTCACCAACGAACACTCCCCGCAACAGACATCACCCGCAACATCTGCAGAGCCACTCTCAACATTCGCAGAGCAAAGAAACCAACTACAGAGCCCAAAGGATGCACTGAAGAGATTGACTGAATTTCCTTGTAATTGGGGGGGAGATGTCATGTCTTGTAAGAAAGGACATTGTTATATATGTAGGTCAGCAGAGCTAACAAACCAGTCAAGGAGCCCAAAGGATGCTCACCTTAACGAACACTTCCCACAACAGACATCACTCTCAACATCCGCAGAACCACTCTCAACATTTGCGGAGCAAAGAAACCAACTACAGAGCCCAAAGGATGCAGTGAAGAGATTGACTGAATTTCTTTGTAAGTGGGGGGGAGATGTCATGTCCTCCAGGAAAGGACATTGTTATATAAGTAGGTCAGCGGTCTAGCTGGTCCAGACAGAAGTGAGATGCCAGGAACTTCCTGGGTGGAGACAGGAAGTACTAGTTTTCCCTCTCACTACATTGAGGGAAGCAGAGAGAAGAGGACGTATGGAGAGTAGCTCCACATCAGTAGGCCATGTATAAAGGCTGAGAAATTAATAAAGATGAGTTAATAGCCTTATGCCAGGTGCTGTCTTTTATGCAGAGTGTTATGCTTGCCAGTGCTGTGAAGAGAAACCAATCCAGAACTGGACACATCGGCGGACAGGGGCACCGGAGGACGAGGCTTCAGCGGTTGGGGCCGCCCAGAGGAGCAGCGAGGGTGCCGGCGGCAAGAAGGAGGCCCCCCCGCTCCGAGGCTCCAATCTGCTCCGATCTGCGGGGGCGCCAGGAGGAGCAGCGAGGGCGATGGCATCAAGTCACGGCAGGAGACGGATAGGCCAAGCGGTGGGAAGAGCGACCCACCGGGGGATGGAGTTGTGACCCGGACTGAACCGCACTGAACCAGTCTTTGTTTGTGCTGCGTAGGCGGCGGTGAAGCGGTGCTTGGAACGTCCACCTGTCTTGTCCCGAGTGGGAGCGAGAGCTGGGGGCGGCACCAATCCAGAGCGTGGCTGAGTGAAAACAAGCCCGGAGCCTGCTGGGAGTTGCAGCGACGCAAGCCTACACAGTATTTTGGCCCGCTACCTAGCTTAATAATACCGGCACTCTGATTAGGCAGCTGGGGCCTGATTGATTCGCCGTTGTCCCGCTGCAGCTCCGTGATCTACTTTCAGGCCATTTGCCTAAAAACTTCCATTAGGGCAGGACATCCTGCATTCTATTTTCTTATTCAACTACGTCGTTCAATTACCAAGTTTAATTCATTGAATTGTCTATCCGGCTGCCGGCCAAATCAGATTGGACGTTTTTAAGTCAGCTAGGGCCTGACTACTTGCCTTAGGATCAAGACATTTCTTTACGCAATTACTGTCTGCACGGCGGAAAGTATCATGGTTGGGAGACGTGGGGCAACAAGGGAGAAGAGAATGCCGGCACGGTACAGGGAGGTGCCTGGGCACAACAAACCCCCATAAAAGGATCGGAGAAGGCCACAGGAGGACTCCGGGCCAGAATTAGAAGGCAATTTGGAGGAACTGTTAAGAAAAACAAGGGCGCTGGTGGCCCTGAAGGGAAAAACATGGATGGAGGACCACATAGCAGAGGTGCCAGCCAAGAAGAAGCCTAAGCCTATGCAGGCTCCAGCTCCAGCAACCCCGCAAGGCCAGGCAAGAACGGGCCTGTAGCCAAAACGGAGGCCCCTTCGAGACCAGGCAAAGGGGTGCCAAGTAAAACAACACAACATCCCCCTGCAGCCCCAGGATGAAAGGGGGGAGACCCCACCCTGACAAACAGAGGAAGAGGCAGGATCCGGGCAACCATAACACCGAAGGTGGTGACCGATTCAGAAGACGAGGAGTACAACAGCAACAACGAGGGGTTTGTGGCCAACGCGGTGGCCACTCGACGAGCAAAGAGCCTATCAAGATCCACGACGGACAGCGGACATGGTGAGCATCAGGCGCTAAGCGAAAAGGGCGGGCAGTGCAAAAAAGGGCAAGGGCACAATGGTATCAGTGAGGGGGTACCAGTCAAATCACAAACTATGGCACACAATTAGGGGTAAGCAACTACGCTACACAAGGGCCATGGTCCCTTCAGCCCCCCTGACTAGCAAACCCGGGGGGCGGGCAACAAGAATTCCAGGGGGAAGCTTGGGGTTAGGTGCAGCCACCTCTGGTGGCATGGATGCCTTGGTGGCACTGGCCTGGTCTGGGGGCCCCTTATGGGGGAGGACCCCTAGCAAGTACAGGGCCCAACGGGGGGCAGGGACATGAGCAAAAGAAGGGACGAAAAGTAGTAAGCACCAGGCAGGAAAGCTCGCTAGGGGAGAAGAGTGGAGATGGCGCAGGCTCAGGAAGGGCCGTGGAGAGCAAGCAGGGTGGTGCGGCAGCACCGGAAGGGGACGAACCGGGCAAGGTCGGGGCGAGTGAGGGGCAGGACCCAGGTGGGAAGCCAGCAAGCGAATATGTACGTCCCTCCCCGGGGGACCCGCCTACCACCACAAAATTCCTAGGGTTAGCGAATCTTATCCCGCTTGCAGTGAAAGAGAGAATTTGCAGGAAGGAGTTTATAGATATATTCTCTTTGCTGGAGGTGTGCCAAGCGGGCCTGGACCTAACAGCTCAAGATAAAAAGGATGAGGACAGAAGGGATGGACACAAACCCAGAATGGAAAAAACCCATAGAGAACAGGCTAAAGGCCTTCAGGACTCTGGCGTGCGTGTTCATAGAAAAGTTCCCCCAGAGTGCAGCAGAAAGTGCATGAAGCACAGCAAAGTATCAAGGAGAAGCATGGCTGAGGTACGATGAAGGATTTAGGGAGAAGATGCAGACCTGGCCAGTGATGGCTTGGGACTGCGAAGACATTTAGGGCTTCACAAACCACATGGTGGCAGCCAGGGAAGGGCTAGGCACACGAGAATCCAATTTTCGTCCTTCAGGATATTAAGAGAAATATGAGGGCCAAGGACAAGATTTCAGAGGTGGAGGCCAAACCGGCGGTAAAACAGGGAAAACCTGAGCAGCAACCTGTTGGAAGTATGATAAAGATGAATGCAAATGGGGGTCCGCATGCAGGTTTAAACACAGCTGCGGGACCTGCGGGGGCAACCATCCCGCTGTGCAATGCAGACAGGTACGAGCAGAGACAAGGGCAACACAAAGAAATAGCGACCAGGGAAAGGCGGCAAACGGGGGGACGGAGGGAGTGGGAGAGGGACTACCACTGCCTACCCCCGTAAATGCAGGGAAACTGATATCCTTACTCAGTAACTTCCCAAAGAAAGTAGACAGACAACAATTGTCAGAAGGTTTCACGGCTGGGTTCCCCATCCCCTGCACAGGACCAGTGGCCCCGCGGCTTAGCCGCAACTTAAAATCGGTACGGGACAATCCAGAGGCAGATAGACACAAGGTAGACAAGGAGGTCAAACTAGGTAGAGTGGCCAGCCCTTTCGCCTCCCCTCCACTACCTAACCTAATAGTCTCGCCGTTAGGAGTGGTACCTAAGAAGAAAGCAGGTAAATACCGGCTCATACACCACCTTTCACACCCGCACGGGGAGTCCATCAATGACTGGCTAGATCAGGGCAGCTGCTCGGTAGCTTACGCCTCCCTGGACGACGCAGCAGATTTAATTAAACAGGCAGGGAAAGGGGCTCTGCTGGCAAAAACGGATATCGAGTCAGTATTTGGCCTTTTAACAGTGCACCCAGTCAGTTACCACCTCCTAGGTTTCCAACTGGACGGGAACTATTACTATGACAAATGCTTACCCATGGGCTGCTCAATATCCTGCGCTTACTTTGAATCATTTAGTAGTTTTCGTGAATGGGAACTTGGTGTGCGCCACCCCCTACACTACTTGGATGATTTACTGTTCATTGGGAAGGCAGGAACGGAGGAGTATGCAAACCTCCTCTGCCACTTCCTGGACCTGACCAAAGAGTTAGGTGTTTCGCTACCACAGGACAAGACCGAAGGCCCAACCACCAAGCTATCCTTCCTCAGCTTAGATTTAGACTCAGCGGCGGGGACATGTAAGCTTCTAGCAGAAGGGTAGCTGAGCTACACCAGATAATACGGCAGCTACAGCAGCAGAGAAAGGTGATGTTAGGCGAGATAAAGCAGCTGCAAGGTAAACTGAACTTTGCCACCAGAGTCATTCCCACAGGGCGCCCCTTTGCCAGGCGTCTGGCCTGGATGACCAGGGGTTTGTCACAGAAGCACCACAGGGTGCGCCTTACACAGGGAGTGAAAGAGGACCTGGGGCAATGGAAAACTTTCTTAGCCAAGTTCAACGGTACCCTAATGTGGCCAGAACCCTGGGTGCGGGCTGACCAGCTAGAGCTCTATACTGATGCAGCAGGTAGCCACGGCTTTGGGGCCATCCTGGGGTCATCATGGGCAGCAGCAGAATGGCCAACCAGCTGGCACCAGAATGATACCACTGCCAACATCACCTTGTTAGAACTATTTCCCATTGTAGTGGTCTTTACCATATGGTGCCCCAAACTGACCAATAGACAGATAACCCTATGGTCAAACAACAATGCAGTGGTACAGGCGATCAACTTGGGTACAGCAAAGTGCCCGGCAGTTGTTAAACTACTGCGAAGGCTAGTTGAGGGCCAACTGACAGCAAACATAGCAATCAGGCCAAGGCACATTGTGGGTTTAGACAACTCAATAGCTGATTCCATTTCTCGTTTTCAGTGGGGCAGGTTCAGGGAGCTTGCAAAGAAAGCAGACCGAGCCATGACACCAGTACCAGAGGAGCTATGGGATTTGGTGGATCAGGATTAATTACGTGGCTGGGCAACACACTGCCCCCCTCCAAGGCGGAGAGCGCAGTGGCCCATTACACCAAGCTATCGACAGGGGGGGGTCCAACAGGCACATGTTCATACTTAACATAGTGGGGTCCTGGAACAGCTGGGTTTCTCTTGAGCAAGGGCGAAGTGAGGCGGCAAAGGGGGGAACTGCCTCCAATCATTAAACCGTAGGCAGCGTGGCGGAAGAGACCCAGAAAAAGATCCAAAAGGAGAAATTACTAGAGGTAGATGAGCTGCTCACACAGTGTCCTTGGGATGCCTCACGGCAGGGACGAAGAGTGAGTGAATGACAGCACACAGCCATAGACAGAGTAGATGGGATGCTCGCACAGGGTCCTTTGAATGCCACATGGCAGGTGTGAGAAGTTGGCCTGGTATATGCTGTCCACTAATTAAAGTGGGCACCTTGCACCAGTCCAAACAACCCTTATGATGTATGAGGTCAAAGATAACCTTTAGAAAGCTATCCTAGTGGTAGCTGTGGAGAGCAGCTTTCAGGCTTAATCTTGAAGGAATGTAAAGCAGCTTGTTTTACCAGAACATCACCTCCTATATTGACTAACGGGTAGGCCGCTTTGGAGGAAACTGACCTTTGTTGCCCAGCCCTTGGCCCTGACGCACGGAGCACTTTATCCAGAGCCCCTGGAGGGGCTTGAAAAGCAGCGCGGCGGTCACGCAACACGGACGCGCGCGGGCTCGACCCGGGCAAAGACCGGGCCATAGCCTGTCAGAGACTGGACTGGGCCACGGCTCTAAAGTCTACATTTAAAGGTACTTTGGACATAGATTACTTGCTTTCCAAGCTTTTAAGGGGACAATATCCACCGCATATAGAAACGGTGGAACTATATATTATATTGTGCAATTGTTTGGTGGGGTAGAGCGGGGTTTCCTAAGCTTTAATAGACAAGATTTTGTATCCCTACTAAGGAGATCTATGAGGACATAGTGATATCTCGGAAACGATGGGGAAGAGAAAAACACTAAGTGCCCCTATTAAAAAGCAAAAGGTCTCAGGGACGCACCCACGTGAAAGCCTGCTTAGTTACCTCACGGGAGCCATGGGCGCAATTGAGCGCCAGATCGTAACAGTAGAGGAAGCTCTTAATCCAGGTATCCCTGGAATGGAGGGGGGAACCCCAACAGCCAATACATCAAAAGAGGGGCCCATTTTATCTTTACCTTTATCGGTATCTAGCAGTTTATCAGGAGCAAATGGTTGTATAGCAAACATACAGGATAACATAGCAGTTAGCAATGAAGATTTGGATATTCAACCCCGGATAAAGCGGGCTAGAAACCCGGATAGTTCAATTCACACTATAGGGGATAAGAGTTTAACGGATAGTGAGACAGAACTTAAAGCTCCGAAAAAGTCCAAAAGGGACAAACCTTCATTAGTGACACACAATACAGCTAGCAGGGGCAAATCAAATCTTACTACAAATTTGCGTACCCAGAATGAGGTCATAAATTTAAAAACAAAATTGGACGCATTAGATACATTCTTGAGGGAAAGCCTAGGTGGTCTAATACATAGAATTGGCCTAATAGAAGAGACTTTAACTAAAAGCTTAACTAAACCCCAGCCTCCCGACCAACAGTCTTCTGTCCAACTGGGAAATCGGGAAAATTTTCCCAAATGCTGGAGACTTTGCGACACTGGCAATAACTCTGGCCATCCCGAGGAAACAATACACGCTTCACATAACATTGCACAAAATACCCCTATGGCACATACAGCGGCCTTCTCTACGGTTACCTCAACAGCCCCCAATAGGACTAAATATCATTCAGTATCTAATAGCCCAAAGGCGGCCAGTAATATGAACGTAATTGGGACTGAGAGATATATGACACGTTTGGGTCTACCACCGGCAGCGACACCTTACGTGGTGGTTTTAATTAATGTTCCCAAACTTCAGAATAGGGTGGATGAGGCGTGGGAAAGGGAGAGGAATAAGGCCCTGCAGTGGTTAGGAGCAAGGACGGGTCTCACTGAGAGACTATTTAATGAATTCAAGATGATCAGAATAGTGAGCTGGGTAGGAAATGGGCCAAAGAACCAGATAGGGGACTGTGTAGTGTTGACCTTTAAAACGCCACAGCTAGTTAGATTGATTCTGACTAGAGTAGGTAATCAATGTTCACTGGGACAAGGTGTTAATTTGGTCCCATTGGGATACTTTTACCAGCCCACACCCTGTGTTGGCCCAAGGGACACGGGATCCCAAATTCAGTACCATAATCGTGGGTTCATCCTTTTAACTTTTAATCGCTTTGATGCACTTGCTAACCTTGAATCAGTGGATTGACAACAAAAGGGAGTTCCCACACCGCATGATATAACCGAAATAGTAAAGGCCATTTCCAACCTGAGTGAGACGGTAAAGCCAGTCAGCATCGACCATACTTCTTCATCTAACATAATTATGTCTACAAACATAGAGTCTGTAAATGACCTAGATTTAGACCCTCCGACTGTCCCAGCTCCCTCCCCTATAGTACAACCTGTGAAAACACCCATGAAGCGAGTTGAACATGGGGGAAATAGTAAAGGCTTGGGGGTAAAAGATACTTGTAAAATTCTGTTTTGGAATGTAGCGGGCCTAAAAACAAAGGTGTCCAATATACTATGGCATGATTTTGTGAGTAAGTATGATATCTTGAGCTTACAAGAAACCTGGGTGGAACGGCCAACACACATTTGTGGGTACAAAACCTTCCACACACCTGCAGTTCCGTCATCACATGGAAGAGCGAAAGGTGGCCTCTGTATCTACATCTCAAATTTTCTGAATTTAAGACAAATTGTTTTTAATGTTACAGATCAGTTTTATCAAATCATCAGCCTTCACATAGATCAAGCTTTTAATATTATTTTATTGAATTTTTGTAATAACGCTTCATCTGAGCAGATTGAGGGATTAATGGGAAAAGTGAGTAGTGAACTACACAAATTACAATAATGTATATCAAAGGAGACCTGCTTCATCTGGGGTGGGGATTTTAATTCCCCTATATGCCAATACATGAACAACGGGGTATGTGGCATATCATATGAAAAGGGTCCTAGTTTTGACACATTTCCCACATACACCTTATGGTCACCTCCTGAATGACATCATGTTTACATTTGATTTTGGGATTCGTTAATGATTTATGTGTTCCCATGGTCCCTTTTCAGCCCACCTTTAATGGTCGAGGGACCTTTTCTACTATCGATTATGTATTAGCCTCGAGTAGATTTTCCGCTCGTTTAAAAGATTTTATCATACATGATATAGCGCTTAGTGACCACTTTCCCATTAGTATTGGTGTGAAGGTGAATACTAAGAGTGCTAATATCAGAAAAGATCCTAACCATTTTGTGGAAAATATTTCTCTGAGTAGACAAAATGTTTACGCACTGAAATGGGAAAATGTGGATCCTGAGGCTTTTACTAGCAAGGTGGTATCGAATTGTAAAGATATGTTTTCAACTTGTTTGGATGACAAATCATCTCACCAGGATATTTTAGATAATTTTTTAGTCATCTCAAGTTTTATTAAGGAAACACTTCATATGAACCCAAGTAAGAAAATGAAACAAATATAAGGCTGGTTTGATACTAGTTGTACAAAGACCTATTCCAAACTTAAAAAAGCCCTTCATGTTGGGAAAAACAATCGGAACAATATGAGAGAGGCAAGACGTGAATATAAGAAGGCATTGAGAGTTAGAAAGTTGGCGCTTAAAGAGAAAGCCTGGCAAGCGCTGCGCGACGCCTCGGTCAATCGGGATCCCGCAGCCTTCTGGAAGGCGGTTAACGCACCTTTTTTGGCCGAAAACGATAAAGCAACCATAGAGATCGCCATCACTGAACCCGAATGGATATTACATTACTCCAGTTTGTATAATAATCCATCGTCCGATGAACAGGGAACCCCAGCAAGTGTCGACGACACTATGAAATTATCGACTCCATCAGACTTATCCATAGATTTCACTCTTAAGGAGGTCAATTCGGCCATTAACTTAAGCTCTGGAGGGAAGGTGGCAGGACCTGACGGCATCCCAGTCGACCTTTTTAAGTCTAATTTACCTCTCTGGGGTCCACTCCTAACACAGGTTTTTAACGCTTGCTGTTCTCAAGGCTTTTTATCAACCTGGTACGATTCAATCATAGTGCCCATTTTCAAAAAAGGGGACAGCGCAAACCCAGTGTGTTATCGCCCAATCTCACTACTGGACTCTACAATTAAGATCGTGGGTCGAGTCCTGTTAGATAGGTTGCAAGTGTGGGCAGAGGAACACTCAATCTTAAGTGATTTACAATACGGGTTTCGCAAGGGATTGGGTACAATAGAACAGGGTTTAAACCTACACATTATATTAGAAAAGTATACAAAAGCAAAAAGGGAAAGGCTGTATGTAACCTTTGTCGATTTAACAGCGGCGTTCGATTGTGTCATCCATGAGACGCTCTGGTCAGTTTTAGAGGAGATGGGCGTAAATGTTTTAATAGTTACTTTCTTGAGGCAGCTTTACTCAGGGGCAAGGGCTAGGGTCCGATTTGGGAGAGGTGGTGAATGCACTGAGCACTTTAGCGTTAGAAGAGGAGTAAGACAAGGGTGCATTCTCGCCCGTTCCTTTTTTCGCTATATATAAACAAACTGGAATCTGCATTGATACAGGAGTGCAAGGATTTACCTGTAGTGGCAAATCGCCCTATTCCGGCACTCCTGTATGCGGACGATGCGGTCTTAATGGCCCGCACACCGCTAGGTCTCCAAAGGGTGGTAAATGCTTTTGTTAACTTTATGGCGAGCCTGGGCCTCGTGGTAAATTGTTCTAAGACTTTTACAATGAACTGTGGGAGGGGACTAAAAAAGAAAACTATGACCATTTTTATAAATTCAAAGGTTATAGAGTGTACTAAGACTTTTTCTTACCTGGGGATTTTATTCGATCATTTAGGGATGTGGTCACTGGCGATTAAAGTAAGAAGGTTGCTATTGGTTAAATCGATTATGGCACTGCTAAACTGCTGTAAAAAGTTAGGAAGACGCGCCCCTGCAGAAATCTTACCAATATATAGGGCAAAATGTGTATCCATTGCTACGTACGGAGCCGGAATTTGGGGTTTTGTAGGGGTCAACGCCTTACAGCTTGCAGAAAATATGCTTCTGAGGTCCCTCCTGGCAGTACCAGACAGCACTTCAACTTACATATTTCACCAAGAACTTGGGGTACCGTATTTAGAGGACATAATTAAGATACAGCCTGTCCTCTTGTGGCACAGAGTATGGACTGCAGATGAGACAGATTTGAATAGGCAAATATTGAAGGATGCCTTGGTAGTGGATGGGGTCAGAAATATAAGATGGCTAGCCTATGTCAAAAAGTTTATGATTAAACTAGGCCATCCTGAATATTTTAAAGATCCACACACTATGCAAAATGTATCTAGGAAAGACCTAAAAGTAAGTTGTATGCATTATTTGGGCGAAGTGAGGACTACAATTGAATTAAAGAAACCAACAGTGCAAGCATATTTTCCGGTTTTAGTAACCCTTACGATACAGCCATATATTGCTCTGATCACTGATGATTATGAAAGATTTCTCTTGACACGCTTCAGGTTGAATATTTTACATCGATTGTTTAGTTTCCCTGTACAGAATGATTGGTCGAGAGTTTTATGCAATTGCCCATGTGACGAGGTTTCGGCTCAATCGACGATACATATATTGTTTTTTGTAAACTTTATTCCATACCGAGAAGGAGATGGATCATCCCTGTGCTTAAAAAACTTGGTATTAGACAATGTTACCCTGCATTTACGACTCTTCAACAGCTAGATGATAATTTTATTATTGTATCTGTAATTGCTTTTTAGAAAGTGTTTTTAGGTCTCGAAAATCAATTGCGATGTGAGTGACCCAATTAATTTTCAACTGTAATAGTTGCTGAATAAAGAACTTTTGATTTGATTTGATTTGACTAAATGAAAGGAGAACCACACAGTAGTTATATAAAAATATTTATTTATTAATATAACACTCTCTAGTATCCTCTACACGAGGATAGAACACAAAGCGCACAATACGAGATCAATAGAACAGTTGTAAGTAGCACAATACACAGTGGGCTCCAGGGGAGACCAAACCATATACTAAAATAGTGGTATAACAACCACCACTCGGGTCAAGACAAGGTCTAGAGCACATAGAATCGCTGGGACCCCAAGGAACCACCCAAGGTGAGTAGATAGGGACCCCACGGAGGACGGGTTCAGTGTGCTAACAAGACCGCGGGCTCCGTACAATTCTATTGGGAAGTTGCGGTTGCAATTTTACAGTTTAAGGACCCTTCTAGGAGGACTTCAAGGAAACCCTTTGGAACTTAAGAGGTTGGAGAGCCACCCCACCCGTGGATAGCGTAGTACCCAAGTTACCTATCCCAGAGGAGCCGGGTGCATAGGTCTGGAGTGGTGTCGGAAACCGCCGTCGTTCTCAATGGAGGGCTGCGAAGAAGTACTGCTGCCGTGAAGGTGAAAAGGGTCCGGTGGAATCCAAGCCTGGATTCTGGAAGGAAGGAACCTGAAAGCAGAGGGGACAGAGTCTGGGTCACTTCAGAGTGACCAGGGTCTCGGGAGACGAATGCCCACCGATGTCGGGTGCTTCAGGTGCGAAGAAGGGATGCTTGACTCTGCAGCCATGAGGACCCGGAGACGTCGATGACAACCAGGAGCCAGATGCGAGCTGTGCCACAAAGGATGTCGAGTGCTGAGGGGTCGGTGTCCGGCTGGAGCTCCAACAAGCCTTGGCAAAAGCAACCCACACAGGAAGGTCAAGCAGGTTATGCGGTGAACCAGCAAGGTCCAGGGGACTCACCAAGCAATGGGGAGTCAGGGCATGTCTGAAGCAACCAGGAAAGCCCAACAGAAATCAAGATGACCCTCAGGAGGACCCACAGGCCGAATGACCAGGAGTTGCGAGGGGACCTCAAGCAAGATTGCAAAGTACCAGCCCACGGAGTACTCGGTGCAAGGAGGCCAGAGTTCTTTTGTGCAAATACTGCTCAGGGTCAGGACTACACGGAGTCCAATGCACAAGCTCGGGAATTGCCAAAAAGCATATGCAACTGCAAATGGACGTGGTGCACAGGGGTTCAGGTTATGCAGTTCCCACAAGGGATACTGGCCTCAAACTTGCTGAGAGGGCAGATCAACCTCAGTAACCTTCTTAACCCACCTCCTGTGTTGCTGAAATCTTCGGAGTCCGCAGGAGCTCAGGAGCAGCAGACCGGTCAGTTGCATTGAGGTGCCTGCAAATGCAGGGGAGTGACTCCTTCACCCCAAGGGAGATTATTCAGTTGTCCTTAGTGCACCACAGGTCCTACACAGAGCCTGTATGGAGCAAGGGCACAGACAAAGCTTTGGATGGAGAGGGAGACTAAGTCGGGCCCAGTCGAAGTCCAGCGAAGGCCAGAGTGTCCAGACGGTCAAAGGTCAGTGGTTTCTTCTTGTAGAACCTTGTCCATGTAAAGTCTAAAGTCTTACAGCCAGGTAAGCCCTTTTGTACCCACTGCAGAGGGTTGGACAGATTCGGGGGACCCTCCTAGGGGAGGGTCAGGACAGAGTGGTGGTTACACCCATGTCCTTTGTCCAGTTTCGCGCCAGAGCAGTAGCCAACGGCTCCCAGAACTGGTTTGAGCTGGACTATGCACAGGGACACCAAATGTGCCCCAAGTGCAGACTTTCAGGCACTCTCAGAGTGCACCCACCCAGCCCCAATACACTGAATCCTGTCTGGGAGGTGGTCACACCTCCCTGTGACAGGATGCCTATTGTGCTGCCTTCCTCTGCTCGAGCTTGGCTCAGCAGCAGGAGGACAGAAATGTGTCTCTGGTCGGCAGATCCATTTTATGCTGACCGGGTCTAGAAGGCTGGCACCAGAAAGACCAGTGACCCCACAAAGCTCGCTTCAGAAGGGTGGAATCATACCGGTGTGGAGGTATGATTCCAAGGTGTTTGATACCAAACACAATATGTTTCTATGCAGCCGTTTTCGAGATAGCATTTACCGCGAGGTTATAATGCACCTCTACCTATATGTCCGGCTGAGTCACGGACAACCTGGGAGAATGTCCCCGAAGGCTGCAGAGAGACTCTGCTCATGCAGGGGCACCCTCTCACTAAAAACACAGCACCCTGCCTTCAGGATTGTTAAGGCCTGCTATAGGGGTGACTTATAAGTTTTAAGTGTAGTGACCTATAGATATAGTGAACCTATATCTAAAGTAAGTGGTGCAAGCACCAGCTTACACAGGTTGCAGTAGCAGACCTGTAGTTCCATTTTGCATGGCCTCTCATGGGTGGCATAATACATGCTTCAGACCATGGGAGGCCTCTGGGGTACCTATGCCCTGGGTACATGGGTACCATATACTAGGGACTTATAAGTGTACCTCAGTATCCAATCTGGAGTGTACCAAAGTACATGCATAACAATTTAGAGGAGAAAGCAGATAGACTGGGGTCCTGATTAGCAGTATCCCAGTCAGACTAGTCAAAACAGTGCGACATCAAGCAAAATGTGGGGGTAACCATAAGAAGCAGATCATACTTTCCTACACAACCTCCCCCCCAAACGAAAGGAGATAAGACTAACCTTGACCAGTTGAGTCTTCATTTTCTAAGTGGAAATATCTGGAGAGTCCATCTGCATTGGCATGGTTACTCCCAGGTCTATGTTCCACTGTATAGTCCATCCCCTGTAGGGAAATGGATCACCTCAAAAGTTTGGGGTTTTCACCGTTCATCTGTTTTAGCCTTAAGAGGGGCTAATGGTCTGTCTGAACAATGAAGTGAGTGCCAAACAAGTATGGCCTCAGCTTCTTCAGAGCCCAAACCACAGCAAAGGCTTCCCTCTCAATAGCTGACCAACGTTTCTCTCTGGGGGTCAGCCTTCTGCTTATAAAAGCTACTGGCTGATCCTGACCCTCTTCATTCAGTTGTGATAACACAGCCCCTACCCCTAACTCAGATGCATCAGTTTGAACAATGAATTGTTTGGAATAGTCAGGACTTTGCAGAATGGGAGCAGTGCACATGGCCTGCTTCAGGTCATCAAATGCCTTCTGACAGTTAACTGTCCACTGAACTTTCTTAGGCATTCTCTTAGAGGTCAGATCATTTAAGGGGGGTCACTATAGATCCATATCCCTTAACAAACCTCCTGTAGTACCCAGTCAGGCCCAAGAAAGCTCTGGCCTGAGTCTGGGTAGTTGGAGCAACCCAGTCCATGATGGTCTGGATTTTGCTCGGCAATGGTTGAACCTGGCCTCCACCTATAAGGTGGCCCAGGTACACAACCTTACTCTGCCCTATCTGGCACTTAGTGGCCTTGATAGTGAGGCCTGCCTTTTGCAGGGCATCCAGAACATTTCTTAGGTGGACCAGGTGATCCTCCCAGGTGTACCTAAAGACAGCAATATCATCAAGATAAGCTGCACTGTAGTCTTCCAGGCCTGTGAGAACTTTATTCACCAACCTTTGAAATGTGGCAGGTGCATTTTTCAAGCCAAAGGGCATCACAATAAATTGATAATGCCCACTAGGGGTTGAAAATGCTGTTTTGGGTTTGGCATCCTCAGCTAGTCTGATTTGCCAATATCCAGCAGTGAGGTCAAATGTGCTCAAGAACTTGGCTGAGGCCAAAGTATCAATGAGCTCATCTGCCCTAGGAATAGGGTGAGCATCAGTCCTAGTGACTGCATTGAGCCCCCTGTAGTCCACACAAACCTAATTTCTCTCTTACCACCCTGTGTATGAGGTTTGGGTACCAGGACCACTGGACTAGCCCAAGGCCTATCTGAGGGTTCAATCACTTCCAATTCCAGTATCTTTTGTACCTCAGTCCTGATGCAGTCCCTGACATGGTCAGGTTGCCTGTAAATCTTATTTTTAACAGGCAGACTTTCACCTGTGTCCACTTCATGGGTACACCAAGTGGTCTGACTAGGAGTCAGGGAAAACATATGTCTGTACTGATTGAGGACCTTCCTACAAACAGTCTGTTGTTGCTCAGTGAAGCTGCCTGCCAAGGCTACACCATCAACTGAGCCATCATCAGGGTTCTGTGAGAGGAGGTCAGGGAGTGGGTCACTCTCTTCCTCCTGTCCCTCATCAGTAGCCATGAGCCAGCCCATGTCTGCCCTGTCAACATATGGCTTGGGCCTATTCACATGGAGCACCCTGTGGGGGCTCCTCGGAGTTCCAAGGTCCACCAGGTAGGTGACCTCTCCCTTTTGCTCAAGAATGGTATGGGGCCCACTCCACTTGTCCTGGAGAGCTGCTGGGGCCACAGGCTCCAACACCCATACCTTCTGTCCTGGCTGATACACAATCCGTACAGCCTTTTGGTCATGCCAAGCTTTCTGTAATTCTTGACTAGCCTCAAGGTTTTTACTTGTCTTCTTCATATACTCAGCCCTCCTGGAGCAGAGACCAAGTACATAGTCCACTATGTCTTGCTTAGGTGGTTTGAGAGGTAACTCCCATCCCTCCTTCACTAAACACAAGGGACCCCTAACTGGATGCCCAAACAGAAGTTCAAAAGGGCTGTAGCCAACCCCCTTCTGTGGGACCTCTCTGTTGGGAAAGAGAAGGCAGGGCAACAGGACATCCCATTTACGCCTAAGCTTTTCTGGGAGGCCCATGATCATGCCCTTCAGGGTTTTGTTGAACCTTTCAACTAACCCATTGCATTGTGGGTGATAGGGTGTGGTAAATTTGTAATTTACTCCACACTCCTTCCACATAGCAGTAATGTAACTAGACATGAAGTTTGCACCTCTGTCAGTTAAGACCTCCTTAGGGAAACCCACTCTGGAAAAAATTCCCAGGAGGGCCCTGGCCACCACAGGAGCTGTGGTGGTTCTAAGGGGTATTGCTTCTGGGTACCTAGTGGCATGGTCCACCACCACTAGGATATATCTGTGCCCAGATGCAGTTGGAGGGTCCATGGGACCAATTATGTCAATCCCAACCCTCTCAAAGGGAACCCCCACCACAGGTAGTGGTATAAGGGGGGCCTTTGTGGTACCACCTGCCTTACCACTGTTTTGACAGGTGGTACAGGAGCGACAAAACTCCTTTGTGTCCTCTGACATGTGAGGCCAGTGAAAGTGAGGGACAAGCCTGTCCCAAGTCTTACTTTGGCCTAGGTGTCCTGCTAAAGGGATATTGTGTGCCAATATCAGTAGGAACCCCCTAAACTTCAGAGGTATGACCAACCTCCTGGTGGCACCAGGCTTGGGGTCTCTACCCTTTGAGTAAAGGAGTCCTTCATCCCAGTAGATCCTGTGGGACCCACTGGCACTCCCAGCAGCCTCATCAGCAGCTTGGTCTGAGGGGTTCAAGAGAGGGGCAGCTGTGCTGCTCCTGGCTCAGTTCTGCCCTGGAAGGGCCCCCTGTCCCCAAGAACTCAACCTGATCAGGTTCAAGTCCTCTGAGACAGATCCTTCACAAGGACTGGGACCCTCCCCCTCAGGAGACTGATCCTCACTCTGAGTCAGGGGGGAAGACACTGCCTTACCCCTACTGCTCCTTCTCTTGGAAGGCACATGGTCCATTTTTCCAAGATCCAGGGCCTGTTCAGTTGAAGACAGTTTGGCCTGTGACCTAGTCACAGCAAACACATCTGCAGAGATGACCAACATTGCTGCATGTGTCCTGAGTTCCACTTCAGCCCAGGCTGAAGTTTCCAAATCATTGCCCAGCAAGCATTCCACAGGGAGGTCTGAGCCAACCACAACCTTCTTAGGGCCAGTTACCCCTCCCCAGCTGAAATTAACAAGTGCCAAGGAATGGTCTGTCCTGACATTGTTGGCATTGGTCACTTGGTACATCTCACCAAGTATGACCGGGTCAGGGCCCACAATATCTTTTGTCACCATAGTGACACTTGCTCCTGTGTCCCTATATGCCATGGCCTCCTTCCCAATTATCAAAGGCTGTTGTCTGTATTTGCCCAGATTACTGGGGCTCACAAATAAGGAGGCAATATTCATGCCTCCATCACAGACAAGTACAGCCTGAGCTAGAGTTCTGACTAGGCCAGAACCCATCTCAGATCCAAAGGTTAACCCTACTATACCCTTGTTCCCTGTACCACCACTTGGAGCTGAACTAGGGGGAACAGTTGCCTTAGGGGCAGTGGTGGTGGTAGGAGGATCCTTGGCCCTTGAACAATTGGCATCTCTTGTCCAATGGGTTTTCTCCTTACACAGGAAGCACCAAGGTTTATTTTTGCCTTTACCTTTGTTAGACTGTGACTCCCCCCCAGATGCAGGTTTTTGGGGCCCTGATGAAGACTTCTGGTCTTTACCCTTTTCCACACCCTTATCTGAAGGTTTAGCATCTTGCTTCTTTTGGTCACCACCTGTGGTCTGGCTTTTCAGCTTCACCCTGGTTCTGACCCACCTATCTGCCTTCTTTCCCAATTCTTGGGGAGAAGTCAGATCAGAGTCAACCAGATACTGATGCGGGAGCGTGGCCGAGCCGGCGACCAAAATGTCCGCCTGACTCAGGAGCTCCGGAGACTTCGTGGAGCGATGTCTGCCTGCTTATGCCCAGCGGCCGCGAATCCAGTCAAAATGCGACTGCAGTGACTCCGGGCACGTCGGTGAACAGATCGATCTGACTGCGGCGCCCCGAACCGCAAGGTATGCTGCGATCTAGCACGTGACTCGCCCGGGCCTGACGCGGCCCTCGGAGGCCCCGAGTCAACAGGGGACTCGTGTGAGCTTGAGGGCGGGGCCCGGAGAGCGCGCACTCGCATCGAGTACGGTGGCGGCCGCATCTGCCTTCCGCTAAACCGAAGTGCTCCCAATGGCCTGCTAACCTGGAGTGATTGCTCATAACTGCGAGCAAAGGGACATCCAGGGAGTCCCTGTGGCTGCCGGAGCGGGAAGTGGAAGGTCCCGTCCGGTGCGAGCTGCATCGCGTCTCCCGGCCCTGACACACAGCGCACTAGCACCTTTCATGCGCCCATTCCAAAGCCGACTGCATTGTTGCATCTGCAGTCCTGGCTGCACTACGACGCCTGGCATCATTGACCGCCCTGAGCCCCGCTGGATCGCCCTCCTCCACATTAGTGTAGCCTGCCCCCCTGGCAGCATTGGGCCTCATCACGGGAGAGCGCTCAAGGCACTGGGCCCTTCCTGAATCCATGTATGCTGCGGCCCCAGCACTGATATAATTTCATTTACCTGCCCTCATTGCTACCGCTGATTTTCCACACAGGAGCTTATATTTTGGGGGGATCTCCTCCCTGTCCCGACAACGCGCAATGGGTCATAGTGATCCAAAACAGCGCCAACTCAATTTCAATGGGGGAAAGACCCCTAGGCGCGAAGATGACGAGCACACCGCGGAAGAGGAGCCGACCCCACTTGAGGGCGCCGCCGCAGTAATGGCCGAACTTCGGGCTGGTTTCCAGGCTATTGATACTCGTCTAGACACCCTAACTAGCAGGCTGGACACTATACATAATCACTTGGAGGCGCAGGACACGCGTATTGGTGGTGCGGAACAGCGACTTTCAGATCTAGAGGATGCGCAGCCCTCGCTCCAGCGACGACTGGAGAGAACGGAGAATCTACTTAAGCAACTTGCCACCAAGACCGAAGTTTTGGAGGCGCGGTCACGCAGAAGCAATATTCGAGTTGCCGGAATTGCAGAATCCACGAATACTGGCCCCATGGTCAAATTTGTAGAATCCGTTCTTGTGGAGTTGTTCGGAAGAGAGGTCTCCTCTGCAACATTCGCAGTCGAGCGAGCACACCGAACGCTGGGGCCTCCCCCGGTTCCGGGAGCCCCCCGAGGATAATAATTGCTAAACTCCTCAACTACAATGACCATGATGTAGCCATCCGTCTCTCCAGGGAGCATGGCACGCTTATCTATCAGGGCTCGACTGTCTCCCTATTTCCGGATTTCACGCCATTAGTTCAGGATGCCCGCCGCAAGTATAAGAACGTGAAGCGAACTCTCCAGAAGGCGAATGTCAAGTATGCCATGCTTTACCCGGCCAGACTCCGTATCCAAATTAGCGGTAAGACTCACATTTTTTACACTCCCGAAGAAGCCGAGCAATTCTGGAAGAAGCAGAAACAAGCTGGAACACTGCAGCACAAGGGCGACGGAGCTAGACCTGATCCATGAAGATATCCTGCGGCACATCCTGGCGCTCCCTGTTTGACTCAGGTTTTTTCTTTGACACTGCAAACAGATTTTACAATTGTTACCGCCTGGGTGTGAATGAATAGACATTGATAGTTTAATATGGTATTTCTCCCTGTGACTGGATGTATGACCATGACACTAGCACTGAACTAGCGGACACTCCCTGGAACCAATAATCCTACATTTCGAAGTCTCCAATGGAGTGTTGCCACCCCCCTTAGGATGTTTTCCTACTCTTCCTTTTTGTCGTTTCCCCCTTCCCTCTTCCTTGTTCAAGGGTGTTGTGCATTTGTTGGGATTCACCGGGTGCCTTGTATTTGTGTATCCGATGGGGGTGGGATGAAGTGGGGGGGTTTGCTGTTTATGATTGTTATGTTGGCAATTTTGGTTGGTCCAGAATGTTTTTCCTACTTACAGTGCAGATCGCTGATATCGCAGGCCTCTGGTTGTTAACGTTGAGAATTCAGATGGTAAATGACTAATGATGAAGACAGTAGCTCTGGACTCCGTCTCAGGTATCTCTCTTGGAATGTGCGAGGACTCGCCAATCCCAAGAAAAGTAGGCAAGTACTAGCTTACTTGACCAGGCACTCCATATAAATCGCTTTCCTACAGGAAACCCACTACGCATCACTCCCTACACATAGATTCGCATCTGCCTGGGGCGACAATCATTTCTTCTCCTGCTTCAGTTCATACTCCAGAGGTGTGTGTATTCTTGTACACCGCTCTCTCCTCTTCCAAGTAGTGGAGGTGGTGACGGATCCAGGGGGAAGATATGTTGTGGTAAAGGGATCACTGGGAGGTGAGTCTCTACTTCTAGTTAACGTATATGCCCCAAATATTGACACCAATGACTTCTTTCCCACAATAGCTACACATATAGATCGACTTCAAACGGATATTATATTAATGGGGGGTGATTTCAATCTCACTCTAGACCCTAAAACTGACACTACTGGTCCAGGACGCATCACAAAGCCACATGCCACACAGGTCCTTCTCAGCCTTTTACGGACAACTTTGTTAGGAGACCCCTGGCATACACATCACCCAGGGAGCCGTAATTATTCTTTTTATTCTGCCCCGCAAGGCTCCTGGTCCCACATTGACCACTGGTATCTCACACCACAATTATTGCTAGAAGTACGCAAAATTGACTATCTACCCCATACATTGTCTGACCACTCTCCGGCTCTCCTGGTACTAGACTTCCCAATGATCCCCAAGCAAAGGCCACTGTGGAGATTCCCTTCAGCTGCACTGTTAGACCCAGTTTTTCGCAGCGAAGTGGGAGACGCCCTTAATGAGTATTTTGAATTAAACGAAGGCACGGTAGATTCACAGCTAATACTCTGGGATTCATTTAAGGCGGTCGTACGCGGAGTATGCATCTCAAAGCATTCTGGTGTACTCCGCTCTATTCGTGATGAACTGGAGGGAATAGAGTGGAAACTAAGGGAGATTGATGCCTCCGCTCTTTTGGCTCCCTCCCTGGATTCTCTTCGAAACCGCTCAGCATTGATGGCAGAGTTCACTGATGCGGCTGCCCGAGAGGTCAAGTATCTCGGTAAATATGCCACGGCTAGAATATATGGTGAAGGTGAGAGGCCCGGGAGAACACTTGCCCGACTTCTCCGTCCACAATACCAGTCAACATATATAACACCAACAAAAATCTGGTGGTCTTTTAAAAGGAGCCAGTACTGAATCATTAATTAACACAAACAGTGCCAACACCCTGGATACCAAAGGACATGTAATCAAATAATTGTCCCTCATGAACTTGTCGAACTTTTGGACTTCCATCAACTACCAAGAATGGTCAGTGTCATCATTTGGATATCCTTCCTTGCCACCACCTCTCTTCTAAATCACAGAAGAGGATCATGTGGATCGGATTTCGGCCAAGTCACGAAAATCACAAAAGGAAGAAATAAAAGCCAAGATAGAAGAAAACTTAAGACCATATGTCCAATAGTAACTGGCCTTACACCAAAAAGTTAGGATGATGGAATTCTAAGTGCAGTTCTAAGTGCAGTGCATATAAGTGAAGTTAAAAGGATTTGGAAGAGAAAACCTCCTTTAATTCAAATATCTCTACCAATACTGTATTAAAAAATAGTGCAGGAACGGCTTTAAACACATAGGCCGCTTATAGTATGGTCAACTAGTTTCAGCTTACTGGGCCACTTGCCCAAGCTTTCTTCAGGACCTAGACAACAACTACTATTGCTACTGCATTCCCAATTAAATTTTGAAACGTGTATGTGTATAAAATTGTCATAAAAATACGACCTTCTACTTGGTCGTTATTCCATAAAGTCGGAACATTCTTCACACCTGTGAACACATAAACAAATAAAACTGATTGTGAAATAATAAGACAATAACACGGACTCCTTTATATTAATTCATCTACATAGATGATTTCATTGGTTACTTCATATACCAATGAGTTAAAAATACACCGCTTTAACCTTTTATGCTGCCGGTGCACTCACCTTTCTTGTGTAAAGTCAAAACCTCACCTCACCCGGTAAATACTCAGGTATGGGAGACCCCGCCCTGTAAATAGAGGAAAAACACTTTTAAGGGACTTCTATCGTCTATCCCTTATTTGGTGTGCTTTAATTTGTACTTCCCAACTTAAGAAAGAACCTTCTAAAAAGGAGGACAGCTACAATTCCAGTTTCCTAAATTAAGAACAGCACTCACTATGCTCTTATTATTTATCTCACTGATACCTTGATTCTAAACATGTCTGCAAATACCGATAATTGTCCCTCGTGTTTTTGAATTACGAGTACACCGAGGTAGATGTCAGAGTGAGTATGACACCCAAAACAAATCGGCTATAACATTTCGTGAGCCTAAAAACTAATCTTTCACGCACGACCATACTCCGTACGTATATACATGTGTTCTATTCCCTATGAGGAAGACGCATGGTATATTCTACGTGTCTGCAAACAGGTAAGCGATCTTTTAGTCCCTCTTCTGCAACTATAAGGACAGCAAACAATGAAAGTCTGGCTATATGGTGCATTGACAAAGTAGCGACGCAGGAGAATTTAAAATCCTACCTCTCCGTCGGTGCCTCGAGCTCTCCTGAGTTAGTGGGAGGTACGACATTGCTTCCCAGTCCCGACTATATACGTTACACAGGGCTATCGGCAATTAAAAATGGCGTCATTCTGAACTACAGAATGACATCATAGTAACCAGAAGCTGTAGTTTTTTTATTAGAAAATTAGAAAATTAGAAAATTAGAAATTGGGAGAATCGATTCGTATCATTCCCGTTCTCCCATGTACACTCATGTATATGTCTAGATGTATACAACAAAAGTCAAAGATTCCTTAGTAAATCCCTATAAAGAAATCCTGACTATGTGCGTTGCACACGACTAACGGCAAATAAAGATCGCATCGTTCTGAACTACAGAATGACGTCATAGTAACCAGAAACTGTAGTTCTTTCTTTGGAATAGGGAGAATAAGTTCGTATCATTCCCATTCTCTTATGTATACACATGTATATGTCTAGATGTATATAACAACATGCAAAGACTCCTTAGTAAAGGTATATAAAGTAATATAAGGAGTAGATATGTACAATAGTTACAAGTGCAGTCTTTCATCTACCTCCATGATGTCACTACAGATAGAGACAGGAATGATACGAATCGATTCTCCCAATTTCTAATTTTCTAATTTTCTAATAAAAAAACTACAGCTTCTGGTTACTATGATGTCATTCTGTAGTTCAGAATGACGCCATTTTTAATTGCCGATAGCCCTGTGTAACGTATATAGTCGGGATTGGGAAGCAATGTCGTACCTCCCACTAACTCAGGAGAGCTCGAGGCACCGACGGAGAGGTAGGATTTTAAATTCTCCCGCGTCGCTACTTTGTCAATGCACCATATAGCCAGACTTTCGTTGTTTGCTGTCCTTATAGTTGCAGAAGAGGGACTAAAAGATCGCTTACCTGTTTGCAGACACGTAGAATATACCATGCATTTTCCTCATAGGGAATAGAACACATGTATATACGTACGGAGTATGGTCGTGCGTGAAAGATTAGTTTTAGGCTCACGAAATGTTATAGCCGATTTGTTTTGGGTGTCATACTCACTCTGACATCTACCTCGGTGTACTCGTAATTCAAAACACGAGGACAATTATCGGTATTTGCAGACATGTTTAGAATCAAGGTATCAGTGAGATAAATAATAAGAGCATAGTGAGTGCTGTTCTTACATTTAGGAAACTGGAATTGTAGGTGTCCTCCTTTTTAGAAGGTTCTTTATTAAGTTGGGAAGTACAAATTAAAGCACACCAAATAAGGGATAGACGATAGAAGTCCCTTAAAAGTGTTTTTCCTCTATTTACAGGGCGGGGTCTCCCATACCTGAGTATTTACCGGGTGAGGTGAGGTTTGACTTTACACAAGAAAGGTGAGTGCACCGCAGCATAAAAGGTTAAAGCGGTGTATTTTTAACTCATTGGTATATGAAGTAACCAATAAAATCATCTATGTAGATGAATTAATATAAAGGAGTCCGTGTTATTGTCTTATTATTTCACAATCAGTTTTATGTGTTTATGTGTTCACAGTGTGAAGAATGTTCCGACTTTATGGAATAACGACCAAGTAGAAGGTCGTATTTTTATGACAATTTTATACACATACACGTTTCAAAATTTAATTGGGAATGCAGTAGCAATAGTAGTTGTTGTCTAGGTCCTGAAGAAAGCTTGGGCAAGTGGCCCAGTAAGCTGAAACTAGTTGACCATACTATAAGCGGCCTATGTGTTTAAAGCCGTTCCTGCACTATTTTTAATACAGTATTGGTAGAGATATTTGAATTAAAAGGAGGTTTTCTCTCTTCCAAATCCTTTTAACTTCACTTATATGCACTGCACTTAGAACTGCACTTAGAATTCCATCATCCTAACTTTTTGGTGTAAGGCCAGTTACTATTGGACATATGGTCTTAAGTTTTCTTCTATCTTGGCTTTTATTTCTTCCTTTTGTGATTTTCGTGACTTGGCCGAAATCCGATCCACATGATCCTCTTCTGTGATTTAGAAGAGAGGTGGTGGCAAGGAAGGATATCCAAATGATGACACTGACCACTCTTGGTAGTTGATGGAAGTCCAAAAAGTTCGACAAGTTCATGAGGGACAATTATTTGATTACATGTCCTTTGGTATCCAGGGTGTTGGCACTGTTTGTGTTAATTAATGATTCAGTACTGGCTCCTTTTAAAAGACCACCAGATTTTTGTTGTTGTTGCTATTAGTTGTATTGGGGATTAAATCTGTAGTTTGGTCGTTAAACTTTCCCTAGGACCCTTTCTCCTGTGGAGTTGTTATTGATGAACATATATAACACACCTAGACATCGACACGGGAGAATCACTGACTAGCAACGCAGCCATCTCCGCGGCTCTGCTTGACTATTACAAACGGTTGTATAAGACACGTGATCCCCCCGGCGGGCAAGCACTGCTGGACTATTTACAAGAAATAGCCATGGTCTGGCTGGAGGATGGCCAGCGTGAATTCTTGGCGTCCCCAATCGATACTGATGAGATTAGACAGGCAATAAAAGATCTGGCTGGTGGCCGTGCCCCTGGCTCCGATGGCCTCACTGGGGATTTTTATAAAGCGTATCAGGATATACTTGCTCCACGCCTGGTGGAAGTTTATGCCGAAGCCCTAGAGAGCGGTTCCCTTTCTCCTACCATGCGGGAGGCCGTAGTTACACTTTTGCTTAAGCCGGGTAAGCCCCCCAAATCAATGTCAGTCGTATAGACCACTATCGTTGCTTAATCACGACTACAAAATCCTTGGCAAAGTCTTGGCCACCCGCCTTTCGCTGCTAATGGACACTACATTATGCCCATTCCAAGCTGGATTTGTCCCAGGCAGATCCACGGCGCTCAATCTGCGCACGGTCTTCTCAGTAATGAATCAAATGGAACCCACTTTACCTGCGGCAGTGGTGCTGCTAGATGCCGAAAAGGCATTTGATTCATTGGAATGGCCCTTTCTCTATGCAGTGATGCAAAAACCTGGCATACCCGTTGGCTTCTTAAACCTGGTCCACCTTCTATATTCTAATCCGCTAGCCCGCCTAAAGGTGAATGGGACGATCACAACTCAATTTCAATTGTCATGTGGCACCAGACAGGGGTGCCCACTGTCCCCCCTCCTGGTCATTATAGCCATGGACCCCCTTGCCCGTCATATACAAGAGCGCCATCTTCACCGTGGTTTGCAACTACACACAGGCACGCTTGCTGCCTCCTTCTATGCAGATGACGTAATGTTATTTGTGCGGAAGCCTGCTGAAAACCTGCCCCCGCTCCTACGGGAAGTGATCCGCTTTGGGGTGTACTCGGGATTGGTCATCAATTGGACTGTTGGACTTGGCCCTGCTTGCAGGGTCATTCCTAAACTTTTTGGCCTTCCCTCTAGTCTTTTTCCTGACATAAGGTTGGTGGTTTCAGGACTCTGGGCACTTTAGCGCTGGTTAGCAGTGCAAAGTGCGTGTGCTTTCTGCCTTCCATAGGCTTACATTAGAACCCCCCCCCTTTATGGGATATCTCCCCCATGGTAGAGAATATGTATGCCATGTTTGGTGTGTGTGAGATGGAGATATTAAATGCTGCGCAATGGTGTGCACAGATTTATTTTCACCATTGTGGAAATGCCACTTTTAAACCTTGGCATTTCTGTGTGCTGTGTGCCTGCCTTGTGTAAGGCTGGCTCCGCCCCCTGGGGTGTGTCTGTCTCCCAGACCCCAGCTCAGGAAGGGAGGAGGGAAGTCTGGCAGACAGGGTGCTCTACACCTCCCCCAAAACCAGTTGGGACAGGTTTCCCCAGAGACCCTTCCAGAAGCTTCTGGCCCTTTCTAGTAGGTGGGTTGAGGGGTGTATAAATAGAGGAGCTGAGACTCGCCGCAAGGGCCTGCGTGCTGGCCCCTGTACCCATCTGTACCCCTCTGCTGTCCACAGGACCAGTGAGAGACCTTTGCTGGAGTGAAGACTGCTGTGCCAGGAGGAGTGCCACATTATGGGGGTTGACTGTTTCAAGGAACTGCTGTCCTGTTCTGATGAGTGCCCACTGCCTGCTGATCTTGCCCAACATTGTCTATCTACTCTCCTGGGCCCTAGCGCCTCGTGGGCACTACTTTACTGTGTGGAACCCTGGAACTGGGAAGCCTCTAGTGCCTTGTGAGCGCTACATCCAAGGTGCCAGGAAGAAGGAGCGTGGATCCTGCAGCGCTGTTCTGCTAAAGCACTACGAGGGAATCCCGGCGTGTGGGATTCCCCCCCTGCCTGCCTGGGGATGCTAACTGAGCCGTGTTCTGAAAGCGATGTGGGAAGAAGCGCTGATTGCCTTGAACTCACCGCCGCTGCCTGGGGACTGTAACTGACCGGGAAAGCGCTGCGGGGTGAAGCGCCGTGGTCTGGAAAGCACTGAGAGCCGGAATCACCGCCGCTGCCCGGGACCCAAAGCGCTGTGTAGCGTGAGTCACCGCCACCGCCAGGGGTCTGCATGCGCTGTGAAGCGCTGCAGAGAAATCGCCGGAATCACCGCCGCCGGCCCGTGAGCCGCGGGAGGCACCGTGAGGAATCTCCAGCGATGTCAGGAGAACGCCGCGCTGGGATTGGTGCTAGCGGGAGGCGTTGCCCGGCAACAGAAGTGCCGGAAGGAGAATCCAGGCGGGAGCCCACCCCGCGCTGGATGGTGCCGAAGTAAGGCGGGCCCCCGTGTGCGGTGGGAGCCCCGCGTGTCGCCGCCAGGAGAGCCCTGCACCTTTGGCTCTTTTTGACCGGAGCGGGAGCCCACCCCGCCGGTCTGTGCCCCCGTAGTTGAGGGGAGCCGCCGGAGAGGTGCTGCTGTTGGTGGGGCCCCCGTGAGCTGAGGGGAGCCCCGCAGCCTGGCCAAGACATCCAGAGCCTTGCAGGCTCCTTGCACAAGTCCCGGTCCAAGGGAAAGGGACCGGGTGAAGAACGGAGGTACTGCAGCCAATGAGGAGCTGGAGCGGGGTACGCCCTTCCCACAGCCTGCCGCCTGCCAGGAAGAGGACCGGAGCCGCCCAGAAGCGGTCGCGTGATCGGGGCCGGCCCGCCTTCAGACCAGCACGAAGAGCGGAGAGCCAGAGGAGAACGGGAACGGAGGAGGCCGGGAGTTCCAGAAGAGTCTGGTGAGTGGGGCTTGGGGCGAGCCAAGAGGGGGGGGTTAGTCGAGGCACACTGTCAGTGCATTCCCCCAGTATTCCCAAGCCCCAGAGAGAAAGAGGGGGCTCCCACGTGCCCCTGTGCCCGGTGCTGCATTGACCTCCTTTTCCAGCTGCCCCGCTTGGCAGTGGGCAGCTGCAACGAGCAGCCACATTGGTTTGGAAGCCCCCGTGGGGCTTCAACACGGACCAAGCCACAGTGCCCCGGGGGCTACACAGCGACGCCGCAGTTGCGGGTCGCTGTAACGGGAGGCATTTTTCTGAGCCTTGGGTCCCCGGAGGGGACCCCCAACTGGCCGGTACTTTGTGGGCCACATAATTTTTGTATTTTAGAGTCCCCGAGTGGGGCTCCAACGGGCACAGTGGTGCCAGGGTTGCTTTGGCTTCTGTGGGCCTGACTCTGCCTCAGCTGCGCCGCCGTAGTGGGCAGCTGCAACGTTGGACAACCCTTTCTTCTAGAGTCCCAGAGTAGGGGCTCCCCAGGTGCCGTAGCGCCACCTGCTTATTTCCCCAGCGGCACCACGAGAGCGTGGGCAGCTGCAGCGACTGGGGGACATTATTGTAGGTGTGCTCGGGTGGTAATCTGTGTGCACTACTGATTATGGTTTATGCCCCCAGCCCATATGCTTACGCCTAATGTTGCCTTCATGCTTCTAATATGGTTATGCAGAATGTATTTTTAGGCTCATGGTTATGCCCACTGCTAATGAGGTTTATGCCAATGCTCTGACCTTAATGTTGGGACCTCTATGCTCACATTTTGATGTGTAATGCTAATGTGCTATATGCTAATGGGCTAATGCTATTGGAATGTATGCCTAATGAGATGCCCCGTGCTATGCCTACTATCATTATTTGGTTATGCCTAAGGCAGTGATGGAGGGTACATGGGGTTACCGTGCTTTTCATAAATGTCATGCTATGACGCTTGCATTTCATGCCTAATGCGGTTTATGCTAATGTGTTTAGGCCGCATGCCAATGTGACTTACGACTATTGTGATGTTGCCAAGTTTATGATCTTGCCAGTAGGTACTGGCTGTTATACCCTTATTGCTGGTGTTTTGCATTTATTACCTGTACTTCTGTTATTGTTCTGGCAGCGAACCGATTGGCGCTGCCCTGTATATAATCCCCTGTAAATGGTGACCTGGCGCCAGTTGGTACAGTGTATAGATTTCTGTGATTATACTGTGTTTTACACAATACAAAAGTTATTTTTACATAACCTGGTGTAGAGTCTCTTTGTAGTGTGCCTAGTGTGTCGCTGCTGAGTGTGTGCTGCGCAGATGCTTTACACATTGCCTCCGGAGTTTAGCCTACCCGCTCCGCGCCAAGCTACCCCGTTTCTAACATTGGTGTTCAGCGGTGGGATAGGACTTGTGTTTGCGCAGTACCACAGCGACGGCTGGTTGCACTACAAACTCTGCACTGAGAAAATCACAGATTTGGGGATTATTTCTTCTGATTGTTTTTCCTCCTAAAAGAGTCATTTTGGAATTGTGTTCCCCTGTTGACTGTGGGCTGTGTATCTCGCCAAGATGGGGTTAGTCTATGATGAGGATGAACTTTGGGAGTACACTGAGGAGGAGGTGATGGATTTCTGCAGAGAAAGGGGGATACCAATAGAAGGTGACTTCCGCAGAAAATTGTTCCTCTTTGAAGTCCTTAAAAGGGGAGAACCCTTAGAGCTCAGTGGGGACCTTTCAGATTACCCCTCCGCGTATCTGAGTAGTGGATTTGAGGGAGACCCTGAGGAGGATCCCAAGAGGAGGGAGGACTCTGAGAGCGAGGGTTCCCAGTCCATAACCCTGGAGGGCGGTGGCTCTGAAGAGGAGGAAGAAAATGACAGGGCGGAGACGCCAGTAGCTAGTGAGGACACCATAGATAGGGAGTCCCGTGCTGGGTCCAGTCCCGGGGGCAGTGCCCCATCCCTTTCCCTGTCCCCAGAGAAGTGGGTGGATAGGAGGGAAGAAAGGGAGCATCAGCTGGCGCTGGAAAGGCTCAGAGTGGAGCTAGCGCAGCTGAGTCTGCAAGAAAGAAAGCTAGAGACCGAAAGGGTCCTAGCGCAGGAGAGGATGGCGGAGGCGGAGAGGGCCTTCGCCAGGGAGAAACTAGCTCTAAAGGGTCGGTTGTCCCCTGAGAGTGGTTTCAGGAGTCTGGACTCACCAGGGAGGGTGGGGTCCAGTGGTGGCAGCAGAAGTGATTCCAGTGTGGGAAGTCCCACTCCCAGAGCCCGGAAGACGGTACCTAGTTCCCGGGAAGAGGGGTACAGGTTGAAGTTCAGGGGCAGTAGAAAACTGTCTCACCAGTCCTGGGGGGAGTTTGTGGATGCGTGTTGCAGTGCACTGGAGGATTGGGTGGTGTGTAGCGCGGTGAACGATTTGGAAGGGCTGTTCCAACTGGTTATCAGGGAGCACATGCTCAGGAATTGTTTTCCAAGGTTGTGCCAACACCTGTTGCAGTGTGGGTTCTCTGATCTGAGGGAGCTTGCACGGGAGGCAGACCTCTGGGTAAGTGCCAGAAGGTCTGAGGAGGCATTGGGGAGCCTAGGCTGTCCTGATGGGCCGTCCATTGAGGGGGATCTCCTAGTCTCAGGAGAGCCTGTGTCTTCCAGGGGTACCACTCCAGGTGGGAGGGTGCGGAACTCTGGAAGGGGGTGCAGAGGGGTGGAGTCCCCACCTCTGGCACCGGGTTTGTCTTCCAGGGGTACTTTTCCAGGTGGGAGGGTGCGGAACTCTGGAAGGGGGTGCAGAGGGAGGGAGGACTCGCCTCTGGCACCGGGCCAGCCACAGGGTCTAGATCCTGGGTTGGGAGGCCAGGTTCAGGTACTGCCTGATCTGGAAGGAGGGACATCTGTCATCAGTGTCCCCCCCGGTTTGTCTTCCAGGGGTACTTCTCCAGGTGGGAGGGTGCGGAACTCTGGAAGGGGGATGGAGAGGGAGGGAGGACTCACCTCCGGCACCGGTGCCACCTAAGGGTTTAGACCCTAGGTTGGTGAATCAGTTACAGGGTCAAGGTCCTGGACTGGTGGGAGAGTGGTGTTCTGAGGGTGCCTCGCATAGGAGGAGATTGCAGAACCCCAGAAGGAGAGGTAGGGGGAGGAGAGCCTCGCCCCTGACTTCTGCTCAGCCTGAGGGTGCGGACCCCGGGTTGCAGGAGCAGTGGCAGTTTGGAACTGCACGGAGGAGAGGTAGAGTGGCAAAGGGGTACTATGTGCCTGGGGCTACTGCCCCCCACTCTGTGAGACGGCAAGGACCAGAGACATCTGGATGGCCTAGGGGCCGGTCCTGGCCACGACCAACTAGAGAGTACCAGTGGGGTAGCTCGGGGGGTCCTGGGAGCTCTGACAGAGGGAACCACCGGGGTCCAGAATGGCGGAGAACCTGCGGGTGCCCCTGCAGTTGCGGGCCCACGTCCATGTTCTCTCGCCCCAAGCAGGGAAGCCCATCAAGGCATTGATTGGTCTACCCTGGCTTTTGGCTGGAAGGGGGTTGTGTTGGACTTGGCCCTGCTTGCAGGGTCATCCCTAAACTTTTTGGCCTTCCCCCTGGTCTTTTTCCTGACATAAGGTTGGTGGTTTCAGGACTCTGGGCACTTTAGTGCTAGTTAGCAGTGCAAAGTGCGTGTGCTTTCTGCCTTCCATAGGCTTATATTAGGACCCCCCCCCTTTATGGGATATCTCCCCCATGGTAGAGAATATGTATGCCATGTTTGGTATGTGTGAGATGGAGATATTAAATGCTGCGCAATGGTGTGCACAGATTTATATTCACCATTGTGGAAATGCCACTTTTAAACCTTGGCATTTCTGTGTGCTGTGTGCCTGCCTTGTGTAAGGCTGGCTCCGCCCCCTGGGGTGTGTCTGTCTCCCAGACCCCAGCATAGGAAGGGAGGAGGGAAGTCTGGCAAGCAGGCTGCTCTACACCTCCCCCAAAACCAGTTGGGACCGGTTTTCCCAGAGACCCTTCCAGAAGCTTCTGGCCCTTTCTAGCAGGTGGGGTGAGGGGTGTATAAATAGAGGAGCTGAGACTCCATGTGCTCGTGCTTGGACTTTGACTTGGAGGGGACACTCTGCCAGGAGGTACCGCCGCAAGGGCCTGCGTGCTGGCCCCTGTGCCCATCTGTACCCCTCTGCTGTCCACAGGACCAGTGAGAGACCTTTGCTGGAGTGAAGACTGCTGTGCCAGGAGGAGTGCCACATTATGGGGGTTGACTGTTCCAAGGAACTGCTGTCCTGTTCTGATGAGTGCCCACTGCCTGCTGATCTTGCCCAACATTGTCTATCTACTCTCCTGGGCCCTAGCGCCTCGTGGGCGCTACTTTACTGTGTGGAACCCTGGAACTGGGAAGCCTCTAGCGCCTTGTGAGCGCTACATCCAAGGTGCCAGGAAGAAGGAGCATGGATCCTGCAGCGCTGTGCTGCTAAAGCACTACGAGGGAATCCCGGCGTGTGGGATTCCCCCCCTGCCTGCCTGGGGATGCTAACTGAGCCGTGTTCTGAAAGCGCTGTGGGAAGAAGCTCTGATTGCCTTGAACTCACCGCCGCTGCCTGGGGACTGTAACTGACCGGGAAAGCGCTGCAGGGTGAAGCGCCGTGGTCTGGAAAGCACTGAGAGCCGGAATCACCGCCGCTGCCCGGGACCTGAAGCGCTGTGTAGCGTGAGTCACCGCCGCCGCCAGGGGCCTGTGTGCGCTGTGAAGCGCTGCAGAGAAATCGCCGGAATCACTGCCGCCGGCCCGGGAGCCGCGGGAGGCACCGTGAGGAATCTCCAGCAACATCAGGAGAACGCCGCGCTGGGATTGGTGATAGCGGGAGGCGTTGCCCGGCAACAGAAGTGCCGGAAGGAGAATCCAGGCGGGAGCCCACCCCGCGCTGGAAGATGCCGAAGGAAGGCGGGGCTCCTGTGTGCGGTGGGAGCCCCGCGTGTCGCCGCCAGGAGAGCCCTGCACCTTTGGCTCTTTTTGACCGGAGCGGGAGCCCACCCCGCCGGTCTGTGCCCCCGTAGTCGAGGGGAGCCGCCGGAGAGGTGCTGCTGTTGGCGGGGCCCCCATGAGCTGAGGGGAGCCCCACGGCCTGGCCAAGACATCCGGAGCCTTGCAGGCTCCTTGCCCAAGTCCCGGTCCAAGGGAAAGGGACCAGGTGAAGAACGGAGGTACTGCAGCCAACGAGGAGCTGGACCGGGGTACGCCCTTCCCGCAGCCTGCCGCCTGCCAGGAAGAGGACCGGAGCCGCCCAGAAGAGGTCCCGTGATCGGGGCCGGCCCGCCTTCAGACCAGCACGAAGAGCGGAGAGCCGGAGGAGAACGGGAACGGAGGAGGCTGGGAGTTCCAGAAGAGTCTGGTGAGTGGGGCTTGGGGAGAGCCAAGAGGGAGGGGGTTAGTCGAGGCACACTGTCGGTGCCTTCCCCCAGTATTCCCAAGCCCCAGAGAGAGAGAGGGGGCTCCCACGTGCCCCTGTGCCCGGTGCTGCGTTGACCTCCATTTCCAGCTGCTCCGCTTGGCAGTGGGCAGCTGCAACGAGCAGCCACATTGGTTTGGAAGCCCCCGTGGGGCTTCAACACGGACCGGGCCACAGTGCCCCGGGGGCTACACAGCGACGCCGCAGTTGCGGGTCGCTGCAACGGGAGGCATTTTTCTGAGCCTCGGGTCCCCGGAGGGGACCCCCAACTGGCCGGTACTTTGTGGGCCACATAATTTTTGTATTTTAGAGTCCTCGAGTGGGGCTCCAACGGGCACAGTGGTGCCAGAGTTGCTTTGGCTTCTGTGGGCCTGACTCTGCCTCAGCTGTGCCGCCGTAGCGGGCAGCTGCAACGTTGGACAACCCTTTCTTCTAGAGTCCCAGAGTAGGGGCTCCCCAGGCGCCGTAGCGCCCCCTGCTTATTTCCCCAGCGGCACCACGAGAGCGTGGGCAGCTGCAGTGACTGGGGGACATTATTGTAGGTGTGCTCGGGTGGTAATCTGTGTGCACTACTGATTATGGTTTATGCCCCCAGCCCATATGCTTACGCCTAATGTTGCCTTCATGCTTCTAATATGGTTATGCAGAATGTATTTTTAGGCTCTTGGTTATGCCCACTGCTAATGAGGTTTATGCCAATGCTCTGACCTTAATGTTGGGACCTCTATGCTCACATTTTGATGTGTAATGCTAATGTGCTATATGCTAATGGGCTAATGCTATTGGAATGTATGCCTAATGAGATGCCCCGTGCTATGCCTACTATCATTATTTGGTTAGCCTAAGGCAGTGATGGAGGGTACATGGGGTTACCGTGCTTTTCATAAATGTCATGCTATGACGCTTGCATTTCATGCCTAATGCGGTTTATGCTAATGTGTTTAGGCCGTATGCCAAGGTGACTTACGACTATTGTGATGTTGCCAAGTTTATGATCTTGCCAGTAGGTACTGGCTGTTATACCCTTATTGCTGGTGTTTTGCATTTATTACCTGTACTTCTGTGATGGTTCTGTCAGCGACCCGATTGGCGCTGCCCTGTATATAATCCCCTGTAAATGGTGACCTGGCGCCAGTTGGTGCAGTGTATAGATTTCTGTGATTATACTGTGTTTTACACAATACAAAAGTTATTTTTACATGACCTGGTGTAGAGTCTCTTTGTAGTGTGCCTAGTGTGTCGCTGCTGAGTGTGTGCTGCGCAGATGCTTTACACATTGCCTCCGGAGTTTAGCCTACCCGCTCCGCGCCAAGCTACCCCGTTTCTAACATGGACCAAGTCAGAAATCTTCCCCTTGACCCCCGCCACGATCCCAGTAGATATCGAATTCCCCTTAAAATGGTGTATATCTTTGTATTTATCTACATTGCAACGCTGCAGAAGTTATTCGACGGAACTACGGTCCTGCAATTGACACTCTTATGACGCAAGTTGACAGGTGGACAAAACTCCCCCTCTCGTTAGCTGGGAGAATCGCCATAATCAAAATGGTGGTTTTTCTGCGATTGTTATATCTATTTTTAAATATCCCCATTGCTTTGACTGCGACATTCTTTGACACACTACGATCATTGCTGACGCGCTTAATATGGGCGGGCAAACAACCCACGCATAAGCTGGAACACTCTGGTGATGCAATATGAGCGAGGGCGTTTCGGAGTTCCTGATTTTTATTTATATTACCTGGTAGCGCAGGTCCACTTTACTTATTATTGGGATCACCCGGATGCGCGGATACAATATCTTAAGCCTGAACGATCTCAAATACACCCAAACCCCCTGTTATCGGTTCTGCCTAAGGGTCTACCTCGCTGCCCTACTGAAATTCAGACACTATCCACAACCTGCTGGGTGTGGACTAAATTACGACGCTACTTGCAATGTGCCTGCTTATATACTTCACACCTACCATTGGCTGATAACCCATGGATACCCCCTGCCACCGAAACCCTTACTAAAAAGACATTAGATAAATTTAGACTTAAGACGGTGGGGGATTTATTTAAAGACTCTCGTCCATGCACAGTCACTGACCTCGCATCCCGAGGAGCTGCCACCTACATGGACATATTTCTCCTGCATAGAATTCGTGGAGCCTTATTGAGTGTAATGCCAGGCGCATCAGTAGAGCCGGAAGAGTTCCTACCACTTGCTCTTGTGATCAACTCCCCGGACAGTACTCACCTTGTCTCACCTATCACCTGTCACAAACACTACGCCCTACGGTGGGCGCCAAGGCTAGGGCGTCCTGGGAGTGGGATCTGGGTGAAACACTGCCCGATGATGTATGGCTATACTGCTGTACACAGACGCGCCGTGTCTCCAATAATCATAGGTACAAACTATTACATTTTAAGTGTCTCCACAGGGCCTACATAACACCGAAACTTTTAGCTAAGATGCACCCGGATATGCCGAACACATGTGCCAGATGTGCGGAGCCGGAGGCGGACTTTGCACACCTGGCTTGGACCTGTCCCCCCATTAGGCAATACTGGGAGGACATATTTCACCACCTGTCTCTTATGGTGGAACTTACCCTAAGTCCTACACCACTGATGGCGCTATTGGGCTACGTGAAACCAATTAAAAGAAGCACTAGGAGATTTTCTGCGATTGCCCTGCTTATAGCAAAACGCCAGGTCTCTCTGCACTGGGGAAGAGCACAGACGCCCAAAATAAAGGACTGGCTTCGCGACCTTATTTACTGTAACTCTACAAGTGATGTCTATGCCACGCTGTTACCCATAGCATTGCGCCCACTTGACATTTGGCAACCACTCAAGGACTATTTACAGACCCATCCAATGAGTGAAATGCCTGAGGCCGGTGTATAAAACATAATGGGATGTAGAAATTTGGGGAGGTTGATACAGATGACAACCGGAGTCCTACTGCACAAGTATCACTAATGTTTTTTTGTATTTTGAACTGTAATTCATCAAACCATGCCTAGTGTCTCAGCTATTGCGATTTCCCGTCTGCACTGTGACTATTGCTGTATAGTAGATCGCCATTCTTCCTTTATTTATTTTGAAACGTTCTGTTTTTTCGAAATGTGAGCGATACATTATCTGATATGCTGTTCCATGGCCATACTGACTGGCCACTCATCAATGCTCCTATTGTATGGTTATTATATGTAAAAGACAATAAAATACATTTAAAAAAAATAAAATAAAAAAAAAGGTACTGATGCAACAACTGATTTTGGCAATTATTAAGGATCTGCTTCCTCATAATCAAATTGTACAATCCCTTGAAATCATTCACTTTGCTGCCAAGTAACAAGCCTTCCAGAGCCTTAGTAGCACAATCTACAAAGTCTACACAGTCCTGGGTCTGTGTCTTCTGGGTATCTCTGAACTTAATCCTGTACTGTTCAGTGGTTAAGCCAAACCCATCAATGAGAGAACTCTTCAGGACTGAATAGTTGTCAGCATCCTCTTCTCTAACAGTGAGGAGCTTATCTCTACCTTTGTCAGCAAAGGAGAGCCACAAGATAGCTGCCCACTGCTCTTGAGCGACCCTCTGTACTTTACAGGCCCTCTCCAAAGCAGTTATCCATTTGTGGATGTCATCCCCACCATGGTAGGGAGGGACTATCTTGCTCAGGTTCCTATGGTCATAAGTATACTCCTTAATCCTAGGGACACTGTTGCTGCCACCATGTGACTCTAGTCCCAATTTCTTTCTTGCCTTCTGGACTTCTAGGGATTCCTTATCTAGGGCCAATTGCTCTTGCCTGAGCCTAAGCTTTACTTTCTCAAGCTCTAGAAATTGGCACTGTCTGTCATAAGAGTTATCTCTCTTATGAGATATGGAGGGCCCTGCAGACTGTCCTGAATGGTAAGATTCTGCAGAGGGAGATCTAGATCTCCTAGGTAAACTCTGCACTATTCCAGGAGGAGTAAAGAGAGGGCCATTGAGGCCTTCTCCACCCTCTTCCTGAAGTTCTGAGTTGTCCAGGTGGGAATCATCTTGATCCTCCTGGCCAGGGTTTGAGTCTAGGTCAAAAAAGGTTTCACCTCCTGGCCTGTCCTCATTCCCTGCCCCACCCACTCTTTCTACCTCATCTGACCCAGGAGTCTTCCTAAGGTCATCCAAGAGTAACACCTCAATGAGACGTTGGGTGTTGGCATTTCTCCCTGTCTTCAGCTTCCTAGAAATACACATGGATTTCAATTCCATGAAATGCAAGACCATTGTACCTAGAAGGCAGAGAGCCACCGGCTTCTCCTTTAGAAGACATAACTAAGTGTGGTGTGGTGTATGCACCTACCTAACCTAGTGGGAACTACATTCTCTTAGGTTGGAGAAAGAGTGTGCTAGACTCTTAACTTACCCAACCCTAAGTTCAGTAGAACTTACTTATTCTAAACTTAAGTATTATATGTGCCTAATACTTTAGTGGTTTTCAGTTAATCAATACAAAGAGATTTATCTGGAAAAACAATGCAGGCTTGAATCCCAACCACTGCACACCAATGTGAGAAGTTGGCCTGGTATATGCTGTCCACTAATTAAAGTGGGCACCTTGCACCAGTCCAAATCACCCTTATGATGTATGAGGTCAAAGATAACCTTTAGAAAGCTATCCTAGTGATAGCTGTGGAGGACAGCCTTCAGGCTTAATCTTGAAGGAATGTAAAGTAGCTTGTTTTACCAGAACATCGCCTCCTATATTGACTAAATGAAAGGAGAACCACACAGTAGTTATATAAAAATATGTATTTATTAATATAACACTCTCTAGTATCCTGTACACGATGATAGAACACAAAGCACACAATACGAGATCAATAGAACAGTTGTAAGTAGCACAATACACAGTGGGCTCCAGGGGGAGACCAAACCATATACTAAAATAGTGGTATAACAACCACAACTCTGCTCAAGACAAGGTCTAGAGCACGTAGAATCGATGGGACCCCAAGGAACCACCCAAGGTGAGTAGATAGGGACCCCACGGAGGACGGGTGCAGTGTGCTAACATGACCGCGGGCTCCGTACAATTCTATGGGGAAGTCGCGGTTGCAATTTTACAGTTTAAGGACCCTTCTAGGAGGACTTCGAGGAAACCCTTTGGAACTTAAGAGGTTGGAGAGCCACCCCACCCTTGGATTCCGTAGTACCCGAGTTACCTATCCCAGAGGAGCCGGGTGCATAGGTCTGGAGTGGAGTCGGAAACTGCCGTCGTTCTCAATGGAGGGCTGCGAAGAAGTACTGCTGCCGTGAAGGTGAAAAGGGTCCGGTGGAATCCAAGCCTGGATTCTGGAAGGAAGGAACCTGAAAGCAGAGGGGACAGAGTCTGGGTCACTTCAGAGTGACCAGGGTCTCGGGAGACGAATGCCCACCGATGTCGGGTGCTTCAGGTGCGAAGAAGGGATGCAGCCACGAGGACCCGGAGATGTCGACGACAACCAGGAGCCAGATGCAAGCTGTCCCACGAAGGATGTCGAGTGCTGAGGGGTCGGTGTCCGGCTGGAGCACCAACAAGCCTTGGCAAAAGCAACCCACACAGGAAGGTCAAGCAGGTTACGGGGTGGACCAGCAAGGTCCAGGGGACTCACCAAGCAATGGGGACTCGGGGCACATCTGGAGCAACCAGGAAAGTCTAACAGAAATCAAGATGACCGTCAGGAGGACCCACAGGCCGAATGACCAGGAGTCGCGAGGGGACCTCAAGCAAGATTGCAAAGTACCAGCCCACGGAGCACTCGGTGTGAGGAGGCTGGAGTTCTTTTGTGCAAATACTGCTCAGGCTTACGACTACACTGAGTCCAATGCACAAGCTCTGTAATTGCCAACAAGCATATGCAACTGCAAATTGATGTGGTGCACAGGGGTTCGGGTTATGCAGTTCCCAACAGGGATACTGGCCTCAAACTTGCTGAGAGGGCAGATCGACCTCAGGGACCTTCGAAAACCCACCTCCTGTGTTGCTGAAGTCTTTGGAGTCCGCAGGAGCTCAGGAGCAGCAGACCAGTCAGTTGCGTTGAGGTGCCTGCGAATGCAGGGGAGTGACTCCTTCACCCCAAGAGAGATTCTTCAGTTGTCCTTAGTGCACCACAGGTCCTGCATGGAGCCTGTATGGAGCAAGGGCACAGACAAAGCTTTGGACGGAGAGGGAGACGAAGTTGGGCCCAGTCGAAGTCCAGCGAAGTCCAGAGTGTCCAGACGGTCGAAGGTCAGTGGTTTCTTCTTGTAGAACCTTGCCCACGTAAAATCTATAGTCTTACAGCCAAGTAAGCCCTTTTGTACCCACTGGAGAGGGTTGGACAGATTCGGGGGACCCTCATAGGGGAGGGTCAGGACAGAGGGGTGGTTACACCCATGTCCTTTGTCCAGTTTCGCGCCAGAGCAGTAGCCAACGGCTCCTAGAACTGGTTTTAGCTGGACTATGCACAGGGACACCAAATGTGCCGCAAGTGCAGACTTTCAGGCACTCTCAGAGTGCACCCACCCAGCCCCGATACACTAAATCCTGTCTGGGAGTTGGCCACACCTCCCTGTGACAGGATGCCTATTGTGCTGCCTTCCTCTGCTCGAATTTGGCTCAGCAGCAGGAGGGCAGAAATGTGTCTCTGGTCGGCAGCATCCATTTTGTGCTGACCGGGTCGAGAAGGCTGACACCGGATAGACCAGTGACCCCACGAAGCTCGCTTCAGAAGGGTGGAATCATACCTCCCACACCAGTTACCAGTGTGGAGGTATGATTCCAAGGTGTTTGATACCAAACACGATATGTTTCTATGCAGCCGTTTTCGAGATAGCATTTACCGTGAGGTTATAATGCACTTCTACCTATATGTCCGGCTGAGTCACAGACAACCTGGGAGAATGGTCCCCGAAGCCTGCAGAGAGGTTCTGCTCATGCAGGGGCACCCTCTCACTAAAAACCCAGCACCCTGCCTTCAGGATTGTTAAGGCCTGCTATAGGGGTGACTTATAAGTTTTAAATGTAGGGACCTATAGATATAGTGAACCTATATCTAAAGTAGGTGGTGCAAGCACCAGCTTACACAGGTTGCAGTAGCAGACCTGTAGTTCCATTTTGCATGGCCTCTCATGGGTGGCATAATACATGCTTCAGCCCATGGGAGGCCTCTGGGGTACCTATGCCCTGGGTACATGGGTACCATATACTAGGGACTTATAAGGGTACCTCAGTATCCAATCTGGAGTGTAATAAAGTACATGCATAACAATTTAAAGGAGAAAGCAGATAGACTGGGGTCCTGATTAGCAGGATCCCAGTCAGACTAGTCAAAACAGTGCAACGTCAAGCAAAAAGTGGGGGTAACCATAAGAAGCAGATCCTACTTTCCTACAGCAGGGGCACTGAGGAGTAGGCGAGTGGCCAGCAAGGGTCCAGGGCAAGCAGAACGGCACTTGCAACCCGAGACGTTCCTAACAGACGCCCACAAAACTCTGTAGCAAGGGAAGCCTGGAGCCACACAACACGGAGGCCTTGCTTAAAGGGGCACCTTGAGCTAAGATTAGTGCTGTCATAAAAGGACTAACGCCAAACTGGGAAATCAATGCATGATGTAAATAACATGGATGTGTACGAATAACAACAAAAAGTTGTGAAATATATAAACCATGTTTTAATAAACTGCAGCCTTTCTATGCACCATACCATGACGTCACTGGAATGATTAATGGGGAAAGGTACACAGTTGGGCAGGGCCCTAAGAAGGGGGGGGAGGAACTCGCCCTTCCGAGGGGTTGTGTCTTTAGAATTAACTTTGAAGTACATTCTCCATAATTTCATAGTTTTACACCATTCACACTTGTTACATTAGAGGAAATTCCTCATATTTTCCACTAGGTAACTAACAAATAATATTAGGTTGCTGAGAATTTGTATTGCCCTGCCCCTTTACGCTGATAATCCCTAAATAAAATATAGCTCCTCCCATAATGAATGTGTCCTTTTGTAACATAACTGGTGCTCATGTAAAGTGCTCCAATACCTTCGGGTCGAGTTTGCGCTATATAAATCTGCAAAAAGAAAATATGTTCACTAACCATTATTTCATGTCACATATGAACGGCAATGTTCTTTCTCTTCCACCCCTTCCTAATATTTCCTTACTTGAACTACAGCCCTTTGTATCCATGGTACACCACTGCAGACATTAGTAAGAGTAAAAAAAACCTTCAAACCACACCTGCGGGCACATGATAGGAACTGGTTTAGCTGTTTCTCCCCAGTGCTCTAGAGCAGGCCTTGTGTAATCTCATTCAATCTTCAGAGTCCCAAGAGGTCTGGCAGGTGGTACCCAAATGGCCAAGTGACAGGCACAGTAAAAGGTCTGCACGCTAAACTGGTAGCATAAAATAGGGATTTTCCAAACGTTAATGATGAACATTTCTAATTTTATTAAAGACACAGAGAAAAGTTTTGTGTGTTACTTTCTTATTTGTACTCTCTTCGCAGCCAAATCAAACATATTATAGAGTAGTAATGTACTAATAGTAGAGAACACTAATCTAAACATGCTTAGGGGTAAAACTACAGAAAAACCCATGAAGATTCTATGGAGGTCCTGTATAATGGTGGATCAGATGTAGTCCTTTCTCTTTCTTGATGAAAACGAAAAAACTTGACTGCATTTGAAGAAGGTAGAGGAAACAGATTGAAGTAGAAGAATACTGCAATCACCAAGAAAAGAAAAGGTCCATTAATACGCCTCAATATGATTGAGGTACCATGACCTCATGGCACCAGGACAACTGAAAAGAATCAAAGGAATAAGGTTATAGATATCGGTTAAAATGAAAAGATATATAAATTGGTAATATTTGAAGGGAAGATTATAAAGAGAATATTGTAATAAGTTCAAACAGACATCAGTACAAAACCTATTAAATACATTATTATATCTCAGAAATAGAGCTGGGATAATAATTGCCTCAGTGTCTTTAATACAATTAGGACTTTCCATCATTAACACTTGGAAACTCCACATTTTATGTTAGGACCAGAGGCTTCTATTATGTGAGTTTAAAGTATATTTATTACAAAAAGGAAGAATGAGAAGCAAGTTTAGAGTAAAAGGTTTTGAAACTAGAACACAAAGACCAGTCAGCTGCTCACAAAATGCCTTCCAATCTTGATCTGTATGCAAAAGCCTTGGAAGCCATAGCACCCCTAGTGGAATGTGCTCCAAATTGAGATATGTCAATCACTCACTGCGTCCAAGATATCCTCATGTTTTGGCCTTCCACCCATCACAAGTCACCATAGATTTATCGAGCAAGTTCCTCTATTATCGACGGGGTTGCAGTGAGGACCTCTCTGCTTGAAGGTAGTGGCTATCTGTCGCAGGTTCAGTTTGATCAACTTTCTGAACTTGACCACTGTCTGGCAGTCTGGTAGTCATACTCTGTACAACAGGTCTCCAGCCCTCCAGCCTGTCCCAGGCATCTTCTGGTGACATAAAGTTCTAAGATTTACCACCTGCAGTTATTCGAAGCTTGGCTCGGAATGGCATCATATATTTGATTTCTCTTTCCCAGAGGTGCCTGTTGACCTCATCAAAGGAGTGTCTTTGTTGTTGAACAGCTAGAGTGAAATCTGGATATATTCTGAAGGAAGCATTCTCATATTTTAGAGCTCCTGGCTTTCTGGCCGCCTGCAAAATAGCATCCTGGTCCTGATAGTTGAAAAGGCTTGCAATTATAGTCCTTGGGGGTTGGCTAGGTCTAGGGAGAAAAACTTAGAGGCATATTTACAAGGGAAGTGGCGGAGTGAGGGGTTAGCCTTCCTGGCTTAACGCCTCACTCCGCCACTTCAGAAACACAGGGCTGCACTATATGTACAAGAATATGGTGCAGCCCTGCGTTTCCCCCTGCGCTGGCGCTACACTTAGCAGACTAGCGCCAACACAGGCACCCTTGCACCATAGTGCAAGGGTGTCTGCATGCAGGGGAAAATTGTTTATGTGCAGGAAGGTCCCCCTTCCTGCGCATAAACAATCTTTAAATGCCGTTTTGTAACATCTACGTGTGCTGCTTAATACAGCACACATAGAAGTTGCAAAACGGCATTTTTAAAAAATGATTGTTTATGTGCAGGAAGAGGGACCTTCCTGTACATAAACAATCATTGGCTTTTGCTGTTTTCATGTGTGCTGCACAACTCAGCACACATGAAAACAGCCAAAACTGGGAGAAATGAAACATTTCTCCTCATTGCGTCAGGGTAAGACCAGGATTTCCCTGGTCTTAATTCTGACACTGCCTCTTTTTACGCCTCCCTTGTAAATAGGAGGCAGCGTCAGAATCAATGTGTGTTGAGGTGGAATGCCCACAGCAACACCCATTGCCCTCCCCTTTCACGCTAAGCTTAGCGTGAAAGGGGGCCTTATTTACAAGGCAACTTTAAGCCACGTTAAGTGGCTTAACGCTGCCGTGTAAATAAGGCGAAGCCCCTATCGCCACAGGAAGATCGTAAAAAGTGACGTTCCTGTGGCGATAGGGACTTGTAAATATGCCCCTTAGAGTCCTTTGGGTTTGAGATGGTTGATTATACTGTCCTCAATGAGCAGGGTTTGGACCTGAATATTATTTCGGTGTGATGGCCCCTCCATGTCTTCCAGCCTTTCTTGGACTACCACATTCTCCTTCCTCAAAACATTTACTGTGGATCAGAGTTGTCACCTGCTCCCTTAGTGTTGTAAGTGTGGATTCAGCCATTTTCACTCTGTCACTGATTTTCCTATGTTGTGTGTTAAGAAGGCTCACTTTCACTGTCACAGCATCAATCTTTGACTCTAGAGTTGCTTTGGTATCTTTAACAGAGATCATCAAGTACTTCTATGTAGGTTCTCCTTCCATGGCTGATCTCTCCTCAGAATTTTCTCAGAATCTCAGTCTCTACCTCTCACTCCGGCTCCACCGCTGGCCTGTTTCTCATGAAGGCATAGTTTTTTACATGTTGTACCTTTTTGGTTGCTCATTCCCTTACCATGGTGGATTGATACATGTCTTACTGAACCAGGTAGGCTCAACTGGGAAGAGCACCCTCAATCTCTATATTTACAACAGGCCTCACAGGTTACTCATCGCATCCTGTCTCAGGAAGCCTCCAGCACTAACCTCCTGGTGGACTGTTGACTTTGGCCCCCAGTGCCGGTCCTTATGCAGGGTTGTGACTGCAAGCTCTGGCAGGGAGACCACTAGCCCTTTATTCACTCTTAGAGTAATTCTTCCCTGGCTTACCTCGCTTTCGCAGCAGGAGTGACTGAATATGAGTCCACGTCACAGACCAGTCAGGGGGCCTAATCCTGTCCCTTGGTGTCCTTTCATCTGAGCAGGGGGCGTTGCTCCAAAACCTATGTTCAGATCAAGAAGCCCCGCTGGATAAATTCAAGATTTGCCTGGAGGTCCCACTGCTCGATTTCTCAGCTTCGCCCCCTGCACCTCCACCTCCCCTCCTCAGTAGAGGGTTAGGGCAGCGACACCAACAACCCCTTTCTGGATCCCGGCAACAGTTGTTTTCATTGACAGTCTGCCCAAACCCTCTGTATCACCTGAAGTGCACGCCCACTGCCCCAGAGCAAATACTCCCATCCTTTTTGTGAGGGGTAGAGCAGTGACACCAATAACCTCTTTCTGGATACATCGAGTCAGCTCTGGTGCTGCCTCAGATCCCGGCAACAATCGTTTTCATTGGCAGTCTGCCCAAACGCTCTGCATCACCTGGAATGTGAGCCCACCGCCCCAGAGCAACTACTCCCACCCTTTGGGGGGCTCCCCACAGCCGCCAGCCATCTCCGACAGAGTGCAGTCTGTCACGATTCAATCACTGCCTCTAGGTGAGTCTCTCCAGGACCTGCCTGCCTCTTTCCTCCACGTGGCTCCGCTACAGTTCGCCGGTTGTTGGTGCACGATCTCACGTGCTCGGCAGCCGGGATGCTCAGAATCATTCTAATTCTTCAATATTCTGCTGTTGCTAGGGTGACCAACCGTCCGTAAATTTCACGGATTGTCCTTCATTTTGGTGTCATGTCCGTTGTCCGTAATCATTCCTTTTACGGATGCCTTTTGTCCGTAATTTTGGAGATTAATTACAGTGAGCTGTGCTGTTCCCCCAAGAGATTAAAAGTTCTCAGGGGCCAGCTCGCACTTCTCTGTTGAACTCCAGAGGCTGCAGCAGCCCCTCACTGAGCTCGCACAGACTGTGGACAGGCCCATTGTCATTCTGACTGAGGCTGATTATCCCCTTTCGAATGACAATGCGTCGTCTGCCTTTAGCATATCATGTGCGAGTGAGTGCCTTGGAGGCCAGTGACTCACCTGGAGCCAGTAGATCGTAGTTAGTGATTACAGAGGAGCTTTACCCAAACAGAGTACTGTGGGGAACTTGCGGCCATGTGTAATTTGCCAATGTTGTTCACTGAGAGTGACGGGGCAGGAGCAGTGACGGGGCAGGAGAGGCGACAGGACAGGAGAAGTGATGGGCAGGAGAAGTGACGGGGCAAGAGAGGTGACGGGGCAAGAGAGGTGATGTGGCAAGAGAGGTGATGGGGCAGGAGAGGTGACGGGGCAGGAGTGGTGACGGGGCAGGAGTGGTGACGGGGCAGGAGTGGTGATGGGGAAAGAGAGGTGACGGGGCAAGAGGTGACCGGGCAGGAGAAGTGACGGGGCAGGAGAAGTGATTAGGCATGAGCAGGAGCGGTGACCGGGCAGGAGCGGTGACCGGACAGGAGCGGTGACCGGACAGGAGCGGTGACTGGACAGGAGCGGTGACCGAACAGGAGCGGTGAACGGGGCAGGAGAAGTGACGGGGCAGGAGAAGTGACAGGGCAGGAGAAATGACGGGGCAGGAGCGGTGATCGGGCATGAGCAGGAGTGCTGACCGGACAGGAGCAGTGAACGGGCAGGAGCGGTGACGGGGTAGGAGAAGTGATGGGGCAGGAGAAGTGACAGGGCAGGAGAAGTGATGTGGCAGGTGCTGTGATTTGGCATGAGCAAGAGAGGTAACCGGGCAGGAGCAGTGACGGGGCAGGGGAAATAGCAGGGAAGGAGCGGTGACGGGGCAGGAGAAGTGACTTGTACTTAGGTTCTTTGCCTATTTATTTATATACTATTGCATGACATCCACTGATGTGTCTGTAAAGCATACCTTTTGTCCCGAATTTTTGTCCTGAATTTTGGCCTCCTGTCCTGAATATTTGTCCTGAATTTTGACCCTTTGTCCTGAATTTTTACACTCACCATCCTGAATTTGCGCCAATGCCAGTTGGCCACCCTAGCTGTTGCCAGCGCGCTCATCATATCAGTGCACAGATTACCGCTCTTCCCCATTGGATGGTGAGATTTAAACAGGATGTTGGGGATACTCGGCTGCCTGCTCCGGGAGCCTTCTTACGACGCTGTCATCTTGATCTGTACCTCATGTTCCCTCTAATTTAACCTAATACTTAACATATACTGATCCATGCCTGAAAGACACCATATCCGAACTGATCCTACACCCACTCTATTCTATTTTAATTACCTTAAGACCCACCCTTACCCTAGAAAGGACACCTAGTACTTACCCTTTAATACCACATCCCTGACTTGACACCTATAACCTAACTTTGAAAGAAATCTAAAATAAGATGTGTGCTCAGTCATTACAACAATAAATAGTACTTAAGGCATATAAGAGACAGAAATGACTGTCTAGTAGGTGTTACGATTATTAATGTATTTTCTTTTAGAATAAAAGCCCTCACCCTCCCTAAGATGGCAAGCTTCATCATAGGGCTGCTCCTCACGCTGGCTTGGTGTAAGTACCAATGTGAACTGCAACCCTAAACAAGCATTGGCACAGCCAATAGGTCTCGCCTTTGGGATCTTTTAAGTGTATAGCTATGCAGCACATACATACACAGGAGGATGGACACTGAAAAAAAACATGCAAACATGCTAAAAAAAAAGAAAGAAAAAAACACACTTAGACATCTCTACTCGCAAAGACCAACAGACCTGCAGCCAAGAACACTAACGTAACACCTAATATGCAGGAACTTTGTGAGCTTGTAGCTCGTGGCACCCAGCACTGCTAGTGTGCTCCAGAGGCTTCAATTATAGAAATGAGTCACACAGTTCTGGAGACAATGAACAGGCTCCCTCTTTACCATAACCAGAGGGCTGGCGATCATCCGTAAAGCATCTCCGGACAACAGAAATACATGTGCAGACACATCTGAAGTACCTGCAGCAATGTGATGCAGAAGACACAGCAGCCTGTCCTGTGGTGCTCCCCTGGAGCCAGACATGGGCTGAGCCAAGCTGAGGGCTGTCCCATGTGCAACTAGCGGGAAAGGGTCACCTTAGAAGCCATAAGCACCAGCACTTTAACTAGTAAAGTCGGAGAGCTGTGCGGCAGGCCATCCCAGCCACCTGAGGGCCCTGGCCATCACTGGAAGCAGGGTTGAGTCAGGGTGGGGCTGCAGACGATGACAACCGGACGCTTTGAACACCCCCCCACACCCAGAATGCCCTGCGGCCTTTAAAATTCGTGTGTTATTACCAGATTATACAACAATGACGGTGAAGAGACACCGTAAACACAATTAGATTTATATTTCTGTGCAATTTCACACAACCTTCAGTTTGGCCCAAAAATAGATCAACTGTTGCGCAGAATACTTAAAATAAACAAACATTATGAACATGGCAAAACAAGCAATGACTGGGGAGGGAAGGTTAGGAGGGATGGACACGGGGGAGGATGGGTGAAGCGAGGGCACAGTGATGAAAACAGCATTGGGAAAGCTAAATGGGATGGGGTGGAGCAGCCATGGTATTGGACTACAGTTAAAGTCCCTGAAATTAGTTGGGTGAAAAGCACGCGTGTTGCAGCCCCGAGCCAGCAGGGTACAAGACGGACCACACTACGGCTTGTGTGCTTAGGGGTCAGTTTGGGGCATTATGTGCCCCTGGCCCTCGCCACTGCGGAGGAAGTCAGAGAATTAAAGTCATCAAGGGGCGGGAGGTGGTGTAGGACGGCGCGCGAGCTGAGAAAAAAAAACAAGCATGAAAGACAACAATGAGCGGGAGGTGGTTTAGGGACGGCGAGCGAGCTGAGGCTAAACAAAAAAAAAACAAGCATCAAAGAAAGGAATGGGCGGGAGGTGGTGTAAGGACGGCGAGTGAGCTGAGGCTAAACAAAAACAAGCCTGAAAGACAGCAATGGGCAGGAGGTGGTGTAGGGGCGGCGAGCAAGCTGAGGCTAAACAAAAAATGAGTTTTAAGCACTGGCCCTCGCCACTGCAGAGGAAGTCAGAGAATTAAAGTCATCAATGGGCGGGAGGTGGTGTAGGACGGCGCGCAAACTGAGAAAAAAACAAGCATGAAAGACAACAATGGGCGGGAGGTGGTTTAGGGACGGCGAGCGAGCTGAGGCTAAACAAAAAAAAAAAAAGCATCAAAGGAATGGGCGGGAGGTGGTGTAAGGACTGCGAGTGAGCTGAGGCTAAACAAAAACAAGCCTGAAAGACAGGAATGGGCGGGAGGTGGTGTAGGGGCGGCGAGCAAGCTGAGGCTAAAGAAAAATAAGCACTCATGCTAAACACTCGTGCTTGTGCTAGCATACCCCTTGCAAGAGCGAGCAGCGGTGCACGGACCATCCGTGTTTTTCAAATAGCGAGCGCGCCGCTGCTCGCTCCCGCAAGGTGGATGCTAGCACAAGCACGAGCGCTGAAAAAGAACTGACCAATTTCTAAAGGTCATCTCCTAGAGCAGCGCATGCGCGCTGCCTAGGCGAGACCTAAAAAGGGGAGCTCTTGTTGCCTTTTATGTGTCAGATAGTAATGCTAGGGTACCCTAGTTTGGAATGGTGAAAGAGGGGAGATAGGAGCGAACAAAGCAAAAACGACCTACTGGTAGACAATAAACTGTATTGGTTTCCTCAGTATGTAGAATAAAAAATCAGAGGAAAACGTTCAACACTGTTAAGCGACCAACGTGTTTTTGTCCACTAATAACTTCCCTGTAAGGGTCATTCAAGAGAATGTGATCATCTCTGTGGAATGAACTATCACAATTTGTGGTTACATTCATATGGTGTGGTTTCTAAGAAGTAAAATAAAGTTTATACTTGACAAGTAATGACAAAAAGTCGGACAGACGTCCACCAAACCCAGGTGATCCTAAACTCGGGTGATCCTCTCTCTCTGTATGGTGCGGCCAAGCCTGCCAGGGAGACAGTCAATCTTTAGCCTTATTAGCAGGATGCTCTGCCCATCCAGTGAGCATTGCGTGCGGACCATCTATATAACCTGATGGGAGAGACCAGCTCTAAAAAACCTGTGAAGGAGGGGAAGGGAATGTAGGTGACAAATGTGTGGTGCTGCTGTGTGATGTGTCCTTTGGAGGGAGTTGTAAAAAAGGCCTCACATGCGTCTCTAATCTGACTAGCACATGGGTATTTAACTGGATTGTTGTGTGGCAGGCTGATCCCGGGCCAATTGATCTAACATGTCCTAGAATGCCACATGTCCTTCACTCATCTACTGGGTTGATTTCCTTCCTGCTGCAGCTGCATGGTTCAAGGCTCACCTGTTGGTCACCTTTTGGAAGACACGTTGGTATTAAGTAAATAAATAAGAACGTTTATTAACCGTTGAATTATTTAAAATCTTTACAGTTAAAGAGCTCGTAATTTGCACCCCTCCACCCAACACCCCCCTCCCTCAGAACGTCCAGTCCCTTGGTTACTTAAAACACGCCAATCATACTTTTGCCCCTTTTGTTGGTGAGTCCCTTCTTTGCCTGCAAGCAAGGGGTGCATTTTATATTACACCAACCTTACCTTAAAATCCTTTAAAAGTCTGAGGGGGATATTCTCAAGAACGTGCGATAATCATCGCCAAAAAAGGCTAACGCACGTTTTCATATCGCCGTCTATCGCAGGAAAATAACTCTGTGTTAACGTCGTATTCTCAACAATGCGGTAACATGGGATAGTCTCCCGATAACGTGTCAAATGGCCGCGATAACATCACCAAGACGGCGAAAAAAATTCCAAACGTGAAAAAAGTCGCGATGGGCCCAACTGTGATACCAAACCAGCGACAAGCTGCGCCAGCCTGCAAGTCCCACAAGTCAGGCGGCCAAAATCACTATAAAAGCGGCAAGCAAAAACACAAACCAGACCCAAACAACTGCGAAGCACCATGGAGGTAGCCGGAGCAAGAACAGAGGACAACCAGAACCCCACAAGCCCCACGGAGGACCAGCCTGGGACCATCATTGGGGAGACGGTGGCAGGAGTCGGGGGACCGGACACTGCACAACATGACCTGAGCCAACAGCAACAGGGTGAGTAACGACCAGGGACTGGGGGGACGGGGGGAGATGGGCTCAATGGCACACATGCACAAGTAAGTATAGCAAGTCAAGTCAATAACAACTTTATTTCAATCAATTTGACCTTAAAAAGTACAGTTTAAAATTATGCACAATTCATTACATCAATTTAAAAAAACTAAAAAGAGAGAGAATAAGATACGGATAAGTCCACAAAACAGCATAATTTTAGTAAAACATACAGAGTACACCGCTTACATCTATACATTTTAATATTTCATAGCAGATATATCTAAAGATAGAAAATACAGGTTGATACCCTACAGAGAAAAAACTTCATTGTACATGAGAATGGGTGGAACCCTCATTTATTACTGCTGGTTTGATTTCAGGAGGGCCCTACGTACACTCCACATAGAGAGTAAAAAGCCTGCTACCGAATAAACTATCGGGAGGCTAGTATCCTGTTTCAGTATCCTAAAGGCCTCGGAACAACGTCTAAACCCTAAATTCCTACAAATCTGGGCCAACCAGCGTTTTCTAGCTCTATGATATCCAGGGCAACTAAAAAATACATGGAGTACAGATTCTGTTGGGCAATCACATGCCGGGCACCCCAGAGTTTGTAGGCTGCCCCAAGTGTTTGTAAAAGATCGAAGGGGCAGAACCCCATATCTGAACTGCAACCAGAGTTTTCTAGCAGTGGGAGGCTTGATATCATTTAAAATTAGTTCTAAGCAGTACCTATCCTTAAACTCCAAAAAGGCGAGAGTAAGTTTACCTACAATGGGGTTAGAATGAAACTGAGCCAATTTAAATTCCCCGTAGGAATCCCTCATTGCCCTTTTAGAGATCAAGACACAGGCTACCTCTGGGTCATCCCACAGGTTGCCCCATCCCTGACTGATTAATGTGCGACGCACATAAGACAGCCAAGGTAATTTGCCTGCCCCTGGTAAATTCAAAATCTCTCTCAACTCATCTCTATATGCTGCAAGTTCAGGCGTAACCCACAAACGCCGCCAATATAAAAGGGGTCTGAGGTTAGATTCATCCACTATGGGTCTTACCCCCAGATCTAGGCGTAATGGCGTAAGAGGGGTACTCTGGGGGAGATTAAGCAATTGTCTAAAGAAACAGTTTTCTGTCAACGTTAAATTATCAGAGCTACAGTGGCCCCACAATTCTGCCCCATATAGTGCTCCTCCCCTTGCTTGGACCTTATAAATTTCTATAGCTGGGCTTATAGGTTTATAGCTTGATTTACAAAAACCTTCATTAAGCCTCCAGCTGATTGCGAGAGCTTAAGTGCTGATTTCTTGATCTGGGCCCCCAACCCATGGAATCTGTAATTGTAATGCCTAAGTAATCAAAAGAGGATACTTTATTCCAGGGGTTTACCATGAAGGGATGGATTAGGTCGGGTGCTTCTCGGGAATTAAACACCATAAATTTGGTTTTTTGGAGGTTAATTTCTAACCCTCTTTCCCTACAAAATAGATCAAATCTGTTTAAAACCCTCTGTATCCCCATAGGTGATTTGGATACTAGTAGAGTATCGTCAGCAAACATTAAAGCTGGAATTTTACGGTTTGCCAGCTTAGGGATGTCCAGATCTTTTCCACTGAGTAGATAGTCTACTAGGCCATTTATATATAAGCTAAATAGAGTCGGGGCAAGTACACAGCCCTGCCGCACGCCTCTATTTACGGGGATAGGAGCCGTTAAACACCCCTCCTTACCATACCTAACCTGGGTGAAGTTTCCCTCATGTAGGCGCTTTATGGCTTGAGCCAAATATAATGGGACCCCTAGCTCATGTAGAACTGCCCACAACTTCTCTCTGGGGACCAGATCGAATGCAGATCTCAGGTCTACGAAGATCAGGTAGAGGCTGCCACCCTCCAAACACACGATCTTCCAGTATAGCATTTGTAGCCTGAGAATCTGGTCCAGTGTGGACAGTTTTTCCCTGAACCCTGCCTGGAAAATAGTAAGAATGTCATGCTCCTCCATCCAGCTCTGCAATCGGAGCAACAACACCTGCGCCAATATCTTTTGCGTAATATCTATAAGGCTAATTGGCCTATAATTAGTTGGCAACAATGGTGAACCCTTTTTATAAATAGGGATTATTTCTGCTCCTGCCCAACTTGGAGGGATCTCCATACCCTGTAGTATAGCATTAAATAATACCCAAAGGTATGGGGTCCAAACAGTGGGTTCGCTACGAAAAAGATCCCCTGGGATCTTATCCAGGCCAGGGGCTTTACCTGGTGGTATTCTAGAAAGAGCATAGGTTATTTCTTTAAGGGATATCAGCGGGGTGTCAGCTGGAATTATCGGGGGGATAAGAGGTCCCCTCCCGCAGTGACATGTGTTTTCAACTTGATCAGCCGATATCTCAAGCCGTGAGTAAAGGGACTCAAAATGGTCCCTCCATACACATTCCTCCAGATTTGGCTCTATCGGGGATTTTACCTCACGACTACCTGTGTTAACCACTTTCCAGAAAGTTCTCATATCCCTACTGCCCAAAGAGCTTCTCAAGATGTCCCACCTATTGCTTTCCCACCTTTTTTTAGCCTGACTGATACAGGTCTTATAGGCCCCTCTAGATGTTTTAATTAAAGGGCGGTCGTTAGCCTTAATAGATGCGATCAGAGCTTTTTTGGCCTCGCGACATTCGTCACTATACCAAGAGTGGAAAGATTTATTATTCGGCCTTGATTTTTTAAGGGGGGAAAAAAAGTCTAAAGTGATATCCAGGAGCCACTTATGATTCTCAGTGGCCTTTATAAAATCGATCCTGTTTCCATTAGTCAATACTGAGTTAGTTGCAGCCTGGAGCACCGGAATAAGAGCCTCATACAGGGAGCCCAGCTTCTCCGGCGTCTGGACAATATCCAGCCAGCGTACTCTCCTCCTACAGTTAGAGCACGCCAGCCTATCATCAGGCAGGAAATTAATGCTGATTTCTGTCCCAAGGTTTGGCCCGTGTAATTCTAAGACAAGAGCATTATGATCGCTATCTTGACGAGCCATTACTTTAAAATCCATAACCTTATACCAGGATTTGCAGTCAATTAAAATGTAGTCCAATATAGAACCACTCCCATTTCTAATAAAGGTAGAATTACTAGAGGAGTCTGATTGGGTTCTCCTATTACAAGCCCTTAAAGAATGTTTTAAAACAAGACAATTCATCTGAACCACCAGGGGAGACCAGATTTTCACTAGAGGGCACGATGACTCTGGGATAGCCCAATATTTGTCTTCTTCACATAGGCCATCCATATGCAAACCATCTAGTGGCTCATACTGACAATTAAAATCTCCTCCTACAATTAAAATACAATTGTCTATTATAGTAGTTAAAAAAAAAGTTAATTCCTTGAGGGTTGTAGACGTCTGGCCCTGATTAACGGGTCTGGAGTACACATTTAGAAGGGCAATACAAATCTTATGGGAGAAGTGCAGCAGAACACACAGGATATCATTTGAAAAAGTTTCTATCCGCTCTACCGAGCAGCCTGTGTGGACTGCTACCCATGTACTTAAACCTCCCGAAGGTCTCCCTTTCCCCCCGATATTGCAGGAATACTAAATGTGGCATAGCCCAATCTTGTAACATCACCTCTAACCCATGTCTCCTGGAACATGCAGATCTCGTATGGGTCAATGAAACTGCCCCACTCGGGGTCTTCCATCTTCCTGTTCAAGCCTGCTACATTCCAGGATAGGATACGCAGCCTTGGATGGTCTAGGGGTATAGTTTTCATTGTTTCTAAATGGGAGGACTGGAGGGTGGGCCCAAAGGGTTGCTGGGATGGTTCCATGGCGAGGGTCAGGTTTAGGGTTTCTTGATTATTCCATGGAGGGCCGCTCATGCACCTACGGGATTCCCATTCCCCCGAAGTTGTACAATCCCCTTCGCCATTCTTCAGGTGGTCAAGTTTCACCCAGCTGCACTCCGTGGTCAATGGTTTGTGCCTCAAGTCAATCCACTCCTTCTAGGCTACTAAACCTGTTAGCAGTAGGTATGTTATACAGTTGTTGCCTGGGCCAGCTGTAATCTATAGGTGCTTTATAGTGACTCCTATTTTCGTGTCCCTGAACCCATCCATACTGCCTTGCTTCTACATGAGCCCTCTCAGGAGGATAAAAATAACCCAATGGAAGGGCTATAATAGAGCCCATTTGTCTCCCATCCTCTCTATTTAAAATATCTTGGACAACTCGGGGATTTTTGAAATTGATTACTATACAGTCACCTTTGCTGTCCTTAAGTCTCCGGCCCAACCAGCCCACTCTACGAGTGGTTAAAATCTCCTTAGCATAGGCATACCTGAAATGCTTGTGGTTCACTAACCAATGCATACATTTGTTTTTCAGTTCTTGATGTGATTCGTATTGCCCCTTTCGTAGCTCAGGGATGCCTGCAAAAATAAGAACATAAGGGGTTGAGGCCGGCAGTAAATTAATAACAGGAGGGGGAGCATACACATTTGGACTTTCTATATATGTTTGGAAGTCTGCCCCTATCTTGTGATTATTCGGCTCCTGAGGCCTGGCAGGTTGGATTGAATGGGGGAGATAAACTTCCCCTACTAGTGGAAGCAACAGGAACCCTATTTGGGTTAATTGCATGAGGGGTTGGTGGATGTTGTCTCTCAGCAATTAATGCCTGGGTGGGTAGGGGCTCGTTATGTTTAATAATTGGAGTAGCCTTTCTATGGATTACATTTGCCTCATCTCCAGAGCCAGAAATCCACTCCAGCAATCCCATCTACTGCCCCCCATTACTTATCACAGTTTTTAATGTACTTCATCAGATTATCAACCCTTCCCACAAGTGTTTTAAGTTTGTCCCTAATAATCTCGCTCACTTGAATCTGGAGATCCACCACTAGCTTAGTAACCCACACTGGTTGATCATTAGAGGATTCAATACTGTTGGCTATCCCTCCCATCTCAGTAATCTTACCGCCAGTGTTTATTATCGTAGTTCTTTTCTTCCTGGCCCCCAGTTTTGCTTGCTGTTTAAGTCCCCCCTTAGTAGCATTTTGTGTACGCAATTGCCGCCTCAGTTGGATTGGGCTAGCTACTACAAGTATGGAAATGTGATCCACAGGGGAGTGATGCATTTGGGTTCCTGGGATTTCAACTGGCGATAAAGAGTGGGGCTCTGTCATAGGGATTTCCAGATTGGGGGTTAACGATAGTTGTCTCTCTGTCCTTTCAATTTCAGTGGCTACCGCACCTAAAGCCTTCTCCAGCATCCTATCAATAGAGGTCGGTTTGGTTTTAGGTAGAGGGCTAGTGGAGGCCTTTGATTTCTTTTCTGTACAAATACGCCTCCCCATTCTACTAGAATAGGGGCAGTTAATTTAACTGAATGCTATAACCAAAGTGTTAAATACAAAGTGCTTCGTGCTAAGTGCTATCTAGAACAAGGCCTTAAAATGTGGCCTAAACCAGTATATAGCAGCAATAAGGATGTAAACATAGACCATAAAGTGCAAAGGATGCAAACTATCTATATCAAACCACTAAAAAATAAAAAGATGTAAACTAAAAAGTGCATATATCAACTAAAACCATACATAAAAACAGTTGACTATTAAAAATATTTTTGCGTTAGACCAATAAATACAAGAATAATTAGAAAAGGAAAGAAAAGTCCAAGTTCATATGGCAAGATGGAGCAATTGTTCCAATAAGGGTATATCATATACCAGCCAAGTCCTGATGGCTACGTGGAGGGATAGAGCAGATGGAAAAGAAACCCACACAATACCTTGCTCTTCCACCTCGAAACGAACTCAAGGAGCCTGAGCCTGCATAAAGGGGAGTTAAAGGTGTGGCTCTGCCCTGCCTCTTCCTGGCAAAGACGGGCGCAGGACGGGCCCGCCCTTGGCCCGGGCTTTGCCCGCGCGCGTCCCGCACTGCGGGGGTGTTGGCCGCAATTTGTTCAGGCACCGGCTCCAGCACCGGCGCTGAGGTTACGTGATCCGCAAGTGTCACCCAGCGCTTGCTGGGAGTTGTAGGCAATGAGCCGTTCCCCTCACGGCATGGCCCGATGGCTGACAATGGAGATAAGCCGTTCCCCTCATGGCTATGGCAGCAGTAAAGTGGTAAGCGCGTCCCGCGCTGCGGGGGTGTTGGCCGCAACTTATTCAGGCACCGGCTCCAGCACCGGCGCTGAGGTGACGCGATCCGCAAGCGTCACCCAGCGCTTGCTGGGAGTTGTAGGCAATGAGCCGTTCCCTCACGGCATGGCCCGATGGCTGACGATGGAGATAAGCCGTTCCCCTCACGGCTATGGCAGCAGTAAAGTGGTAAGCGCGTCCCGCGCTGCGGGGTTATTGGCCGCAATTTATTCAGGCCCCGGCTCCAGCACCGGCGCTGAGGTGACGCGATCCGCAAGCGTCACCCAGCGCTTGCTGGGAGTTGTAGGCAATGAGCCGTTCCCCTCACGGCATGGCCCGATGGCTGACGATGGAGATAAGCCGTTCCCCTCACGGCTATGGCAGCAGTAAAGTGGTAAGCGCGTCCCCTTTTAAAGTGGTAAGCGCGTCGTAAGTATAGCACATCTGCGGACAAACCATGCCCAAGAGTCACAACTCCGACCAAGGGCCCAATTTACCCGAATCTGCAACAGCTCAGCACTGCATAAGCACAGAAGTGAAAGGCACACCACCTGAAAGGGCTAAGGGCCAGCAAAATCAGACCCGAAGGGGCAAATCACCCACAATGCAGCACACACACAAGATGCAGAGCACCCCAACATTGACAACAATGTGGTACAAACTGCAACACTTCCACAACAGAACAGAGGACACAACTGCTGCCGCCTGTGTTTAGAAAATGGCCATTCGCATTTGGCATAGCAGGAAAATGTGAGATGACAATGTACAAGTACAACCTCACATCCCTGATGGTGTAGAAATGCCAAGTGTCCCGCTTCAAATAGGCGTCTCCTCATACACAGTCACAATGTACATTGCCATGCAGTCTGACAGTAAACTTGCACAATGCGTGAACATACATGTCAACACAATGTCAATCTGCATTTCCCTTCACATTGCAGAGGGAGAATCAACACCTCCTGCAGAGCAGACCCAACAACACAGCCCTGATGATGAAGAGGACCTCCCCAACATCTACACCGACGCACTCCAACAGCTCAGGGATAGCTCCGGCACACCACCTCCAGGAGCAGGGCAGCCCAGCTGCATCCATGAGACCCCACATCCTGCACAGGCCACACAGCAGGAAGCACCCACCACCACCGCTGTCTCCCAGGACCCCCACAACCAACATATGGCCTCCCAACGCCGTGTGTTAGGGTGCCAGGAGGAGATGTCTGACCAGCTGTGGGTGGGGTTCGACCTCATGGCAGCCAAACTGGATGCCATATGTGGGTGTCTAAGTCCCATCAGGGACCACTCACAGTCCCTAACGGACACCCACTGTCCGCTCCTTGCTCTACAACAAGCCATGGCTAACATCGCTGGAGTCATGACTCTGAGACAAGAACAACTGTCCAGTCAGAGTGGCCCCAGCGATGTCATCCGTGAGTTGAGACACATAAGGAGAATGATGCAGGCGGAAAGAATGTGTGCCAGGGCTGCACACCAGCGAGATGTAGCTGTGATCTTCCATGCCCTGCAGATCCTCGTCATGGCATTGCCACCACAAGGCCTGGCGCGGATGGATGCTGGTGCCACTACTACATCCACATCTCCTCCCCCTGAAGTGTCAGTGCCACACAGTGCGGCAGATTTCCCACCTCTGTCCCCTGATGTGTCACTGCCACACAGTGATGCAGACAGAACACCACCACCCGCATGTGAGGCACCTGACACATCAGAGGACGAGGATGATGATGAATATGGCTTTGTGGCTAGAATGAAGTGTTAGCATTCCTCTCCGCCATATGGCCGTGTTCAGCTTGGTTCTGCCCTCTGCATCATGCCCTGGAATAACACCTCCCACTGTCCCCCCATACACCGAGCGACACTCACCTTGGACCTCGACATGGACTGCCATATTTGGTGTGGTTACCAATGACACAGCAATCACACTGCGGACTGTAGTCTTCCACTCCCTATGAACTTGTCAATCCCGAAAGGACTCTGGCTGTCCCTCCACGGGGCAACAATGTAAAGTGGGGTTTGCATGGCCCTGTACTGGCCCAGCTTCAACACTCCACTGAATGTGAATAAAACATCCCAATTCACACTGATGTGTCATGGCCATGACCATTTAAGAATGAAAGTATGGATGAATGTAGGGACAGTGGTTCCACAAAAGAGGCACTCCTGGGTAATGCTATCAATGCGCATGTATGGCCGTGACCCAGATAGGCATTGAGACACACATTGTCATTCAAATCAACACTCATCACAGTTGAATACAAGTGAAGGTGCATAGACTTTATTAGCATATGCGTGTCAGTACGAGCAAGATAAGTGCCACAACATGCAGACCAATGCAGCAGTATGTCAGAATGAGGAACCTTGCCAAGCACCGCTGTCCACTCCGGGGGAGTGCCTCACCTTTCACAGGTGTGTGTTAACACGCGTTGTTGTCCGCTCATGTTTTCGGAGTCCAGGCGAGTGCAGCCATGTCCACTGTTGTCGTGGGATATGTGACCAGATCTCCAAGATGCAACAAGGTGTCGGGACATGTGCAATGTGTTCCAATCAGTTGTGGCTGCAGGTACGTAATTACTCGTCCATGAAAGCGATTGCAGCTTCGTAGGCTAACATTTCCAACATGAGGTCGGTGTCGACTTCATCAAACAGGACAGCGAGGCGATCCATTAGCAGGTCCGGACAGATGTGCTGCGTCCACCCCCTTTCACCAATTAGCACAACAGCCCAATATGGGAGCGGTTCAATGTGGTCACTGTGTAGTGTAGCTCCTATTTCCCTAAAAGGCTCTGCGCATTGGAATAATATATCCTATAGGTTTGACATAGGACTAAGGTCAGTATGTCCCTATCGAGTATATTAAACTTAATTACTTGTGCCAGCTAGCTCAGAGGCCACTAGAAACTCCTCGACAACAAGAAGGGAGTAGTTTCTGGCAGCCACAAAACATGACCACTGTGTTTCCCTTTAGAATCAGAACGTGTCCCAGAGTCGTGGAAACAATAGATAACTATTTCACTCAGCTTAGTCATGCATGCTTAGTTTTCTCCAAGTTACACAGAAAGAAATAGACGGGAGTTTCAATAAAAGATTTATTGAACAGTCTTGTTTCTGGTGTAAGTAAAATGTGCTGTTACGATCACAAGACAGTATGCGAGATAAATAATGTACAGTTCGAGCAGTAGAAATAAATAATACTGCGAGAGCATTATCTTTTAGTACATATGCTTTTACATAAATAACACAGACTAAAAATGTGAGTACTCATACGATGCGTTTCTAATCTAGTTCTAGGTATGAAGTAGGTGAAGTATTCCTTACTATAGTATACTAAGAGTACGCTAACCCCAGTATGCCTAGTATGCCAAGAGTCCCTCTAGGTTCTAGTCTGCTCCATACCTGAAGAATGAGAGAGGTAGGAATCTCTTTGCCAGACTCGAACTCCAACACCCCGCAAGGGAAGTCAGATCACTGGAAGCTGGACTCTCTGCGTGCAGGGATGACAGCGTCTTCTCAGTGCGTCAGGCCGGGAAACGGGCTCCTCTGAAGTCGAGGTCTCCTCTGATTTACAGGGGCTAGGGAAGGTATATTTATACCTGAGAAGCACCTAAGAATGTTAGTATTGAAATGAATGAAATTAAATTTGTACTTGTAAAGCGCACCCATACCCCCAAAGGGGTGTCCAGGCGCTGTACGCATACCGCTGTGGAACCCTTCCTGGCTTTTTCCCTGTGAAATGTCCACTCCTGGGCACCCCCAGGGTGAAGCCAGGCATCCCAGCGCTGTTGGGGCCGTTGTGGAGATTAAGCAAGCTATTGCCCAGAGTTGCAGAGTGGGACCCATGATTAGAATAGGCACCGAGGTGAGAATGATCAGGTCCGAGGAAATTGAGCCCAAGACCCGCCGAGGCAGGAATTGAACCCTGGTCCCGGGCCAGATCTCTGCATCAGGGTCTGCCGCTCTAACCATTGAGCCACACTTCTCCACTCACGTATTGACGTGAGTCGGACAGCGAAAGACGTCATGAATGAACCCCTAAGGAATAATGGTTCATGCATAATATATGAGTCCTTGAAGAAATCAATAGTCCTGGACTAGGGAAACTCCCGCAGCCTAAGGGTCTGTTCTTCAAGAACTCGTTGTGATGTTAGGGTGGACGGATGTCAGAGACCATGCCTGTATTTGGAGTGCACGGTTAATGCCTAAATAAGGGCTGGGATTTTATGCCTATATAAGGGCAGGGCGAATTGTGCCTATATAAGGACATGATGCTGGAAAGCCCGTTTATGGACACCCTAAGAGGAATACAACACCCACTCCACTTTCGTGTGTACGATAATACTAAAATGCTAAACATTTAAAATGCTAAACATAAAATGGAGTACCGCATATTTAAAAAAAAATTTTTTTTTAAAGCATTTAAAAAACATAATAAAAAATGCAAAAGGTACTGTACATTTGAAGCATTGCTTTTCATTTCAGGCATATATTTAAAATAAAATGCAATATGAATGAAAGGAGGAGTAATATTTACATGTGACAACATTTTTTTTTTTCGATAAGTTTCATAAAAATCAAAGTAATTTCATGTCATGAAAATTAATGAACTGTTTTAGACACACAAGATGACTAAGTGTCCGTGGAAGTACCTTGAAGTCTGTATTATAAGGCTAGTTCTACTTTAAGCAGATTGTAGTGCCATTTTCGTTCGAAAAATGGGAAAGAGTTCAATTTTGGTAGAGTTCCAAGTTGTTTTGAAAAATGAAGGCCAAATTGTTACTGCATCTCTGGAACACTGTATGCTGAATCAGAGTCAGTTTACGGGTCTGGTGTAAACATGAGATCATCTACTTCTATAGACAAAACATCGTCCACTGTAGTTGGTGTCAGTTGGAACACCTCGTGTAGCAGATTAATTGCACAGAGATGTGAAGCTTCGCTTCCAGCATAGGGTGCCGCAGCAAAGTTCGCGTCCGTTGTTACCTGTGTGCCTGTAGATCTTTCTCATACCTCAGCAGCAGCCGGAAGCGTCTGTGAGATCTCAATGAATGCTGACATCAGGATTGGTAGCCTCTGGGGACAACACAGAGCATGGGCCGTTATCGGGTCCAGCAGAGTATCGACATCCGTTGGCGTAGCTGATGGAAATGTTAGACAGGTGTCCAACACGCATTCTTCACCGCATAGCAGGCATCGTAGAACAGGTAAGATGCAATCTTGCCAGATTGGTCTGAATGACAGGAACCAAGTTGTATTAAGGTCCCGTAGACGAGTCATGCCCAATAGCTGTACTATTCGCTCACGGCACTTCCGTTCAAGGAGAGCTTTCTCCATTTTGCTCGGAGTGATGTCTGCGAACAGGCTGGCCATAGCGCAATAGCAGGAAGAGAAATAGAATTCCGGCAACAAGTGCTAGAATTAATGGTATGCCACCAAACACCGAATGTGCAAAGTTCGGGATGATTCCGAGTATTGCCTGGAAAGGTGCTAACAGACCGGTACAGATGCTCTTAAATACATGTATAATTCCACTTGTATCAGACATGTTGAAGATACGTGATATCATTTCTACGAAATGTATAGGGCAGTTCGTACATATTAAAGTCTGTATCTCAGCCGAAGTCCTTGCTACTTGTAGATCATAGGTTTCTTTGGCCGAGGTCAAAGGCACTGTTTGCTGTAAAAGCATGGCTTTCATTCTGCTCAAAGTATCAAATCTTATAAAAGAGACATTCAGCGAAGGCCATAGAGGCGACTCCCTGACTGTGTCTATTGGGGCAAACAATACTTGCATACAGCAAGTGACCCTGGAGTTGACCGTTACTAGATATGGGATGCCTGGTAACATGCCGCAGCAACTCTGATCATTCAACATGAGGTAACTCCCATTCGAAAGTTGTCCAAACGTTGGATTAATCACAGCAGCTGGTGTACCCTGCTGATGGCAAGACAAATTTGCCACAGAACCATTACAAGCCCTGTGTAAAGAAATGTCCTGACTTATAAGCGAACCGCTTAGTGCAAGTTTACAGTTTGTACCGCTCAAAAACACTTCACGATCCCCACTCCAACATCTATATATATACGGTAAATCCCAAGATGTCTTAATGTATTCCTTACCCAACCTTTCATATTTGCCTGCTTGCATTTGTCTGAGGCAATACTGAAACTGAAAAGTACTCACAGGTAATGTTATTTTGCCATGAATAAGCCATTCTGTAGCTGGTTTTTCTGCCACTGTGAATGGTAACTTTTCCAGTTTTTCAATGCTCAGCACTGTATACCTTGCTCCTCTTTGTGCCAGTTCGATCTGTTTATCAGTTAGATTGTATTCTGCAAACAGAGCCGTTGTGTTGATAAAACGCCAAGGCACATAGCCCGCTCGCAAAGATTGCAGCGTCCAGCTTAATAACATAATAGAACGTAATTGAGACTGGCCTTGCTGTAACATCGCCAAATCTTGTTCTAGTATGTCGATAGCAGAGGATACAATGCCATCCAATGAATATATTCTGGAGGACAAAGTTGTTAACCCATTGTCGACCACAGAGAGTGTTTTCTCTAAATTAATACGATCAAGTTCACGTATTCGTTCTGCAGCCTCCATCTGTGATACTTTCCATGCTTCATTATAAGCAGCATAAATGCCGGCATATATGAAACGTTTTTGACGCGGTTTTCTTGGTCCAAGCAAGAATTCCCTAAGGTCTGCGTCCTTTTTAAGTAAGGTTAAGTGTTGTTTCACATCCTGTAGTGTAGACTTATGCAGCCAATCGAGGCATAATTTTCCTACACTGTATGTTGTTACTACCCCCGGATGTTGTCTTTGGACGTATCTTGGGTCTGGCCTATTAATAGTAAAGCCCTGAGTTTTATTCAGGAATCTTTCCTGACAGTTATTCGTGTCTGTGGGCCAGATCAACCATTTTTTCCAATCAGGATTAGATCTGTTGAGTTGTAGTATATTGTCAACTGTCACCACTGCCTGTGTATCGTTATCTCTGGCAGGTGTTGGTACAGAAGGTGTGTTCATCTCTTTGATCTTGGCTAATCCAAGACAAGACGTTTGTTGGATGGTTTCATTCAAAAACATTATTTGTTCAGGGATGATGCAGGCTCTAAATAAAGCTTCTATCCCCTGCACTTGCCAATCTTTAGTACCCCAGACTGTTTTGGTGTCTATTGTGTCTTTCCAAAAGTCGAAACCCTGTCTAGTCAGTTGGGCATTAAATAACGCAGAGTAAATCTGTTTTGTATTTGTTAACATAATTTTCAGGCCTGTCTTGTTTACATTTTTATAGTAAAACATTTCTGGTTCAGATGTATTGTATCCTGAAAAATATGGAAACTTACTAGCAAATGTTTTTGAACTACCTTTAGGTGGTGTAGGACAATGTTCCCATTGGTAGGGAATGGCCCAAGTTGCTAAAAAACAATGTTCCCAGGGTAGGGAATGGCCCAAGTTTCTAAAAAACAAACAACTCCCACTAATAACGGGGTCAAACTTATTTGACCATAAAAAATCGGTGGGAGAGAACTACCTCACTCTCCACGATCAAATAGTGGAAACGTTGAATCAAAGAATTCCAGTAAAGAGGCTGAAAAATAAAGACAAGCCATCTGCCCCCTGGTATAAGGAGGACCTGAGGCTTCAGCGTAAGGAATGTAAACTGGCTGAAAGGAAATGGAGGCGGCTGAATGCTGAAATAGACAGAAAAAGTTATAAGACGCAACTAAATAAATATAAGGAGGCAATTGCTAGTTCAAAAGCAGATTATTTTGCAGAAACCATCCTGCTAGCACCAAACAAGACCAGAGCTATTTTCAGCATAGCTAAGGGCCTCTCCAAGCCTACGTGTACAGGTAATAAGATCATAGCTACACAAAAGCTATGTGATGATCTAGCAACTTATTTTAATGAAAAGATCAATAAAATCATCAACGGCCTCAGCTTGAAGGATCAGACTGGAGCGGAAGATGACCACAACCTAACACTGAAGGTGGGGAATGAATTAACTGCCCGGAAGATGCAAGATGAGCGTCTAGAGAGAACTAGCCAGCCTACCTTGGAATGCTTCCAAGTACCCCCAGAGGAGGTGTTTAATAATATAGCTATGACAGACTCATCCGGGTCTCCATTGGACCCCCTCCCTCAGAGAATGTGGAAGGAATATAAGTCGGAACTCTTCCCCCGGCTGCATCAGATATGCTGTCAATCAGTAACTATCGGAGAAGTCCCAGACTGTTGGAAACAGGCAATAGTTACCCCACTACTTAAAAAACCAACGCTCGATTCAGCTCAGATGTCCAGCTATAGACCGATTTCATTGCTGCCCTACCCAGTAAAAATTCTCGAACGAATAGTGAGTAAATCTCTGTCTCAATATCTAGAGGAAAACCGGCTACTGGACGAGCTGCAATTCGGATTCCGTCCTGAACATGGTACCGAAACAGCCTTTGTAACTATGTTCGATGATTTAAGAATGCGCGCTGACAATGGCCAAGCAGCTGTGCTGGTGCTGCTGGACATGTCAGCGGCATTCGACACGGTTAACCATAGTATTCTGTTGAAGAGACTAGAAAGCATCGGAGTTAAGGGTCAGTCCTTAAGATGGCTTCAGTCTTATCTAACGGATAGATCACAGTTAGTGAGCATTCGACCTTTTACATCTCCGAAGATAGCTATTCAACATGGGGTCCCGCAGGGCTCAGCAATCAGTCCAATTTTATTTAATATATATCTACGCCCACTTATTTCCATCATTAAATCCTTTGGAGTGAATCTGGTCAACTATGCTGACGACACACAGCTCATGTTTTCTCTGGAGGGAGATCAAAAAATATCCATGGATAGATTTCATGAATGTATGACTATTACCTCACACTGGCTTAGACACAACTTCCTCCAATTTAATGGAGAAAAATTGAAGTCATATACTGCATGACAAGCAAAGTTGGCCGTCCCCTCCCTGGTGACTTTCGGCTCACCCCCACAGATGGCGTGCTAATACCTACCAAAACAGTGCGCAATCTGGGAGTGATGATGGATAATAATCTCCAAGTGGATTCACAAATAAATAAAACAGTGGGTACCTGTCTTTCACTGATCAGAGCCCTTAGAAAGATTCTCCCACTACTACCAGCTTCTGCCAGAATACAGGTAGTGAGGAGCGCTATTTTGAGTAGGCTGGACTACTGCAATTCCTTGTGTCTTGGAGCTCCTAGCTCCTCGATAATGAAGCTGCAGAGGATCCAGACAATTGCAGCAAAGTTGGCCCTAAATTGGCAGCGCAGATCCTCAGCATCTCAGGCTCTACGGGATCTTCACTGGTTACCGATTCAGCAGAGAATATTTTTTAAATCTCTCTGCATAGTTTTTAAGGCAGCAAATGGTCTGGGTCCCAGGCCTTTGCAGAGTAAGTTTACGTGGTATATGCCCACAAGAAACCTCCGTTCGGCCACAGCAAATCTGGTCAATGTCCCTAAATTTAAGAGGGTTAGAACAGGTGGGAGAGCTTTTAGCTCTGCAGCCTCGCGATTATGGAATGAACTTCCACCTGACATCAGGAGGAGCAGAGACATAATGCAATTCAGGAAGAAACTAAAGACCTGGTTATTTCCAAGGGAAAGGAACACTTAGATGTAATTCCTGAATTCTCTAGTGCTCCTCCTGATGTCCTTCTCTCCCCTTAGGTCTCTATTATCTATAACTCCCTTTTTTTCTCTTTCAAATACAGTATGACACATTACATCTATGTACACTTTCAGCGCCAGGATACCCGTTGGGTGACAGTGCGCTATATAAATGCTGTATACAATACAATTGGTTAAACATAAACACATTTCTTGGATATGCAGATTTATGCAAATAATGATGACCATAGTGGTTATAACAATACATTTGGTCATAGTCTGATGAACCCTCTAAATATTCATGTTTAGAAAATGCAGCAGATTTTTCTAGGTCAAACATTATATCATTCACAGTCTCAAAGTCCCAATCATCTGAATAGGTACTGGACGTAATTAGATCACTTAGTGAAATTTTAAACAAATGTGGAATGTTCAATTGTTCCGTCGGACCGAAGATTTCAAAATCTGTTTTGTCCCACACTATACCATCCTGTATAGGAACAGCTGTGATGTTCACTGATGACAAGTCTCTTGCTTCACGATGGGAAGATTTATGAGGTTTCAAAAGTACGTTCACGTCTTTTCCTTCAGTGTTCACATGGATGTATCTGCCACTTATAAGCACGCTCACAGTTGTTACCAAAGCTAGCCAGAGCAGGAAAACAAAAAGTCCAGATGTAATCCAGAGTTCAATCCATGGAGAAACCAAATAAGTCTTTTTCAGAAAGTGAAGAAAGTCTTGTACTTGCTGCTTGAATTTGAATGATGCTGGCGTCGTTTCAGGTTCACTCGGATCTTCTGAGAACGTATCAAAGTTAATGAAATAGCCAGAAGCAGTTCTGTCAATTGTTGGAATTGCATCAGGATTTGTAGAAATCACTGGAACCAGTTCATCACTTGCCACGTTGGTGTAGACAGGTGTATTTGGACGAACTGTTACTTGGTGTTCAAGAGGGATGAGTTCCATAGCGTTGTTGCTTAGTCCTCCATCTGTTACAGCTGAATTCTCGATTGTTATCAGTCTTTCAGTCTGAACCTCTTGGATAGTAGCGAGAGGAGTGCGTCTGCTACTAGGTCGGAGTCCACGAGGCCTACTGTTTAGTATTGGCCACATACTGTGGTTTGATGAGGTCGATGGACACAAATCTTTTCTCCTTTCTTCCAGCAAGGGGCGGCAGAAGTACTGTTCTTGTTCCTTGAACTGCTAGGACAGGTACTGGTTGTCTGTAAGAAGGTCCAAATTCCTTCTTGTCCGCAATCTTTTCTCTGACTAGATCCCCAACTTTTGGAATCCAGACAGGCCTTGCTGGGACAGCCGGTTGATCCCCAGTGGTGGTTGGCTGTAGGAATACGTTGCTTTGTTTCGTTCTTAACTTGTTTAGTTCCTGTAAAACAGCCAAACGATCTTTGATATCAAAGGGTTTATTTTCCACCACTGTGCCTACGTGTTCAAGGTCTGGTACCCACATTCTTGTCCCAAATAGGACCTCATATGGAGTGACCCCCCCTAGAGAACTTCTTGGCAGATTATTCAAAGAGCGTTGAACCCCACTAAGGTGTTTGACCCACCCATCACCCGAACCTAATACCCTAGCTGTTATAGACTGCTTTATGTCCCGGTTTTTCCTTTCCACAACAGAATTTCCCTCAGGATGGAATGGAGAGGAGTACCGCAATGCAACGCCCAGACTGGCCATGGCTTCTTTGTAAGCCCTAGAGCTAAACGCAGGACCCTGGTCAGAATGTAGCGTGCCTATTGCGTATGTGCCGATAAAGACTCGCAAATCTTTTATAACAGTTCGAGCGTCAGCCGAGCGCTGAGGCCATAACCATAGGAACCTAGATTCAGTATTTGTGGGAATGTCTTTGTCCAGTAGGACGCAGGCGCGTAGATAGTCTAATGCTGTCTAACAATGGTGTCTGTACTGGGTTGCCGCATTCGCAGCATGGTGTCTGGTGGCTCTCTCGCTGTAATTTACAGTCTAATGCAGTTGTTGATGAATATGTGAATTTCTGTATTCATTCCAGGCCACCAGTACATCTCTTTTAACGTCAAAATTGTTTTAGAGATCCCTTGATGTGACAGACCCTCCCCCAAATGTGTTTCATAAATCAAGGCTGCTCTACGTTCCATGTTTGGAATTACCCTATCCCCCACTCCAGGGATTCGAGCAAAAGGAACGTTGTTTGCATCAATTACATAAGAGTACTTGAGTGGAAACTTTTTTGGTAACGCTGCACTGCTGCCTTTGCTTGAAGCATTGACAGCCAACATTATCTCACCGTCTATTTTTGTTTTTGAACGAGTGATCGCAGCTACGGAAGCCGTTTGCACAGCCCCCTTTGCGGCTTCGTCAGCCAATGAATTCCCTGCAACGTGAACGCCATCACGTTGATGACTCAGTGTGTGGATCACGTGAGCCTTTGGTAGTTCATTTTTCAACTGAACTACTTGTTCCCAAAGCATTTTGTGCTTTATTGTGCCACCTTTCGCATCTTTGAAACCATTTTCAAGCCAGTTTTGTATATAGTCATTATACGACTGAACACAGTAAAAGGAATCGCACACTATTAGTGTGGGGAATTCTCGATCTGTACTTTCAAGTGCCAGTTTGAATGCTTGTAGTTCAGCTCGCTGAGCTGTACAATCTCCTAGAGACTGAGTTTTTGTGACCATAGGTCTGAAGATGCCATTTCGCATGCGACCTTTAACGATTGCACACGCTGCACTGTAAGCTTGCTTACTCCCTGTTGCGGGTTGTGCGGATCCGTCAGTGTAAATTATGAATTCGTACTGATCGAGAGGCAGAATTTCAGTAGGCAGAGGACATTCATGTTCGTATTGCAGGAATGCTTGTGTTTTTAAATCTGGATCAAAAACATATTCAACATCTGTTGCAGCAAGAGAATTAACCCATTGTATCCATCTTGGATGTAATGCTTTAGCATTTGGAATGCTTGCTTTTGTGACCGCTTCTAAAGCTGGTACTGGGGTTACGACAATAATGCGTTTCCCTTGGGCTAAGGCTCTTTCTTTTGCTACAGCGGTTTGAACTGCTGTTAGAATTTTTTCAGTTGAACTGAAGCGCATTTCCGCTTGTGTGTACAAATGGGATTTGTATGCTATTGGTATTTTCTCACCCTCATTGAAGGTTAAGTAGGTGAATCCACATTGACCCGAAATTATTCGGATCACCAAATTGCGTTGACTTACGCGTGTTTGTAAGTGATTTGTTGCTAACATGTTAGCCTGGAGTGAACGCAAGATTTCTGTGTGTTCCTGTGTCCAGTTTCTGATCGAAAAATCAGGTTTGATTAATGCGTAGAGAGGTTTAACCCTTTCTGCGTAATTTAGAATGTATGTTCTTCCAAAATTTAGGAAACCCAGGATGGATTGTAAGTTTTTTAGCGTTTTTGGAGGTTGGAGCAGCGCACACTTTTCTAGAAAGTTAGCTGCCAAGCTCTTGCCTTCACTTGAAAGCTCATATCCTAGAAATAGGACATTGAGATGGGCAATTCTGGACTTTTTAAAGTTGAACTTGTAGCCCTCAGAGGCGAAACCCAGTATAATGGTGCTCACCCTGTTCAAGTGTTTTTCCAGGTCATCGTCTGTCAGATAGATGTCATCGACATAGGACAATGCCTCATTGTCATAAATTTGTAGTAACTCCGTTACCCTCGCTGAGAATAAACCTGGGCTGTTCTTGAACCCTTGTGGGAGTCGACAAAAGTGACGCTGGGTCCCCATTATGGAGAATGCTGTTAAGTACCTGCTTTCAGGTGCTATGTTTTGACAAAAGAAACCATTTGAGATGTCTAATGTTGTTTTATATTTTTTACGCACAATGTTATTCATTAATGCTGTGCTATGTGCATTTTGCACTGCAAACGTTTTAGAACAAGTGTTTAGGTGTCTGTAATCCAAAACTAGACGATATGTATTGTCTGGTTTGGAGACAGGAAACAAAGGATTGTTCATTGAGGAGGTGCATGTTTCAATCACCCCTTGGTATTCAAGTTGATCTAAGATCTCCCTGACCTGTTTTTTAGCTTCTTGCTTTATTGGGTACTGCCGTTGTGCAGTTGGTTCATGTTTCAGATGTATTTTATGGTGAGGTGAATCCTCATCCCATCCTACATGATTTTTATATAATGCTGGGGCCTGGGCCACTGCCCATTTCCTGGCATATGTATATTTTAGGTGTATTGGAATATGGTTGGAGAAGGCAGGCATAATAATGTCCTCGCCATGTGGGCACTCCCTGACAAATTGTGGTGGCCAGTCCCTTTCTGCTAGAAGTATGTCATAGCCCTTTGATAGTCTTTCCCAAAAAGTGCTTTCACCTGTCTAGGTTTGTCTCCCTCCATCCGGAGTGTTATGTCATATAACTTTTGTGGAGTACTAACCCTGGTGTCTACAGTCTCAACTGTGATGTACTCATTCAAGTCCACTATCTCCAGAAGTTCCTTCAGGTTCTGGCGAACTATTGTGACTTCTGCTGCACTGTCCAGCATTGTCTGAGCCCATTCTCCGTTCTTGGAGTTGTGTTCTCAGTATTCTCGGCATGTCTGATCTTTAGACCTGCTACTTTCTTTTTGGAGAATTGAGGTTTTACTTTGGTTTTTGGAGCGTGTTTGTCGTCTTTCGATTTCACGCGTTCTTCTCTATGTTCTGATCGTCCTCTTCTTTCCGAAGTCTGTGATGAGATCTGAAAGGGACGAGAGGAACGTGTATCAGTATCTTGATACCTGTCAGGTTTTCTCAAATTATCCCTATTCCTGAGGTTATACCTCCTTTCAGAGGGCTCCTTTTGAGGAGACCTACCTCGGGATTGAGAACGTTTCTCGTTTGATTTTTGTTTATTAGACTCCCACTTCTTTTTAGAAGATGTAGGAGTTTGTTTAATTGAGTCCTTCTCAGGACTTTCAGATAGCTTAGGTTTCACTGGTCTTCCACCCAAACTATCTCTGCCTAATTCTGCATAAGATTGTTCTATAATTCTGGGTAGCTCTGTTTGATGTTCTGTAACATCAAATTCCCTTAATTTTTAGCGGATCGCCACTGCTGCTGCCTCCCCTTTAATATTAGATAATATTATTGTTGAGACCTGGTCGAAATTTTTCAGTAATTTCATACCTAAATTTAGAGCAGGCTCTGCCCCGTATTCGTTTTGAATTTGTTTCAGGACATCAGGTATTACCGCAATTGACGGAATGCCATGTGTTTTAGTATAGATGGCAGCAAAGACTGAGCCCCAAGTGGTGCAGTCTTCCAGTTGTGGTGTGATCCCCATTGGTAAACTGATTGTCAGTATTCTGTGTTTCTCATACGGGCTAGTATTTGGAAATACTGCTTCGATTTGAGTAATTTTTTGAGCTATCCAGAATGGAATTTGCTCACGTTTTGTGGGCATTTTACCCATGACTGCGTATAGAGTCTGTGGTGTAATTTTTAGTGTATTCCCCTGTTGGGGAGTTGGATTTGGAAGTGTTAATGGTTGCTGGACTGTAAAAGTCTGCATGACATATTGGACCAATTGTCTGTAGATTTTTATTAATTCTTGTATTTGAACAAGTAAGTCCTCATCTGACATTATATCTAGTTCAGGATGAGGTGTGTAGCCGGCTAGAATCGGCCATGTTGCTCCTGGTCTACCTAGTGGACCGAGCCTGGTAATGTTTCTGTGATGTTTTAGGGCGCCTTTAAACCAGAGCTGATGCTCCTGGTATGTTAATGGAATTTCTATATCCTCGAAAGGAATGTATTCCTCTGGTGGTTCATCTTCTTTGTAGAAGTGAAACGTGTGTGTTACTGAATTGGATTCAGGAAATATTACCCATGAATAGAATACCTCTGTCTCAAAGGATTTGTGTGCCTCTATCACGAAAACTGCTCTACCGCCTCTTGGTGGTAGGCCATGTTTTATAAGTTTTAGAGTGATGGCTCTTCTTAAGTTTGGAGCGATGTCTATAACACCCTCCTCGGTTTCATTTAAACCTGTAATGTTAAAAGCTGCTGCTTGGGCTGGATCAGCCGCAGCTCCACCGTTTCCGGTCGTCGTTCAGTCATTTTGTTGTTTGAAAAATGTAGAACAAGTTTCAAGGAAACAAAGATAAGGTGCACAATATTTTGGAACACTGTATCCTTCAACGTTGAGCAAACCAAACAGCTAATATATAGGGTACTGCCCTATGTAGCCGTGGCGGATACTAAACCCTGCCCACTCCAGACGTCTTTTGGAGTATATGGGTAGGGGTCTTGAGAGAAAAAGCACGGCTGAGTTACTCAGTATCTAACGTTGAATTACTGCCTTACCAAACCGTTGGGCGCCATGTAGTGTAGCTCCTATTTCCCTAATAGGCTCTGCGCATTGGAATAATATATCCTATAGGTTTGACATAGGACTAAGGTCAGTATGTCCCTATCGAGTATATTAAACTTAATTACTTGTGCCAGCTAGCTCAGAGGCCACTAGAAACTCCTTGACAACAAGAAGGGAGTAGTTTCTGGCAGCCGCAAAACATGACCACTGTGTTTCCCTTTAGAATCAGAACGTGTCCCAGAGTCGTGGAAACAATAGATAACTATTTCACTCAGCTCAGTCGTGCATGCTTAGTTTTCTCCAAGTTACACAGAAAGAAATAGACGGGCGTTTCAATAAAAGATTTATTGAACAGTCTTGTTTCTGGTGTAAGTAAAATGTGCTGTTACGATCACAAGACAGTATGCGAGATAAATAATGTACAGTGTGAGCAGTAGAAATAAATAATACTGCGAGAGCATTATCTTTTAGTACATATGCTTCTACATAAATAACACAGACTAAAAATGCGAGTACTCATACGATGCGTTTCTAATCTAGTTCTACCCCAATGTACCTAACCTAACCTAGGTATAGGACGAGGTATGAAGTAGGTGAAGTATTCCTTACTATAGTATACTAAGAGTACGCTAACCCCAGTATGCCTAGTATGCCAAGAGTCCCTCTAGGTTCTAGTCTGCTCCATACCTGAAGAATGAGAGAGGTAGGAATCTCTTTGCCAGACTCGAACTCCAACACCCCGCAAGGGAAGTCAGATCACTGGAAGCTGGACTCTCTGCGTGCAGGGATGACAGCGTCTTCTCAGTGCGTCAGGCCGGGAAACGGGCTCCTCTGAAGTCGAGGTCTCCTCTGATTTACAGGGGCTAGGGAAGGTATATTTATACCTGAGAAGCACCTAAGAATGTTAGTATTGACGTGAGTCGGACAGCGAAAGACGTCATGAATGAACCCCTAAGGAATAATGGTTCATGCATAATATATGAGTCCTTGAAGAAATCAATAGTCCTGGACTAGGGAAACTCCCGCAGCCTAAGGGTCTGTTCTTCAAGAACTCGTTGTGACGTTAGGGTGGACGGATGTCAGAGACCATGCCTGTATTTGGAGTGCACGGTTAATGCCTAAATAAGGGCTGGGATTTTATGCCTATATAAGGGCAGGGCGAATTGTGCCTATATAAGGACATGATGCTGGAAAGCCCGTTTATGGACACCCTAAGAGGAATACAACAACTGCACACGAGGATTTGTGCAATCTCCCAGGTCCAGCTGCCAGCATGTATGCCAAGTATCAAGGCATCCCATAAACGGGTATCACGGTGACACTCCTGGTCGTGGGCCATCAGGGGGCGCACACACATGTCAAAATCCAGTTCAGCTACCGTCCTGTTGGATAGGCAGACATCCATGGACCACTCGAACATGCACGATCGACAATGCAACACAGGCTGAACGCAGTTGACGTTGGCAAGGCGGAAGCTTAGCCGGTAACTGATCCGCAGCAGTGCCATTGGCAGTGCCCCCAGTGAATGCAGCATTCATGCACGGTACAGTTCCACGTGACAGGGGTTGTGCATGTGTCCGGGATGTTCGGCCATTGCGTTAGTGGCTCTTGTTGAAGCGGCACTGTTCTGACCTGCGCCAGTTCTGTGGATGAAATGCCACATCTTGTATCAATGAGTTGTTATAGTGTGCACCGGTTGTACGCCTGGGATGTTGTGGGAGTAAGTGTGAAGGCCATTCCATGCAAGATAACTTCGAGCAAGGACTTCTGTGTGTGGGGTGTGTATACGTTGGTCTTTCGTCGGGCTGTGCGTAGTGTGGGAGTCGTCATCAGCTGCTATAGTATCTGTCAGGGGTGCCGGGCACATGCAATTCCGAGGTCGGAGGTGCAGATGTGTTTCCACCTGATATTTCAGACAAAGGAGCTTTCATCCCTAGTGTAAGTTTGTAATCTGCTTGCATTCATGGGATGTGAAGTGGCTTGTTGGGGGTGGGGTGGGATGAGTGGGACTTTGTGATTCATTATTGACATGACTTGCATGTGGCATATGAGCGGCATCACTGTGTGTTACGTTGCCTCACAGCTGCTCCTCCCTCCCCCGTACCCATTTACTTATGTGCGCTGCACGATTGCATCACTTGCACTCCTACGGCACAGTATTGTCATGCCTGTCTGTGCATGTCCACAAGTCTGACAATGACACTGTGATGTTGGCCGTTGAAGGTGGTGGGCCACGTGAGTGTAGGCCTATGTAAAGGATAGGGCGAACACAGATGTTGAGTACATGCCTGGCTGAACTGGCGCTGCTAATGTGGCTGGGCATTTTGCTCATGCTGCGGCAATACAGTTACACACAACACTTGGCATGTATGATCCTGGACCCCGAGCGGTCTTGCGCTCCTTCATTATTCCGTTTGTGCGATCCCGCCCTCCGGGAGCATGCTACATTGCAACATTGTCGCTTACAGGGGACGACGACTTAGCTACATGTCCAAGCTATTACCCACTGCCTGAGGTGACATGGTTGCGTCCGCTGTCCACAGCACAATGTAATGTGGTAGGGCCCGGGGCCATCATTCATGCATAATGACCACATGGACACACTTGGATAGATAGTGGAACTGGCTACGGGCACGTGCGCCCGGCCCCTTTTATTACCAGGATCACATATCCAGTGACGCCTGTGCTGGATGGGTGTGGGGTGAGTGTGAGCCAGCCCTCAGTGAGTGGTTGGTGCTGACAACAACTTGAACAGTGATCACTATTAAAGCAGAAACAGAATACACCAACATAACACTAACAACTGCGAACCACCATGGAGGTAGCCGGAGCAAGTACAGAGGTCACCCAATATTCAATAAGAAGGGGCTATGACTTGTGGTGCACTGAGATAGTGGCACCAGAGCTGGGCGTGCTCATGTGAAGAAATTGTCAATGATTGTGTCCCTTCGGGATATTCCTGCTGCAGCTGCAGTGGGGTGTGTTACACCTGCCTCATCTTCATCATCATCGTCCCAGGTCTTCCACACTGCCTGAGGTGACATTGTTGCATCCCCAGTCCACAGCACGTGACTCAATCATAAAGGGTCCATGAGCTGTGGTGCACAGAGTTAGTGGCACCTGTGGCTCTCAGGGGTGCGCAGCCGGCGATGATGCGTGGTCTGGGCGGGCCGCACTGGGAGCAATGTCTTTTGCCTATTGAATTCTGCCTCAATATGGCCACGTGGCGTTGCCTTGTGGTGCACAGAGTTAGTGGCACCTGTGGCGCTCAGGGGGTGCGCAGCCGGCGATGATCCGTGGTCCGGGCGGGCCGCACTGGGAGCAATGTCTTTTGCCTATTGAATTCTGCCTCAATATGGCCACGTGGCGTTGCCTTGTGGTGCACAGAGTTAGTGGCACCTGTGGCGCTCAGGGGGTGCGCAGCCAGCGATGATGCGTGGTCCGGGCGGGCCGCACTGGTGGCAATGTCTGTTGCCTACTGGACTGCGTCATCTGCAATCGCGACTCGATCTGAATTGTGAGCCCTGCTGACCGCAGTGTAGGCCGCAGGCAAAGGTCAGCAAGGGCCCGCAGCCACGTGGCGTCAACTTGTGGTGCACAGTGTTAGTGGCACCTGTGGCGCTCAGGGGGTGCGCAGCCAGCGATGATGCGTGGTCCGGGCGGGCCGCACTGGTGGCAATGTCTGTTGCCTACTGGACTGCGTCATCTGCAATCGCCACTCGATCTGAATTGTGAGCCCTGCTGACCGCAGTGTAGGCCGCAGGCAGAGGTCAGCAAGGGCCCGCAGCCACGTGGCGTCAACTTGTGGTGCACAGTGTTAGTGGCACCTGTGGCGCTCAGGGGGTGCGCAGCCAGCGATGATGCGTGGTCCGGGCGGGCCGCACTGGTGGCAATGTCTGTTGCCTACTGGACTGCGTCATCTGCAATCGCCACTCGATCTGAATTGTGAGCCCTGCTGACCGCAGTGTAGGCCGCAGGCAGAGGTCAGCAAGGGCCCGCAGCCACGTGGCGTCAACTTGTGGTGCACAGTGTTAGTGGCACCTGTGGCGCTCAGGGGTGCGCAGCCAGCGATGATGCGTGGTGCGGGCGGGCCGCACTGGTGGCAATGTCTGTTGCCTACTGGACTGCGTCATCTGCAATCGCCACTCGATCTGAATTGTGAGCCCTGCTGACCGCAATGTAGGCCAGAGGCAGAGGCCAGCAAGGGCCCACAGCCATGTGGCGTTGACTTGTGGTGCACAGAGTTAGTGGCACCTGTGGCGCTCAGGGGGTGCGCAGCCAGCGATTATGTGAGGTCCGGGCGGGCTGCACTGGTGGCAATGTCTGTTGCCTACTGGACTGCGTCATCTGCAATCGCGACTCAATCTGAATTGTGAGCCCTGCTGACCGCAGTGTAGGCCGGAGGCAGTATCCAGCACACACATAACTCTGTGGTGGAGAGGAGTGGAGAGGTGTGGTGCAGCGGCCAGGGCAGCTGACTTCGGAGCACAGGGCTCACGGTTCGATCCCCGGCTCCGGCGGCAGCTCAGCTCAGCACCATGTGACTCTGGGCAATAGCTCACTTAGTTTCCACGACGGCCCCCAGCGCCTTGAGACCCGTAAGGGTGAGTAGTTCGCGCTTTACAAATACGGATTTATTTATTATTATTGTGGTGCTGTGCGGCTGGGTGCGCTGGGGGCCTGTGTCTCGGAAGCCAGCGTTCGGCTGAGGAGGCTGGCGGTCACGGCGGCGGACTCGTGGCAGGGTGAGGGGCGCCGCCCTGGCAGACGCGTTGGCCATCCCGGAAGTGAACCACGCCCAGAGCCCCGGCCTATTTATTCACACTCCTACGCTGGGCTGGCATACGCCGGACAAGCCCACTCCGCTTACGCTACAGGGGGGACGGCACAGCTACATGACCGAGGTCTTCCCCACTGCCTGAGGGAACATGGTTGCGTCCACTGTCCACGACACTGCAAACACCTGCAGTATATGTCCATATGGATAGGTCTGTGCTCTGCATACTGAGGTCTGTCCAGTACATCACCGCCACACTTGGCATTGTGTGCATTCTTATTCATGGGTGACTTGCCTCCTTCACACATACTTGGTTCCCACCTCTCCCCACATTCTGCTATTGTGTGGCTGAGGGGCCATGCCATTTTCGGGATGTCCGCTGTCCTGTTCTGCGCTGCCTCGGTGGTAGTCGGGGGGGCGGTCCTGGGGGGCGGTCCGGGGGGGGGAGCTGGGGGTGGTGGCGGTGGGTGTTGTGGCCCTCTTGGGTCTCCGAGCTGCATGATCAGTGTCTCCATGGCATCTGTTGGTCTTCAGATGTGGCTCTGGGCTGGGCTCCCTTTCTACTGCAGTTCGTCGTCCTGCTTAACACCAGTAAAAGGCAGGTGTTAAATCCCTACTGCTAACGCGCCTTATCGCCTGTTTTTGGTTCGCATCGCAGATCTGGCTGGAAGTTGAGAATATCGCGAAGTGGTGTTTTCGTGTGTTTTTGCACGGGAACGCCTACTCTGCATATCATTAGCGTTAGTTGTCTCTCTCATCCGTGGCGATGTTTTTTGCGGCAGCTATCGATGGTAAACTGGCGATGTGGGCAGTTTGCACCAGCTTGGGAATGGGGCGATAATTCTTTTGTCACTTTTGCTGCGCTAAAGTGCCGATAACTTGGCGATAAGTCCTTGAGAATATGCCCCTGAGTTCTTTAACGTCGAGCGGTAAATTATTTTATATTGCACAGACATTTTCCTAAAACCCGTTAAAATTTCAGTGAGTTCAAGTCACTGATTGAGCGCGGGAGACCTGGGCAGGAGTTGCCGGGCAACTTTCTAGTATGTGGGCACTCGGCCCTGGTTCGTAGTCTTCGGGCAGGCCATGAGGTGCTCATCCATATAAGTTGGAGATAGTATGATACTTTCTCTTGCCACGTTGCTGTTGCGGTTGCTCTGCTGCCTCTTATGGTGGCCCTATAGGCACAGCTTTAATGTTCTGAGTGTTCCCACTGCTAAGTCCGGCTGCTGCCATTGCTGTAGGATTTTTGTTATCGGAGTCCATCAATTTGGTTTCATGCTCAGGCTGCAGCGGGCACTGGCAAATTTTTTGTTCAAGATTATTGCCTGCCCTAGATTCTGAGAGCTGTGGGTGGACATCTGATACAGACATCTAGCCGCAGATTCCTTAACTTAGAATATCCTCAGGTGTCAGACTGGATCCGGAAAAAATCTATCTTCAGCAGTACCTCTGCGCGCCGGGAGACAGTGTTGCATGGCTCCGTCCTGACGTCGTCCACGGATATGACCTCAATGGAGCCATATAAGTCCCTCCCGGCGCGCTGACGTCAGTTTCCTTCTTTTCCGCGTCCCAACGCGGATCCGGAGAAGTGGTTACCTCTGGCCTGTTTCTGTTTTCAGGATTCTCGATGCCTTTGGCGTCCGGGAACAGTGTGCGATGCCTTCGGGCTTCAAGGTGTGTGAATCCTGTATGCAGCAGATGTCGGCGACGGACTCACATGCGATCTGTATGTGGTGCTTGGGAGAGCACCACGACTCCGAGGAGTGCGACGACTCCCGACAGCTGAAGCCGAAGTCCCTGCGGGAACGTCGCATGAAGTAGCTGTTCACCCGGATGTCCCGTTCGGTCTCCTTCTTGTGCTGGGGCATCGGTTCGGGACAGGTCCCGGAGTCGATCCCGTGGACGTCGCTCTCCTACCGCGGGTAAGCACAAGAAAAATAAGTCACAGAGGTCGCTGACCTCATGCGATGGCGGGGCCCGCTGCTCCCGGTCTCCACCGGGCGCGGGCCCTCAGGAGTTGACCCCCACTTACCCGCCATTTCCTGGGGCTGGGGCGACTAGGGCCCAGATGGAGGCCTATTCTCGTGCCTTACTAGCCATCTTTGGGTCACCCCCTCTCCCTGGCGCGCCTTCGGGCCCCACAGAGGGGGTAGGGGATCAGATCAGGATTTTGCCGGCGTGTTCGCCTTCGGCGCCGGTCGAGCACCCTGACTCTGACTCCGGAGTCGCTGCGACGTCGGGACACGGCCCGGAGGGGCATCCTGTATGCACGTCCAAGCCTTACATGTCGTCTCTGCACAGCCCTGTGAGGCTCCCTGAGCCGACACCGGCTGAGGCTGCAGCGCAGTTCTCGACTCCGAGTCGGCTCCATTCCTCTCCACAGGTTCCCATCTCGGTGGAGGTCTCGTCGACGCTGGTCCTATGCTGGACGGACGAGGCTCCTTCGGGGGTCATCGATGTTGAGACGACGCCGTCTCGACGCCAATCGACGCCGGTGCCATCCCCGGCTGTTCATCGGTTGGTGGAGGATGTGGAGGCTGAAACTGAGGAGGCCGCTGTGGGTTCGCCACCCCCAGGGTTGTTTCGCTGTCCCTCTGGGCAGGAACCCATGCACTGGCAGGGACTTGGGTGTCCTCGGGCTGTAGAGCCCCCACGCTTTGGTGGCCGGATTAGCCTCATGCCGTTCCCTATGGATGACTTGCCGCCACCTCGGATGGCCACTGTGGCTAGTGCGGCTTTTGCGAGGGTGGTTCGCAGGGCTTTGGACATTTTACAGGTGCAGCCACCCTCAGTCTCTCTGCCCTCTGATCCCTTGCTGGACTTGCTCCACCAGGGCACCGTGGAAGTGGGCCCTTGTTGCCTTTTGGTGAGTCGTTATACGACACTCTTCTGGGGACTTGGGCGAGGCCCTCTTCGGGGGACCCGGTGGATCATGCTATTGCACATCGACATTGCCCTGCTCCAGATGACCCGGTCTGTTTGTCCCTCCATCCTAGGGCTCAAGGGCTGGTGATTCAGGCGGCTTCTGCCTCCTGCCCCTCCTCCGTTACTCCCTCCCACTTGGGAGTCTCGATGGTTGGAGTTGTGTGGCCGCCATGTATTTGCGTCCACCAGTGCAGGCCTTAGATCCCTGAACACGTCTTGCATGTTTGCACTGGCTACTTCTGCCCTTTGGGATTCGGTTGAGCGCCTCCTTTCCTCTCTTCCGGAGGGTCCTCTGACTGACCTGGATCAGTTGATTCGTGATGGCCGGGAAATGGCGCAATTTTCCATTCGGTCGGCCATGGACACCACTGATTCAGTGGGTCGAGCAATGGCCAGGTCCGTTGCTCTGCGTCGACATGCCTGGCTGCGCAATGGCTGTTTCCCTGTCAATGTCCAGGAGCGTCTTAGGGATTTTCCCTTTGATGGGGTCACCTTGTTCGACATACATGCTGACTCGACGGTTCAACGTCTCATGTCTGAGTTTCCATGAGTTCCATGGTTTATAGTCCTTGTGATGGACTTTTGCTTTTAGTTGCAGTATTGTCACTGCCTTTTCTGGTGCTCCGTCTCTGGGTTCACGACGTTATTGCACAGACGGACTGTGCGGCTTTTCACCGTCTTGTCCTTCTTTTGCTGCAGTTGACCAGTTGTTTCTGCACTTCTTTTTGAGTCCTCTGCCTAAGAGCTCGTCTCAAGAGGTGTCCCTTGCAGTTATAGGGATGTGCCATACCCTATGTGGGGTACTCGTTGGCTATTGTATAGCTGTTCTTCCTGGCACGGGAAGTTAAGAAGGCTCCCGCGGAGACTTCTTCGGAATCATTATTTCTGTCTCCTGCTTCGTCCCGCTCTTCCTACGGCAGTAGGATGTCCCCTCTGGTGAGACACATGGGTGGCTCTCTCCTGGGGCTTCTGGGTTGTCGTCTACGGTTGGCTCTCTCCTGCCTCTGTGGAGGCACACTTTCCCGAAGTGTTGTTTGGGTTTCTGCCACGCCTGGCTCTCCGCAACGTGTTCTTTCGGCTTCGCTGTGCTCTTTCTGCCTGTTGGCACGTGTCCCTTGGGGGCATGTTGTTCTGTTCCGTTCCGGAACAGTTTCTTCCGTATTCTGTGTGGATTCGACATGTGTATTCACGCAGGATACGTTCGCTGTCACAGGGTGCCGGCGGTGTTCCTTGCGCCCCTGTCTTGGCTGCGTTCTATTCTGGTCCATTCCTGGTGTGAGGAAGTGCTTACGTCTTCCCTCATGGCTCAGGCCCTGTGGGATTTTTTGCCTATAGGCGGTGGAGTGTCCACCAGCTATGTCACTGCTGTGCGTTGCCTTGTTTTCTATTTCCATCTGCACTTCCCCGGCAGGGACTACGGTCCCTTTGCTAATTGCCGCGCAGAGGTTTAGGTGCTTTTGCTCCTGGCCTCTGCTGCTGTTTCTGACCCAGTGTGGCCTAGTGGTTGAGGTCTCTGACTCTTACTCCAAGGTTAAGTGTTCCATTCCAGGTGTTTTACTGGTTGTGGGTTCTCAGTCAACACTAAAGGTGATATTGCTTTCTTTTTCTGTCAGACTTATGTCTGTGTATTTCTCACTCATTCCTCGTGAGTGTAGTGGTCAGTGTCCCACCTGTCTCACAGGAGGCCAAGGTTCCTTCCCCGTTGAGGGGTTGCTGTCGCTTTTAGGTGTCTTAACATTGTTGTGTCCTGTGCTGCTTCACACCGGTGCTGTTGGTACCTCTTGTGGAGTCTCTTCTTTTACCTGGGGCATGCTCTTCAAGTTTTTCCCCTTGCTTTTCAATTTTTCACAATTTGTTATATATATACGTCTCCATATGTATATCTATATATATATATTCCAATCGAACTTGCTCCCAAGAGAAGATACCACACACAACGTAAAGTTCCGCCTTATTTATTCCAGCCGGCAGCAGCAAAACTCGAAACAAGCCATGACAGTGAAGAGTTGCACCAATACAGCCATACGCGTTTCGGGGACCATTCCCCTTGTTCACCGGCTTGGCACTGGGGAAAAGAGAAAGCATTGCACTGGGCTTTTTCAGGTGTTGCTCATTCTTAAGACCGCCCACCTGGGCGTGTCATTTTCTTGCTCAGCATTGTGGTTGTCGTAGTTCTTGTTGATAGTAACTGGCGCTGCTGTGCCTTTTCCTCCGCATTACAATTCCCATCGGGTCACTGCCCTGCACTTGGCCAGTCTGCCGCTCTGTTTGCGCCGCTGAAACAGGCACGTTAGTTCCTCTGTGTGTTTCTCAGATACAGAAACACACGGACCCGCTAGATAAGCAGTGGGGTATCTTCGTGACCAGAGCGGGCCACTAATATTCCAATCGAACTTGCTCCCAAGAGAAGATACCACACACAACGTAAAGTTCCGCCTTATTTATTCCAGCCGGCAGCAGCAAAACTCGAAACAAGCCATGACAGTGAAGAGTTGCACCAATACAGCCATACGCGTTTCGGGGACCATTCCCCTTGTTCACCGGCTTGGCACTGGGGAAAAGAGAAAGCATTGCACTGGGCTTTTTCAGGTGTTGCTCATTCTTAAGACCGCCCACCTGGGCGTGTCATTTTCTTGCTCAGCATTGTGGTTGTCGTAGTTCTTGTTGATAGTAACTGGCGCTGCTGTGCCTTTTCCTCCGCATTACTGTTTGCGCCGCTTTATATATGTCTTGAGCCTACCCATGGCGAGAGAGAGCACGCATACTAAGGTTTTCCCTTGCCCTAGTATCAGGGGTTTTTACCCCAGCTCTCTCTCTCTCTCCCTCTTATGGGAGCGAACCCTCTGTGTCTTCCCGGTTTTGCCGGTTTTCCTTCGCCGTTTGTACCTCTGGGTACGGTTGGCTCCTTGACTACCCGATGCGGCACCCGTCTTTCTTTGCCGCTGCATGTGTGCTGCTGATGCTCCAATTCTTGGGGGCATATTATCAAGAACGGCGTTAAAATTATCGCCGGTTTAGCGGCAGAAAACTGCAGCTAAAGCGGCGATAATGGGCTTGATAATATGCCCTTGAGAATTCCAATAGAAGTCCATGTTCTGGTGTGAACATGGGCTTCTATTGGAATTCTCCAGGGCATATTATCAAGCCCATTATCGCCGCTTTAGCGGCAGTTTTCTGCCGCTAAACCGGCGATAATTTTAACGCCGTTCTTGATAATATGCCCCCAAGGCTTTTGCATAGGGTGGTGTAGTTCTTGTGGTACCCACTGTCTCCTTGTGTGTATCCTGTCATCCACATACAGGCATCTCCTGGTAGTCACGGTTCTGTATATATCGGCATGGTGCTGTCTGTCCCCATACCTTTCTTTTTTGGCATCCACTGTGATGTATGTTTAGTTTGTATGCTCTGACGCTGTCATACTGCCTTGTCCTTTCTCTAGGACTGTGTCTATTGCGGATCCATGGGATCTGGTGCTCAGTTGACCTTCTTTTTGCAGAAGTTTATTCTCTTTCTTACCATTATGCACTGACCTTGTTGGTTCTGTGTCTTCCCTTTGTTCCTGCCTGGATGAGGGAGGTCACGCCCCTTCATCAGGCGGGTTGTGGTGCCTTTGCCTCCCCTTCTTATAGCTCCCTTACAGAGCTTCATAGGTCTGGTCTCAGCTGCGCTGGTATTTGCTGTCCCCACCGTCTTTTAGTCAATGTTATTGACAGCTTAGTTCTCTTTGGAACTTGGTGGGTTTTCAGTCGCAGACCCTCCTCCAATGGGGTATGGCTTTGGTATCTATTCTAAGATAAGGAATCTGCGGCTAGATGTCTCTATCAGATGAACGAGTTACTTACCTTCGGTAACAATGTATCTGGTAGAGACACAGGGGCATATTCTCAAGGAGCTATCGCCGAGTTAGCGGCACTTTATTGCAGCCAAAGTCGCGATAAATTTATCGCCCCATTCACAAGCTGGTGCTAACAGCCGATACCACCAGTTTTCTTGCGAAAGCATCCGCAAAAACATCGCCACAGATGACCCCGGCAACTATCGCTAATGAGATGCAGAGTAGGCGTTCCCGAGCAAAAATCCGCGACAACACCACACCTCAACATTCTCAACGACCAGCCACATCGGCGATAAGACCACAAAACAGGCGATAAGGCGTGTTAGCAGCAGGAAATTAACACCTGCTCTGACCTGGTGAAAGTCGGACGACAACCTGCACCATCAAAGGGAGCCCAGCCCAGAGCCACACATGAAGAACAACAGATGCCATGGAGCCAGCCACCATGCATCCCGGAGCCCCGAGAGGGCAACAACAGCCACTGCCACCACCCCCAGGACCGCCCCCCAGACCCACCCGGACTACCACAGAGGCAGGGCAGACAAAGACAGCGGACCTTCAGGAAATGCACCAGCCTCACAGACCTTACACCAGATAATGTCAATGCCCACTACAGGCTCAAAAGGACAACCATCCTCCGCATCCTGAACATCATTGCCCACAGGCTGAAGGTACTAACACAGCGGACAATCAACATCCCTCCGCAGACAAAGCTGCTGGCTGTGCTGCACCTGTTGGCCTCTGGTACCTCCCAACCAACAACCGCCAGAGTCGGAGGAGTCTCACAGCCAGCCCCATCCAAGTTCCTCACACCTGTCCTGAATGCCATCATCAGCTAGGTACCCCAGTACCTATACGTCCCCCACAATGCGCAGGAACAGCTGGAGACCAAGCAAGGACTATACGCCATAGCTGGATTCCCGCACGTGTTGGGGGCAATCGACTGCACACATGTCCTACTTGTGCCCCCTGCCAACACTGCACACAATTACCGCAACAGAAAGCACACGCATTCCATCAACGTGCAGGCAATAGTGGACCACAGGGGACTCTTCACCAATGTCGTAGCCAACTACCCAGGCAGTGTGCATGATCCCTTCATCTTCCGACAGTCCAACATCAACCAGCGCTTCCATGATGGCACCTATGGGAATGCACTGCTCGTTGGCAAGTACCAAATGAACACCCCACACACCTCAACTCCACAATCATGCAACTCACAACTCTGGCACTGCACACGTCAGAAAATCACATACAACATGCCAAACAACATGCCCACCCACCAGACACGACAGCACAACTTACTGTGGCAACCTTGGTTAGCCATGTACATGAGCCATCAACGGCATGGCACCTCAGCCACACAATAGCGGAATGTGGGGAGAGGTGGGAACCAGGCATGTGCGAAGGAGGCAAGTGACCCATGAATGAGAATGTACACAGTGCCAAGTGTGGTGGAGATGTGCTGGACAGACTGCAGTATGCAGACCACAGACATATCCATGTCTACATGCACTGCTGGTGTTTGGAGTGTAGTGGACAGTGGACGCAACCATGTCACCCCAGCCAGTGGGGAAGATCGCGGAAATGTAGCTTGCGACGTCCCTCCCTGTAAGCGTGTGCGGAGTGGGCTGGCCCGGCGTACGCCAGGCCAGCGTAGGGGTGTGAATACAAAGCACGTAGCTCTGGGCGTGGTTCTCTTCCGGAATGCCCAAAGTGTCTGCCAGGGCGGCGCCTCCCACCCCACCACGCCACAAGGCCGTCGCCGTGAGCAGTGTGGCCTGCGATCCTGTGCAGCTGCTGCACCCCGGGCCACTGGTCTCCGAACCCATCATGCCCGCCCCTGCCCAGCCAAGCCTCACTGCTCACCTGCCGACACCGGCGTGTGTCCAAGAGGGCCCACCACGTGCCGGCGCAAGCTCCAAGCCCGAAGCCCGCGACCTTGGCAGCCTCCTCAGACCATCACAGCCTCAGCGACACAGGCCCGCTTTACTCCTTTCTTGTTGACGTACTCCACCGCTGCCTCCGGCCTACACTACGGTCAAGTAGGTCACACATTTGGAACTGAGTCTTGATAATGCAATGGCAGAGTACACACTTCATGGCTGAGTTTATATCACTGTACTCCCTTCGATGTGGTGCCACCAACCCTGTGCATAGCATTCGAACTACTACTGTCTGCGGTCCCTTGCTGACTACTGCCTTCGGCCTACACTGCGGTCGAGTAGGTCACACATGTGGAACTGAGTCTTGATTTCTGCATGGCGGAGTCCATATCATTGTACGCAAGGAGACGAGTAAGAGGAAGACGCGGTTCAGTCCGGAGGAGAAAGGATCCTCGTTACGGAGGTGATCAAACACTGCCAACAACTGCTCTGGTGTCACTAACTCTGTGCATCGCGGGCCAACGACACGTGGCTGTGGGCCCCTGCTGACCGCTGCCTCGGGCCTACACTGCGGTCAAGTAGGTCACACATTTGGAACTGAGTCTTGATTACACAATGGCCAAGTACACATATCAATGCAGAGTTTAAATCACTATACTCCCTTCGATGTGGTGACACAAAGTATGTGCATGGCATCCCAACCACATGTGTCTGTGGGCCCTTGATGACTACGCCTTCGGCCTACACTGCGGTCGAGTAGGTCACACATTGGGAATTCAGTCATGATTCATTGATGGCAGACTTGATATCATTGTACTGGCCTCATCGCAGACTGCATCCCCTTTCAGCTCCGGTGCCACTAAGTATGTTCCCCGACATCCACAGACACTTTCTGGTTGAACTTTGGTGGCGACTGAGTCTATGGACTGGGGGTTGTCTTCATCATCATGTCGGTGATACTGACTTTGTGGCAAAAACGAAGCTGTAGCATTCCACTCCTCCATTTGCCGCTTCCGGCCGGCTTCTGACCTCTGCATCATGCCCTGGAGGACACCTTCCACTGTCCCCCGCAAACCTCCGCTACATTCACCTTCGACATCGACGAGGACCCGCTCACCTCGCGTGGCCCTATCTCACTGCACCGCAAGTCACCGTCCCGTGGCGGTGGGCCTGTGCCGGCCGCAGTGCATCCGGGGCCACTAACTCTGTGCAGCTCAAGTCATGGCCCCTGTCTGATAGCATATTGGATGGCCTCTGGGTCGAAGGACTGGGGGTCATCAAGGCCATGTGTCTGTGCCCCTGCGCTGTCCGCTGCCTCCGGCCTCAACTGCGGTCCACCTGGGCCCACACATCAAATCGAGTCCTGACCTGCCCGGACATTGCATCACCGCAGGATGCACACGCCGCCACCGCCAGGGCCAACTCCAAACAACAGGTGCCAGAGTCGGAAGTGTCTTACTGCCAGACTGTCAGAGTTGCTCACACCTGTCGTGGGTGCCATCATCAGCTTGATACCCTGCTCAGCTCTTCAGGTGCCACTAACTCAGTGCACCACAAATCATGGACCATTCTGCTTGCATGTTGGGTGAACACTGTACTTTCTCCGACTACCACCATGATGCTTCACAGTTGTTTCTGTTATGCTGGTGTTTTCTGTTTCCACTTTAATTGTGATCACTGTTCGAGTTGTTGCCAGCACCAACAACTCCATGAGGGCTGGCTTACACTCACCCCACACACATCCAGCACATGCATCACTGTACATGTGACCATGCCAATAAAGGTGTTGAGCGCACGTGCCCGTAGCCAGTTCAACGAACTATCTGAGTGTGTCCGTGTGCTCATGATGTATGCATTAGGGCCCCGGGCCCTACAACATTACATTGTGCCATGTACAGAGGATGTAGCCATGTCACCGCAGGCAGCGGGTGAGACATTGCACATGTAGATTTGTCGACCCCCACTCAATACGTAAGATGAGTGAACTGGGCCGGCGTACGCCAGTCCAGCGTGCGGGTGTGGATGATTATCCCGTGGCTCTGGGTGTGGTTCAGTATTGGAAATGTGCAAAGGCATGTGTCTCTGTCGCAGTGTGGGTCTCCGTTGGGGAGTGTAGGTGGTCCCTGATGGGACTTAGACACCCACGTATGTGATCTAGTTCGGCTTCCATGAGGTAGTACCCCACCCGCACATGTTCGGCCACCCCCTTCTGGCAGTCTGACACCTGGCCTTGGAATGCGATGTGTGCTTGGGTGGGCTGCTGGGAGCCAGCCGGGGTGGTGGGTGCGTCCAGCTGTGTTGTCTGTGCAGGGGGTGGGGTATCCTCGATGCAGCAGTGCTGCCCTGCTCCTGGAGGTCGATTGCCTAAGATGTCCATGGACTGTTGTAGGGCGTCGGTGTCGGAAGTGTGGAGGTCCTCTTCAGCATCACTGTAGAGTTGTCTGGTCTGCTCTGCTGGAGGTGTTCTTTGTCCCTCTGCAATGTGAAGGGGAGATGCTTGTTGACATTATGTTGGCGCATTATTCAAGTTTACATACAGACTGCATGACAATGTACATTGTGACTGTTTGGGAGGGGCGGACTATTTGATGCGGGACAGTGGACATTTGGACTACATGACGTAGGTGAGGTTGTACACGTACATTTGCATCTCACAGTTTCCTGCTATGTCAGATGTGATTGGCCATTTTCGACGCACAGGCGAACCCAGTTGTGTCCTCTGTTCGGCAGTGTAAGTGTTGCACTGTGTACCACATTGTCGTCCATGTGGATGTGCTGTCATTGCTATGTGTGTGTGCTGCATTGTGTGAGAGTCGCACCTGCAGCTGTGATTTCGCTGCCCTTATCCCTTGGAGGCGGTGTGCCTTTGGCTTTTGTGTTTTTAAGGTGCTGTGATGTTGGCGACTTGGGTCATTTGTGCTCTTGGTCGGTTTTTGTACTCTTGTGCATTGTTTGTCTGCAGATGTATTGTTGACGTCAGTGGTTGTTTGTGCACGTGGATGTGTCAGAATGTGACCTGCTCCTTTCCGGATGTGGTCCACACTCAGCCACCTCAGTCTCGTGGCGTGCACAATGTCATGGTGATTGTTCTCCAGCCATGCTGCTCGTCATGTGGTGTCACTTGCATTGTCAGTGTGGCTCTCACATACGCATCTTTGCTGTGTTTCACACGGGTGCATGTGTGTGTTGTGGAATTGGTGATGTGTGGGGTGGGACCCCTTTGGGCTCATGGTGGACGGGGGCCTACTTGATGTTTGTATGTGTGCTGCTGTGTGCCACGGGGATCAGGGGCATGATCCAGGGTCATTGTGGGTGTGCGGTGTGCTACACGTCGTTGTGCATGTGTGCCATTGTGCCCGTCCCCCCCGTCCCCACAGTCCCTGTTCGTTACTCACCCTGTTGATGTTGTGTCAGGTCATGTTGAGCAGTGTCCGGACTCCCGACTCCTTGCACCATCTCCACACTGATGACTGTGGCCACCATTTGCTCCAGCTCCTCCTGTGGCGCAGGACTCCCACCTCCATTCGCCGTTGCTGCCTTCCTGTCGGCAGCGGGTTTCTGCTTGGTTTGGCTTTTCACATCGTGCCAGCGCATCTTGGCCTCCTTGACACTCCGGCTGCATTCACGATGGAATGCCATTTTTCCATCTGTGTTGCCAATGACACGGTGGAGGTGACGGACAGTTGTTGTTAGTGCTCTGTCACCTCCGTGACGACGATCAGGTTGTCATGCGGACTGTACCCCGTCTTCCTCTTCCTCTTCTCCTTGGCCTTCCCAGACCCCGAGGTTCCTTGCTGGTGGTCTGTGGGGCTTGTGGGGTTCGCGTTGACCTGGGCACTCGTTCCGGGTGCATCCATGTTGCTACGCAGTTTATTTTCTTTATGGTGTGTTTTTCTTGTTCAGCTTTTATAGTGCATTTTCCCGCATGACGCGTGGGGATTGCAGGCCTGTCACTGGTTATCGCTGATTTTTGTATCGGGTTTGGCCTCATCGCAACTTTATTCGCGTTCGTGTTTCGCATTTTTGTGGCGTCGCGTTAATTTTAACGCTGTCATTTGACGCGTTATCATGGGACTATCGCACGGTGCCGCCAGGTTGGGAATACTACGTTAACACGGCGTTGTTTTCCCGCGATAGACTGCGATATGCAAAGTTGCGTTAAGCTAAACTTGCAGTGGTTATCACACGTTCTTGAGAATATGCCCCACAGTCTAGCCGCAGATTCCTTAACGGCCACCCATCCTCCCCGTTCTGCGAGGACCTGTTCAGGTTGGGTTCTACTCACTTGCCTCCTTATAGGTGGCCTTGTCTTCCTGTGGGGTGGTCTTCTTCACCTCCCTCCTGGTCAGAATGGCTCATTCTGTATTTACCTGTTGCTTCTCCACCCATTCTCGTATTGGGTGGTGGGTTCCATATCCTTTCACGCTCCTACACCCTGGTACTTCCAGGGTGGGGATTACTCATGTTCTTTTCCCTCCCTTCCACCCTCATCTATTTTTTATCCATTACTTGGGGTCTCTTTGACTATGCTGCAGTCAATTGAGGGGGGTCTATTTGCCTATGCTACGGTCAATAGGCCTTTTATACGGTGTATGGTTGCACATTCTCTGTTGTTGCACAAATGTGGTCTATTACCATTGGTCATATTGTTCCAGTCTTGTTACCCCTTACAGTTACATCCTGTGGTTGCAGACTGCCTATCGTTTACCATGACATTCCTTTCCAATGCCGTTTTGCCTCATGGAAGGGCATGGTGTTGTTTTTTTACCATTTCTGTTGTTTATTGTCATTGTTTCACTGATTTTTGATCTTTTTTGGCACACTGTTCCCGCACTCTCACAGTTTTTAAAGTGACTCCGCGTTGTGGCGCGGAAAAGTTTCACAGTAGAAAACTGACGTCAGCGCGCCGGGAGGGACTTATATGGCTCCATTGACGTCATATCCGTGGACGACGTCAGGACGAAGCCATGCGACGCCGTCTCCCGGCGCGCAGAGGTACTGCTGAAGATTTTTTCCGGATCCAGTCTGACGCCTGTGAATATTCTAAGTTAAGGAACCTGCGGCTAGACTGTGTCTCTACCAGATACATCATTACCGAAGGTAAGTAACTCGTTCATCAAGTGCATTTCTGATTAGATGTGTACATTTGCCACTCTTGCGAGTAGACAAGTGTTTCTTTAAGAGAAACACCAGTCCGAAGCCGCCTTGCAGGACCTTGTGCCCTTGGCCATAAAAATCGGGCGAAGCAGCGAATATATCACGTTACAACGCAAACAATTACAACGCATGCTTTTACAATGCTGTTTTTACATCGCTACTACCATTACATCGCATGATTTTACAACGCATGCCATTACAACGCATTTTTTAAAACTACCATTACAACGCATTCCATTACAACGCATAATACTTTAAGGGAAACAATAGGGTAAGTGTTGGCTAGTGTAGGGGTAAAATTACTATTCCCACTCCAGTGAGTGCAACAGTATGGAAAGTGTTGGATGGTATAGGGGTAAAAATTACTATTCCCATCTACCCCAAAACCCATACCCACCCTAAAACTAAAAAATCTCCATTACTTACCTTATAATGCGTTGTAATGGCAAGCGTTGTAATGGTATGCGTTGTAATGGCATGCGATGTAGTGACATGCGTTGTAATGGCATGCGATGTAAAGACAGTTGCGTTGTAACAGTTGCGTTGTAAAAGCAGTGCGATGTAATGACTGCGTTGTAATGGATGTTTCCCGAGGCAGCCGATGGCGTTCGCTGGCCAGTTTGGGGCAACAGCATAGTAGATGAATCCAGGATTCCTTGTGGTAATTGCAAGAGACTACCCTACATGTTGGTATTGTTGTGCCCTAATATCAGGCATTATGTGTATGAGGTGACTGAGTGCCATCCTAGAATCCTGGTGTTGCAGCCCCATCAGCTCCCACAGTGAGTCTGGCATCTTTGAGAGGCTTCAGAGTTAGAAACAGGACATTAATTCTGAGTCTGCAGGGCTTCCAGCCTCTCCCCTATTCCAGCTCCCTGGTCTTGCTACCAAGAAAGTGCACCAACGCAGGATGGGCTACAGGGTGAGTGTGAAGATAAGACGCTTTTGGCCTCTGGCCTGTCAACCACGGAAATAACAAGACCAAGAGATGCACTGCTATATAAAATAGATTAGAATAAACAGGATAAAAAGTATAAAAACAAGTGTAACTAACAGATAAGTGTGAAGGAGATAAAACAAGGCGGAACTGAGAAAGGGGAATAAAGCGCTGAGTACTGAAAATGTGGCAGACGTGAAAACTCACTTTGCATTTTACTCGGCAATCAGGATGGAGAAAAAAACGTGAGTAAAAAAAACGTGTAAGCGACACGATTGGAAGACATTATATTCAGTGTCATTTAAAAGGAAGGCAGCATTTGAGTAAACCAGTTAAGCATCACAACAATAGTTGACAGCGGATTCAATGAGTACAATTTCCAGCATCGCATCACGCAGCATAACATTTCAATTCGTTTTTTTTTGTATTTTTTTTTGCAGTTTTATATAGCAGCTCTACCCGAAGGTAAATGGAGAGCTTTACATGAGCACCAGTTACATTAGACAAAGACACATTCATTTTTGGTAGGCGCGGGGAGATTAAGCGATTTGCCCAGAATCACAGGAAGGTGAGCTCCCCAGTGTCAAAGAGGGGAAGCTCTGGCCGTTAGGCAACACCCTATCCGTGTAGCTTCCCGGTACAGTTTCTTAATGCAGAGAAAAGCATAGAAAGCAAGAATAATGAAACACAAATAACATTGTCCTAGTCAGGGTCACTTGAAAGAGTATGATTCAGAGGCCACCGCTTTTTTTGCATAGTTATGCATTTACCACATTTGCCACAAAATCTAGAATCATCTGCTGCATAATTTTCAGATTTTAACAAAAAGTTTGCTTCTATATCAAACGGTGGAAGGTCATTCCCAAGTGCTGACTGGTCAATAAATGCTGTATTTAAGCATTAAAGTGCTCAGAATTATATTTTCTGCAGGCTAGGCATGGACATGTCAATGACACTGTCATTAAAACAACAGTATCAGAACCATAATTCATACACCCCTCTGTATGCTTTCAGCACAGGGAGGTACACAAGCATCGCAGCCAAACCTTTTACTCTCATCCTGTGAAGTCAGTTTCCATGTGATTCCCGCTGCACAGGCCCAGCAAGTAGCTATTGGGGGGCATTCACCACCTTCAGCCATTCTGTCAGTCCTACGCCCCATGCTTGGGCAAGTTCCCTGTTTCTTGCTGTGGTGCCTTAGGCCCTGAGGCCCACACCCAATGGTGCACTCCCTTGACCGGTCTTAACCCTTAACACAAATCCTGCTCAGAAACGTCATTTCCTGGGACCACATATATCCATCACCTACTATGTCATTCATCCATGCCAGACATTTATTTCTAAGGGTGCCTGAAGGTTCTGGTTTCATGATTTTATGGCATGCTTGTGATGAAAAGGCTTCTCGTGTCATTTGCCAGGGACAAACGTTTTTGCCAATAATGAGTGGCACAGATGATTCCATTCTCAACAATAGCCTTTCTGATTCAGTGCTCTCAGCTGACAGCCAGATGCAGATTTTTCTTACTGTTCTGTGTTTTCCACGTAGAGAATAGGATTTCTGGGTTAGTTTCTTTGGTTTGGCCAAGATCTCTGTTTGTGTAGCCCTATCGAGCCCCAACCAGCTGCCTGGATTTTAATCTGAGCTCTATTAGTGGTAACAGTAGAAAAAGGCACACTTTTTGTCGTTCCTAGCTGGGTGGGTGTGGTTTTGCTCATTCATCGCAAGGCAACTGGGGTAAATCTTGTATGCTTGGCGCTAGTCTTTGTCACCAATATCCAGGGACGAGATTTGCCTCTTTCGCTGTCCTCTCTATCTCTCCTTTGACTCCTTTAGCTCCTTAAAATTCTGCGTTGTCTAGCGGTCATCCTTCTGTGCGCTTCTACTACAGCCAGCAGATTACTCTGCTCCTACAAGGACCTCTGTGATTCCAAGAAGTCTCCAGCCTACCACCTCACTTGGCTTAGAGTGCTTAAAGTTCTGTTGTAAGTAAAAGATACCATCCTGGAAAGGAGTCAGGTAGCCAGTTCCTGTAGATTAACAAGTTGTAGGTTTATTGAAGAAGTTATAGCTTAGGTTGCAGGTTACAAGTTACATAGTAAATACTCAAATCTTTAGATTACAACTCCTCCATTGGAAAACTATGATCTTAGAGGGTGGCAGCCTCTATCTCACATTTGTGGACCTTAAATCTGCATTTGATCTAGTTCCGAGGGACAAATTGTGGGGTATACTACTGGATATGGGAGCTCCAGAGTATCTTTGCCATCAGCTGAGATGCCTACATCAAGATAACTTTGCACAAATAAGGTTTGGCAAAAATGGAGAACTCTCGGCTCCCTTCCCTGTAGGGAAAGGGGTACGCCAAGGCTGCGTCTTGGCCCCAGCTCTTTTTTCCCTTTTTATTAATGGCCTAATAGAGTCCTTGCTGGCTGGAAAAGATATTGATGCCCCTAGGCTAGCGAACCGTAAAATACCTGCCCTAATGTTCGCAGATGATACCCTCTTGCTTTCGAAATCCCCCATGGGCATGCAAAGGGTTCTCGACGCATTCAGTGTCTTTTGTAGAAGCAGGGGCTTTGAGATCAATCTCCAAAAAACTAAGTATATGGTCTTTAATGCGAACACCAGCAATCACCCAAACCCCTGTCTAGATGGAAGGGCCCTTGAGAGGGTGTCTATCTTCGAGTACTTGGGGATCAAATTAACTGAAAAAATGGAATGGGGGGCACAAATAAAGAAAGCTAGCCTAAAGTTGGCCCAGTCCACGGGGGGCATTGCAAAGGTATATAAGAGCTGTACGCATAAAGTGATAGGTCCTGTGGCTGAACTCTACAAGGTACAGGCAAGGGGCGCTGCCTTGTATGGAGCAGAACTATGGGGTCATTGCCCAACTACTCCTCTATCACTTATAGAGAACTCGTTTGCAAGGCAACTCTTGGCTCTCCCCTCTAGTTCTCCCCTAATACCCCTCAGAATGGACCTCGGGATTAGTTCTATTGCAGACGTAGTTTCCTCTAGACCCCTCCTATATTGGCAACGCCTCTGGAGTACTCCCGAACTAGTCTCATACACAGACGAGTTGAGAGATGTTATGAGCCTACAAGGTGTGGGGAAACTCCCTTGGCTGGCCTATATTAGGAATGCCTGCCAGGCCCTGGGGAGGGCAAACTTGTGGACCTCTGCTGAAGACACCTGTCCCATGACCCCCAGAAAGGCACTCCTTGAGACATATAGAGAACATAAACTGGCCCAACTATGGGGGGGGACCAAGCCTGGGTGCCTAACTCTTAGGTTCATGGAAGTAAAACTGCAATACAGGCTAGAACCGGTGCTAGATTACATCCAGCCGCTTCTAGCGAAGAAGCTCTTCCTCCAATTCAGACATGGGGTGCTCCCGCTCCGATCTTTTACCAACAAGTGGTCGGGCACCCGCAACCTAGATTGCCCAGTGTGTGAGCAAGTAGAGGAAACTGAAATGCATGTACTTTTCTTCTGCCCTGCTTACAGGAGGTCAAGATCTCGCTGGTTGTTACAGTTGTGTAGGAACCTGGGATCTAGACACTGCTCTGAGGTATTTAGGCTTTTTAAGTACGACACCGACACGCCTATTGGGTTCTCCATCTCGCGTTACTTGTACTCTATGTGGTGTACCCATAGAGCCATCTTAAAGAAGACCCCATAGGCCAACCACAGTTTAACCCTATCTACTAGGCACTCTGGGACAGGTACCCTCTCTCCTAAATTGGTTGAATGTAGCCATTGTCCCGCTGATTTATCATTTTTGTAAATTACTCATTGCTAAAGGTGTTTTATAATTTTTAGAATTTTATTCCATCATTTTTATCTTGGTATAGCCATTGCCTTTTAAAAGAAATAGCTACTTCTATTTTACATTTGGACAGCTTCTTATATGACGTATCATTTATGAGCTCCCTTAAATACTTGAATGAAATTGTCCTTTGTCCATATGCACTTTATTGTCCTCCACCGCGCGGCTAATGTAGAGGACATGCATTGTATGTATATTGCACAACCCTCCTTCTGAGGGCGTTTAGAAGAGTTGGCTTTGTTAATTTAAGATCTCAGACATGAATGTACACATAAAGTGCAATTCAAAAATAGATATTTCATACGATGCTGCTATATTGTGTATATAATGTATTGTTTTTACCTTATGTGCTTTTATGGCCCTTGTGGCCGAAATAAAGATTTTTGACTGACTGAAATACTCCTTCCAGGAGAAGCATCCTCACTGCTCAGCCCATCTCTCTAACTGACACTCCACCAGGCACTTAACAACATTCCATGATATCACACACTGGCTGAGCAGCAGGGAACAGAGCATCTATGGAGAGGATGCATTACAACTAACAGCAGGTTATAACACATCTCCTTCCCTTAGAAAATAAAAATAAAGCAACAGAACTGATGGAAACACAACTCACCCATAAAAGACTCTGGCTTAGATAAGTCCTATACAACAACACTTAAGGAGGGTTACCTTATTTTGCTGGATCCTATTACAATCCACAAGACAGAATGTTGCGTTGCCACTATCTCACTCGGGTGTATATTTTAGGGTCCTCACCTACAGGTACCACCTATGGCCTGCTTCATCATCGGACCCTCGTCCCGCTCACCCAGTGTGGGGGGACGGGCTCAACACGTTTGTAAGTGGAGTTCTTTGGCTATGTGGTTTTAGGGATTGTGAGAAGAAATTAAAATTGCCTTCCGGATCATACTACTTTTTTAATGGTTGGTCCATTGGGAAGGTTAAAAACGGTGCGATGTCATAGGGGAGTAGTGACCCTATACATCTGAGGTCAACATGTTTCATCTGTTAGAATCACCCGTGTGGGTCGGTCGGCTTTCTTCAGGACCTTATTTTTGCGCTAATCACTGTAAGTATAACTGGCCTTTATCGCTGTGTATATCCATTTTTTTAAGTTTTCAAAAAAGGCATGCACGCAAATCATACAGACCAGTATTTTGGACTTTTTCCTTTTTGCATGGTCTGAGCTGAGGGAGAGAAAATCAATAGCGTTATGCAGTAATGAAATATCTATTTTTTATGCAGTGTACTTATTTTCTCCAATGCAGTTGTGCGTCTTGTCATGCACACTCATGTTAAAAACCTCTGACTGAGAAAAAAAATAGGATTAGAGTCATACTGCATGGAGTGATTATGATCGAGTACCTCAGAGCAAACGCCGCTCCTAGGGGATTATTGGTTAATAACACAGCCAGAATCTTTTTAGAAGATGCCATCTTTCGAAAAGAATGGGCCCAGATCGCTTGGCTTTGCACAAGGGACTGGCTCATTATTGTGACAAGACATACCAGTGGGGAGTGGACCGGAAGCAGGTGAAGACATACTGGTGGTAAGTGCACTGGCAGTGAATGAACTAAGACACATCCTCAAGACTCAGCCCACCCTCTCTGACACTCCAACGGGCACTCATCAACACTCCATGACATCACACACTGGCTGAGCAGCAGGGCACAGAGAATCTATAGAGAGGGTACATTACAACGAACAGCTGCAGCAGGTTATAACAAGTTCCTTCAGTTGTAGTCATTGCAAGCTAATTTAAAGGCCTACTTTGCAAGATGTGATCTTGTTGGACCTTCCCTTTCTCAGGGCCTGTCAGATAAATGATGGCCCTATATTCGCTCTGTGATGAAGGGAGCAAACCACTTCTTCTTCATCGTCACTCTGCCAGTACATGATTCCCAGTGGGAGTGTTCATAGGGATGGTAGTTTTAGCCCACAGTCTTTGCTCTGAAATTAGCGATCCATTTACATCCCTTTCCTGCTCTAGCTTTCTCCTTCCTCAAGGTGTCCTCGCGACAATCTCCTGAATTCGTGAGTGGGGCCATGTAATGAAACCTTCTTAATCTGACTGTGGACACCAGGCGCCTCTCACCAACTGAGAACTGTACCGGCCCCTTAAGGCTTCTCTCCCTGCCCAATAATAATAGATGACTTTGCAGCAGGGGGTGGGTTAGTTTTAGAGATGAGTTGAACACTTGTTGTGACACTTGCTGCAAGGAAATCTTAGCACTTTCCTAAACGACTGCTTCATCTACAGACTACGCCTTTTCATACATTGCAAAAACAACAGTTGATGGACAGAATGCAGAACAATGTCATACATTCACCCCAGTACAGAGATCTGGGCCTAAATCCATCGTTTTTTTGCTCACCATGCCATTCCAGTTTGAACCCAGCCATATGCAAATCAGTCTTGACCCTGTGCCTCATGGGAACAGTCCAGCCCGAACTGCCAAGCCAGGTCCTCCCTGGACTGGAAACAAGCATCCTAGGACCGGTTTCGGGGTTTCACCCCTCTTCAGCCAGGATAGCTTGATTCCAGTGGCATGGAGAGCACGGGACCCACGTCTGGGCATACCCGTCCCACTCGGGGTGACAAATGCAAAAACAACAGTTGATGGACAGAATGCAGAACAATGTCATACATTCACCCCAGTACAGAGATCTGGGCCTAAATCCATCATTTTTTTGCTCACCATGCCATTCCAGTTTGAACCCAGTGATGGAGCAAGGACTCACAAATGAGACTTGCTCGGATGCAATCTTCTCAAAAGTATTAATGTATTAAACTTGTATTGTTTATACTAATAACTGCACACACAAATATAAGTAGCAAGGAAGCTTGCTTATGTGTTTTAACTAACAAGTAACGCTTGTCTATTCTAAAATGGCCGCTAAAACGCGGGAACTTACTACGCATGTCTCAACCATATCACGTGGTGTGACGTCTTTCTTTGCTTGGTGGGAAACTCTTGCTTCTGCGCAGTGTGCATTAAAATGGCTGCTTCATGTTTTCATGTGCTACAGCTTGCTCTTGAGTTGTAATTAAACTGTGGTATTCTAACGCTACTAATGCGGGATAGAGTTTATAAATAAATGGGAATAGAGTAGAAAGAGTGGGTATACAGTGAAACATTTTATTTTTGATTTTAATATTTTCTTCTTTGACTTTTATTAGTTCGTAAATTGGGCCTGGGGTTGGTGAACTGAAAACTCGTGTGACAATGGTTCTGCGCATGCTCCCTGAAAGGCTTCCCAGAAAGAAAAGGATGAAGTCAACCTGGATGTCGTCCAAGGCCGTGACCTGATGGCCAATATTGCTGTACACATGAATGTCCCCACTAATATGCAACAATGTACCTGAAGAATGTATAAACTTTGTCATGAGACGGGTGGGAAATAAAGCAAATGTATTAAAAATGATGGGCGGTATTTTAAAACAAAGGGCTTTAAGAAAAATGAATAAAATCAATATGGTGTGAGGATCAACCCCCTGTCCCTGTCCAATCAGAAATAGTGGTCCCATAATTCTGCAACATTTAGGGGAGGTACATGGGCGTAGAAGGGTATAACAGATATAGAATTAGCTAATTAGCTAGCACAAGCACAAGCATTAGCGCAGCACACAGACGGAGGTGATGCTAGCACGAACTAGAAGCTAGAGGATCGAGATCCATGACGAGCAGATCGATTGCAGACTGAACCGCTGTCCAGAGAGGTCCTGAGGAGGGGGCGGCGGAGTCCATTAGAAGGAAGTCACGGGAGAATTCGAGGAGAAGAGAAGTACCAGAGAGGGGAACGACGCAGGCGTCATTGATAGAGAGGTCACCGGTCCTGTCCTGATCCGGGAGGAGGTCTTGGCTCTTCATCCTTCCAGGATCCTATCTTTCAAACTCCTTGCCCAAGGGGTTTGGTTCTCGCACTTTAGGTAAATATAAATGCAATCCTTAGTTGCGCTGCTGTCTCTATCTTCTCCTTTCCTAAGGGACCGTCATTGATCGATAATTGATTATTATGCTTCATCCTTGATATACGATTTTAGTATCATGTGGTTCTGTATTTTACTCTGCTAAATCTTTAGATAAACATTTTAAAACTTCATGACTCAGTGATTATTTAAAGATTATGAATTGTAATGAACGTCACTCATTTTGAACTTCCCAATTAGCAAAGGATTCATTGGTAAGTCATTACTCTTCAATCGGAAAAGTAAGTGGTAGCAGGGATTTTGATAAAGAGTACCAACTGACCCACCAGCGGAAAATTGCTAGCGTAGTATGAATGTATGGGCCCAAGTGAGTATTTTGTGAATGAATGCTTGTTGCTAGTAACCCGCTGGATCACCAGCCATATGCAAATCAGTCTTGACCCTGTGCCTCATGGGAACGGTCCAGCCCGAACTGCCAAGCCAGGTCCTCCCTGGACTGGAAACAAGCATCCTAGGACCGGTTTCGGGGTTTCACCCCTCTTCAGCCAGGATAGCTTGATTCCGGTGGCATGGAGAGCACGGGACCCACGTCTGGGCATACCCGTCCCACTCGGGGTGACAAATGTAAAAACAACAGTTGATGGACAGAATGCAGATCAATGTCATACATTCACCCCAGTACAGAGATCTGGGCCTAAATCCATCGTTTTTTTGCTCACCATGCCATTCCAGTTTGAACCCAGCCATATGCAAATCAGTCTTGACCCTGTGCCTCATGGGAACAGTCCAGCCCGAACTGCCAAGCCAGGTCCTCCCTGGACTGGAAGCAAGCATCCTAGGACCGGTTTCGGGGTTTCACCCCTCTTCAGCCAGGATAGCTTGATTCCAGTGGCATGGAGAGCACGGGACCCACGTCTGGGCATACCCGTCCCATTTGGTATCGCTTTTTTCATACATTGCAGCAATTCTACGCTGTGCTTGAGTAGCAGCGAGTTTTGAAACATGGCCTGGGCTATACTTAGGACTACTGCTTTTCCTAAATTACAGTGGAGCACATAGGTCTTTATTTCAAAGTTGGCCTGTGCGTTAGCAACCCTACTACATTCTGCTGGATTGCGCTCATGATGTCAAGCTCACAAGCCTGTCCCACCCCTATTCCGCTGCTCGATATCCAACACCTTCCCAACTCAGAGGTCTGACAAGGAGTCAACATGCAGAAATCTCAGGGCAAGATGCAGCAAACAGATCCCAACTTGACCAATGTTACACATGGATTAAGGTGGGGTGTAGGGTGCAATAAGCGGGCACGTTCTTGTACTATCCTACACGCTTCAAAGGCTTGTCCAGATGGCAGAGCACTCAAACATGCTCCTTGTTATCTTCATTAGGCATTGCGTGGCAAGAAGATAGAGAAGAAGAAGTAAAAAAATGTTTTTTTTAAAACAGGCATTCAAGGCAAGTTAGCACCAGAGAACGTCAACTCAGCTCCTGCTTGTGCTGTGAGCAGGAGAGTTCGGATGCAATTAATACATTACTTATCGGTAATCTTCATTACTTTGAATCAGAAGCTCCTCGTCCCAGTCATAATGCTTGAGACACTGCCTCCCTTGCCAGTGCCCTCACAAGCCAAAACCTATAGTCCTTTCACCCTTTTTATCATTTTCCCAATATAGCCCCTCCCAGCCCTACAGAACTTCCTGCCTTCACAAGCCAGTTTATCTGTGCCCTCTGGGGAGGGAGGGCGGGAATTAAACATTACTGGGATGAGAAGATCCTGATCCGGTGTAATGAAGATTACCGGTAAGTAATGCATTTGTTACCTCCTCATCTTCGCTCCTCGTCCCAGTCATAATGTTTGAAGACATACACACGCCATCAGACATAATAAACTTTTGTTTAATGAAACGCACAATGATTCACAAAAAAACACAATTACTGCATTGCAGCCTTAAAAACCCCAGTTACGAAATTCAAATAATCTGCATCATTTACATCCAACCTGTAATGTGTAGCAAAAGTATTAGGTGGAGCCCATATCAGCCCTACATATTTCCTGTAATAACACTCCTGCCTGTTCGACCCAGGATGTAGACAGCACCCTTGTAGGCCGTCCCTGAAATCCCTCAGGAATCTCACACCCAGCAGAAATATAGGAAGGATATATTACCTTCTTGACCCGCTTACTAAAAGTGGCAACATCAACCTTTCTAACCCTTGTTTGCCACCTCATGGGCCACAAACAAGGCCATTGAGGATCTGAATTCCTTAGTCCTTTCCAAATACACAAGCAAAGCACTTTTTACATCCAAGGATTCTGGGTGGACTGACTCTGTATTCCCAGTCACCAATGGTAACACAATTTCCTGATAATAATGAAACGGCCTCTGGACCTTAGGTCTAAACTTCAGAATAGGTCTTAACACTGTCCTATCGGCCAAAAAGTGAAACTATCGATTGTTAATCACCAATGCTCCTAGCTCTCCCAGATACGAGGCTAAAGTGATCACAAGCAAAAAGGCCACCTTAGTGATATATAACTCATATCTGCCTCTTCCAAAGGCTTCAAAGACTTGGTTTGTAAGCCACTAAGGACCACTGACAAGTTCCATGTCACCGTAGGAAAAATGGACCACTGGCTTTTCCAATCTGAAATATTTAGATAACTTGCCCACCAAAGGCAAAACGTGGACAATATTACCTGCCGGCTCTCTACAGTTTATAATTGCTGACCACTGAGCTGCTAATGTTCATGCAAAAACCCCACAACTAAACCATCTCTCAGAAATTCCAAAAGATGAAATTGATCACAAGATGTAGGATCAAGTCCCTTTTTTGACACCAATTACCAAAATTACTCCAATGCCTGCATAGAGGGCCAACGTAGAAGGCTTCTTACACTCTTGAATGCCAGCCGCGTTAGGAAGCTGGCTCCGTATATACTATACCAAAGTAAGGTATAGTATGCACAGAGTCCAGTGGATCCCCAGAGGCTTACAGAGGTAAAAGTAGATAATACCTTACTCTCTATTTTTGGTAGTTTGGGCGAGCAGTAAGCCTTAATTAGAGGATAGTGTTAAGCATTTATTGTGCACACTCAGGCAAGAAATGATGTCACACACTCAAAGACTGAACTCAGACTAATTGTTTGTATCAAAAATATTCCTTTGTAGTTTTTTTACTTATAGAATCAAGCAGGACTCGGTACAGGTTACTGTACTTCTTAAAAGCAGTGAGCGAGGTTACTGAACATTACTAGAGGGAAGAGTAAGTCAGACAAAGATGTGGATGTTGCCACATTAGAATTTTTTTATATATATAAAAAAAGAGCTTTGTGCAGACAGGTTGTGAGGGTGAACAATTGTGTTGATTTTTTTTTAAACAACGATTTTAAACAACGAGCGAGAGCAATGCTATTGAAAACGCCCCTTGCGTTTCAGCAGCACCGGAAGCAGAACCCTTGGAATGGAACGCTTACGATATCACAGACCCTGCAATGCGACGTCACGAGGCCCGAGTCCAAGCAGAGGGGAGGCACCCACGGCAGCGCAGAGAGGAGAGACCACTGTTGGGGATACGTCAGGCGGCATGAGGTTCAGGTTCGTAGCTAGTCATTTTAATGACACTAGATAGATCTCGGCAAGAAATCTGATCGTGTTCATGTCTTGCCCTGCTCCCCCTCTTAACATGGAAAGCATGGTATTAACCAGAATGGTGATGTATGATGACATGTTGAGTGACCGCAATTATGACGTACCCTTGCTATAGAAGCCTGGTAACCAGGGAGCTGGTGCATAGCACCCAAAGACGCCGGGCAAGTGACACCACAACTGGTGACGACTGGAGCTGGGTACACAGAGAGACTGGAAACCCTTAAGGCGGGGCAAGCTCCAACAAGGAAGGGACAGGGGCTGGGGCCAGGGAACAAGGTGAGTGAATAAACCAAATGAAAACCGAACTAAAAAAAAACTTAACCATACTGAAAGCTAAATTCGAAACCAAACTGAAAACTGACTTGAAATCCCCTTTAACCATAATCATTAATTTCTTTACCTCAATGCTTCCAATTCACAGCCCCTCCAACCCATTCGTTCCCCTTTCAACCTAATCCTTCTCTTTACCGATCTATCCCCTTTCATTCATTCCCTCACACTTCCTTCCCCTCTGCTTCCCTTCTCTCAACCCTACAGCTGCTCTGATCTCCTTCCTTTCCCTTCCTTACTAACCGACGCACATTCCCCCAAGCCTCACTCCACTCTTTTCTAGCATTTCATTCCGTTTCAATCTCCCTTTCCTTCATTTCTCTTTTCTTTACTTTCCATCCGCTCCTGCCACTTGAAGTTCAGTCACCTGCTCGTTGGTCCCTTCTTCCTCCTTCCCATACCTATTCCCGTCACTCTCCTTCCTTCACACATTCCTCCTCCACTCTCCTCCCATTCGTTTCCCTACCACTCCCCTTATTTTTCTATCTTATTCCCTGCCCTCTTCTGTTTCATCCCTGTCCTTTCCATGCCGAACCCCTTTCCACTCCCCCTCCATTCAATACAAATTCCTTCCTTTCCTTCCGTTCCCTGACCCTCCCCTACCTACTCCACCACATTGACTATTTTAATCACCTTCTCTACCCTTTACATCTCCTCTCCCATTCAGTTACTTCCCTTCACTCCCCTAACTGTCCCTTGTTTCCTGGGCTTTATTCCTTCTTTCATTCAATCTCTCTCGTCTCCACATTTTAACCCTCTTTACCACTTCTCCCTATGCGCCCAATTCCTTCCCCTTCCTATTTCCTTTCTCATCTCTGCCCTTCTCATTCATTCATGTCCAGACACACCCCTTGTCCTTCCGTTCTCGTTCCCCTTTTCCCTGCATAACCTTTCCTCCCCTTCCCTATCTAACCAGCCCTTCAATTTCATCCCTTCCATTCATTTCGTTTTTCATTCTTCAACTGCTCTCATTCTTCAATTCTGTCCCCTTCCCTTCCCTTCCCACCCCTTACTCTTGTCTAGACATCCAGTGCTCTGTTCCCGTCCCCACCTTTATTTTCCTACCCTCTACTTTCCTAATCATTTCCCGTTCTTTCCTACCCAGTGGCGGCTTTTGAACTTTGAAAGTGGCGAGGTGCAGAAAACTTGGCCTGTAGTAGAGTTACTGTGAGTCTACCTGTTTGTGTTGGTTAGTGTTTCAGTGTGTATTTCCGTATCTTGTGTGTGGCTATGTATGTTTCTGTTTGTTGTTTGTGTCACTGTTTTTGAGGCTTTGTATCTGTTTCTGCATAAATGGGTGCTTCTATGTCTCCGCATGTTGGTGCATATAACTGTGCGAATATCTGTGAGTCTAGACTTGAGTTTCTTTTCGTGCAAATAAACTCAATTCTTATGTTACAGTGATAGTTTTTTTTTATTTTTAAAAAGAGACAAGCTCATTTTTCACGAAATGTCCAGGGCAGATGTTGGTCTTCGGTACACCGGGCTAAAAAGCATGCTGAGCGCTTTCAGAATGACTATGCATGTCCATTTCAAAGCCTGTTTCAAGTAGGAAGCATTTCACAGATTTAAAAAAGCATTTTATATTTAGTGGAGCTAAATATAAAATGCTTATTTTTTGTAAGATGAGTTGATTATTTACAGTAACAACCCTGTGTGTCTGAAAGAATTGTCACGTGCTCACAAGTGTCCCTTCAAGCAGCACCTTATGGCTGACCATGTGAGCATACCCAGGAGGTGGAACTGCAGGGAGATTCTACACATACCAGAGGGTTGAGGAGACTGCAGTAAAGTACACCACCCAAATCGATACACACATGTACTACATACTTAAAGTAAATGTTGCAGAGTGTATTTCGTACTTTAAAATGTTAGTCAGACTGAACTGTCTTTGCGTAGCTTGTATATTGTTCCAATGAAAATTACTTACCGAACTGGTGCTTGATGAGACATCGTATTCATGATGTTTGTGCACAGGAGAACAAAACGCAGAAAGTGTCAGCGCAGACATTGTTATCAGTTTGTTGTGTATAATTTACTTAATTTATCAGTGACGGCCCAGCCCAGAAGAAAAACGCTGCTCTTTGAGGCACGATGAGTGCGACTCTGCTGGGTGGGGTTAGTGATTCCACGCCACACGTGATGGGAGAGGTTGGGGTTGTGACCTCCTTGATTGACATCCAGCCTTGGAACTTCAGGGATGAAGCCTGAAACGCCCAAGGCTGACTTTAGGAGCGACGTCATCTGGGGAGGCCCTACACCACTGAAAGTCAGGGCTTTGCTGAGCTGATGACCTCTCAGGCCCCAGGGCTGAGGGATCATCAGCCCAGCAAAATGTAGCTCAAGAGGCTGGCGCAAGCGCACTGGCGAATCGAATTTGCCTGCCTGACACCGACCTGTGACTGCTGCCTGACCCACACTGAGTGACGATTCCTTTAATAGATACACAGCAGGCAGTGTATCTGCATCTGTTTTATAGGTACCAGTCCTACAATCAAAATAGAGGCAGAAAACACAGAGGGCGCAGCCCCTGCGCCCTAAGGCAAGAACCGCCGCTGTTCCTACCCTTGCCCCATCCTATGTTCTACCATTCACTCCAAATCCCTTTCATACTCCACCGCTACTTCTCCCTTTCTCTTCCTTTCTTTTGCTATCCTTCATCTTCCTGATCCCACCCCATGCCTTCCCTTCACTCATGCCCCTTTGTCTTCCGTTCCCCTTTTATCTTTCCTAAGCTTTTCCCTTTTCCTCTCTGGCCTTTTCCTTTTACCCCTCCCATTCCAGCTTCATCAGTAGCCCAGTTTCCTTTCTGTCGACTGCCCTTTTCTCAATTCTTTACCCATTGCCAATTTATGGAAATCCCTTAACTACCATACTCCATCCATTCTTTCCCAAACCCTCTCTTTGTCTACCCACCCGTTCTCATCCCTGCCCTTTCCATTCCTTCCTCATCCCTTCCATAACATAATCCCTTTCGAATTCCTCCGCTCCATCCCCTCTCTTAACGTTTCCTACCCTTTCCTACCCTAACACCATACATTCTGTTCCATCCCCTCACCTTCCATCTTTCCTCCCAGTAGCTTCACAATTCCTATTGTATCCTCTTCTATTTCCTTTGTGTCCCATTCTCATCCCCACATCTCCCATCTTCTACCTATATCACTATTCCCTTTCATTTATGCTCCTTTCACTCACTTCTTTCTTAACACTATCGCATCCCATCCCTTTCTACCACCTCAGCATCACTTTCCCTATTTTCATTCTTAAACCCTGAAATCTCACTCGACAACACAGTTGATTACTTTCCATCTCCATTCTTTTTCTTTCTCATATTTACCTAGTACATACAACCCTTTCACCACACATCCCATATTTGTATCAATTCAATTTTTCTTGCCTTTTCTGTTCTTCAATTTCCTCAGTCCCCTTCTCCCCCCCTGGTTTCCTTCCCTTCTCTCCCTTTCTGTGTCCCTCTCCGTTTCCCATTCCCTTCCCTTTCCCTTTCCCCTTCCCTTCCCGTTTCCCTTTTCTTCCAATTTTTCCTTCACTTGCCTTCCTGTTTCCTTCTCCTTCCTTTCTATTTCCTCTTTCATTCCCTTGCTCTTTCCCTTCCATTCATTTTTTCCCTTTCATTCCATTCCTGTGCCCTTCCCTTTTCCTTCCTGTCTTCCTTTCATTGACTTCCCTTTCTGTTTGTCTTCCCCTCTCTTTAACCTTCTCTTCTCTCCCTGTTTCCCTTCTGTCCCCCTTTCCCTTCCCTTCCTGTTTCCCTTCTCTTCCTTTCTGTTCCCTTTCCTTCCTGTTAACCTCTCTTCTCTTTTCCCTTCCCACCTTTACTCTTTCTCTTCCTTTATCATTTTCTGTTTCACTTACCATTTCCTTTCCCTTCACTCCCTCTTTCTCTTTCTCTTCCCATTCCTGTTTCCTTTCCTTCCTATTTCCTTTCTCTTTCCTTTTCCCTTCCTCTTTCCATTCCCTTTTTCCTTCTCCCTTCTTTTGCCCTCCTGTTTTTCCTTCTCTTCCTTTTTTGCTTCCCTTCTGTTCAATTTCCCTTTGCACTTTCTCTTCCCATCCCCTTTTCCTTCGCTTCACTGTTCCCTTACTCTTTCCCTTCTCTTCCCCATAACTTCACCTCCCTTTTACCCCTTGCCTACTCTTCTCTTCCCATTTCACTTTTCTTTCCCCTTCCTGTATCCCTTCCTGCCCATACATTTCCTTCCCTCCTGTTTCCCTTCCCTTCCATTTCCCTTCTCATCCCGGCCCTTGCCTCCTGTTTCCCATCCCTTCCCTTCTGTTTTTGGAGAGGGGGAGGAGGAGTGGGAGGGGGATGGAAAGGGAAAGGGGAAGGAAAAAGACGAAGAGGGTAGGGGTAGGGGAAGAGGTAGAGGAAGGGGAATACGAGAGAAGGGAAAGATGAGGGAAGGTAAAGAGGAGGAAAGGAAAGAGGTGGAAAGGGAAAGAGGAGGGAAGGGCAACAGGAAGAAAGAGAAGGGCAACAAGAAGCATGGGGAGGGCAACAGGAAGGAAGGGAAAAGAAACAGAAGGGATGGGATTGGAAGGGAAGGGAAAAGACCCTCCTATTTCTCTTCCCTTCCTTCCTTTCCCTACTCTGATGTTCCTTTAACTCTCACCTGTCTTTTCTGCAGTAGCGATAAGATGAACACAATGCTAGATCCTAACTTCCCCACCCCACCACGACCACCCAACCTTGTCAAAGTATGTCATGGTAAGAGGGGGGAAGAGGGAAAGAAAAGGGAAGAAGAAACAACACCAGTCCCACGAAGCACTTTAGTAAGGTAGGTAGGGTCTCAGGTAACTTCTATGTGTTCCCTGTGTGTATAGAAACAGAACAGTATCCGTAATAGTAGGACTACTATGGATGAACTAAACAGTAAACTATAATCATGTATTGAGTTGTGTAATCCTTAACTACCTAGATGACTCCCCTTTTCCGAAATAAAGAAAAAATAACTGCATACACAGGTTTTGCATACAATCTATGGAGTTAAATAAAACAGAGGGCACCTATACTTGATATTCACCAATTCAATAACAAGTCTTATAGTGCTAACATAATGTATTACATAACCTACCTAAAAGCATTCTGTATTATGCTTTAGTAAGCCCCAATATGTAAATACCGATATCCAGCAATGGAACAAGTCATTTAACATAAAGGATAATGGAAAAAATAAAAAGCACAAAAATTAGTGAAGGGGTATCAAGCCTAAACATCAAGGCTTCACACAATTCATCAATATTCTAACATATGTTTTTTCCTTCATAGGTAATAACTAAGGCTGGCACAAAGAGAAACTGAGGAATCCTCGAATAGGAGAGCAGAAGTCAGATAAGTATTTCAGAGAAGTTATACAATAGTGCAAAATGCGAGTTACAGCCTGAGCAGATCAATAATTCTTGTCTCCTTTGTTTTAGCAGGTATGAGGAATGGGGTCCGATGCCAGGAACATCGCAAAGCCGAGGTCAGCCACCACTGGAACACCGCCGAACAAGACACCAACTCGAAGAACGTAGCGCTGCGTGACCTGGAAGCACAAGGTGAGTGTCAGCAGGACAGAGGTATGCACTCAGAGACTAGAACGTGAAGCGTCCTTGCGCCTGCTTTGCTTCGATGTATTCTGTCCCTGTCCTGCCCCCGCCACATACGAGGACAGGCACGGAGCTCTCCCTACAGTACACCTCCCTAAGAACACCCACTACAGGCTTGGGTTTAACAGGGTACCTCCTGTGAAACTGACGCAATAGACGAGGGGCAGGCACATGGCCAGCAGGCTCCCAAGTGTGATCCTTAGGCCCATAACCCTTCCAATGAACCAGGTATTGTAGTCTGCTTCTAACTGTCCTAGAATCCTCAATAGCTTCCACTTCACGATCAGGTTCACCATTCACCAACACCATCGGGGTTTGGCTGGCAATTGAGTATCAGGCATTTCAGGTTTTAACAAGGAGATATGGAAGACTGAATGGATCTTTAATGTGGAAGGAAGTTCCAGTTTCATAGCAACCGGTTGTATTACTTTATTGATTTTGTAAGGACCAATATAGCGGGGTTTAAATTTACGAGTACCCATGAGTGCTATATTCTGCGTAGATAACCATACCATGCCCACTGCCAGATACGCTGGACTGGAGCGACGATGAAGATCTGCATTTCTTTTGTACACAGCCTTAGCCCTATCAAGATTATCCTGAGCTGTTGTCTGTATGTCGTGCATATGGTTTACTAGTTCTTGGGCAGCATGGACAAAAGAAACACCAGGTGAGGACAAAAGCAAATAACGTGGATGAAACCCATAATTACAAAAAAAAGGAGAAACACCAATGGAAGAATATAAACCATTGTTAAAGGCAAATTCCGCTGCCCACAAAAACATATCCCAGTCTGAAGAGGAATGCAACAACTGACACCTCAAGTATTGTTCAAGGCATTGGTTCACGCTCTCTGTCTGACCATCTGTTTGTGGGTGACGGCCAGACAAAAGTCGAATGTCCATATGCAATAAGGTGCCTAACCCTTTCCAGAATTTATATATGAACTGAGGACCCCTATCTGAAACCACAACAGAGGGAAGACCATGTAAACGTACTATATGTTGTAGAAACAATATGGCCAATTCTTTAGCAGAGGGTAACTCTTTCGTAGGGATGAAGTGGTACATCTTAGTCAGCATATCAACCACTACTAAAATGACCATGTGTCCTTGTTTGGTCTTTGGCAATTCCACTATGAAATCCATGGAAATGGAATGCCAAGGACTGGGAGGAGTGGGCATTGGTGTCAATAAACCGGCAGATGCCTGATCACTGCTTTTGCGTTGTGCGCACACATTACATTTTTGTATATACCGTTTAGCATCAGCAGCCATTGTAGGCCACAAAAATTCTCTTCTAAGAAGATCAAGAGTTTTCTTGTATCCTGGGTGCCCTGTAAGCATATGTGTATGGCACATTCTAGAGTGTGCTGTTGTAGCGGTACTTTGGGAATAACAAAACCCCCTTGTATGTAAAGAAGGTTCTTTACTCTTTCCCCATTATGCCTTTGTTCCAGATTCACTACTTCCTTTGTTTGCTGGGCTTTTAATACCTCACTTGTAAATTTTTCTACTGAATGTAAGGCCCCTAAAATACGTTCTCCAGCTATAATAGAAGGATGATCACTAGGTGTATCCTGAATTTCATAGCTTAACCGTGACAATGCATCTGCTTTCCTGTGTTTCCTTTCTGCTTGAAATTGCATCACAAAATCGAACTCACTAAAGTACTGAGTCCAGCGCAGTTGTCTCATTGATAATGCACACACTGATTTTAAGAACTGCAAATTTCTGTGGTCAGTATGAACAATGACTGTATGTAAAGCTCCCAACAGGTACTGGCGCCATTCTTCTAATGCCTTCTTTATGGAAAGAAGTTCCTTGTCACCCACCGAATTATTTTGCTCTGTGGGATTTAACTTATGGGAATAAAAGGCAACGGGGTGTTAACACCCTGATTCTCTGACTCTTTGTGACAACATTCCCCCAGTGGCCACTTGAAAGGCGTCTGCTTAAAACTTTGAAGGGCTGTGATGGATCTGGATGTCTTAATATGGGAGCTTTGGTAAATGCATGTTTAACTTTTGAAATGCCTCTTCTGCTTCAGGGGTCCACTGAAAAGATGACTCCTTGCGTAGTAACTTAGTGATAGGAGATGCCAGGGCTGAAAAGTTGTCAATAAAACGTCTATAGAGGTTGGAAAAACTTAAAAAACTTTGCACTTCTGTCACTGATTGAGGTGACTGCCAATGGGTTATGGCTGATACTTTCTGTGGGTCCATTCTAATCCCTTCAGAAAATAATACGAAGCCCAACAAGGTGACCTTAGATGTCTGGAACTCACATTTGTCTAGTTTAGCACACAAATTATTGTCCCTCAGTTTCTCATGAACAGACCTGACATGCCTTGTATGTTCTCCCACAGAAGAGGAATACATCAAAATGCCATTGCTATAGGCAATAGTGAACACATCCAACAGTTCTCTCAATACCTCATTAATAAAAAATGAAAAAGCCGCAGGAACGTTACATAAACCAAAGGGCATAACTAAATATTAGTATAGCCCAAATTTTGTGCGAAAGGCGTTTTTCTACTCATTGCCTTCTTGAACCCTCACTAAATGATATGCTCAGGGAAGATAGAGCTTAGTGAAGATCTTCGTGTCTTTGACCTGATCTATCAAAGATTGGATTAAGGGAAATGAGTATCTGTTTTTAATGGTTATTTCGTTGAGCGCTCTATAGTCTTAACACCATCTTAGACCGCCTTCTCATTAGGGATAAAAAAAGAGGAGAGGAGGCAGGGGAGAAAGAAGGTCAAATAAACCCTATTCTCAACATTTCACCCAAATATTCCCTTAAATAAAGATTTTCTTTCTCGGGTCAATGCATATATCTACTGCAAGGTATTTGAGCTCCAGTAATTAAATCAATACAAAGTCATACGGCCTATGAGGTGGAAGAGAAGACGCCTTTTCTGTATCAACCACTTCTGCTAAATCCTGATAATTAGAGGGCAGGACTGGCACCATAGAGTCAGTAAGTACTGCTATTTCTTTTTTGGTTTAATTTCTTCTAAAGCAATGGGTGTTACAAAAAACAGAACGAAAAGACAAGGAGTGTCTACTCCAGTCAATATCAGGGTTGTGTTTAAACAACCACGTATTTCCAAAATGGCTTGAAATTGTGGTGATTGTATCAGATCAAAACTCACTGTTTCTTCATGGGAGTCATGTATGATGAGGATCAAGTTTCCAGTAGTTTGTGTTATGGGACCGGATTCTTCCATCAATGGTTTTCACTTCGTCTATATAGTTCTTAGTCAAAAATGGAATGTTCATTCGATTGGCCCAATGGATATCCCTGAAGTTCCCTTTAGCTCCTGAGTCTATCATAATCTGGACATTTGTTGACCGCTCACCCCACATGAGGCAGGATGCCACAAAAAAATGGTGATGAGTAAACAAAGGGTTTTCCTGTGTTGCAATTTGTGAGACCATTAACCCAGAACTACTCGAAGTTCTTGTCCCAACAGAATCCTGCCTTAGTCGTTTCCCTCCTCCTTTCGTCTTAGGGGTGTCACAGGACACATGCAAAAAATGTCCTTGCTTCCCACAATATAAGCACACATTTTTATCTCTGCCTCTCTTCTTCACTTAAAGGACCTCTTATGCTGCCTATCTGCATAGGCTCTGGTTCCTCAATAGGTTTTTCAATATCTGCTTTTTTCTCTTTAAACATCAATATCCCGTTTTCAGAGCATCCTCTTTCTCTGTGTCTTTCACTTAACCTATGATCCAATTTGACTCTGGAGGGTCATCTACTTGAGATATCATGTCCTTTAATTCATCCCTGAGTCCCCTATAAAAGAGACCATTAGTCTGTTAACACTAGATATGTATGTCATTAAATCCTTAGAACCTTGCTCGAGATTTAAGAGCTCTGTATCAACAGATTGTATGAAGGAATGTTGGTCGAATAATCTTCGCAACTCATCCTTAAAAGCAGTATAATCATAAAGTAGTGGGTCGCTGCGTTCGACCAAAAGTATTGACCACGTGGCAGCCATGCCACCTAAATAGGATAACACAAAAGCCTGTTCTGTGTGAAAGCATGCTGCCTTGCACCTAAAATTCAACTGACATTGATTAATAAAAGAGGCAAATTTCATGGGTTTCCCTGTAAAGTGTTCAGGAGGGGCCAAAGGTATAACAGGAGGAGTAGTGACTTGAATGATTGGAGGAGATCCCCCAGAAGCGGAGTCCATAGAGAATAGACGTCCTGTGGCCCCAGAGGTCCTAGTAGTAGTAGTAGGTATATTGCTCTGCTGCAAAGAATCTACCCTAAGAGTACGGACTTGCATCTCCTTTTGTAGGTTCCCAATCATATGGGCTATGTCAGCAAGGGTTATTTGGTGTTCTTCCATTTTGCTCAGGCAGATATTAAACGTGGGCTTCACGTTCTGTAACTCTCACCTGTCTTTTCTGCAGGAGCATTACGAAGAACCCAATGCTAGATCCCAACTTCCCCACCGCACCACGAACACCCAACTTTGTCAAAGTATGTTATGGTAAGAGGGAAGAAGGGGGTAAGGAAAGGGAAGAAGTAACAACACCTGTCCCACGAAGCAGTTCGGTATCTCTAGTTCAGATCAAGTGGGGAGAGTGGACTTTGGGACCATACAGCTATGTGATCATAACGACAATGTGTGAACCTGGATGGCATTCTCTTTAAATTGCCTTCTTAGCTTGACGCATATCAACACAGATGCATATAGCTCCTTCAGTTTCCTTTTTAGGCACTACCCCTATGGACGAAACCTATGGTGCCGTACCAGTAGATCGCTCAATGAAGTCATGCTTTAGTAATGTTTCAAGCTCTTTTTCAACAGCTTCTTATAAATGAAATGCAATTCAACAATGTCGCTGAGCAACAGCATGAATGTCCTAATTAATATGTAGTTCCACTTTCAATATCTTAAGTTTTCCTAGTCCACGAAACAACAATGGAAACTGATTCACTATTTCATGATGAACATTTATGTTGTAATTTACAGATATCAGTCCCATTTCAACAGCAGTCCTGAAACTGAGTAAACAGGCACTCGACAAAGTACCTTGAAGTAGGTGAATTGGTGATTGTACTTTTGTCTTTTTGTGCTTCATGTTTGCTACAAATGAACCTTGACTTTTAGGGGCATCAATGCAGCCCATGTATACACCTTAGTCTTCGACGGTGTGAGACAGAGCACTGGAGACAGTGCATTGTACTTCTCCCCAGGCATGAGGTTATCGACGTACCATTGTCTATGATAAAAGGTATGGAACAGTCATTCACCTTTAGTGTGATTTTAGGACAGTGTCTAAATGAATTTCGGTACTTCACTTGTTGATATCGCTTCAACTGCATTCTTCCTTGCATACGGCCAATCCAACATGCACACGTTTCTCTTTAATTAACTTTCGCTTGACAATGAAGTTGAAGAACTTTTGGACGAAGATTTAGACAAAGATCAACTTTGTTTAGTTTCCATTTGCCTCAACTGATATGGCCACTTTGCCTCATGAGAGTGAGCAGAATGTTGCTTCTGAAATGGTCGGGTGTCCATTTTGTCTTCTCGACGTGACACACTTAGTTTTTCCTTTGCTTTGCAAACTGTTACAAAAGCGTTCTCTTTCCCACAGCCCTTGCATACTTTTCCAATGGCAGGACATTTGCCTTCATGCGGAAAAGAAAAGTAGCATTGTAAGTACAGTTTCTTCTTTTTGGAGACATCACTTTGTGTCTATGCTTACTTTTCACACTCTAGGCTGATCACTTGGAGTTCCTCCGTTCTCCATGTCAGTAGCTTGTCGGTCTGCACGTTCTTTGTCCATTGCAGCTATAACAATGCACTCCAGAATGAGCATTTCTCTCTGCATTTGTTATTTGAATGAATCAGAAAGGTAACCATCTATGGCTCTGAGATGTATGGCTTCTTCATCACTGAATTCACTGAACTAACAATGGATTCAAGCTAGCCTGGCTGATACGGGGTGATGCACCGAAACCGTTCCCAGGATGCTTGCATTCCAGTCCAGGGAGGACCTGGCTAGGCAGTTTGGGCTAGACTTTTCCCATGAGGAGAAGACTGAAGACTAATTTGCATAAGGCTTGGTCCAAACTGGGGTGACGTGGCGAGCAAAATGACGATGGAATAAACCCAGATCTCTGACTGGGGGTGAGTGTTTGAAAAGTTTCAACACTCTGTCCATAATTTTGTGATGTTGCTATGTGCACCCTAAGTGTCTAAGGGTATGCCTAGACGTGGGTCCCTAACTAGCTGCGCCACTGGATTCAAGCAAGCCTGGCTGATGAGGGATGATACCCGAAACCGGTTCCAGAATGCTTGTTTCCAGTCAGGGAGGACCTGGCTTGGTGGCCGTTCGGGCTGGACTGTTTCCGTGGGGCGTATGGTCAAGACTGATTTACATATTACTGAGTCCAAATTGGCGTGATGTAGCGAGACAAAATATTGATGGATTAAACCAGGATTTCTGACTGGGGGGTGAGTGTTTGAAAATTTTCAACACTCCGTCCATCTTTTTATTTTCTGATGTTGCTATATGCACCCTAAGTGGCTAAGGGTATGCCTAGACATGGGTCCCTTGCTCGCTGCACCACTGGATGCAAGCTAGGCTTGAGGGATGATACTCCAAAATAGGTCCCAGGATGCTTGTTTCCATGACCTAGCTTGATAGTTCGGCCTGGACTGTTCCCATGGGGAGCAGGGTCAAGACTTATTTGCATGTGGCTGGGTCCAAACTGGGATGACGTGGCGAGTAAAATAACAATGGATTAACCCCGAATCTGTGACTAGAGGTGAGTGTTTGAAACATTTTAACATTCTGTCCATCATTTTATTTTGTGAAGTTGCTATGTGTGCCCTAAGTGGATAAGGGTATGCTTAGACATGGGTCCCTTGGACACTGCGCTACTGGATTCAAGCTAGCCTGGCTGATGAGGGGTGATACCCCAAAACCAGTCCCACAATACTTTTTTCCAGTCCAGGGAGGACCTAGCTTGGCAGTTCGAGCTGGACTGTTCCCATGGGGAGCAGGGTCAAGACTGATTTACATTTGGCTGGGGACAAACTGGGGTGACGTGGCGAGCAAAATAAAGATGGATTAAACCCAGATCTGTGACTGGAGGGGAGTGTTTGAAAAGTTTCAACACTCCGTCCAACAGTTATTTTTTGTGATGTTGCTATGCGCGTCCAAAGTGGCTAAGGGTATGCCTAGACAAGGGTCGTTTGCTCTCTGCGAGACTGGATTCAAGCTAGCCTGGCTGATTAGAGGTGATACCTCAAAATCAGTCTCAGGATGCCTATTTCCAGTCCAGGGAGGACCTAGCTTGGCAGTTCGGCTGGACTGTTCCCATGGGGAGTAGGTTGAAGACTGATTTGCATATGGCTGAGTCCAAACTGGGGTGACGTAGCAAGCAAAATATCGATGGATTAAGCCAGGATTTCTGACCGGGGGTGAGTGTTTGAAAAGTTTCAACACTTACTCCATCATTTTATTTCCTGATGTTGCTATGTGCACCCTAAGTGGCTAAGACCTCAGTCCCTTGCTCGCTGCACCACTGGTTGCAAGCTAGCCTGGCTGATGAGGGATGATACCCTGAAAAAGGTCCCAGGATGCTTGATTCCAATCCAGGGAGGACCTGGCATGGAACTTTGGGCTGGGGTAAACTGGGTTGATGTGGCGAGAAAAATAACAGTGTATAAAACCCAGATCTCTGACTGGGGGTGAGTGTTTGAAAAGTTTCAATACTCTATCCATCATTTTATTTTGTGAAGTTGCTATGTGCGCCCTAAGTGGATAAGGGTAGGCCTAGATGTGGATCCCTTGCTCGCTGCACCACTGGATTCTAGCTAGCCTGGCTGATATGGGGTGATACCCCGAAACCTGTCCCGGAATACTTGTTTCCAGTCCAGGGAGGGCCTAGCTTGGCAGTTCGGGCTGGACAGTTCCCATGGGGAGCAGGGTGAAGACTGATTTACCTATGACTGGGTCCAGAACTGGGGTGACGTGACGAGCAAAATAAAGATGGATTAAACCCAGAGCTATAACTGGAGGTGAGTGTTTGAAAAGTTTCAACACTCCGTCCTTCATTTTTTTTTAGTGATGTTTCTATGCGCATCCAAAGTGGCTAAGGGTATGCCTAGACAAGGGTCGTTTTGCTCTCTGCGCGACTGGAATCAAGCTAACCTGGCTAATTAGAGGTGATACCCCAAAACCAGTCTCAGGATGCCTATTTCCAGTCCAGGGAGGACGTAGCTTGGCTGTTCGGCTGGACTGTTCCCATGGGGAGTACGGTGAAGACTGAGTTCAAAATGGGGTGACGTAGCAAGCAAAATATCAATGGATTTAGCCAGGATTTATGACCGGGGGTGAGTGTTTAAAACGTTTCAACACTTCGTCCATAATTTAATTTCCTGATGTTGCTATGTGCAACCTAAGTGGCTAAGGGTATGCCTAGACATGGGTCCAATGCTCGCTGCGCCACTGGATGCAAGGTAGCCTGGCTGATGAGTGATGATACCCTGAAATAGGTCCCAGGATGCTTGTTTCCAGTCCATGGAGGACCTGGCTTAGCACTTAGGGCTAGGGTAAACTGGGGTGATGTGGCGAGAAAAATAACAGTGAATAAAACCCAGATCTCTGACTGGGGGTCAGTGTTTGACAGTTTTCAACACTGTCCATCATTATTTTTTGTGAAGTTGCTATGTGCGCCCTAAGTGGATAAGAGTATTCCTAGACGTGGGTCCCTTGCTCGCTGCACCCCTGGTTTCAAGCTAGCCTGGCTGATGAGGGGTGATACCCCGAAACCAGTCCCAGAATACTTGTTTCCAGTCCAGGGAGGACCTGGCTTGGCAGTTTGGGCTGGACTGTTTCCATGGGGAGCAGGGTCAAGACTGATTTGCATATGGCTTGGTCCAAACTGGGGTGACGTAGCAAGCAAAATATCGATGGATTAAGCCAGGATTTCTGACTGGGGGTGAGTGTTTGAAAAGTTTCAACACTTCGTCCATCATCTTATTTCCTGATGTTGCTATGTGCACCCTAAGTGGCTAAGAGTATGCCTAGACTTTGGTCCCTTGCTCGCTGCACCGCTGGATTCAAGCTAGCCTGGCTGATGAGGGATGATACCCAAAAATAGGTCCCAGGATGCATGTTTCCTGTCTAGGGAGGACCTGGCTTGGCACTTCGGGCTGGGGTAAACTGGGGTGATGTGGCTAGAAAAATAACAGTGTATAAAACCCAGATCTCTGACTTCAGGTGAGTGTTTGAAAAGTTTCTACACTCTGTCCATCATTTTATTTTGTGAAGTTGCTATGTGCACCCTAAGTGGATAAGGGTATGCAAAGACGTGGGTCCCTCGCTCGCTGCACCACTGGATTCAATTTAGCCTGGCTGATGAGGGGTGATACCCCGAAACCAGTCCCAGAATACTTGTTTCCAGTCCAGGGAGGACCTAGTTGGCAGTTCGGGCTGTACTGTTCCCATAGGGAGCAGGGTCAAGACTGATTTACATATGGCTGGGTCCAGAACTGGGGTGACGTGGCGAGCAAAATAAAGATGGATTAAACCCAGATCTTTAACTGGATGAGTGTTTGAAAAGTTTGAAAACTCCGTCCTTCAGTTTTTTTTTGTGATGTTGCTATGCGTATCCAAAGTGGCTAAGGGTATGCCTAGACAAGGGTCGTTTGCTCTCTGCGCGACTGGAATCAAGCTAACCTGGCTAATTAGAGGTGATACCCCAAAACCAGTCTCAGGATGCCTATTTCCAGTCCAGGGAGGACGTAGCTTGGCCGTTCGGCTGGACTGTTCCCATGGGGAGTAGGGTGAAGACTGATTCAAAATGGGGTGACGTAGCAAGCAAAATATCATTGGATTTAGCCAGGATTTCTGACCGGGGGTGAGTGTTTAAAAAGTTTCAACACTTACTCCATCATTTTATTTTCTGATGTTGCTATGTGCACCCTAAGTGGCTAAGGGTATTCCTAGACCTGGGTCCCTTGCTCGCTGCACCACTGGATTCAAGCTAGCCTGGCTGATGAGGGATGATACCCCAAAAAAGGTCCCAGGATGCATGTTTCCTGTCCAGGGAGGACCTGGCTTGGCACTTCGGGCTGGGGTAAACTGGGGTGATGTGGCTAGAAAAATAACAGTGTATAAAACCCAGATCTCTGACTTGGGGTGAGTGTTTGAAAAGTTTCCACACTCTGTCCATCATTTTATTTTGTGAAGTTGCTATGTGCACCCTAAGTGGATAAGGGTATGCATAGACGTGGGTCCCTCGCTCGCTGCACCACTGGATTCAAGCTAGCCTGGCTGATGAGGGGTGATACCCCGAAACCAATCCCAGAATACTTGTTTCCAGTCCAGGGAGGACCTAGCTTGGCAGTTCGGGCTGTACTGTTCCCATGGGGAGCAGGGTCAATACTGATTTACATTTGGCTGGGGACAAACTGGGGTGACGTGGCGAGCAAAATAAAGATGGATTAAACCCAGATCTGTGACTGGAGGGGAGTGTTTGAAAAGTTTCAACACTCCGTCCAACAGTTATTTTTTGTGATGTTGCTATGCGCGTCCAAAGTGGCTAAGGGTATGCCTAGACAAGGGTCGTTTGCTCTCTGCGAGACTGGATTCAAGCTAGCCTGGCTGATTAGAGGTGATACCTCAAAATCAGTCTCAGGATGCCTATTTCCAGTCCAGGGAGGACCTAGCTTGGCAGTTCGGCTGGACTGTTCCCATGGGGAGTAGGTTGAAGACTGATTTGCATATGGCTGAGTCCAAACTGGGGTGACGTAGCAAGCAAAATATCGATGGATTAAGCCAGGATTTCTGACCGGGGGTGAGTGTTTGAAAAGTTTCAACACTTACTCCATCATTTTATTTCCTGATGTTGCTATGTGCACCCTAAGTGGCTAAGGGTATGCCTAGACCTCAGTCCCTTGCTCGCTGCACCACTGGTTGCAAGCTAGCCTGGCTGATGAGGGATGATACCCTGAAAAAGGTCCCAGGATGCTTATTTCCAGTCCAGGGAGGACCTGGCATGGAACTTTGGGCTGGGGTAAACTGGGTTGATGTGGCGAGAAAAATAACAGTGTATAAAACCCAGATCTCTGACTGGGGGTGAGTGTTTGAAAAGTTTCAATACTCTATCCATCATTTTATTTTGTGAAGTTGCTATGTTCGCCCTAAGTGGATAAGGCTAGGCCTAGACGTGGGTCCATTGCTCGCTGCACCACTGGATTCAAGCTAGCCTGGCTGATATGGGGTGATACCCCGAAACCAGTCCCGGAATACTTGTTTCCAGTCCAGGGAGGGCGTAGCTTGGCAGTTCGGGCTGGACTGTTCCCATGGGGAGCAGGGTGAAGACTGATTTACATATGACTGGGTCCAGAACTGTGGTGACGTGACGAGCAAAATAAAGATGGATTAAACCCAGATCTATAACTGGAGGTGAGTGTTTGAAAAGTTTGAAAACTCCGTCCTTCAGTTTTTTTTAGTGATGTTGCTATGCGTATCCAAAGTGGCTAAGGGTATGCCTAGACAAGGGTCGTTTGCTCTCTGCGCGACTGGAATCAAGCTAACCTGGCTAATTAGAGGTGATACCCCAAAACCAGTCTCAGGATGCCTATTTCCAGTCCAGGGAGGACGTAGCTTGGCTGTTCGGCTGGACTGTTCCCATGGGGAGTACGGTGAAGACTGATTCAAAATGGGGTGACGTAGCAAGCAAAATATCAATGGATTTAGCCAGGATTTATGACCGGGGGTGAGTGTTTAAAAAGTTTCAACACTTACTCCATCATTTTATTTTCTGATGTTGCTATGTGCACCCTAAGTGGCTAAGCTTATTCCTAGACCTGGGTCCCTTGCTCGCTGCACCACTGGTTGCAAGCTAGCCTGGCTGATAAGGGATGATACCCTGAAATAGGTCTCAGGATGGTTGTTTCCAGTCCAGGGAGGACCTGGCTTGGCACTTCGGGCTGTGGTAAACTGGGGTGATGTGGCGACAAAAATAACAGTGTATAAAACCCCGATCTCTAACTAGGGGTGAGTGTTTGAAAAGTTTCAATACTCTATCCATCATTTTATTTTGTGAAGTTGCTATGTGCGCCCTAAGTGGATAAGGGTAGGCCTAGACGTGGGTCCCTTGGTCGCTGCACCACTGGATTTATGCTAGCCTGGCTGATATGGGGTGATACCCTGAAATTAGTCCCAGAATACTTGTTTCCAGTCCAGGGAGGACCTAGCTTGGCAGTTCGGGCTGGACTGTTCCCATGGGGAGCAGGGTCAAGACTGATTTGCATGTGGCTGGGTGCAAACTGGGATGACGTGGCGAGTGAAATAACAATGGATTAACCCCAGATCTGTGACTGGAGGTGAGTGTTTGAAACATTTTAACACTCTGTCCATCATTTTATTTTGTGAAGTTGCTATGTGTGCCCTAAGTGGATAAGGGTATGCTTAGACGTGGGTCCCTTGGACACTGCGCTACTGGATTCAAGCTAGCCTGGCTGATGAGGGGTGTTACCCCGAAACCAGTCCCAGAATACCTTTTTCCAGTCCAGGGAGGACCTAGCTTGGCAGTTCGGGCTGGACTGTTCCCATGGGGAGCAGGGTCAAGACTGATTTACATTTGGCTGGGGACAAACTGGGGTGACGTGGTGAGCAAAATAAAGATGGATTAAACCCAGATCTGTGACTGGAGGGGAGTGTTTGAAAAGTTTCAACTCTCCGTCCATCAGTTTTTTTTGTGATGTTGCTATGCGCGTCCAAAGTGGTTAAGGGTATGCCTAGACAAGGGTCGTTTGCTCTCTGCGAGACTGGATTCAAGCTAGCCTGGCTGATTAGAGGTGATACCTCAAAATCAGTCTCAGGATGCCTATTTCCAGTCGAGGGAGGACCTAGCTTGGCAGTTCGACTGGACTGTTCCCATGGGGAGTAGGTTGAAGACTGATTTGCATATGGCTGAGTCCAAACTGGGGTGACGTAGCAAGCAAAATATCGATGGATTAAGCCAGGATTTCAGACTGGGGGTGAGTGTTTGAAAAGTTTCAATACTCTATCCATCATTTTATTTTGTGAAGTTGCTATGTTCGCCCTAAGTGGATAAGGTTAGGCCTAGACCTGGGTCCCTTGCTCGCTGCACCACTGGATTCAAGCTAGCCTGGCTACTGAGGGATGATACCCAGAAATAGGTCCCAGGATGCATGTTTCCTGTCCAGGGAGGACCTGGCTCGGCTCTTCGGGCTGGGGTAAACTGGTGTGATGTGGCGAGAAAAATAACAGTGTTTAAAACCCAGATTTCTGACTAGGGGTGAGTGTTTGAAAAGTTTCAATACTCTATCCATCATTTTATTTTGTGAAGTTGCTATGTTCACCCTAAGTGGATAAGGTTAGGCCTAGACGTGGGTCCCTTGCTCACTGCACCACTGGATTCAAACTAGCCTGGCTGATATGGGGTGAAACCCCGAAACCAGTCCCAGAATACTTGTTTCCAGTCCAGGGAGGACCTAGCTTGGCTGTTTGGGCTGGAGTGTTCCCATGGGGACCAGGGTCAAGACTGATTTACATATGGCTGGGTCCAGAACTTTGGTGACGTGGCGAGCAAAATAAAAATGGATTAAACCCAGATCTTTAACTGGAGGTGTGTGTTTGAAAAGTTTCAACACTCCGTCCTTCAGTTTTTTTTAGTCATGTTGCTATGCACATCCAAAGTGGCTAAGGGTATGCCTAGACAAGGGTCGTTTGCTCTCTGCGCGACTGGAATCAAGCTAGCCTGGCTGATTAGAGGTGATACCCCAAAACCAGTCTCAGGATGCCTATTTCCAGTCCAGGGAGGATGTAGCTTGGCAGTTCGGCTGAACTGTTCCCATGGGGAGTAGGGTGAAGACTGATTCAAAATGGGGTGACGTAGCAAGCAAAATATCGATGGATTTAGCCAGGATTACTGACCAGGGGTGAGTGTTTGAAAAGTTTCAACACTTACTCCATCATTTTATTTTCTGATGTTGCTATGTGCACCCTAAGTGGCTAAGGGTATGCCTAGACCTGGGTCCCTTGCTCTCTGCACCACTGGTTGCAAGCTAGCCTGGCTGATAAGGGATGATACCCTGAAACTAGTCCCAGAATACTTGTTTCCAGTCCAGGGAGGACCTAGCTTGGCAGTTTGGGCTGGACTGTTTCCATGGGGTGCAGGGTCAAGACTATTTTACATATGGCTGGGTCCAAACTGGTGTGACGTACCAGGGAAAATAACGATGGATTAAACCCTAATCTGTGACTGAAGGTGAGTGTTTGAAAAGTTTCAACACTCCGTCCTTCATTTCTTTTTAGTGATGTTGCTATGTGCGTCCAAACTGGCTAAGGGTATGCCTAGACAAGGGCCATTTGCTCTCTGCGTGACTGTAATCAAGCTAGCCTGGCTAATTAGAGGTGATACCCCAAAACCAGTCTCAGGATGCCAATTTCCAGTCCAGGGAGGACCTAGCTTGGCAGTTCGGCTAGACTGTTCCCATGGGTAGTAGGGTGAAGACTGATTTGCATATGGCTGAGTCCAAACTGGGGTGACGTACAAGCAAAATATCGATGGATTAAGCCAGGATTTCTGACTGGGGGCTGAGAGTTTGAAAGGCTTCAACACTTCGTCCATCATTTTATTTCCTGATCTTGCTATGTGCACCCCAAGTGGCTAAGGGCATGCATAGACATGGGTCTAATGCTCACTGTGCCACTAGATGCAAGGTAGCCTGGCTGATTGTATTGTATTGTATTGTAATTGCATTTATATAGCGCTTACTACCCCTGACGAGGCGTCGAAGCGCTTTTCGGCGAGTAGCACGCTACTCCGGGACCCATAGAGGATTAGTGTTGAATTAGTATAGTGAAACATGCAAGTACATTTTAAGTGGTGGATAGGTTAGTCAGTTATTTGGATTTGGAATGATAGCAGAAGGATAGAGGAGGAAAAAAGGTTTGTATTTTTATAGCGCTTGTTACCCCTGATGGGGTGTTGAAGCACGCTACTCCGGAAGCCCATAAAGGATTAGTGGTGAATTCATATGGTGAAATATGAAAGTAATTTCAGTGGTGGATATTAGTCAGTTATTTGGAGTGAGAAGGATAGCGGAGGGATAAAAAGGGAAGAAAGGTTTGCATTCATATAGCACTTGTTACCCCTGATGGGTGTTGAAGCGCTTTTCTGGCGAGTAGCACGCCACTCCGGAACCCATTAAGGATTAGTGTTGAAAATTAGTATAGTAAAATATGAAGTAATTTGAGTAGTGGATATGTTATTCAGTTATTTGGGTAGAGAAGGGTAGGTGGCGGGATAGAAGAGGGAAAGAGGTTTGTATTTATCTAGCGCTTGCTACCCCTGATGGGGTTTTGAAGCGCAAGTAGCACGCTGCTCTGGAACCCATAAGTATTAGTGTTGAATTAGTATGGTGAAACATGAAAGTAATTTTAGTGGTGGATATGTTAGTCAGTTATTTGGATTGAGAAGGGTTGGGGAGGGTTTAAAAGGGAAAAGGTTTGCATTTATATAGCGCTTGTAACCCTGATGGGGTGTTGAGACGCTTTATTGGCGAGTAGCACGCTACTCTGGAACCCATAAAGGATTAGTGGTGAATTAGTATAGTTGAATATGGAATTTGAGAAGTGAACATGTTAGTCTGTTCATTTTGATTGAAAAGGATAGTGGAGGGATAAAAGAGTGAAGGATTGCTTTTTGTTGTTGTTTTTTTATCTTTTTTTAGGTCTTAGCAGTAGGAGGAGGCTTTTGGATGAGTAACAAGCATTTGCAATGCAATAGGTCTCGCATTTACGCGAGTTTGACCTATTGGCATTGTAAATGACAATGGCTTTTATTATGTTTCAAAACCAAAACATAAATAAAAGGCAATGTCATTTACAATAAAATAGCTCAAACTCTCGCATTATTAAAGTTTGAGCTATTGGTGTTGCATTATTTAGCAATGCCAATAGCTCAAACTTTAATAATGCGAGACCTATTGCATTGCAAATGCTTGTTTTAATATGCGTATATTGCAAGCATATCCCACAAAAAATAAGAGAAGCAGAAAAACATGCCTCTGACTAAACAATAAAATAATTAACCACCACATATAATTTTAATATAACAGTGAGAGTGTTCCATGGCAGGCAGGTTTACTTGGAGCAGGTACAGAAACCTTTTTTAGTTTTAATGCACATGGCAGGAAAAATTTTCGTAGTGATGCGAATATAATGCACTTTTGACTTGGAATTACTGTAACTGAAGACGTATTGGATGAATACGCAAGGATGACTAAAAAATAAACGAGAGTTTGAGCTATTGGCATTGTAAATGATAATGCCATTTATTTATGTGTTGGTTTTCAAAACAGATAAAAAAGGCATTGTCATTAACAATGCCAATAGCTTAAACCTTCGCAAATGCGAGACCTATTGCATTGCAAATGCTTGTTTTGTAAGCTGCTGTCACTGATGGGGTGGGGGAGAGGCAGCGATACCTCCAACGAAGCACAGTGGATTGCATTTATATGCTTGTAGCATACAATATTGGAAGTATAAAATGTAGGGGAAAGCATGTATGATGTGTGACATCACCTGGACATGTGGATGGATCAGTGGTCCTTGTCTGATGTTAGTAGTAACCAATCAGGTAAACACTGTGGGGCCTCGCTAAACATTAGTAAAGCACAACTAGCATGCTAATACTCTATAATATACATTAGTGGCGTGACACAAAATGATGCCCCGCCTTGCAGAATGTAATGAGGGACCACGGAGTCTCCCATATCTCCCAGATATTCATTACCTTTGGCTTGAATGGGAGTCCTTGAAGGGTTAGGGGCCACCCTTCCAGCAGGGGCCTGCGCTGCGCCTCTGACACCCACGCACACATAAATTGATGGGCTTCTTGCCCTGCGCTTGGTGTGAGACCCCTAATATTTTTCCTAGGTGGTCCACCCCACAAATTAGCAAAGGCCTAAGTCAGACAAAGGGTCCCAAAGCCCACATCCCAGAGACCTGGGGAAAATCGGCACACCCCACTTTTTGGAGGCACATCGGGGTTGACATCTCAATCAATCATTTCATCCTCCTCCAGTTGAACCAAGAGCTGAACTTGCTTTATGGAAACAAGAGAGCTCTGAGACAGAGATGGTAGAAAACTTCAAAGCGGGTAATGCACGCCTCCGCCAGCGCACCCTCGCTGGTTCGAATTTGAGAGAATCAGAAACAATACAATTAATTTCATGTGTCTATTCCGTGGCACTCATCCAAGTTTTTTTGCTTTTTTTAAAGAAGAAATACGTCCGCACATTTGGCGGTTGGGCCCCGCAGACAGTTTGGGAGTGGGTGTTGAGCTGCTGGGCCTGGCTTCCAAAGGCCGCGCTAGAATTCCAGGTTGACCCCTTCCATGCACGTATGGTTAGCATGTGGATTTATGGGCTCGCTGAACAGGGCTCGGGTATAGCTCCATGTGCAAATATTTACAGACTGCCTGCCAGCGCTGGCCTTTCTGCGATGGGAAGGGAGGAGGCCGAAAGTGTAAGTATAGATGTCTGTTTCACGTCTGCTTTCAGGCCCCCAAGACAACTTTAGAAGGAAAGAAACGTCGTGGTTTTTTCAAAGACATGTTTCTTAGTGGCAATATGTAAAAAAAAAAGAAAAGGTAACTGGTGTAAAAAGCCAGACATTAATAGCGCCGTTTGACGAAAGTAAAATGTGTATGCCGCACAATGATTGCAGTCCACTCTCTAGCTCCTCCCCTTGCCCACGGCTTGGCGGGCCTTACGAGGAGAAACGAACCATATTTCCAATGTGCTGGGAGAAAACTATCATTTCAGGGGCATTGGTGTGCTAATTTAAAAAACAGATATCCCTACTTTGGATGGATCAGCCATGCCATGGCGGATATCCAGAATTGTTAATTTTCTACAAATTTGCCCCTGTCATTGCAGCAGAGCACTTTCAGTGAAAAATCTCAGCCGCTCTTGAGGCAAACTCTACCTTTGGCTGGTGGGCTTCTGCTGAGGCAGTGCCTCCGATGCCCCAATCTCAGCACTGTCCACCCATATTCAGGTTTCCTTTCATAATAAAAAAAAAAAAAAAAACTATATATTTTTAAATGTTACCATACGTGAGCGCCACAGTTAAGCTCCTCCCAGGTGATCAAGTTCAACTATCTGCAAATGTCAGGCGTGCAAGCTTGCACATTCACCACAGACCAGAACAAGCGGCAGTGAAAGCGATCGCGAAAGCGATCGCTACTGTTAAAAAAAAAAAAACACGCACGCGAGTGGTGCGCGCGCACCACAGCGAGCCATCTGGTTTCTATTATCGCGCCCGTGTCTGGGCACGATAATTGAAACCAAAACAAAGAAAGGAGTATAACTCAAAGACAGGTTGGTGAGTGAGGGGTCTTCTTAGAAAAGGATAATTTCCTTGTTTTGTGCCTCTGTCCCAACACCATATAGACAGTTCTCTGTCTTTGAGTTATACTCCTTTCTTTGTTTTGATTACTTAATTCTAAGGGGACCAGGAGTATTCTCCCCCCTATTTGGGCAAATCCCTTTCTCTCCTTTTTGTTTTGTACGATAATTGAAACCACATGGCCTATTGGTGTCTATTACGCGCACCAAGCGCGTAATAGACACCAATAGGCCATGGGCGGAGCAATGCGCCCGCCTTTGGCCAATTGCGTGCAGTCTTTTATAAAAAGACGCACGAAAAGGCCAATGGAGGAGCACAAAAGGAATCGCACACGCACGAGCGTGTGCGATTCCTAGGTCAGTGCTGAATCCCCGTTTTCTAGATACTAAATGTCTCGCGCTGCGCGAGCACTGCTGCGCAGTGCAACGCTAGGTGCGAGACCTAAAAAGGAGTTTTGGAGGGGAGGAGTCAGAGGGAAGAGTTTAGAAAGGTTTGATTTAGGGGATCGGTATAGTAAAAGAGGTGTCAGATGATGCAAGGAGGGGTAGAGTAGGAGAGAGTCTAGAAAGGGTTATTTGGGGGATCATAGTAGTGGTATGGGGTTCGGGATAAATGAGAGTGTGGATGTAGAGTATATATTGATAAATGTATAGGATGAGAGATAGGGTAGTGCATTGGAAAGAGTAGTAGAAAGAAGTTTAAGATGAGTCAGAAGGTTGGGCTAGAAGATATATTGAGAGAAGTATAGGCTGAGAAATAGGGTAGTGCCTTGGAAATGCTAAATTAGAAGAAAGTGATAAATATATAGATCCATAAGTACACTGAAAGTATATAGATACATAAAGGAGGTAAGTATATGTAGATTAAAGATATTGATAGAGGCACAGGATGAGAAATAGGGTAGTGCATTGGATATGCTTTTTCAGGAGAAAAGTAACAGAGACACAGATCCAAGTACATGGAAGGTACATAGATGCACAATGGAAGTAAGTACATGTAGACCAAAGATGATTTTTATTTATTTATTTATTTATCATTATTATTATTATTTTTTTCTCTCAACAACATAATTATTCTACATGTTTATACAAAGCAATACACAAAGATAGGTACATGTCTATAGTGAAAATAAATGCTTATATACAGAGGGATATGCTGTAAATTTCTGTTTGCGTATGGTGTTTATGTGGGGAAGAGCCAATTCTTGAGTAGTTTTCTGAAGATAAGGTGGTTGTCGGTGGATCTTATGTTGGGGGTAAAGAGTTCCATAGTTTGGCTGCTTGAACAGAGAAGGATGTGCCACCCATGGTTTTTTTCTTGTATCTTAGGATTTTGAGGCGAGATGCTCCTTTAGAGTGGAGGTTCCTCTGTTGAATGTGTTTGGTGATTTTATTCCTGATGAAGAGCGGTCCCATTCCATGTATTGCTTTGTGGGTGATACAAAGCAGCTTGAACATGGATCTTCTGGCAACCGGTAACCAATGCAGGGCTTTCAAGGCAGGGGAGATGTGGTCTCGCGGTTTGATATGTAGAGTAGTCTGGCAGCCGAGTTCTGAATCCGTTGTAGTCTTTTCATGGTTGTTAAAGGTGATCCGTGGTAGAGGCTATTGGCGTAATCGAGTTTGGACAGAACAAGGGAGATGGTAGCTTGGACCTTGTGCGGAAATCCCAAATGAGGGAAAATTCGTTGCAGCGTTTTTATAGTGACAAAGCTTGATCTTGCTAGTTTGTCCACTTGGGCATTCATCGACAGCTTGGAGTCCATGGTCATTCCGAGGTTTCTTACTTCCTTTGATACTTTAGGTGGTGATCCCAATTCATTAGGCCATGCGGCAAGCGGGTTGTAATGTTTCCAATCGCCACACGTGAGTATTTCCGTTTTGAAGTATTCAATTTGAGATGGCTCCAAGTCATCCACTGATCCACGCCTCTGAGACAGCTGAAAATTGGTGATTTTCCAATGTCTTTGGGGCATTCCAGTTGAAGGAGTATTTGCGTGTCATCTGCATAGTTATAGCACATGAGGTGAAATTGATTGATCAGTACTGGTAATGACTTCATGTAAATGTTGAAAAGCATGGGCGAGATGATAGAACCTTGAGGGACCCCTGCTTTTGTGGAGTACGGTTTGGACGAGAAAGGTGGGGTATGGATGACATTAGTTCTGTTTCGAAGGTAGGACGCGATCCAGTCTAGAGCAGTTCCCTCTATGCCGGCTTCATAGAGTCTTTGTTTCAGAGTGTTATGGTCAACCGTGTCAAAGGCAGCCGAGGGGTCCAAGAGGAGTAGCACAGCAACCCCGTTGCAGTCAACTGTATTCTTCAGGTCATCCCAGATGGCAAGGAGGTCAGATTCAGTGCCTCTTCCCGGACGGAATCCTCTTTGGAAGTCTGAAAGTATGTCATTCTCTTCAATGAATTGTGACATCTGGGCGAACGCTGCTCTTTCTATCAGTTTGCCCAGGAAAGGTCCATTTGTAATGGGTCTGTAGTTGTCAGGGTTCAGCGGTTCCAAGTTTGTTTTCTTCAGTAAAGGGCGTATGTGTAATTTTTTGAGTTCTTCTGGAAATATTCCGGTAGTGAAGGAATCGTTGATGATTCTTCTTACTGGAGTGGCAGCAGAGGTTCTTAAAATAATTGTCTTGAACGTTTGTGGTGGACAGGGGTCAGAAGGGCTGCCGGCAGGCCTGCTTGCTTTGACCAGGTCCATAAATTCATCGTGTGAGATGTGTTGGAAGGAACGGAGAGGCTTGGTTAGAGTATTCTTGGATTGTTGTTTTGTACAAGGGTTAGTGCTGGTGCTTTGTTTCTGTTTTAAGTACGAGTCCAACGTGTCTGCTTTGTCCGTGTAATGATTTGCCAGTTTGTCTGTGAAATCTTGAGTAACAGGATGAGTTCCTTCTAGGCAATTTGGTTTGCCAAATTCATTGAGTATTTTATAGAATTCTTTATTTGCACTTTTAGCGTTTTGAATTCTGTCTGAATAGTACCTTTTCTTAGCTTTTTTGATAGCCGACTTGTATAATCTGTTAATTTTTTGTAGGTGAAGTTTGTCTTGTTTGGCGTTTGTTTTGAGCCAGGTACGTTGCAGCTTTCTAATTTGTTGTTATATGTCTTTTATTTCTATGTTTCTCCAAGGTGCTTTTTTTTCTTTTGTTCTGTTGTGTGGTTTTGAGTGGTATCAGGATGTCAAAAGCTTCTTGTAGCCACTCATATAGTTTTTTAACAGAATTTATTGTTTCCAGATTTGTACTTGATGTTAGTTGTGTTTCTAAGTGTTCCAAATTGAGTTTGTTCCACGGCCGATAGGTGGATGGATGTAAGGTAGTTTTAGGTGAGTCGCTTAGTGTTGTTTTATGTTGGAAAGCAAGTAAGTGGTGGTCTGACCATGTGATTGGAGTTATAGTTTGAAAGGTAACTAGTTCAGTATTAGCAAAAATGACATCTAGGATATGTCCAGCGGTGTGTGTCGGTTTGTGGACAATCTGATGCAGGTTCAGTGCGTCTAGGCCAGTGATTATTGTTTTTGGATGGGTCATATTGGGTGTGTCAAACCAAATGTTGAGGTCACCCAGAACGCATAGGTTGAAGTGTATTGTTATCAGGTTTGAAACTGTGTCTAGAAGTGCGTCTGGGAATGTCGCCTTGCTAGGTGGAGGTCTGTAAAGGAGCAGGAAGTTACAGGAGGAAGACGGTGTAGGATTGCATCTTGTTAGAAGAGCCTCACAATTCTTTATGGAGATGTCGTCAATTTTAGTGATATGTATTGTTTGCCTGAATACAACAGCTAGACCACCTCCTTTTTTGGCTATACGATTTTGGGTGATTGTTTGATAGCCTAGAGGAATGGCTTCATGCAGGACTGGAGCCATATCCTCTCCCAACCATGATTCGGTTATGAATAGTATGTCTGGTTTTGCATCTGTGAGAAGGTCGTAGATGTGATGCTTGTTTTTAGAGAGGGATCGATCATTTATTAGTAGACAGTTTAGAGAGTGGCCTTTGGTGATAGTGAGACTTTGTTTTGTAGAAGAGTGATCAGTATTGTGTGGGTTTGTAGCAGGTGTGTTTTTAGAGCTGGCTTTAGCTGTATTAGGATAGCAATCGTGTAGCTGTTCTGTATCATGTTCCTCATCCAGCATGCTAAGAAGGCATTTTGATGGGTCTGCGTGTGTATGTGGTGGAGATGGTGTTTGAGAGTGAGTTGGAGTGCTGTGTTGTTTTCGTGGTGTAACATTGTTGTGAAGTAGACATGGGGAAGCGAAGTTGTGAGGTATGGCATGTTGCTTATATTGTTTGCGTGTGTTTAATGCGGAAGGTGTATGAGTCAGGGGTGGTGGTGCTGCATGTGGGTTATGTAGTAAGGTTCTAAATTGTCCAATGGATGAGAGGCGGTTAGAAGAGAGTTGCTGTGTTGCTGTATCTGTGTTAGGTGTGGTGGAAGAGAGAAAGCTTGGCATTGGAGTTGGTTCCTTTGTGTTGTTTGAAAGGTGGGTGTATGTTTGTATTTTGTGATGGTAAGTATTATGAGGTGTTGTGCTTTGAAGATCTTGTACTGGTGTGTGTGATATGTTTTGTTTTTGAGGAGTAGTGAAAAGGGGTCCTGATGTATATGTTTCATGCAATGGATTTGGTTGTATAGTATTGTTTGTGAGAGGAGGTTGTACGGTAGAGGGGGTGGTGATGTGTTTATGAGTAGAGTATGATGTGTGTAGGTGGGAATGAAGTAGAGGTAAGAGTGTTTGTCTTAGACTGGTTTGTTGCAAGAGTTAAAAAGTGTGGTGGTCTGCAGTGTGTGTGTTGTGCGTTAGTGTTATTATGGTAGAAGGGAGAGGAGGGTGTTTGTTGGACAAATGATGGAAGGATGATTATATGTTTGTTAGTGATAAAAGGTGGTATGTTATGTGTAATTACAGCAGGGAGCGTGTGTCTGGATGGGATGTAGTTATGTATGGTGTCGATTGGCGTTGTGTTAGTGATGAGTGTATTGGTTAGTGGTATAGGATAGAGTTGTGTACTGTTTGTAGGTGATGGTGGATATGTGTGGTAGTTAGGATAGTAGGGTGTATAGATGTGGTTTGGTTGGGTTAGTAGTGCATGCTGGTACATTAATCTGTGCATAGTGTTGTGTGTGGTGTACATTTGGTGTGAGTGTGTTGCTCTGTTTGTGGATGTGGATGGTGTGGGCTGGGTGTTGCTAAATGGGAAAATGGGCAGCATTTCTGGCCCTGGCCCTGGTCAGGCTCAAACAGGCAACTGCCCTTGTCCTCTCTGCCCTTAGCCTCAACGCCCGGGCTGAGACGCCCTAACCCTGGCCTTTTATAGCCCTAGTAATCAGGTGACCCCGTCAGCCAATGGGAACCCTAGCCCTAACACTACCCAATCACAACACTAGCCCTAAAAATGCCTATTTCCAGTCCAGGGAGGACATAGCTTGGCCGTTCGGCTGGACTGTTCCCATGGGGAGTAGGGTGAAGACTGATTCAAAATGGGGTGACGTAGCAAGCAAAATATCAATGGATTTAGCCAGGATTTCAGACCGGGGGTGAGTGTTTGAAAAGTTTCAACACTTACTCCATCATTTTATTTCCTGATGTTGCTATGTGCACCCTAAGTGGCTAAGGGTATGCCTAGACCTGGGTCCCTTGCTCGCTGCACCACTGGTTGCAAGCTAGCCTGGCTACTGAGGGATGATACCCTGAAATAGGACCCAGGATGCATGTTTCCTGTCCAGGGAGGACCTGGCTCGGCACTTCGGGCTGGAGTAAACTGGTGTGATGTGGCGAGAAAAATAACAGTGTATAAAACCCAGATTTCTGACTAGGGGCGAGTGTTTGAAAAGTTTCAATACTCTATCCATCATTTTATTTTGTGAAGTTGCTATGTTCGCCCTAAGTGGATAAGGTTAGGCCTAGACATGGGTCCCTTGCTCGCTGCACCACTGGATTCAAGCTAGCCTGGCTGATATGGGGTGATACCCCGAAACCAGTCCCAGAATACTTGTTTCCAGTCCAGGGAGGATCTAGCTTGGCTGTTTGGGCTGGACTGTTCCCATGGGGAGCAGGGTCAAGACTGATTTACATATGGCTGGGTCCAGAACTGTGGTGACGTGGCGAGCAAAATAAAGATGGATTAAATCCAGATCTTTAACTGGAGGTGAGTGTTTGAAAAGTTTCAACACTCTTTCCTTCTTTTTTTTTAGTGATGTTGCTATGTGCGTCCAAAGTGGCTAAGGGTATGCCTAGAAAATAGTCGTTTGCTCTCTGCGCGGCTGGAATCAAGCTAGCCTGGCTGATTAGAGGTGATACCCCAAAACCAGGCTCAGGATGCCTATTTCCAGTCCAGGGAGCACCTAGCTTGGCAGTTTGGCTGGACTGTTCCCATGGGGAGTAGGGTGAAAACTGATTTGCATATGGCTGAGTCCAAACTGGGGTGACTTAGCAAGCAAAATATCAATGGATTAAGCCAGGATTTCTGACTGGGGGGTTAGTGTTTGAAAAGTTTCAAAACTTCGTCCATCATTTTATTTCCTGATGTTGCTATGTGCACCCTTAGTGAATCAGGGTATGCCTAGACATGGGTCCCTTGCTCGCCGATCCACTGGATTCAAGCTAGCCTGGCTGATGAGGGATGATACCCCGAAATAGGTCCCAGGATGCTTGTTTGCAGTCCAGGGAGGACCTCGCTTTGCACTTCAGGTTGGCGTAAACTGGGGTGATGTGGCGAGGAAAATAACTGTTTGAAAACCAGATCTCTGACTGGGGGTGAGTGTTTGAAAAGTTTCAATATTCTGTCCATCATTTTATTTTGTGAAGTTGCTATGTGCGCACTAAGTGGATAAGGGTATGCCTAGACGTGGGTCCCATGCTCGCTGCACCACTGGATTCAAGCTAGCCTGGCTGATGAGTGGTAATACCGCAAAACCATTCCCAGAATACTTGTTTCCAGTCCAGGGAGGACCTAGCTTGGCAGTTCGGGCTGGACTGTTCCCATGGGGAGCAGGGTCAAGACTGATTTGCATATGGCTGTGTCCGAACTGGGGTGACGTAGCAAGCAAAATATTGATGGATTAAGCCAGGATTTCTGACTGGGGGGTGGGTGTTTGAAAAGTTTCAAGTCTTCGTCCGTCATTTTATTTCCTGATGTTGCTATGTGCACCCTAAGTGGCTAAGGGTATGGCTAGACATGGGTCCCTTGCTCGCTGAGCCACTGGATGCAAGCTAGCCTGGCTGATGAGGGATGATACCCCAAAATAGGTCCCAGGATGCTTGTTTCCAGTCCAGGGAGGAGCTGGCTTGGCACTTCGGGCTGGGGTAAACTGGGGTGATGTGGCGAGAAAAATAACAGTGTAAAAAACCCAGATCTCTGACTGGGGGTGAGTGTTTGAAAGTTTTTAACACTGTCCATCATTTTATTTTGTGAAGTTGCTATGTGCTCCCAAAGTGGATAAGGGTATTCCTAGACGTGGGTACCTTGCTCGCTGCACCACTGGATTCAAGCTAGCCTGGCTGATGAGGGGTGATACCCCGAAACCAGTCCCAGAATACTTGTGTTCGAGGCATATGAGCTGCAGATTGTACACTTTTGCATAGATCGCCATCTGGTGTTGGGCTCGGATGTTTGCATGTTGTTTTTGTCGAAGAAGTCTTTGTAGTCACGAAGTTGGTGACTCCTCCTTTGGTCGACAGTGCGCATGGGACTCGACTCCATCCTTAGATTGTTTTTTTCCGCCATCGGGTTCGGATGTGACTTGCTGCGCTCCGGGTCGGTGTCGTTATCGATTCCCCTTTCGACGCGCAATCACAGCTAACCAACGGTATTGTCTCGATCGCGTACCCTTCGACGCACCCTCGACAAAAACTTCGAAAACCTTCGACATCTTGTGAACGTCGACGCGGGCCGCTGGGCCCACCCGCGCTGGTAACGACGGACGTCGATGGAACGGACTCCCTTTAAAAAAAGTCCACAGTGTGGTGCTAAGTTCCCACACTCGGACCTCCATTCCGTTTGTAATCTGTGCCTCTCTCCAGAACATCGAGAGGACAACTGTGGGGCTTGTCTTTCATTCAAGTCCAAGAAGACCATCCGGGATCGTCAAGCTCGACGCCACGAGATGTCCCGAGACACAGGTTTCGTTCCGGTCATCTTCCATCCAGGTCCCGACAGCCTGCCGGAACCAGAACAGGAAGAACAGGTCTCGGTCTCCAAAGCAGACGACTCCGAAGATGACGTCACCCCGGCTCAACGGGATGTGAGTACCGAGACCCCTGCCCCACCCAAGCCCATAACAAAGGCTCTGGTATCACCTTCGCCCCCGGGCTCAGGCACACACCGAACAAAGACTTCGAGAGCCCCGCCTCCGGGCCCGGCTCCGAAGGACAAAGAAAAGCCTTCCGGCTAGAGCCAGCCACCCGGTCCCGAAAAACCATTTTCGGCACCGAAAGCCAAGTCGCCCGAGATGCCGCGCCCCACTCCGTCGGCACCGGAAAAACATTCAGCACCGAAACCGGCAAAAGACCCCTCGGCACCGAAACCACCCGATAAGACCTCGGCACCGAAGCACACGGATAAGCCTTCGGCACCCAAGACCTCGGAGCCGAAAACTTCAAAGGAGAAGCCTTCCATAACTAAGCCTCCCAAACAAACACCTCCGGAGCCGAAACAACCCGCACCGAAGGTCTCGGAGCCAGGGAAAGCTGCTATACCGGACACTGTCACTAAACAGCCAGTTTCCAAGGAGAAATCTTCCACACCGAAGAAAACTATCGATTCCGAAGAACTTTTTCTCCCCGATCCGAAGCAAACCACCATCTTAATTCATCCAAAGACTGGTCATATGATTACTAAGCTACCTACAAAGAGGAAACCAGAACATTTACCACATGCACCAGTTCCTCTAAAGAAAATACACATAGCTATTAATACTTCACCACCACCTTCACCCCCTCCACCAATTAACCCTAATTTACTCATTTCTCCAGCACATTCTCCACAACCAGAGGATAGTGACAATGCACATGGGGATGGGCAAGAAGATGAAGATGTAGTACCATTAAGCACTGAGGATCCTGATGAGCCACCACAAGATCCAGACCCATGGCATGACTATAATACCGATCCTGATCTACATAATGATCCAGACTTCTACCCCTCAAAACCATCTCCGCCAGATGACAATGTGGGTTTTGCCCAACTAATAAATAGGGCCGCAACATACCATGGAGTCAAACTACACTCAGACCCTGTGGAAGAGGATTTTCTTCTAGATACCTTTGACCAGCCACAAAAATCTGCTCATGTCTTGCCAATGCTAAAAGGTCTTCTTAGACACGCTCCTGAGGTGTTCAAAGACCCAGTTAGAGCTAGGGTTCTTAACCCCAGAATAGATAAAAAATACAAGGCAGCTCCCACTGACCCCATATACATCAAGGGTCAACTTCCTTTAGATTCCCTGGTTGTAGCCAATGCACGCAAGAGAGAAAACTCTCAGGGGTCAGGTGACACACCACCTCCTGACAAAGAATCTAAATTATTAGACGCATCAGGCAAACGTATGGCGTCTCAAGCTGCAAACTACTGGAAAATAGCTAACACACAAGCCCTCCTGGCGAGGTATGACAGGGCTCACTATGATGAGCTGGAAAAGCTCATTCAACACCTACCTCAACAATATAAAGACAAAGCCAATGACCTTATACAGGAAGGCAAACTCATTACTAACACATCCATCAAATGCGCGCTCGACGCAGCAGACACCGCGTCCCGCGCAGGAAATACCAGTGTTTTGCTACGCAGACATGCCTGGCTCAGGGTATCTGGTTTTAAACAAGAGGTACAAAAAATAGCATCCTTAATCAGCCTTTTGACCATGAGCACCTCTTTGGCCCTGCAGTGGACACATCTTTGGAAAAGATAAAAAAGGACACAGAGACTGCCAAGTCTATGGGAGCCCTACAGTCACCCTCTACCAGAGGCTCCTTTCGGCGTTCCTTCTATAGAGCAGGCTCCAAAACAAATACACCAGAACACCCGTCCTCATCCTACAAAAGTTCCAACCAGGGCTCCTTTTCCAGATGATACTCTAGAGGAGGTTACAGGGGGAACAACAACAAGGGCAGAGGCAGGGGTAATAACACCCGCAGCTCCCCTAATAGCAAACAGTGACTTCCCTGCGCTTCCCCCCGATCATCCCACTCCTGTCGGGGGACGTCTCTCACAGTTCCTGCCTGTCTGAAATTCCATCACAACAGACAAGTGGGTAAGACAAATTATCCAGTATGGTTATTGCCTGGAACTCACTTCTACCCCTCCCAACATTCCTCCCAAACAGCGTCCAATGTCATCACAACACCTCACGCTTCTCAAACAAGAGGTTCTTGCACTATTACACAAACATGCAATAGAGCCGGTTCCCTTGCCTCATCAAGGCACAGGCGTCTATTCCCTCTATTTTCTAATTCCAAAAAAGGACGGCTCTCTCAGACCAATACTGGACCTCAGACCGCTCAACTTCTACATCCAATCAGACCACTTCCACATGGTCACTTTACAACAACTGCTTCCACTACTTCAGCAAGGCGACTTTCTCTCCACTCTAGATGTAAAGGACGCCTACTTCCACATTCCCATTCATCCCGCTCACAGGAAATATCTCAGGTTTGTGGTAGATGGTCAACACTACCAATTCAAAGTTTTACCATTTGGGGTCACCACGGCACCCAGGGTTTTCACCAAGTGCCTCGCAGTGGTTGCAGCCCATTTGAGAAGACAGCAGATTCATGTCTTCCCTTATCTGGACGACTGGCTCATAAAAGCAAAATCCCACAACAGCTGTGTTCAACACACACTCCACACAATACAACTGCTTCACAGTCTGGGATTCACAGTAAATCTGGGCAAATCCCACCTCCAACCGTCCAGAATACAACAATATCTAGGAGCTATAGTAAATACTTCCACAGCCCTAGCATATCCCAACCCAGTCAGGATAAGTGCTATACAGGCGCTAGTTCAAAGATTTCAGCCACAACACTCACTACCAGCACGAGTGTTCATGCAGCTAATAGGGATGATGGCCTCTTGCATTTTTCTCGTTCCTCATGCAAGACTACAGATGCGTCCATTACAAGAGTGCTTAGCATGTCAGTGGAACCAAGCTCAAGGTCAGCAAACAGATCTGGTGTTGGTGGACGACCGCACCCATCACTCTCTGCAATGGTGGAACACACAGAACCTTTCCAAAGGACGGTCGTTCCTCGAGCCAGTCCCACAGATAGTGCTAACAACAGACGCATCGCTCACCGGCTGGGGAGCTCATCTTCAAACCCATACCATTCAAGGTATCTGGACCCCCCAACAAAAACAATTTCACATCAACTACCTGGAATTGTTAGCAATCTTCCTAGCGTTGAAATCTTTTCAACTGCACCTTCTAGGCAAAGCTGTCCTGATCCGTACAGACAACATGACAGCAATGTATTACATACAGAAGCAAGGGGGACACACTCCCTACAGCTATCACTCCTAGCTCAAAGCATCTGGAGATGGGCCATTCCATAAAACATATACCTCCTGGCAGAACATCTACCAGGGGTACACAATCAGATTGCGGATCTGCTCAGCCGTCAAGCACAACAGATCCACGAATGGGAACTTCATCCTCAAGTTCTTCTTCCATTCTTTCGCCTTTGGGGACACCCAGAAATAGATCTGTTTGCCACACACCAAAACGCAAAATGCCCAAACTTCGCATCCAGGTATCCACACCCATTGTCCAAAGGCAATGCACTATGGATGAATTGGTCAGGCAAATTTGCTTACGCTTTTCCGCCTCTCCCACTCATTCTGTTTGTGGTGCGGAAACTCAAACAACATTCCCTCACAATGATCCTAGTTGTTCCAACATGGGCAAGGCAACCATGGTTCACAACTCTATTGGAACTATCAGTAGTACCACATCACAAGCTACACCTCTCACCCAAACTTCTTACTCAGAACCATGGAGAGATAAGACACCCAGATCCCAATCAACTCAACCTTGCGATCTGGCTCCTGAAATCTTAGAGTTTGGCTATCTCAATCTCCCGCCAGACTGTATGAACATTATCTAAGAGGCCAGACGCCCTACAACAAGGGCATGCTATGCAGCAAAATGGAATCGATTCGTCATTTATTGCACGCATAACAAGATCAACCCACTAGATGCTTCCATTCAGAACATCATCTGTTGCCTTTTGCATCTACAACAATGTAACCTAGCGTATACATCTATTAGGTTACATCTAGCCGCCATAGCGGCCTACCTACAAAACAGACAACATTTGTCTTTGTTTCGAGTTCCTGCTATCAAAGCTTTCATGGAAGGACTTAAAAGAATAATTCCACCAAGAGCTCCACCCTCTCCGGTGTGGAACCTTAATGTAGTCCTTACCAGACTAATGGGTCCTCCTTTTGAACCTCTCCACAAATGTGAAAAAATTGAAAAGTTTCAACACTCCGTCCTTCAGTTCTTTTTAGTGATGTTACTATGCGCATCCAAAGTGGCTAAGGGTATGCCTAGACAAGGGTCGTTTGCTCTCTGCGCAACAGGAATCAAGCTAGCCTGACTGATTAGAGGTGATACCCCAAAACTATTCTCAGGATGCCTATTTCCAGTCCAGGGAGGACGTAGCTTGGCAGTTCGGCTGGACTGTTCCCATGGGGAGTAGGGTGAAGACTGATTTGGATATGGCTGAGTCCAAACTGGGGTGATGTAGCAAGCAAAATATCAATGGATTAAGCCAGGATTTCTGACTGGGGGGTGAGTGTTTGAAAAGTTTCAACACTTACTCCATCATTTTATTTCCTGATGTTGCTCTGTGCACCCTAAGTGGATAAGGGTATGCCTAGACGTGGGTCCCTTGCTTGCTGCACCGCTGGATTCAAGCTAGCCTGGCTGATGAGGGGTGATACCCCAAAAACAGTCCCAGAATACTTGTTTCAAGTCAAGGGAGGACCTAGCTTGGCAGCTCGGGCTGGACTGTTCCTATGGGGAGCAGGGTCAAGACTGATTTACGTTTGGCTGGGTCCAGAACTGGGGTGACGTGGCGAGCAAAATAAACATGGATTAAACCCAGATATTTGACTGGAGGTGAGTGTTTGAAAAGTTTCAACACTCCGTCCTTCAGTTGTTTTTTAGTGATGTTGCTATGCGCGTCCAAAGTGGCTAAGGGTATGCCTAGACAAGGGTCTTTGCTCTCTGCACGACTGGAATCAAGCTAGCCTGGTTGATTAGAGGTGATAACCCAAAAAGAGTCTCAGCATGCCTTTTTCCAGTCCAGGGAGGACCTAGCTTGGCACTTTGGGCTGGGGTAAACTGGGGTGATGTGGCGAGAAAAATAACAGTGTATAAAACCCAGATCTCTGACTTTGAGTGAGTGTTTGAAAAGTTTCAACACTCTGTCCATCATTTTATTTTGTGAAGTTGCTATGTGCACCCTAAGTGGATAAGGGTATGCCTAGACGTGGGTCCCTTTCTCGCTGCACTACTGGATTCAAGCTAGCCTTGCTGATGAGGGGTGATACCCCGAAAACGCTCCCAGAATGCTTGTTTCCAGTCCAGGGAGAACCTGGCTTGGAAGTTCGGGCTGGACTGTTTCCATGGGGAGCAGGGTCAAGACTGATTTGCATACGCTGAGTCCAAAATGGGCAGACATATCGTGCAAAAAATCGATGGATTAAACCAGAATTTGTGACTGGAGGTGAGTGTTTGAAAAGTTTCAACACTTCGTCCATCATTTTATTTCCTGATGTTACTATGTGCACCCTAAGTGGCTAAGGGTATGCCTAGACATTGGTCCCTTGCTCTCTGCGCCACTGGATGCAAGCTAGCCTGGCTGATGAGGAATGATACCCGAAATACGCCCCAGAATGCATAGTTACCAGTCCAGGGAGGACCTGGCTTGGCACTTCGGGCTGGGGTATACTGGGGTGATGTGGCGAGAAAAATAACAGTGTATAAAACCCAGATCTCTGAATGGGGGTGAGTGTTTGAAAAGTTTCAACACTCTGTCCATCATTTTATTTTGTGAAGTTGCTATGTGCACCCTAAGTGGATAAGGGTATGCCTGGACGTGGGTCCTTTGCTCGCTGCACCACTGGATTCAAGCTAGCCTGGCTGATGAGGGGTGATACACCGAAAATAGTCCCAGAATACTTGTTTCCAGTCAAGGAGGTCCTAGTTTGGCAGTTCGGGCTGGACTGTTCCCATGGGGAGCAGGATCAAGACTGATTTACATTTGACTGGGTCCAAAACTGGGGTGAAGTGGTGAGCAAAATAAAGATGGATTAAACCCAGAACTTTGACTGGAGGTGAGTGTTTGAAAAGTTTCAACACTCCGTCCTTCAGTTATTTTTTTTAGTGATGTTGGTATGCGCTTCCAAAGTGGCTAAGGGTATGCCTAGACAAGGGTCGTTTGCTCTCTGCGCGACTGGAATCAAGCTAGCCTAGCTGATTAGAGGTGATACCCCAAAACCAGTCTCAGGATGCCTATTTCCAGTCCAGGGAGGACCTAGCTTGTCCGTTCGGCTGGACTGTTCCCATGGGGAGTAGGGTGAAGACTGATTTGCATATGGCTTAGTCCAAACTGGGGTGACGTAGCAAGCAAAATATCAATGGATTAAGCCAGGATTTCTGACTGGTGGGTGCGTGTTTGAAAAGTTTCAGCACTTTGTCCATCATTTTATTTCCTGATGTTGCTATGTGCACCCTAAGTGGCTAAGGATATGCCTAGACATGGGTCCCTTGCTCTCTGCGCCACTGGATGCAAGCTACCCTGGCTGATTAGGAATGATACCCCGTAATACGCCCCAGAATGCTTTTTTCCAGTCCAGCCAGGACCTGGCTTGGCACTTCAGGCTGGGGTAAACTGGGGTGATGTGTCGAGAAAAATAACAGTGTATAAAACCCAGATCACTGACTGGGAGTGAGTTTTTGAAAAGTTTCAACACTCTTTCCAACATTTTATTTTGTGAAGTTGCTATGTGTACGCTAAGTGGATAAGGGTATGCCTAAACGTGGGTCCCTTGCTCGCTGCACCAGTGGATTCAAGCTAGCCTGGCTGATGAGGAGTGATACACCGAAAACAGTCCCAGAATACTTGTTTCCAGTCAAGGGAAGACCTAGCTTTGCAGTGTGGTCTGGACTGTTTCCATGGGGAGCAGGGTCAAGACTGATTTACATATGGCTGGGTCCAGAACTGGGGTGACATAGCGAGCAAAATAAAGATGGATCAAACCCAGATCATTAACTGGAGGTGAGTGTTTGAAAAGTTTCAACACTCTGTCCTTCAGTTTTTTTACTGATGTTGCTATGCGCATCCAAAGTGGCTAAGGGTATGCCTAGACATTGGTCCCTTGCTCTCTGTGCCACTGGATGCAAGCTAGCCTGGCTGATGAGGAATGATACCCCGAAATACGCTCCAGAATGCTTGTTTCCAGTCCAGATAGGATCTGGCTTGGCACTTCGGGCTGGGGTAAACTGGGGTGATGTGGCAAGAAAAATAACAGTGTATAAAACCCAGATCTCTGACGGGGGGTGAGTGTGTGAAAAGTTTCAACACTCTGTCCATCATTTTATTTTGTGAAGTTGCTATGTGCACCCTAAGTGGTTAAGGGTATGCCTAGATGTGGGTCCCTTGCTCGCTGCACCACTGGATTCAAGCTAGCCCGGCTGATGAGGGGTGATACCCCAAAAACAGTCCCAGAATACTTGTTTCCAGTCAAGGGAGGACCTAGTTTGGCAGTTCGGGCTGGACTGTTCCCATGGGGAGCAAGGTAAAGACTCATTTACATTTGACTGGGTCCACAACTGGGGTGACGTGGTGAGCAAAATAAAGATGGATTAAACCCAAATCTTTGACTGGATGAGAGTGTTTGAAACGTTTCAACACTCTTTCCATCATTTTATTTTATGAAGTTGCTATGTGTACCCTAAGTGGATAAGGGTATGCCTAAACGTGGGTCCATTGCTCGCTGCACCAGTGGATTCAAGCTAGCCTGGCTGATGAGGAGTGATACACCGAAAACAGTCCCAGAATACTTGTTTCCAGTCAAGGGAGGACGTAGCTTGGTAGTTCGGGCTGGACTGTTCCCATGGGGAGCAGGGTCAAGACTGATTTACATATGGCTGGGTCCAGAACTGGGGTGACGTGGCGAGCAAAATAAAGATGGGTTAAACCCAGATCATTAACTGGAGGTGAGTGTTTGAAAAGGTTCAACACTATGTCCTTCAGTTATTTTACTGATGTTGCTATGCGCATCCAAAGTGGCTAAGGGTATGCCTAGACAAGGGTAGTTTGCTCTCTGCGTGACTGGAATAAAGCTAGCCTGGCTGATTAGATGTGATACCCCAAAACAAGTCTCAGGATGCCTATTTCCAGTCCAGGGAGGACCTAGCTTGGCAGTTCGGCTGGACTTTTCCCATGTGGAGTAGGGTGAAGACTGATTTGCATATGGCTGAGTCCAAACTGGGGTGACGTAGCAAGCAAAATATCGATGGATTAAGCCAGAATTTTTGACTGGGGGTGAGTGTTTGAAAAGTTTCAACACTTCGTCCATCATTTTATTTCCTGATGTTGCAATGTGCACCCTAAGTGGCTAAGGGTATGCTTAGACATGGGCCCCTTGCTCGCTGCGCCACTGGATGCAAGCTAGCCTGGCTGATGAGGGATGATACACCGAAATACGTCCCAGGATGCTTGTTTCCAGTCCAGGGAGGACCTGGCTTGGCTGTTCGGACTGGACTGTTCCCATGGGGAGCAGAGTCAAGACTGATTTGCATATGGCTGGGTATAAACTGGGGTGACGTACCAGGAAAATACTGATAGATTAAACCCAGATCTGTGACTGGAGGTGAGTGTTCAAAACGTTTCAACACTCTGTCCACCATGTTATTTTGTAAAGTTGGTATGTGTGCCCTAAGTGGATAAGGGTATGCCTATACGTGGGTCCCTTGCTCGCTGCACCACTGGATTCAAGTTAGCCTGGCTGATGACGGGTGATACCCTGAAACCAGTCCTAGAATACTTGTTTCCAGTCCAGGGAGGGCCTAGCTTGGCAGTTCAGGCTGGACTGTTCCCATGGGGAGCAGGGTCAAGACTGATTTACATATGGCTGGGTCCAGAACTGGGGTGACGTGGCGAGCAAAATAAAGATGGATCAAACCCAGATCATTAACTGGAGGTGAGTGTTTGAAAAGTTTCAACACTCTGTCCTTCAGTTTTTTTTACTGATGTTGCTATGCGCATCCAAAGTGGCTAAGGGTATGCCTAGACATTGGTCCCTTGCTCTCTGTGCCACTGGATGCAAGCTAGCCTGGCTGATGAGGAATGATACCCCGAAATACGCTCCAGAATGCTTGTTTCCAGTCCAGATAGGATCTGGCTTGGCACTTCGGGCTGGGGTAAACTGGGGTGATGTGGCAAGAAAAATAACAGTGTATAAAACCCAGATCTCTGACGGGGGGTGAGTGTGTGAAAAGTTTCAACACTCTGTCCATCATTTTATTTTGTGAAGTTGCTATGTGCACCCTAAGTGGTTAAGGGTATGCCTAGATGTGGGTCCCTTGCTCGCTGCACCACTGGATTCAAGCTAGCCTGGCTGATGACGGGTGATACCCTGAAACCAGTCCTAGAATACTTGTTTCCAGTCCAGGGAGGGCCTAGCTTGGCAGTTCAGGCTGGACTGTTCCCATGGGGAGCAGGGTCAAGACTGATTTACATATGGCTGGGTCCAGAACTGGGGTGACGTGGCGAGCAACATAAAGCTGGATTAAACCCAGATCTTTAACTGAAGGTGAGTGTTTGAAAAGTTTCAACACTCCGTCCTTTAGTTTTTTTTTACTGATGTTGCTATGCGCATCCAAAGTGGCTAAGGGTATACCTAGACAAGGGTTGTTTGCTCTCTGCGTGACTGGAATCAAGCTAGCCTGGCTGATTAGAGGTGATACCCCAAAATCAGTCGCAGGATGCCTATTTCCAGTCCAGGGATGACCTAGCTTGGCAGTTCGGCTGGACTGTTCCCATGGGGAGTAGGGTGAAGACTGATTTGTATATAGCTGAGTCCAAACTGGGGTGATGTAGCAAGCAAAATATTGATGGATTAAACCAGGATTTCTGACTGGGGGGGTGAGTGTTTGAAAAGTTTCAACACTTCGTCCATCATTTTATTTCCTGATGTTGCAATGTGCACCCTAAGTGGCTAAGGGTATGCTAAGACATGGGCCCCTTGCTAGCTGCGGCACTGGATGCAAGCTAGCCTGGCTGATGAGAGATGATACACCAAAATACGTCCCAGAATGCTTGTTTCCAGTCCAGAGAGGACCTGGCTTGGCAGTTCGGACTGGACTGTTCCCATGGGGAGCAGAGTCAAGACTGATTTGCATATGGCTGGGTATAAACTGGGTTGACGTACCAGGGTAAATAACAATGGATTAAACCCAGATCTGTGACTGGAGGTGAGTGTTTGAAACGCTTCAACACTCTGTCCATCATGTTATTTTATAAAGTTGGTATGTGTACCCTAAGTGGATAAGGGTATGCCTAGACGTTGGTCCCTTGCTCGCTGCACCACTGGATTCAAGCTAGCCTGGCTGATGACGGGTGATACCCTGAAACCAGTCCCAGAATACTTGTTTCCAGTCCAGGGAAGACCTTTCTTGGCAGTTCAGGCTGGACTGTTCCCATGGGGAGCAGGGTCAAGGCTGATTTTTATTTGGCCTGGTCCAGAACTGGGGTGACGTGGCGAACAAAATAAAGATGGATTAAACCCAGATCTTTGACTGGAGGTGAGTGCTTGAAAAGTTTCAACACTCCGTCCTCCAGTTTTTTTTAGTGATGTTGCTATGCGCGTCCAAAGTGGCTAATGGTATGCCTAGACAAGGGTCGTTTGCTCTCTGCGTGACTGGAATCAAGCTAGCCTGGCTGATTAGAGGTGATACCACAAAACAAGTCTCAGGATGCCTATTTCCAGTCCAGGGAGGACCTAGCTTGGCAGTTCGGCTGGACTTTTCCCATGTGGAGTAGGGTGAAGACTGATTTGCATATGGCTGAGTCCAAACTGGGGTGACGTAGCAAGCAAAATATCGATGGATTAAGCCAGAATTTTTGACTGGGGGGTGAGTGTTTGAAAAGTTTCAACACTTCGTCCATCATTTTATTTCCTGATGTTGCAATGTGCACCCTAAGTGGCTAAGGGTATGCTTAGACATGGGCCCCTTGCTCGCTGCGACACTGGATGCAAGCTAGCCTGGCTGATGAGGGATGATACACCGAAATACGTCTCAGGATGCTTGTTTCCAGTCCAGGGAGGACCTGGCTTGGCTGTTCGGACTGGACTGTTCCCATGGGGAGCAGAGTCAAGACTGATTTGCATATGGCTGGGTATAAACTGGGGTGACGTACCAGGGAAAATACTGATAGATTAAACCCAGATCTGTGACTGGAGGTGAGTGTTCAAAACGTTTCAACACTCTGTCCACCATGTTATTTTGTAAAGTTGGTATGTGTGCCCTAAGTGGATAAGGGTATGCCTATACGTGGGTCCCTTGCTCGCTGCACCACTGGATTCAAGTTAGCCTGGCTGATGACGGGTGATACCCTGAAACCAGTCCCAGAATACTTGTTTCCAGTCCAGGGAGGACCTAGCTTGGCAGTTCAGGCTGGACTGTTCCCATGGGGAGCAGGGTCAAGACTGATTTACATATGGCTGGGTCCAGAACTGGGGTGACGTGGCGAGCAACATAAAGCTTGATTAAACCCAGATCTTTAACTGAAGGTGAGTGTTTGAAAAGTTTCAACACTCCGTCCTTTAGTTTTTTTTTACTGATGTTGCTATGCGCATCCAAAGTGGCTAAGGGTATACCTAGACAAGGGTTGTTTGCTCTCTGCGTGACTGGAATCAAGCTAGCCTGGCTGATTAGAGGTGAAACCCCAAAATTAGTCGCAGGATGCCTATTTCCAGTCCAGGGAGTACCTAGCTTGGCAGTTCGGCTGGACTGTTCCCATGGGGAGTAGGGTGAAGACTGATTTGTATATAGCTGAGTCCAAACTGGGGTGATGTAGCAAGCAAAATATTGATGGATTAAACCAGGATTTCTGACTGGGGGGGTGAGTGTTTGAAAAGTTTCAACACTTCGTCCATCATTTTATTTCCTGATGTTGCAATGTGCACCCTAAGTGGCTAAGGGTATGCTAAGACATGGGCCCCTTGCTAGCTGCGGCACTGGATGCAAGCTAGCCTGGCTGATGAGGGATGATACACCAAAATACGTCCCAGGATGCTTGTTTCCAGTCCAGAGAGGACCTGGCTTGGCAGTTCGGACTGGACTGTTCCCATGGGGAGCAGAGTCAAGACTGATTTGCATATGGCTGGGTATAAACTGGGTTGACGTACCAGGGTAAATAACAATGGATTAAACCCAGATCTGTGACTGGAGGTGAGTGTTTGAAACGCTTCAACACTCTGTCCATCATGTTATTTTATAAAGTTGGTATGTGTACCCTAAGTGGATAAGGGTATGCCTAGACGTTGGTCCCCTGCTCGCTGCACCACTGGATTCAAGCTAGCCTGGCTGATGACGGGTGATACCCTGAAACCAGTCCCAGAATACTTGTTTCCAGTCCAGGGAAGACCTTTCTTGGCAGTTCAGGCTGGACTGTTCCCATGGGGAGCAGGGTCAAGGCTGATTTTTATTTGGCCTGGTCCAGAACTAGGGTGACGTGGCGAACAAAATAAAGATGGATTAAACCCAGATCTTTGACTGGAGGTGAGTGCTTGAAAAGTTTCAACACTCCGTCCTCCAGTTTTTTTTAGTGATGTTGCTATGCGCATCCAAAGTGGCTAATGGTATGCCTAGACAAGGGTCGTTTGCTCTCTGCGTGACTGGAATCAAGCTAGCCTGGCTGATTAGAGGTGATACCCCAAAACAAGTCTCAGGATGCCTATTTCCAGTCCAGGGAGGACCTAGCTTGGCAGTTCGGCTGGACTTTTCCCATGTGGAGTAGGGTGAAGACTGATTTGCATATGGCTGAGTCCAAACTGGGGTGACGTAGCAAGCAAAATATCGATGGATTAAGCCAGAATTTTTGACTGGGGGTGAGTGTTTGAAAAGTTTCAACACTTCGTCCATCATTTTATTTCCTGATGTTGCAATGTGCACCCTAAGTGGCTAAGGGTATGCTTAGACATGGGCCCCTTGCTCGCTGCGCCACTGGATGCAAGCTAGCCTGGCTGATGAGGGATGATACACCGAAATACGTCCCAGGATGCTTGTTTCCAGTCCAGGGAGGACCTGGCTTGGCTGTTCGGACTGGACTGTTCCCATGGGGAGCAGAGTCAAGACTGATTTGCATATGGCTGGGTATAAACTGGGGTGACGTACCAGGGAAAATACTGATAGATTAAACCCAGATCTGTGACTGGAGGTGAGTGTTCAAAACGTTTCAACACTCTGTCCACCATGTTATTTTGTAAAGTTGGTATGTGTGCCCTAAGTGGATAAGGGTATGCCTATACGTGGGTCCCTTGCTCGCTGCACTACTGGATTCAAGTTAGCCTGGCTGATGACGGGTGATACCCTGAAACCAGTCCTAGAATACTTGTTTCCAGTCCAGGGAGGGCCTAGCTTGGCAGTTCAGGCTGGACTGTTCCCATGGGGAGCAGGGTCAAGACTGATTTACATATGGCTGGGTCCAGAACTGGGGTGACGTGGCGAGCAACATAAAGCTGGATTAAACCCAGATCTTTAACTGAAGGTGAGTGTTTGAAAAGTTTCAACACTCCGTCCTTTAGTTTTTTTACTGATGTTGCTATGCGCATCCAAAGTGGCTAAGGGTATACCTAGACAAGGGTTGTTTGCTCTCTGCGTGACTGGAATCAAGCTAGCCTGGCTGATTAGAGGTGAAACCCCAAAATTAGTCGCAGGATGCCTATTTCCAGTCCAGGGAGGACCTAGCTTGGCAGTTCGGCTGGACTGTTCCCATGGGGAGTAGGGTGAAGACTGATTTGTATATAGCTGAGTCCAAACTGGGGTGATGTAGCAAGCAAAATATTGATGGATTAAACCAGGATTTCTGACTGGGGGTGAGTGTTTGAAAAGTTTCAACACTTCGTCCATCATTTTATTTCCTGATGTTGCAATGTGCACCCTAAGTGGCTAAGGGTATGCTAAGACATGGGCCCCTTGCTAGCTGCGGCACTGGATGCAAGCTAGCCTGGCTGATGAGGGATGATACACCAAAATACGTCCCAGGATGCTTGTTTCCAGTCCAGAGAGGACCTGGCTTGGCAGTTCGGACTGGACTGTTCCCATGGGGAGCAGAGTCAAGACTGATTTGCATATGGCTGGGTATAAACTGGGTTGACGTACCAGGGTAAATAACAATGGATTAAACCCAGATCTGTGACTGGAGGTGAGTGTTTGAAACGCTTCAACACTCTGTCCATCATGTTATTTTATAAAGTTGGTATGTGTACCCTAAGTGGATAAGGGTATGCCTAGACGTTGGTCCCTTGCTCGCTGCACCACTGGATTCAAGCTAGCCTGGCTGATGACGGGTGATACCCTGAAACCAGTCCCAGAATACTTGTTTCCAGTCCAGGGAAGACCTTTCTTGGCAGTTCAGGCTGGACTGTTCCCATGGGGAGCAGGGTCAAGGCTGATTTTTATTTGGCCTGGTCCAGAACTGGGGTGACGTGACGAACAAAATAAAGATGGATTAAACCCAGATCTTTGACTGGAGGTGAGTGCTTGAAAAGTTTCAACACTCCGTCCTCCAGTTTTTTTAGTGATGTTGCTATGCGCGTCCAAAGTGGCTAATGGTATGCCTAGACAAGGGTCGTTTGCTCTCTGCGTGACTGGAATCAAGCTAGCCTGGCTGATTAGAGGTGATACCCCAAAACAAGTCTCAGGATGCCTATTTCCAGTCCAGGGAGGACCTAGCTTGGCAGTTCGGCTGGACTTTTCCCATGTGGAGTAGGGTGAAGACTGATTTGCATATGGCTGAGTCCAAACTGGGGTGACGTAGCAAGCAAAATATCGATGGATTAAGCCAGAATTTTTGACTGGGGGTGAGTGTTTGAAAAGTTTCAACACTTCGTCCATCATTTTATTTCCTGATGTTGCAATGTGCACCCTAAGTGGCTAAGGGTATGCTTAGACATGGGCCCCTTGCTCGCTGCGCCACTGGATGCAAGCTAGCCTGGCTGATGAGGGATGATACACCGAAATACGTCCCAGGATGCTTGTTTCCAGTCCAGGGAGGACCTGGCTTGGCTGTTCGGACTGGACTGTTCCCATGGGGAGCAGAGTCAAGACTGATTTGCATATGGCTGGGTATAAACTGGGGTGACGTACCAGGGAAAATACTGATAGATTAAACCCAGATCTGTGACTGGAGGTGAGTGTTCAAAACGTTTCAACACTCTGTCCACCATGTTATTTTGTAAAGTTGGTATGTGTGCCCTAAGTGGATAAGGGTATGCCTATACGTGGGTCCCTTGCTCGCTGCACCACTGGATTCAAGTTAGCCTGGCTGATGACGGGTGATACCCTGAAACCAGTCCTAGAATACTTGTTTCCAGTCCAGGGAGGGCCTAGCTTGGCAGTTCAGGCTGGAGTGTTCCCATGGGGAGCAGGGTCAAGACTGATTTACATATGGCTGGGTCCAGAACTGGGGTGACGTGGCGAGCAACATAAAGCTGGATTAAACCCAGATCTTTAACTGAAGGTGAGTGTTTGAAAAGTTTCAACACTCCGTCCTTTAGTTTTTTTTTACTGATGTTGCTATGCGCATCCAAAGTGGCTAAGGGTATACCTAGACAAGGGTTGTTTGCTCTCTGCGTGACTGGAATCAAGCTAGCCTGGCTGATTAGAGGTGATACCCCAAAATCAGTCGCAGGATGCCTATTTCCAGTCCAGGGAGGACCTAGCTTGGCAGTTCGGCTGGACTGTTCCCATGGGGAGTAGGGTGAAGACTGATTTGTATATAGCTGAGTCCAAACTGGGGTGATGTAGCAAGCAAAATATTGATGGATTAAACCAGGATTTCTGACTGGGGGGGTGAGTGTTTGAAAAGTTTCAACACTTCGTCCATCATTTTTTTCCTGATGTTGCAATGTGCACCCTAAGTGGCTAAGGGTATGCTAAGACATGGGCCCCTTGCTAGCTGCGGCACTGGATGCAAGCTAGCCTGCCTGATGAGGGATGATATACCAAAATACGTCCCAGGATGCTTGTTTCCAGTCCAGAGTGGACCTGGCTTGGCAGTTCGGACTGGACTGTTCCCATGGGGAGCAGAGTCAAGACTGATTTGCATATGGCTGGGTATAAACTTGGTTGACGTACCAGGGTAAATAACAATGGATTAAACCCAGATCTGTGACTGGAGGTGAGTGTTTGAAACGCTTCAACACTCTGTCCATCATGTTATTTTATAAAGTTGGTATGTGTACCCTAAGTGGATAAGGGTATGCCTAGACGTAGGTCCCTTGCTCGCTGCACCACTGGATTCAAGCTAGCCTGGCTGATGACGGGTGATACCCTGAAACCAGTCCCAGAATACTTGTTTCCAGTCCAGGGAAGACCTTTCTTGGCAGTTCAGGCTGGACTGTTCCCATGGGGAGCAGGGTCAAGGCTGATTTTTATTTGGCCTGGTCCAGAACTGGGGTGACGTGGCGAGCAAAATAAAGATGGATTAAACCCAGATCTTTGACTGGAGGTGAGTGCTTGAAAAGTTTCAACACTCCGTCCTCCAGTTTTTTTTAGTGATGTTGCTATGCGCGTCCAAAGTGGCTAATGGTATGCCTAGACAAGGGTCGTTTGCTCTCTGCGTGACTGGAATCAAGCTAGCCTGGCTGATTAGAGGTGATACCCCAAAACAAGTCTCAGGATGCCTATTTCCAGTCCAGGGAGGACCTAGCTTGGCAGTTCGGCTGGACTTTTCCCATGTGGAGTAGGGTGAAGACTGATTTGCATATGGCTGAGTCCAAACTGGGGTGACGTAGCAAGCAAAATATCGATGGATTAAGCCAGAATTTTTGACTGGGGGTGAGTGTTTGAAAAGTTTCAACACTTCGTCCATCATTTTATTTCCTGATGTTGCAATGTGCACCCTAAGTGGCTAAGGGTATGCTTAGACATGGGCCCCTTGCTCGCTGCGCCACTGGATGCAAGCTAGCCTGGCTGATGAGGGATGATACACCGAAATACGTCCCAGGATGCTTGTTTCCAGTCCAGGGAGGACCTGGCTTGGCTGTTCGGACTGGACTGTTCCCATGGGGAGCAGTGTCAAGACTGATTTGCATATGGCTGGGTATAAACTGGGGTGACGTACCAGGGAAAATACTGATAGATTAAACCCAAATCTGTGACTGGAGGTGAGTGTTCAAAACGTTTCAACACTCTGTCCACCATGTTATTTTGTAAAGTTGGTATGTGTGCCCTAAGTGGATAAGGGTATGCCTATACGTGGGTCCCTTGCTCGCTGCACCACTGGATTCAAGTTAGCCTGGCTGATGACGGGTGATACCCTGAAACCAGTCCTAGAATACTTGTTTCCAGTCCAGGGAGGGCCTAGCTTGGCAGTTCAGGCTGGACTGTTCCCATGGGGAGCAGGGTCAAGACTGATTTACATATGGCTGGGTCCAGAACTGGGGTGACGTGGCGAGCAACATAAAGCTGGATTAAACCCAGATCTTTAACTGAAGGTGAGTGTTTGAAAAGTTTCAACACTCCGTCCTTTAGTTTTTTTTTTACTGATGTTGCTATGCGCATCCAAAGTGGCTAAGGGTATACCTAGACAAGGGTTGTTTGCTCTCTGCGTGACTGGAATCAAGCTAGCCTGGCTGATTAGAGGTGATACCCCAAAATCTGTCGCAGGATGCCTATTTCCAGTCCAGGGAGGACCTAGCTTGGCAGTTCGGCTGGACTGTTCCCATGGGGAGTAGGGTGAAGACTGATTTGTATATAGCTGAGTCCAAACTGGGGTGATGTAGCAAGCAAAATATTGATGGATTAAACCAGGATTTCTGACTGGGGGGGTGAGTGTTTGAAAAGTTTCAACACTTCGTCCATCATTTTATTTCCTGATGTTGCAATGTGCACCCTAAGTGGCTAAGGGTATGCTAAGACATGGGCCCCTTGCTAGCTGCGGCACTGGATGCAAGCTAGCCTGGCTGATGAGGGATGATACACCAAAATACGTCCCAGGATGCTTGTTTCCAGTCCAGAGAGGACTTGGCTTGGCAGTTCGGACTGGACTGTTCCCATGGGGAGCAGAGTCAAGACTGATTTGCATATGGCTGGGTATAAACTGGGTTGACGTACCAGGGTAAATAACAATGGATTAAACCCAGATCTGTGACTGGAGGTGAGTGTTTGAAACGCTTCAACACTCTGTCCATCATGTTATTTTATAAAGTTGGTATGTGTACCCTAAGTGGATAAGGGTATGCCTAGACGTTGGTCCCTTGCTCGCTGCACCACTGGATTCAAGCTAGCCTGGCTGATGACGGGTGATACCCTGAAACCAGTCCCAGAATACTTGTTTCCAGTCCAGGGAAGACCTTTCTTGGCAGTTCAGGCTGGACTGTTCCCATGGGGAGCAGGGTCAAGGCTGATTTTTATTTGGCCTGGTCCAGAACTGGGGTGACGTGGCGAACAAAATAAAGATGGATTAAACCCAGATCTTTGACTGGAGGTGAGTGCTTGAAAAGTTTCAACACTCCGTCCTCCAGTTTTTTTAGTGATGTTGCTATGCGCGTCCAAAGTGGCTAATGGTATGCCTAGACAAGGGTCGTTTGCTCTCTGCGTGACTGGAATCAAGCTAGCCTGGCTGATTAGAGGTGATACCACAAAACAAGTCTCAGGATGCCTATTTCCAGTCCAGGGAGGACCTAGCTTGGCAGTTCGGCTGGACTTTTCCCATGTGGAGTAGGGTGAAGACTGATTTGCATATGGCTGAGTCCAAACTGGGGTGACGTAGCAAGCAAAATATCGATGGATTAAGCCAGAATTTTTGACTGGGGGTGAGTGTTTGAAAAGTTTCAACACTTCGTCCATCATTTTATTTCCTGATGTTGCAATGTGCACCCTAAGTGGCTAAGGGTATGCTTAGACATGGGCCCCTTGCTCGCTGCGACACTGGATGCAAGCTCGCCTGGCTGATGAGGGATGATACACCGAAATACGTCTCAGGATGCTTGTTTCCAGTCCAGGGAGGACCTGGCTTGGCTGTTCGGACTGGACTGTTCCCATGGGGAGCAGAGTCAAGACTGATTTGCATATGGCTGGGTATAAACTGGGGTGACGTACCAGGGAAAATACTGATAGATTAAACCCAGATCTGTGACTGGAGGTGAGTGTTCAAAATGTTTCAACACTCTGTCCACCATGTTATTTTGTAAAGTTGGTATGTGTGCCCTAAGTGGATAAGGGTATGCCTATACGTGGGTCCCTTGCTCGCTGCACCACTGGATTCAAGTTAGCCTGGCTGATGACGGGTGATACCCTGAAACCAGTCCCAGAATACTCGTTTCCAGTCCAGGGAGGACCTAGCTTGGCAGTTCAGGCTGGACTGTTCCCATGGGGAGCAGGGTCAAGACTGATTTACATATGGCTGGGTCCAGAACTGGGGTGACGTGGCGAGCAACATAAAGCTTGATTAAACCCAGATCTTTAACTGAAGGTGAGTGTTTGAAAAGTTTCAACACTCCGTCCTTTAGTTTTTTTATTCGGATGTTGCTATGCGCATCCAAAGTGGCTAAGGGTATACCTAGACAAGGGTTGTTTGCTCTCTGCGTGACTGGAATCAAGCTAGCCTGGCTGATTAGAGGTGAAACCCAAAAATTAGTCGCAGGATGCCTATTTCCAGTCCAGGGAGGACCTAGCTTGGCAGTTCGGCTGGACTGTTCCCATGGGGAGTAGGGTGAAGACTGATTTGTATATAGCTGAGTCCAAACTGGGGTGATGTAGCAAGCAAAATATTGATGGATTAAACCAGGATTTCTGACTGGGGGTGAGTGTTTGAAAAGTTTCAACACTTCGTCCATCATTTTATTTCCTGATGTTGCAATGTGCACCCTAAGTGGCTAAGGGTATGCTAAGACATGGGCCCCTTGCTAGCTGCGGCACTGGATGCAAGCTAGCCTGGCTGATGAGGGATGATACACCAAAATACGTCCCAGGATGCTTGTTTCCAGTCCAGAGAGGACCTGGCTTGGCAGTTCGGACTGGACTGTTCCCATGGGGAGCAGAGTCAAGACTGATTTGCATATGGCTGGGTATAAATTGGGTTGACGTACCAGGGTAAATAACAATGGATTAAACCCAGATCTGTGACTGGAGGTGAGTGTTTGAAACGCTTCAACACTCTGTCCATCATGTTATTTTATAAAGTTGGTATGTGTACCCTAAGTGGATAAGGGTATGCCTAGACGTTGGTCCCTTGCTCGCTGCACCACTGGATTCAAGCTAGCCTGGCTGATGACGGGTGATACCCTGAAACCAGTCCCAGAATACTTGTTTCCAGTCCAGGGAAGACCTTTCTTGGCAGTTCAGGCTGGACTGTTCCCATGGGGAGCAGGGTCAAGGCTGATTTTTATTTGGCCTGGTCCAGAACTGGGGTGACGTGGCGAACAAAATAAAGATGGATTAAACCCAGATCTTTGACTGGAGGTGAGTGCTTGAAAAGTTTCAACACTCCGTCCTCCAGTTTTTTTAGTGATGTTGCTATGCGCGTCCAAAGTGGCTAATGGTATGCCTAGACAAGGGTCGTTTGCTCTCTGCGTGACTGGAATCAAGCTAGCCTGGCTGATTAGAGGTGATACCCCAAAACAAGTCTCAGGATGCCTATTTCCAGTCCAGGGAGGACCTAGCTTGGCAGTTCGGCTGGACTTTTCCCATGTGGAGTAGGGTGAAGACTGATTTGCATATGGCTGAGTCCAAACTGGGGTGACGTAGCAAGCAAAATATCGATGGATTAAGCCAGAATTTTTGACTGGGGGGTGAGTGTTTGAAAAGTTTCAACACTTCGTCCATCATTTTATTTCCTGATGTTGCAATGTGCACCCTAAGTGGCTAAGGGTATGCTTAGACATGGGCCCCTTGCTCGCTGCGCCACTGGATGCAAGCTAGCCTGGCTGATGAGGGATGATACACCGAAATACGTCCCAGGATGCTTGTTTCCAGTCCAGGGAGGACCTGGCTTGGCTGTTCGGACTGGACTGTTCCCATGGGGAGCAGAGTCAAGACTGATTTGCATATGGCTGGGTATAAACTGGGGTGACGTACCAGGGAAAATACTGATAGATTAAACCCAGATCTGTGACTGGAGGTGAGTGTTCAAAACGTTTCAACACTCTGTCCACCATGTTATTTTGTAAAGTTGGTATGTGTGCCCTAAGTGGATAAGGGTATGCCTATACGTGGGTCCCTTGCTCGCTGCACCACTGGATTCAAGCTAGCCTGGCTGATGACGGGTGATACCCTGAAACCAGTCCCAGAATACTTGTTTCCAGTCCAGGGAGGACCTAGCTTGGCAGTTCAGGCTGGACTGTTCCCATGGGGAGCAGGGTCAAGACTGATTTACATATGGCTGGGTCCAGAACTGGGGTGACGTGGCGAGCAACATAAAGCTGGATTAAACCCAGATCTTTAACTGAAGGTGTGTGTTTGAAAAGTTTCAACACTCCGTCCTTTAGTTTTTTTTTACTGATGTTGCTATGCGCATCCAAAGTGGCTAAGGGTATACCTAGACAAGGGTTGTTTGCTCTCTGCGTGACTGGAATCAAGCTAGCCTGGCTGATTAGAGGTGATACCCCAAAATCAGTCGCAGGATGCCTATTTCCAGTCCAGGGAGGACCTAGCTTGGCAGTTCGGCTGGACTGTTCCCATGGGGAGTAGGGTGAAGACTGATTTGTATATAGCTGAGTCCAAACTGGGGTGATGTAGCAAGCAAAATATTGATGGATTAAACCAGGATTTCTGACTGTGGGGGTGAGTTTTTGAAAAGTTTCAACACTTCGTCCATCATTTTATTTCCTGATGTTGCAATGTGCACCCTAAGTGGCTAAGGGTATGTTAAGACATGGGCCCCTTGCTAGCTGCGGCACTGGATGCAAGCTAGCCTGGCTGATGAGGGATGATACACCAAAATACGTCCCAGGATGCTTGTTTCCAGTCCAGAGAGGACCTGGCTTGGCAGTTCGGACTGGACTGTTCCCATGGGGAGCAAAGTCAAGACTGATTTGCATATGGCTGGGTATAAACTGGGTTGACGTACCAGGGTAAATAACAATGGATTAAACCCAGATCTGTGACTGGAGGTGAGTGTTTGAAACGCTTCAACACTCTGTCCATCATGTTATTTTATAAAGTTGGTATGTGTACCCTAAGTGGATAAGGGTATGCCTAGACGTAGGTCCTTTGCTCGCTGCACCACTGGATTCAAGCTAGCCTGGCTGATGACGGGTGATACCCTGAAACCAGTCCCAGAATACTTGTTTCCAGTCCAGGGAAGACCTTTCTTGGCAGATCAGGCTGGACTGTTCCCATGGGGAGCAGGGTCAAGGCTGATTTTTATTTGGCCTGGTCCAGAACTGGGGTGACGTGGCGAGCAAAATAAAGATGGATTAAACCCAGATCTTTGACTGGAGGTGAGTGCTTGAAAAGTTTCAACACTCCGTCCTTTAGTTTTTTTTTACTGATGTTGCTATGCGCATCCAAAGTGGCTAAGGGTATACCTAGACAAGGGTTGTTTGCTCTCTGCGTGACTGGAATCAAGCTAGCCTGGCTGATTAGAGGTGATACCCCAAAATCAGTCGCAGGATGCCTATTTCCAGTCCAGGGAGGACCTAGCTTGGCAGTTCGGCTGGACTGTTCCCATGGGGAGTAGGGTGAAGACTGATTTGTATATAGCTGAGTCCAAACTGGGGTGATGTAGCAAGCAAAATATCGATGGATTAAGCCAGAATTTTTGACTGGGGGGTGAGTGTTTGAAAAGTTTCAACACTTCGTCTATCATTTTATTTCCTGATGTTGCTATGTGCACCCTAAGTGGCTAAGGGTATGCCTAGACATGGGTCCCTTGCTCGCTGCGCCACTGGATGCAAGCTAGCCTGGGTGATGAGGGATGATACCCCGAAATAGGTTCCAGGATGCTTGTTTCCAGTCCAGGGTGGACTTGGCTTGGCACTTCGGGCTGGGGTAAGTGGGGTTATTTGTGAAGTTGCTATTGAAGGAAGTGACCCGAAAAGGGCCACCCGGGTTATCTGCAACCTCCTACTCGCCTTCTACCAAATGAAGAGTCGGTCAGACAGTAAAGAATACAAGCAGCTGTTTATTAGCAATACTCTGCAGAGGAGTCCAATCTGACCTGCACCCTAAGATGTCTGCCGAGGGACTGACCCCCCAACAGTCTGCAACGCATAACCATTCCTCCCAAGAACCTCCAACCACGCCCACAGTGGAAAGTTACTGGCTTAGGCCGAACATGAACAAAGGAGGCACAGAAGGATGGGCAACCACCTGCCAGATGGGTAGACACTATCACAGTTTCAAGGTTGCCGTGCTGGGTCTCAGGGTCTCCTAACGTGGGAGCAGGACTACACACACACGGATAGGTATGCGAGGGCAGAATGGCCTATTCATTAGTAAGTCGGAAAGCAACCTTGAACACTAAAGAAAATAATAACTAAATACAGTGTTCTGCTAAGGCAAGCAATACGAATAATGAGGCCTAGTTCAGACACAGCCTAATAGGGATTACGAAATACAAAATGGAGTCACACGTGCTAACTGAAGCTTACACATTGTGGGGATAACTCAGTGGGTTGCATAACGTGAATACGAATGGTGCCTAATTTAGCCGCCCACTGCTAACCTAATATAGCATGGAACGAGTGTATAGTGAGAATGGGATTTTCAAACCTAACAGACCCTCCTTTTAGCAGTGGAGGCTAAATGCTTTATTGGCGCTATCCGGTAGGATCTTTACAATTATAAGCAGGGGAGAATGAAAATGCATAGTCACTCAAATTGTAAAGGGAAACAAAGCAGTATAAATGTATCAAGAACACTTTAGTATTCAAAAATAGCCTTGTCTATCAGCATTATATCCTGTATGTCTTGCATCATCATAGCAGAGTCTTTATTATCACGTCCTGCCAATTTGGGGGTAGGTGTGAGCTTGCTTACGCAATAGGTGCAACATGCTGGAAGGCAATTGACACAGAGACAGCACGTGAAGATGACACCTGCGATAGCTACTAGGAAAAGAAGTATCTTCCAACCCCAGGATGATATCAGACCCCAGAACCACCCTGTCAAGGACCATGAACCATTGTCCTGATGAATATCAGATGCAAGCCTATGTAGCTTCTGGATAGCGGAATATACATTAGGGGCGTGATCTGGGATGAAGACGCAGCAGCTGCTGCCGATGACATGACAAGCTCCTCTATCTGCAAGGATGACGTCTAAAACCATCCGATTTTGAAGAGTAACGAGCCAGGTAGCCTGGAGCTCAGCAGTAATGCTAGTGAGTATGCCCGCTGTAGTATTAATGACCTCTTCCACAACCCTGGTGAGGCGGCGAACGCTAAGACTGTTATACATAGGTCCCCAAAAGGGCACTATACCCTTCATGGCATCCATGAATTGCTGTAAAGTGGTGTCCGTCTGATCAATATCTGCTGTGTCAATAACTCTCCTCACCCGGGACCGATATATGCTTCTCCGCTGTAGTCTGTGGTCCTTGTGATAATTGGAGGGGGCAATATAAACAGGAGGTAAAAGAAACGAGACATAACACCGGCCAGACCATCCCCTAGGGAGCCATGTATAAGCATGCGCTCCACAGACAAAGTATACATTAGGAGGCGTGAGTAAAGGCGGGCTACTAGTAGTGTTTAATCGATATGTATAATTACAGCCAATCTGTCCCACCAGAATGTTCCTAAAACCTTCGACACAGAAACTAGCTGCAGTATCAATCACAGGTACGGGCATGACTGTGTCTCTAGTGATATTTTGTGCATGAAAACAGCGAAAGTATTCAGAGACATTGAATCCCTGAAAATCCATCATTTCATCTTGCAACCATGTGACATTTTTGTGATTGTCGTATACATTCATGCAAGCATTGGGATGTAAGGTACCATCCTTTCCATCTGTTCCCGGAGTATAACCCTGGTGTACTGCTATATATTCCAGAACTGTCTCATAATCAGACTCCGTGATATTCATAGCGTCAGCATGATAATGAATATACACCATGGAAAGCAACTGAAACCATGCCTCACAGCTACCTAAGTACGATAGGGGTAAGGACACTAATAGATCATTCTTGTGCATAACAGAGCTTAGTAACCCACACACCCAGCAAGTCATTGTATTAGTCGTATTGTGAACCTGATGTAGCATCTGCACAAAGGCATTGTCAACATATGTCTGTCTACGTCTTTCCTTATGCGGGGTCAATGTGACAAACAGGTGTTCGGGTGGAACCGGGGTAGTCCCTATCAGAGTGTGGACTAGATGTTGTTCTTCTAAATACCACCCCACCCCAAACAGTATGATCATTACAATGAGAAGGAAAGTCACTACTACTATCTTACTCCTCTTAGACCAGTTAGACCAACCAGGACCATTATGCTCTAGTGGAGGGGCCACTAGGGGCTGTTCCTCCCTCATGACTGCACAGCCAAATGGGTACATAGAAGAAGCCTTAGGAATTGAAGCCACAAAACACAACCGACCAGAGGGGCACAAGTCACCCAGCGTCCGTCTAGAGCCTCTCTGGTAGGCTCCTATTGTTCATCAACGACTGTGCTATGCAGCACTCCCTCGATGGGGCTATGCAATAGCAACCCTTGCTGGAAACAAATCCTTCTTCTTTCAGGATAGGGCACCCTCCCTCCAGGACAAGTACCCTCAACGATCCTGTCCAGTGTCCAGGGCAGTGCACCTGTTCAGCTCACCCTACTCTATCGCAGGCACCTTAGACACAGTACCCACACCCTGGTCTCGAGTCCTTCCCTAACTGCTTGAGCTGTCCCTCTGGTGCACTGTCCTTCTTCCGGGGGCGTAAATTATACCTGGTGACTCCAGGCACTGTTTCGTCAACAAAAAGGGGGTGAAATTCAGGATCAGGTGGGCACTGAGACTCAGACTCTTGTGGATCAGAAGTGGGAGAAACTGGGGTGGCCCCTATCTGCGAGGGAACCGCCTCGAGCAGGGTAGCATCACTCTCCTCGTCCGTCTGCGCCCACCTCAGCCGGGCGTCAGAGAAGGGAACGAAACGGGGCACCCGTTCCCCTTCCTGGTCAGCAATGCCCTCCAGCACCCACTTGTCGTGGAAGTGGGAGAGGGACCTTCTTGCAGAAGGTTGCGTGCACCCAGTGCTTCCGGCCGTCGAGCTTCACCGCGGTGCGGGTGGCAAGGAGGACCAACAGTGGCCCTTTCCAATGAGGCTCCAGGCAGCTCTTCCTCTGGAAGTTCTTTACCAGAACATAGTTACCGGGCTGCAACTGATGTCCGGGCCCCTCTGGTACTGGTCGCAGTGTCTCCTGAATCTGTTGATGAAGAGAACGAAGATCTTTAGTCAACTCATACAAATAGTCCACAAGTAGAGGTACTCTATCTCGGTAAAGCGCTTGGGCCTTGGGACGCTCCAGATATTAGCAGGGCAGTCAAAGACCACCTGATAAGGCGACAACCCTATCCTAGAATGTGCGGTCGCCCTGGTAGATAACAATGCTAAAGGCAACGCATCTGGCCATCGCAATCCTGTACTTGTATTTTTGCTAACTTCAGTTTGAGAGTACCATTGTACTTCTCAACCAAACCAGCTGACTGGGGGTGGTTAGCTGCATGGAACTTCTGCTGGATGTGCAACCCCTCGCACACCAACTAAATCACCTTCGAATTAAAGTGACTTCCGTTGTCACTCCAGATCACACGTGGCAATCCATAGCGCGGGAAGTACTCCTTTACAAGTGTTTTCGCCGTCGCCATAGCTGTATTCTCTTTAGTGGGGTAAGCCTCAATCCATTTACTGAATGCACAGATCACTACCAGCACATACTTCAAATTGTTAACTCGTTCCATTTCGATGAAATGCATCTGGAGGACCTCAAAAGGGAAGGAAGGCGGTGCAAAGTTACCTGAGGGTGTAGGAGTACCTTTCCCAGGATTATGTGTCATGCAAATCATACAGTGTTTCACTAAATGAGTGGCTACTCTGGAAATATTGTCGTTCTGCCACACTGGGTCCAACACCTTGCATATTCCCTTGGCGCTAATGTGGGCTGGGCCATGGTAACCACAGGGAGTACATAGGCATTAGGCAGCATCCACCGCTGCTTCTCGGACTTATCAGTCCAACACCCATCCTCATCTAGACGCCCTGCACTGTCCTGCCATATTGCCAATTCGTCTAATGTTGCTTCACTCTGGATCTCTTAAACGTTTTCTAATGTGTCTTCAAACATTCCATTGTCTGGGACCCACCTAGCAGGTCCTGCCACAAACATCTTTTTCATCTTTGACCTACCTGTCTCTTTAGCTGTTTGGTCTGCGAAAGCATTTCCCCTTCCAACATCATCTGTTATTGCCTTATGTGCACTACATTTTATTATCGCTAACTTGTCGGGAAGTGTTAGGGCTGACAAAGGTCTATGTATCAGTGGGCCAGTCTGTATTCGCAATCCATGCGAAGTCAAGAACCCTTTCTCTGCCCAGAGGCGCCCAAAATTATGAGCAACCGCAAAGGCGTACTGGCTGTCAGTGTAAATATTGACAGTCAGTCCCTCACTCATCTCGCAGGCCCGAAGAAGGGCAACTAACTCTGCAGCCTGGGCTGATTGGTACGGGACACGGGATGTCTCAACTACAGTATGCAACGTTGTAATTGCATATGCTGCAGTGGTGGTGCCATCTGGTAATTTGAAACAAGAGCCATCGACATATAGTTCCCCTTGTGGGTCAGATAGGGGAACATCAGTCAGGTCTACCCGTCCCTTCGTCTCCTCTTCCATTCTGTACACACAATCATGTGCATCCGTGTCATTACTCACCGAGGGGAGGGGTAGTAACTTGGCTGGGTTCAGAGTGGCACATCTTTTGATGGTAATGTGCGGAGCAAACAAAGTGAGCTCATATCCAGTAAGGCGCGCACTAGTAAGGTGCTGCGTCTTTGTCTTGTTCAAAAGCGTATCCACAGCATGGGGTACCATTACTGTGAGGTCAGTGTCAAGAACGAGCCCAGCCGATTGCCTGATAGAAACCGCCACCGCCGCGGCAGCTCTTAGGCAGCTCGGGAGCGCTCTGGCGGCGTTATCCAGAATGGCAGAAAAATAAGCGCAGGGTCTTTGCTTACCACCAAAACCCTGTGTTAAAACAGAGAGTGCGCAACCATCCACCTTGTGTACATAAAGCACAAAAGGCTTCTGGTAATCAGGAGTACCAAGCACAGGAGCAGAGCAAAGCGCAACCTTTAATTGCTCAAAAGCTTGCTGGCATGCAGATGTCCAAGGCAGGGGCTCATGCACTTCTTTGGTAGTCAGGTAGAGGAGGGGTTTCGTTAGTAGGGAATAGTTAGGGATCCAATGTCGACAATACGAGGTAATACCAATAAATGCACGTACTTCACGCTGGGTCTTGGGAACAGGCATATTAGTGATAGCAGCTATGCTTTCAGGTGTTAGTCTGCGACCCTCCTTCGACAGTAGGTGACCTAAGTAGGTGACCTCCTGTCGACAATATTGAAACTTAGAAAGGGACACCTTATGGCCATGGTGTGCCAAATGCAGCAGCAGTTTAACAGTGGCGTCCTTACAGCCATCTACAGTATCAGAGGCCACAAGGAGGTCGTCAACATACTGCAATAGCGCATTACCAGGAGGAAGTACCAAAGAATCCAATTGAGTTTTTAAAGCTTGGCTATAAATACTAGGACTTTCTGTATAGCCTTGAGGAGCACGACAGAATCTAAAGGTAAACAGACATAATATCGAGTTTTTATTTTCGAAGTACAAAAATATCGAAGGGACAGAATATCGACATCAAGAAAATCGGTGACCAGAATATCGACATGAAGGTAGGAAATATCGTTTTTTTTAATATTGAAGTCAGTAATATCGTTTGTCATAATATCGATTGTTAATAATATCGATATTTATATTAGTGTTCTGTATTTTAGTATGTATGTTAATAGTATGTGATCTAATGTTTTTTGCATAAGTATATAGTTTTTTTAATGTATTTGTGAAATTTTTAGAAGTTATTTATTTTATGTAAATTACATTTTGCGTATTTTAGTTCTGTAGCGGGTTGTGGGTTTATAGGGGAATAGGGTGGGAAGTAATTTAATTTTATTAAAGTAATCAATAATCTTTATTGATTATTATTTATAACTAATTTTTTATTAATTAAATATTAATTGGTTATTAAATTTTATTAATTGATTAGTTAATTAATTAAATTGTGGTTTTTTTAGGAGCGGGTTGTGGGTTTATAGGGGGATAGGGTGGAAAGTATTTTAATTATAATTAATTAATAAATAATTTTGATCAATTAATATTTATGTATTTAATATTTTATATTGTTAATTGTGGTAATTGATTAATTTTTAATTAGTTATTAATTGGTTGTTAATTATTAATAATTAATTGGTAAATATTTTAATTGGGTTTTTTTATGAGGGGGTTGTGGGTTTATAGGGGAATAGGGTGGGAAGTATTTTAATTATAATTAATTAATTTAAAAAAATTATTAATCAATATCTATATTTAATATTTTATATTGTTCGTTGTAATTAATTTGATATTAATTAGTTATTAATTTGTTGTTAATTATTAATAATTAATTGGTAAATATCTTAATTGTGTTATTTTTTAGGAGCGGGTTGTGGGTTGATAGGGGAGTAGGCTGGGAAGTAATTTAATTTTAATATATATTTTTTAATTGTTTATTATAATATATTTTTAAACTTTTTTATAGTGTTAATCGTGTGAATCAATTTATTCTTGATTGTTTTTAATATGTTTGTTGATTTTCATTAATTAATTAATTAATCATAAATTAATTATGTTAATAGCGTTATGTTTTATAATATTGGTGGTGTCATTTATAGGGGAATATGGTGGGTGGTAAATTTTTTATAATTAATTAAAATGTTGTTAATTAATTTTAACTATTTTGCTTGAGTGGGAATAGTTAATTATTCCCCTCTGCTATCCAACACTTTCCCTACAGTTTCACTTGCTGGAGTGGGAATAGTAATTGTTACCCCTCCGCTATCCAACACTTTCCCTACTATTGCACTCGCTGGAGTGGGAATAGTAATTTTATCCACTCCGCTATCCAACACTTTCCCTACTGTTGCACTCTCTGGAGTGGGAATAGTAATTTTTACATCTACACTATCCAACACTTTCTTTAATGTTGCACTCCCTGAAGTGGGAATAGTAAATTATTCCCCTACGCTATCCAATACTTTCCCTACTGTTGTACTTGCTGGAGTGGGAAGAGTAAATTATTCCCCTCCGCTATCCAACACTTTCCCTACTGTTGCACTTGCTGGAGTGGGAATAGTAATTTTATCCACTCCGCTATCCAACATTTTCCCTACTGTTGCACTCCTTGGAGTGGGAATAGTCATTTTTACCCCTCCGCTATCCAACACTTTCCCTACTGTTGTACTTGCTGGAGTGGAAATAGTAAATTATTCCCCTCCGCTATCCAACACTTTCCCTACTATTGTATTTGCTGGAGTGGGAATAGTAATTTTATCCACTCCGCTATCCAACACTTTCCCTACTGTTGCACTCTCTGGAGTGGGAATAGTAATTTTTTCACCTACGCTATCCAACACTTTCTTTAATGTTGCACTCCCTGAAGTGGGAATAGTAAATCATTCCCCTCCGCTATCCAATACTTTCCCTACTGTTGTACTTGCTGGAGTGGGAATAGTAAATTATTCCCCTCCGCTATCCAACACTTTCCCTACTGTTGCACTCGTTGGAGTGGGAATAGTAATTTTATCCACTCCGCTATCCTACACTTTCCCTAGTGTTGCACTCTTTGGAGTGGGAATAGTAAATTATTTATATACGCTATCCAACACTTTCCCTACTGTTGTACTTGCTGGAGTGGGAATAGTAAATTATTCCCCTCCGCTATCCAACACGTTCCCTACTATTGCACTTGCTGGAGTGAGAATAGTAATTTTATCCACTCCGCTATCAAACACTTTCCCTACTGTTGCACTTTCTGGAGTGGGAATAGTAATTTTTACCCCTCCGCTATCCAATACTTTTCTTAATGTTGCACTCCCTGAAGTGGGAATAGTAAATTATTCACATATGCTATCCAACACTTTCCCTACTGTTTTATTTGCTGGAGTGGGAATAGTAAGTTATTCCCCTCCGCTATCCAACACTTTCCTTACTGTTGCATTTTCTGGAGTGGGAATAGTAAATTATTCCCATCCGCTATCCAACACTTTCCCTACTGTTGCACTCCCTGGAGTGGGAATAGTAATTTTCTCCTCTCCGCTATCCAATTTTTTCTCTACTGTTCCTGTTAATGTAGTGTGAAATGTAATTGTAAAAGATTACAAATATTTTCTTTTTTAAAATTATTATATAAATATTGTATTTTTATTTTATATTTACATGGTATATGTATATATATATATGTATTTATAATTTTTAATATGTTTCTAACATTTTATAATTTATTATAATATTATTTTTTAATATTATAAAGTAAATTTATATATTATATTTTATATATCTGTATGTTTAATTTTTATTAAAATTATATTTATTATTTATAATTTTAAACATTTTATAATAATTCTAACTGTTTTTTTAATTATATGTATAATTTACTTTATTTTACATTATTTTTTAGACATTTAAAAAAACGATATTTTTAACAACGATATTTTTTACAACAATATTTTTGTTTCGATATTTTTGTACTTACCATAATGTAGATAGGACTTCGATATTCTGGACATCGATATTTTGGCTCTGATATTTTTGTCGTCGATATTTCTGTAGTCGATATTCTGTCAGTGATTCGAATCTAAAGCTCCTGCCGGCTAGGGCAAACCCAAACAGATGTCTGCTATCTGTATGGATCGGAATACTAAAGAAAGCATTCTTTAAATCGATCACGGAAAAGAATTTGGCTGATGAGGGAATCATAGTCAATATCGTGGTAATGTCTGGGACTACAGGATATTGAGGCACTACAACTTTATTAACCTCTCTGAGGTCAATTACAAAGCGATAGACGTCGGGATGAGCATCAGAAGAGTCCAAGGGTGCCTTCTTGAGAATCGGGAGAATAGGGCTATTACACACATTCGCCGTTGTATCCTCAACCACACCAGACTCAACCAAATCCTGTATTATTCGCAACAAGGCCTTTTCTCCTGCCTGGGAAATCTGATACTAGGGAACACGTGGCAATACAGCATTATCTTTAATCCTAATAGAGACCGGCGGGATCTGGAGTAATCCAACGTCCGTATCTCCTGCTGCCCACAGGGTGCGTGGCACATCTTTAGACTCAGCAGGGAGGGGCGCATCTTTTGCAAAGCACTGTGTTGCATGGGCCACCTTTGGCCCTATGGTCATGTAAACGCCATCTGGGGAACGAGAGATGGTGGCATGTAATCTCTTCAACAAATCCAAACCCATCAAATTCTCTCCGCAAGTTGTCGTTAACAGAAATGGCGAATCTACTGTAAAGGGACCATTAGTCAGAGCAAGAGGCTTGGAAATGGGGCTAACAACCGGCATGCCCGAAAAACCTACCGAACCATTATTTTGGCCAGACAGAGCTGCCCCTGGGACCAGTGAACGGGAAACAGAGCTATTCAGAGCCCCTGTATCAACTAAAAATTTCTTGGCCGCACCTTGCAAATCTGCAGTGACATAGGGTCCGCGCTGATCTACAGGCACCGAAACTGGTCCCTCACCCTGTCCCTGGCTGTCCTAGCTGTGGGACAACCCCGTCACTTCGTCCATGTCATAGTCGTCATGATAGTACTGCCGTCCCCTGTTTTCGTCAAAATAGTTTTTGTTGTGCTGATCATACGATGCATTTTCAGGCTGCACCTCCCCTCGGCCTCCTCCTCCTCTTCCGCGCCCCCTGAAAACCCTCCCTCTCGGGGCCTCGACTTTCTGCAACAACTCCGTACACTCATTTCGCCAATGCCCCTCCTTTTTACCGTACACACATTGGTTGTACCCTACAGGCACACCGAGAGTACTGTTCCTGTCTAACCGGGACCCTCGCTGGGCCGGTCCCGAACCTCTACCTCTGCCATTTCCTCTTGTCACTTGCTGCATCAACACCCTCGTCTTCAATTCCTTGGACTTTTTCTCTACCTTCTCTTTATCCTCATTTTCCCTATGCTCGTAGTACTGTGCCATGCTCAAAATTACTGACGGGGATGATATAGTCCAAGTACTTTCCGAAGCCTGAAACCTAGTCACAATCTCGGGAAGCAAATTAGTGACAAATCTGTTAACGATCAAACGAACATCACCCTCCTGTGACAGATCTTGGCCATTAAAATCCAAGAATACCCCTTCAAACCTAGTAAAGAAATCAGACACACTTTCATCCTTCTTCCGGCGACATGCAGTCAACTTGTCCCAGTCCACTCATCTCGGTGGGATGAGAAAATGCATGTGAGTAATAATACGCCCCGGCAAAGCTAACAGCTCCGCCTTCGGCTTCTCACCGGGCTTGCGCTCTTTATCCCATGCCCTGATCTCAACCCATGTTCCACCTAGCTCTGTCGCATGATCCTGCGTATGCACCTGCCTCCATATATCTACCGGTACCAACAGACCGAAAAACAACTCGATATCAGCTAATGTCATCACTGTGGAGGAGGCCGCCTCCGTCAATTCTTTATAATACGCAGTTGGGTTTTTCCGAGGGTCCGGCAATTGACCCTTTAAGGATAATACCTCACTCCTCTTCCATGGAGTGTAGACCCACTGTTCCTGAAAACGGGCTGCCACTAGTGGGCGAGTAACAATGTCATGGTCGTCTCGCAACTCTGGTATTTCGGGGTGGTAAATGGGATGAACTTCCCTCATGGGACACTGCGTCACTATCGTCGGGACCTTCTTACACAATCTACCCTGATAACTCACTAATGTCGTCACATTACTGAAAACCTCATTAGGGGCCATATCTGTCGTATATACCCTGTCCCGAATGTCATAGATGATCTGCGGTGCAATACCCTTGAAACACTGTTCCCACAATCCTATCAACGTAGCCGACATATGCTTAAGAGCATGTTGCTGTATAAATGGCTCATAATCTTTCATCACGCTCCACACATCTTCCACACTATAAATCGGATTCCGAGCCCACTGTGCAGCTTGGTCTGCCACCATTCTCTTTTCCTCATCACCCACAGCAGAGCGCACCAACACTTTCTCCATGCGGTCACGTGCCGCTGCCCAATCCGCTCCATGCACTCCACGCACAGGCGTCTCGGCAACTTGCAATACCTGAGGTAACACACTCAAGGGAGAAGGAGCAGACGAGGAAACGGGCACCATCGCAAACAAAGACTGTGTTGTAGGGGTATGAGAAGGCGTAGCCGCAGATACTTGGCCAGGGGACAGAGTAGGAGGGCTGACGGTACCCGCCCCTGTAACTTGCGAAGGTGGGGAAGAAACAAGCGGAGCTGGGGCCGAAGCAGCAGAGCTGGAGGCAGAAAGACTAGGAATAGCGGAACCAGAGGCCGAATGCTGAGATGTTGGGATCATGGGGTATATCCGTTCAGGGGCATAGGGAGGTGGTGGTCGAAAACCTAGTAACTCCTCAACGAAATCATCACTTTCCTCTCGAGCAACATAACATTTATCACTCTGTAATCGAAACTTCGTATCTGCACACTCTATGCCTTTCTCGATCTTTTCTCTATCGTAGGCCATTGCTTTCTGCGTTATCATTTGTGTCTGCCCCCTCCTAGCTTGCTTCTCTGCCCTCATTCGTCGCTGCTTGGCTTCCTTCTGCCATACCCTCAGGGAATCAAACATCGACTGCCTGCTCCTCTTCGCAAACAATTTGTCCTGCAAGTAATTCAACTTTTGTTCATCAAATGTACCAGTAAGCGACCACTGTAAGTCAGCATTGTCCCTCGTATATTTATTCCACAATGTGCCAAACATAATAGGGCCAATGCCATGCTTGACTTATATATCAAAATTTGGGGTACCCTCCGGAGGCGCAGGCTGCCTCTCTTCCAATCGAGCCTCGGTGGAACAACACCGACACCCAAAACATCCTAACTTACTTAAACAAGACATCTTAATATAAGACACATGCACTGTCCCTCATGGACAAATACGACATCAACCACAAAACTGTCCAAGACCAAAGCAAACAAAAAAAGAACACAGTCCGAAAACTGCCCTACACAGTCCGCAGACTGCACCAAAACACGACAGTCCAAAGACTGTTTTAAGACAAGAAGACAGGCTTCAGCCCCAGACCTTTTCAAGAATAGACCGAATTTCCAGTTGGCCTGGCAGATTGCTTGCAAACAGTCCCAGACCTTTTCAAGAATAGGCCGAATTTCCAGTTGGCCTGGTAGAGTATTCACAAACACTCTGTGTCTTTCAAGGGACCACAAACCCACCATGATCAAGACAAGACTGTACCAGACACAGCCCGCAGGCTCATGTCGTTCAACCATGGCGCCACATTTTCCAAGAATTCAAATCACTCACCTGGTGCACTCAGGTCGAGCAAAATTATTCTCCACTGCCGACTCTTCAGACCAAACGGTCAAATCCAAGGTTTTGCCTTTTCAGGACCCCAGCCGGTGACCCTAGACGAGGAGTCGCCCGATCAGACAGGCGGGGCAGCTGCGAGAACCAGGCTCGATCATGTGGGGATCACCGATCCGCCCATCCGACCAGACACAACCCCGACCCCACAACCCGATTACGGGCGAGTCGGGTCACCTTGCGGGGTCCCTGTTCGGGTGCCAACTGAAGGAAGTGACCCGAAAAGGGCCACCCGTGTTATCTGCAACCTCCTACACGCCTTCTACCAAATGAAGAGTCGGTCAGACAGTAGACAATACAAGCAGCTGTTTATTAGCAATACTCTGCAGAGGTGTCCAATCTGGCCTGTACCCTAAGATGTCTGCCGAGAGACTGACCCCCCAACAGTCTGCAATGCATAACCATTCCTCCTAAGAACCTCCAACCACGCCCACAGTGGAAAGTTACCGGCTTAGGCCGAACATGAACAAAGGAGGCACAGAAGGATGGGCAACCACCTGCCAGATGGGTACACACTATAACAGTTTCAAGGTTGCCGTGCTGGGTCTCAGCGTCTCCTAACATGGGAGTAGGACTACACACACACAGATAGGTGTGCGAGGGCAGAATGGCCTATTCATTAGTAAGTCGGAAAGCAACCTTGAACACTAAAGAAAACAATAACTAAATACAGTGTTCTGCTAAGGCAAGCAATACGAATAATAAGGCCTATTTCAGACACAGCCTAATAAGGATTACGAAATACAAAATGGAGTCGCACTTGCTAACTGAAGCTTACACATTGCTTTCATAACTCAGTGGGTTGCATAACGTGAATACGAATGGTGCCTAATTTAGCTGCACACTGCTAACCTTATATAACATGGAACGAGTGTATAGGGAGAATGGGATTTTCAAACCTAACACTATGTGCACCCTAAGTGGATAAGGGTATGCCTAGACGTGGGTCCTTTGCTCGCTGCACCACTGGATTCAAGCTAGCCTGGCTGATGAGGGGTGATAACCCGAAACCAGTCCCAGAATACTTGTTTCCAGTCCAGGGAGGACCTAGCTTGGCAGTTCGGGCTTGACTGTTCCCATGGGGAGCAGGGTCAAGACTGATTTACATATGGCTGGGTCCAGAACCGGGGTGACGTGGCGAGCAAAATAAAGATAGATTAAACCCAGATCTTTGACTGGAGGTGAGTGTTTGAAAAGTTTCAACACTCCGTCCTTCAGTTTTTTTTAGTGACGTTGCTATGCGCGTCCAAAGTGGCTAAGGGTATGCCTAGACAAGGGTCGTTTGCTCTCTGCATGACTGAAATCAAGCTAGCCTGGCGGATTAGAGGTGATACCCCAAAACCAGTCTCAGGATGCCTATTTCCATGCAGGGAGGACGTAGCATGGCAGTTCGGCTGGACTGTTCCCATGGGGAGTAGGGTGAAGACTGATTTGCATATCGCTGAGTCCAAACTGGGGTGACGTAGCAAGCAAAATATCGATGGATTAAGCAAGGATTTCTGACTGGGGGGTGAGTGTTTGAAAAGTTTCAGCACTTCATCCATCATTTTTTTTCCTGATGTTGCTATGTGCACCCTAAGTGGCTAAGGGTATGCCTAGACATGGGTCCCTTGCTTGCTGCGCCACTGAATGCAGGCTAGCCTTGCTGATGAGGGATGATACCCTGAAATAGGTCCCAGGATGCTTGTTTGCAGTCCAGGGAGGACCTGGCTTGGCACTTCGGGCTGGAGTAAACTGGGGTGATGTGGCGAGAAAAATGACAATGTATAAAACCCAGATCTCTGACTGGGGTGAGTGTTTGAGAAGTTTCAACACTCTGTCAATCATTATATTTTGTGAAGTTGCTATGTGCACCCTAAGTGGATAAGGGTATGCCTAGACGTTGGTCCCTTGCTTGCTGCACCACTGGATTCAAGCTAGCCTGGCTGATGAGGGGTGATACCCCAAAAACAGTCCCAGAATACTTGTTTCAAGTCAAGGGAGGACCTAGCTTGGCAGTTCGGGCTGGACTGTTCCCATGGGAAGCAGGGTCAAGACTGATTTACATTTGGCTGGGTCCAGAACTGGGGTGACGTGCCGAGCAAAATAAAAATGGATTAAACCAAGATTTTTGACTGGAGGTGAGTGCTTGAAAAGTTTCAACACTCCGTCCTTCAGTTTTTAGGTCTCGCCTAGCGTTGCAGCGCGAATGCGCTGCCATCGCTTTGCGAGGCATGCAGTATACACTATAGTGTAGAAGCTTCATGGAAGCTCCGCCCACTCTCCGGCCCATCTTCTTCATTGGCTTAGGTTATAAATGCTGCCTTCCGATTGGTTTTAAGCTTGTTAGTCCCTCCCCATAACAGCCATGTCAGTCATTTGTATCCTTCCATGGCTACTGGCCCCTTTACTGCAGAGCCTACTTTCTTCCCGTCCCTCCCTAACCCCCCTCCCGCAGTCCGTGACTTCTTGGGGCCCCACGCCCCCCTCCCGCGCACTCCCCGTTGTGCATGTGCCTTCTCGCGCCCGCCCGCACTCCCATTTTCAATGCAATAGGTCTCGCGTAAATGCGAGTCCTATTGCATTGCCAATGCTTGTTATAATACCGACCCGTCAAGAAAACACAGATGACAGCAACCGATACAAACGAAGTAAAGGGACTATCAGTGTCAGCGACAGAAGGAAGGTCATTTGGAGAGCTTGTTTCCGCTCACAACAAAAGATTAGGAGAACACAGCTTGTGTCCCATTGACCTCACGTAGTTGCGTCCGAGGTCAAATGACGCATAAGTCCTGCGACGGCATTTTCAATTTTGGTGGCGCGGGGTAAGGATTTGTTCTTCCTGAGAAGTTGGGTTCTGGCAGTGTTAGAATTATATCTGCATTTTTTTGACGTTCAGGCTGCGCGCTCATACCCCCGGAGGAAGAAGAGAGACTGACGGGTGAGCGAGCTTGGGACCCCACCAGGGCTGATACGCCAGCTAAGGGCCCATGAGGTGAGATCTTTGGGGAAATAGCCCGCCACGGCCAGGAGCCTCCAAGGGTTTAAATGTGAGCGTAGAACAGAACGTGACTTTACGGTAACAGGGCTTTCTCTCGCGTTTCTCATTCAATTCGCCAGTTGCTCATCAGAGTGTTTTTCCTGTGTGTCTTGGGAGTTGTAGTTCTGTTTATCACACTCTCATGTCTACCAAGTGCCGCGCAGAGACACATTTGACTTGGATGAGCTGCGTACCCACGGACCCGGCAAAGTGAGCGCCGACAGACGACGCTGCAATGGCAGAGCTCGCTGCTCCCCTTGGCCTGAAACAACTTACCCATTAGACACTCTGTTTAACCCTGGTGATACTTATTTATTACCATGATTAAATGTCATATGCATGCTTTACGATGTCCGCTCTTCCAAACCTCTTCAAACCAACATTGCAAGTCTTCTTGACACACCTAATCTTCACCTATTATGCATTTCGGAATCTTGCTACTCCGTTCCAAGGGGCATTCCATCTTAAATGAAGGCAGCTACCTAAAAGAAAGGGCAATATTGCTGTAATCTTCAAGGGGCCACTAAACTGCAAAAGTTTTTCCATTGTGTCTTTTGCCACTTTGTCTCAATGTAGTCTTCTCGAGCTCCATCTGAAACCACCTATTTTCATATTTGTCATCCATTCAGGCTCGTTAGCGCTGTGACCGCGCTGCCCTTCCCCTGCAGGCGGCTCTGTCCACCGGGGCTGAGCGCTCCTGGGTGCTTAGCCGCTCGTCCCTCTGCCGCCGGGTGCTGCTGCTAAATCTCAAACGGAGAGTGTTGGCTGGGATGTGTAAATCTGAAACACTTTTCACAACAGGTGTCTACCCGTCCAAGTACGGCACCAGAGAAAGTTTTATTATGCATCTGATTGAGCATTGAAGACAAGTGTGTGGTTTTAATAAAGAAAACAGCACCGCAGATGCCAGTGGAATACATTTGCAGTGCACGTTTGTCAGCTTTCATGACATTAGCATTCACAAAAGTTGGCGCATGCAATGTTTCATGCTCATTTGCTTTTGAGGCAGCGCGAGACTCTGCACAATGTGATATTAATGGCCACGTCTCTTTTTCAGCTGTGCCGTCTGATTGCAGTTGTGAACTGAGACAATGTGTCGGGATGGTGTCTTCTGTCGCTGCATTTGATACGACAGTTCACACCTCGTTGTCTCAAAACTGGTTCACCCGGTTTCCTGCTGTTTTAGTAACCCTACCCCCCGCCTTCGCTTGAGAAGCTACTCTTCTCTTCGAGCCTTTTGTTTTCATGAAGACCGATTAACATCTGATTGCACATGCTCATGGAAATGGTGGTTACAGGTTCCTCAGAAACACAAAAGAAGGAAGGCAGCCAAGATAAAAAAAAAACTATGTAAACGAGAACTGCAACTTATTTTACATTTGAAAACATGAGTCTTCTCGTTTTATGAAGGTTTCATCTGTCAAAGCTTGGGTCATTACTTGATTCATGCAAATTTCCCCAATTCTCCTTGTTATGCTTTGGCCTGGACAAATCTCATGTGAAAAATACACAAAATGTCAAATAAAATGAAGCATTCTTACATGAAATGCCAGTCTGGCTTTTAGAGCGATTTATTTAGTGAAAATCGGATCGTGTGTGACGAAAACAGCTGTACGCATTCTGTATTGCTCATTCATGCGTTGTTCCCATGAACAATAAAAGGATTTTTACCTAAAGCAAATTTCAGTTACTCAATGGCGTAATGGCATTTCTGTTTCCTGGCAGCTATGCGCTTTATAAGTTATAGCACAACAGAACAACATAAGATTGGACATTTCACGCATAAAGTGCCACAGAGGCTGACTAAGCATACATGGAAGATAAGACATACACCCTCAAAGGGGCGTGGCCAATCTAATAAAGGGCGTGGCTTAAAACACGTAAGCTAAAAATCTGTGCTTAGCATAGTGTGCCACACTACTGGTATTTTGCTGGTTCTGTCAGCATCCACTTATATGATACAACAAGTAACATTACACCTACAACAAGCCAGGACTATTGGCTTTGTCAATGGCTGTTAGTTGCATATTACTAAGGACAATTGAAAGATGTACTGCTGCTCTGTGCTTGTTTTAATAGCATCATGGTGTTTGAGGCCGCGTAATATCTAAGACTAAATTATCATAATCGCACTGAACCAGTTATGGCATCCATTGGCATTCTAAAATATAGAATTTATACTCATTGTTTTCTTTGTCTGCATAGCTAGAAACTTATAAGGTCCCAAAAGTGAGACCGATTGCATTGCAAATGCTTGTTTTTAGTGATGTTGCTATGTGCGTCCAAAGTGACTAAGGGTATGCCTAGACAAGGGTCTTTGCTCTCTGCACGACTGGAATCAAGCTAGCCTGGTTGATTAGAGGTGATACCCCAAAACAAGTCTCAGCATGCCTATTTCCAGTCCAGGGAGGACCTAGCTTGGCAGTTCGGCTGGACTTTTCCCATGTGGAGTAGGGTGTAGCCTGATTTGCATATGGCTGACTCCAAACTGGGGTGACATAGCAAGCAAAATATCGATGGATTGAGCCAGGATTTCTGACTGGGGGGTGAGTGTTTGAAAAGTTTCAACACTTCGTCCATAATTTTATTTCCTGATGTTGCTATGTGCACCCTAAGTGGCTAAGAGTATGCCTAGACATGGGTCCCTTGCTCGCTGTGCCATTGGATGCAAGCTAGCCTGGCTGATGAGGGATGATACCCCGAAATAGGTACCAGGATGATTGTTTTCAGTCCAGGGTGTACCTGGCTTGGCACTTTGGGCTGGGGTAAACTGGGGTGATGTGGCGAGAAAAATAACAGTGTATAAAACTCAGATCTCTGACTGGGGGTGAGTGTTTGAAAAGTTTCAACACTCTGTCAATCATTATATTTTGTGAAGTTGCTATGTGCACCCTAAGTGGATAAGGGTATGCCTAGACATGGGTCCCTTGCTTGCTGCACCACTGGATTCAAGCTAGCCTGGCTGATGAGGGGTGATACCCCAAAAACAGTCCCAGAATACTTGTTTCAAGTCAAGGGAGGACCTAGCTTGGCAGTTCGGGCTGGACTGTTCCCATGGGGAGCAGGGTCAAGACTGATTTACATTTGGCTGGGTCCAGAACTGGAGTGACGTGGCGAGCAAAATAAAGATGGATTAAACCCAGATGTTTGACTGGAGATGATTGTTTGAAAAGTTTCAACACTCCGTCCTTTAGTTTATTAGGTCTCGCGTAGGCAGCGCGCATGCGCTGTCTCTCCGAGACATCTAGTAATCCGTATAGTGAGGGAAATCCCGCCTGCTGCTTGCAATTGGCTTATTTACGCCTTACTGTGATTTCCGCCCTCCCGATTGGTTGCTGGTCCGATGCATCACTTCCGTTTTTATCGGAAGCAGCACCGACCAACTACAGTTTCATTGCGCTGCAGCTGTTGGTATGTCATGTTTAGGGACTTTTTTTCAGCGCCGTGCGCACTTTCAGTTTCATTTTTAAGTGTTCATAATGGCGTCAGCCACCGCCGCACACACCACTCGCACGACGCTGCGCCCGGGCTGCGGCTGCTGTTGGCAGGGCACACGCCTCCTGCTGCTGTCTGTAAGGTGTTCTGGTTATTGCTGTCAGAGAGGCGGGGTTGTGAGTACTTTTAAGGTGCAGTAGATGCCACACTTTGTGGTTATTGTGCAATAACCAATTAATGCACAGATCCCTACGACACGCATTCAGTAGCCGAGTTAAATTACGCTGACCCCCTGTGACAGAGCAGTTTTTCATCAAAACAGGACGTATTCCTCAAAGCGCGTTTCGGCTGCTACTCACGACAGATTCGGTTCCCTTTGCGTGTTCCTCGAGTTCAGAAAAGTGTTTACTATATTTGTTTGTTTACAGTAGTCATTTGGTAAAAAGGCCAGCTTAGAATCGCAGTTCGTAGGATGTCGGCAGTCTTCGCAGCCTGCAGATGTTCATGTAGATTGCCTGCAGTGAGGGCCGCTGCACCCGTCCGTGCGAGCGTAGCCTTGGATGGGAGGAGAAACCACTGTCAGTGTCGGTGGGGTTCACTCGGTGTACACAGGCAGTCAGGGGTACATGCGGGGCAGAGAAGGTGGAAAAGCCAGTGCTGGCTGCTTCGTGTGTATTTACACAGTGGGAAATATACTTATGGAATCGGCTCGTTTAAATCCATTGACTGAAAGTTCCCTTGTTGTAGCAGTTAGAGGCCGGAGGGCATTGAGCTGTGGTTCTCAGACGGAGCTGCTGGCATCTGAACCCGGCTCCTTCACAGCAAATGGAGGCTTTGGTTGTTTTGTTTGCCCTTCCCTGTCGTGCTTTTATTTCAGCTGGTTCCCTTGCGTTTATTCTCGTGTTCTCTTCTTACCCCATGGTCAGTTTGCTGGGCACACGCATTCCAGTAATGCTGTTCGTTGTCTTTTGTTAAGTATTCTGTTTCTCTTAGCTGTCGTGAGCGCAACTTTTATCATGCCCTGTCTTTACAGCCATCACCAGCAACTATAAGTGAATTTGTAGTTTCACTTTTTCCATGACAGGTATGAGCATACAACTCCCAGCATGCTTCTTGTTGTTACCTGAATGACCAGGCGTTGGCTACGAGTCGTCTCCAGGACGACTGAAGTCTTGGTACAGGTACTTTCACTGCATTTATAAGACTGCCCAATGTTCATCCACCAGTACCTGGGAGCTCTTAGCAAAGTGTAACAGCAACTTGTAAGGCCTCTGTTCGCCTTTGCATCAGTGCATTTAGACATGACGTCGTCATTTCTGCCGGACCAGAAACGACTCTCAAGTTTTCCAAGTCCATGTTTACGCCCCTCCATCAATACCTTTTTATTTATTAGTTTGAATTCTGATGTGCGCCTGCTTTTTTAACAGGACTACGAATACCAGAATGCCTATAACAACCGTCCTTGGACCACATTCAATACTCGAGCACGGACCCGGTCTGCACGGGTTTATACATTTTTCAGCCCTGTGGTATCATTTGAGAACCTGGTGCATTATGGGAGTTGAAATAAAAATTAAAAAAGAGAGAGAGAGAAAATGGTAAAGAGAATTGGGACCTGTGGAGGAAGGTTCTGCAGTCCAAATAATGAAGATGAAGAAAAACGGGCGGACTGCGACTTTATGGTGATTTCCAGAAGCCTTCGTCTACCCTTTACTTGTGGAGGACTGTCCATGCTCAAGGATGGCCGCATTTCAAGAGCAATTGCTCAGATCTCTGATGTGCCTCCCAGAGCACTAAGCAACCATTCATCTCTCTGAAGCACTGTCCCCGCCCCAGCCCATCCCACCGCTCATCTTTTGGCAGTTTTTTCTCTTTGTTTCCCCTGTGGACTGTTGTCTCTTGCGGTCCTTGATTTTACAGCCTTCGGTCTTTGCTTAAGAATTGTGTCTGGTTTGTCACCTTCATTCGTCAAACTCCCATTTTTTGTAAAACCTTCTGCTTCCTTTACCTCCATCGGTCATAGAAGCACAAGTCTCCTGGCCCAAGAGCCGAGTTCACTTCGTATGCTACTTGCCTATACGAGATTTCCCAATATATAGGTCTCACATTTGCGAGAGATTAAGCTATTGGCATTGTAAATTACAATGCCTTTTATTTATCTGTTTTCAACACCAACACATACATTGAGCTATTGGCATAGTAAATGACAATGCCTTTTATTTATGTGTTGGCTTTAAAATAGATAAATAAAAGGCATTATAATTTACAATGCCAATAGCTCAAACTCTTGCAAATGCGAGACCTATTGCATTGCAAATGCTTGTTTTAGTGATGTTGCTATGCGTGTCCAAAGTGGCTAAGGGTATGCCTAAACAAGGGTCTTTGCTCTCTGCACGATTGGAATCAAGCTAGCCTAGTTGATTAGAGGTGATACCCCAAAACAAGTCTCAGCATGCCTATTTCCAGTCCAGGGAGGACCTATCTTGGCAGTTCGGCTGGACTTTTCCCATTTAGAGTAGGGTGAAGACTGATTTGCATATTGCTAACTCCAAACTGGGGTGACATAGCAAGCAAAATATCAATGGATTGAGCCAGGATTTGTGACTGGGGGGTGAGTGTTTGAAAAGTTACAACACTTTGTCCATCATTTTATTTCCTGATGTTGATATGTGCACCCTAAGTGGCTAAGAGTATGCCTAGACATGGGTCCCTTGCTCGCTGTGCCATTGGATGCAAGCTAGCCTGGCTGATGAGGGATGATACCCCGAAATAGGTTCCAGAATGCTTGTTTCCAGTCCAGGGTGTACCTGGCTTGGCACTTTGGCCTGGGGTAAACTGGGGTGATGTGGCGAGAAAAATAACAGTGTATAAAACCCAGATCTCTGACTGGGGGTGAGTGTTTGAAAGTTTCAACACTCTGTCCATCATTTTATTTTGTGAAGTTGCTATGTGCACCCTAAGTGGATAAGGGTATGCCTAGACGTGGGTCCCTTGCTCGCTTCACCACTGGATTCAAGCTAGCCTGGCTGATGAGGGGTGATACCCCGAAAACAGTCCCAGAATACTTGTTTCCAGTCAAGGGAGGACCTAGCTTGGCAGTTCGGGCTGGACTGTTCCCATGGGGAGCAAGGTCAAGACTGATTTAAATATTGCTGGGTCCAGAACTGGGGTGACGTGGCGGGCATAATAAAGATGGATTAAACCCAGATCTTTGACTGGAGGTGAGAGTTTGAAAAGTTTCAACACTCCGTCCTTCAGTTTTTTTTTTTGTGATGTTGCTATGCACGTCCAAAGTGGCTAAGGGTATGCCTAGACAAGGGTCGTTAGCTCTCTGCGCGACTGGAATCAAGCCAGCCTGGCTGATTAGAGGTGATACCCCAAAACCAGTCTCAGGATGCCCATTTCCAGACCAGGGAGGACCTAGCTTGGCAGTTCGGCTGGACTGTTCCCATGGGGAGTAGGGTGAAGACTGATTTGCATATGGCTGAGTCAAAACTGGGGTGACGTAGAAGGCAAAATATCGATGGATTAAGCCAGGAATTCTGACTGGGGGGGAGTGTTTAAAAAGTTTCAACACTTCGCCCATCATTTTTGTTATATCCCGCATAGATGCCCTAATGTAGACCCGTTCGTACATGCCCTAAGGTTGTATTCATATTTACCCTAATATGGTCATATTCGTACTTGTTCAATTATGGTCATGGCCGCATATGCCCAATTATGGTCACAACTGTACATGTCCTATTATAGTATGATTCCTTATATAGGCATGATCTTTCACCTACATTGGTCCTAGCTAGTACACAACGAGCTCTGAGGGCTGAACGTTATCTACCCTGTGGTTTTGAATACATCAGGGTTTTTCCCAAACACAGGCCTACACTGTACTCATTAATTATGCATAGTCTTCTAAGAATACACCACCGGCATAATATGTATGTACAAAGTTCACCCCTGACGTCTTCCTCATGTCCAATGCAAACCATACTGAGGACCGAGACTCTTTAGGGTTTAAATACACCACATCTTGCCCCGGTAAGATAGAGGGAATCGAGACTTCCATGCTGACACACTGACCAGAGACGCTGAGGCTCCTGCATGCAGTCGTTCAAGCTGACAGTGGTCTGACACAACCCGGACGGGGTGTCCAACTCGAGACCAGGACGGGGTCCCACTCTCTTTCTATTCAGGTATGGGGGTTCGACTAAATCCTAGGAGGATTCTTGGCTCTTAGCTTTTAGACCTACACACATATGCCAGGTACACTCAGGTACATCTAGTTAGGCATCGTAGGAGTACATGCACTTGCATAATGCTTTTATATTCATGTATGTATTCATGATTATCGCAATATGGTAGAACTGTTCTATCCCTTTGCTTTTATCGTACTGCTGATAATATATCTCTGCTATTGTCTGCTGGTTACCGCAGCACATATATTTTACACTAGAATAACAACTGTTCAATAAATACTTATTGAAACGCCCGACTGTTTATTCTGTGTAACTCTCTAGAGACAAACCGAATAAGTAAGCACGAGTGACTGAGCGAAAGGTAGTACATTGTTTCCACGATTCTGAGGGAATCAGGGTTGTCATGATCTAAGGTTGCCAGAAACTAATCTCTCCCCGATAAGAGGAGACACTAGTGGCACTGCGAGCTAGCTAATGCAAAACTAGGCTAACATATATGGTGGGGGTGCACGGAGTCAGTCTGCCACCAAGCCCGCAGTATATGTTATCCAAACGCGCAGGTCCTGCAGGGGTACTATAGGAGCTACACGACATGGTGCCACCAACGTTGGTTTGGTACTTATTTAACAGTAGAATCTGAGTAGTTCAGTCGTGCTATTCTCAGAGAACCTACTCACAAAACACCAGAGACGTCTGGAGTGGGTGAGCACTAAATCCGCCACAGCTGAGTAGTACGAGAATACTATTTATTGGCTGTTGGTTATTCAAGCTTGAAGGACATATAGTTCCTACAATTGTGCATTTTACACCTTATCTTAAAAATTCTTTAACCTCCCTTCTTCCATTTAAAAATGGTGGAAGAAACAAACGCAACAGGGAGAGTTACAACAAACCTCTTCGGTTTAGAAGAAGACCCTGAAGATGCAATACAAATTGCACCAAATTTCAGAAGGGCAGTCACCATAAAACTTCTAGAACATGGCTTAAGAGCCAGGGGTGGTACAGTAATTTTCGTGATTGAGGCACACAAATCCAATAAAACAGAGGTGTTCTATTCTTGGGTTACATTCCCAGCAGCGAATGCAATTACAAATGTATTTCACTACTACCTAGAAGGTGAAACACCAGCAGACTATACTCCTTTTGAGGAAGTAGAGGTTCCACTTACTTACCAGGAGCATAATTACTGGTTTAAAGGCGCCCTACCCCACGTACGAGGAAGAGCAAGATTAGGCCCGCTCGGAGGAGCAGGAGCCACATGGCCCATATTAGCGGCATACACACCGCATCCTGACATTGACACAATGCCACAGCTGGACTTACTTGTACAACACAGAGATTTAATTAAAATCTACAGAAAACTCACACAATTTGTGATGAGGACTTGAACAGTTCAGCCTGCACCAGTTGCAGCACAAGACACTCCAGTCCAAGGTACAGTTAATAAAATAACTCCACAAACATTACACGCGATAATGGGCAAAATGCCAGCAAAACGCGAACAAATCCCATTCTGGATAGCTCAGAAAATAACTCAGCTTGAAGCAGTATTCCCGAATACTACCACCTGTGATAAACACAGAATTCTAACAATCTGCTTGCCCATGGGTCTCACACCACAAGTAGAGGACTGCACCTCTTGGGGTTCAGTCTTTGCTGCCATATATACCAGAACACATGGTATCCCGTCAATAGCAGTAGTGCCTGATGTATTAAAACAGATACAAAATGAGTACGGAGCAGAGCCTGCCCTTAACTTAGGGATGAAGTTGCTAAACAACATTGAACAGGTCTCGGCCATAATACTAGCTAACATTAAGGGGGAAGCAGCTTCTGTGGCGATCCGCCAACGCCTAAGGGAGTTCAGTCCAGAGGATCAACAACACGAACTACCCAAAATAATTGAAACTGCATATGCAGAATTAGGCAGAGACAGTCTAGGTGGGAAAGCATTAAAACCACAACTGATGGGCAGTCCTGAAAAGGACACTACAAAGCAGATACCTACTTCTTCTAAAAAGAAGTGGGAAAATAAAAAACAACAAAAGTCTAAAGACACCAGATCTCAGTCCAGAAGTAGGTCTCTCAACAGGAGCCCTCTGAAAGGAGGTATAACCTCAGGAATAGGGATAATATTAAAAAACCTGACAGGTATCAGGATACTTCAGGGTTCAACACGAAACTCCGAGAGGGAAGGACGGTCAGAACACAGACAAGAGGAGCGTACAAAGTCCAGAGACACGCAACGCGCTGCGGACTACGTACCTAAAAAAGAGGATAAACAAAAATCAAAACCTCAGTTCAAAAAGAAGAAGGTAGCAGGTCTCAAGATCAGACATGCCCAAAATTCTGAGGACACAGCTTCTGAATGGGGAATGGGCTCTGACGATGCTAGACAGCGCAGCAGAAGTAATGATAGCTCGCCAGAACCTGAAGGAATTTCTGGTGACAGCGGAGTTGAGTGAGTATATCACGGTGGAAACACCTGATACTCAGGTAAGTGTCCCACATAAGTTACATGAGATAACACTCCGGATGGAGGGGGACAAGCCCAGAAAAGTTAAAGGTCTCTTTTGGAAAAATCTGTCATCTGATTATGACATTCTATTAGCAGAACAAGACTGGCCGCCAGCATTCGTCATGGAGTGCCCTAGGGGAGAAACGATAATTTTTCCAGCCTTTTCCGACCTCGTTCCCATTCACCTAAAACACGCATATGCGCAGGAGTGGGCGGTTGCCCTAGCTCCAGCATTGTACAAAAATCATGCTGGTTGGGATGAGGATTCAACCCACCACGTGATCCCGTTAAAACTTTCCCCAAATGCTCAAAGGCAATACCCTATAAATCAGGAAGCTAAAAAACAAGTCAGGGAGATTGTAGACCAACTAGAATACCAGGGGGTGATAGAAAATTGCACTTCACCTATGAACAAACCTTTGTTTCCCGTAATGAAACCTGACAACACATATCATCTAGTTTTAGATTACAGGCATTTAAACCCTTGCACAAAGACATTTGCAGTTCAAAATGCACACAGTGCCGCATTAATGAATAACATTGTGCGGAAAAAATACAAAACAACACTTGATATCTCAAATGGATTTTTCTGCCAAAATATAGCACCTGAAAGCAGGTATATAACCGCATTCAGTGCGTTAGGGTCCCAACGGCAATTTTGCAGACTCCTCCAAGGGTATAAGAATAGCCCGGGGTTGTTTTCAGCAAGGGTAACAGAGTTACTCCAAAATTTGGATGAAGAAGCATTGTCCTATGTGGATGATATTTATCTGACGGACGATGACTTAAAGAGGCACTTGACCAGGGGGAGCACCATTATTATGGGATTCGCCTCTGAGGGCTATAAATTTAATTTCAAAAATTGCCCACCTCAGTGTCCTGTTTTTAGGATACGAGCTGTCAAGTGAGGGAAAAAGCCTGGCAGCAAACTTTTTAGAAAAGTGTGCGCTGCTCCAACCTCCAAAATCATTGAAGAACTTACAATCAATTCTGGGATTCCTAAATTTTGGTCGAACATACATTTTGGATTACGCAGAAAGAGTAAAACCTTTCTACGACTTAATAAAAACCTGACTTTTCAGTCAAACAATGGACACAGGAACACACAAATATCCTGCGTTCCCTACAGGAAGACATGATAGCTTCTAAACATTTACAAGGCGATACAAAAGGGGATGATGGACGGAACGTTTGAGCCAATCAAACACTCACCCCCAGTCAACTGATCTGGGTTTAATCCATCATCATTCTTTAGCTCACTCCACCACCCCAGTTCAGACATGGCCATATGCAAATCAGTCTGACCCTGTGCCTCATGGGAACAGTCCAGCCCGAACTGCCAAGCCATGTCTTCCCAGGACCGGAAACAAGCATCCTAGGACCGGTTTCTGGCATTTCAGCCGTCATTAGCCAGGCTTGCTTGAATCCAGTGGCAAAGTGAGCAAGGGACCCACGTCTGGGCATGCCCCGCCAACTTAGGGCGACCAAGCGATACAAAAGGGGATGATGGACGGAACGTTTGAGCCAATCAAACACTCACCCCCAGTCAACTGATCTGGGTTTAATCCATCATCATTCTTTAGCTCACTCCACCACCCCAGTTCAGACATGGCCATATGCAAATCAGTCTGACCCTGTGCCTCATGGGAACAGTCCAGCCCGAACTGCCAAGCCATGTCTTCCCTGGACCGGAAACAAGCATCCTAGGACCGGTTTCTGGCATTTCAGCCGTCATCAGCCAGGCTTGCTTGAATCCAGTGGCAAAGTGAGCAAGGGACCCACGTCTGGGCATACCCCCGCCAACTTAGGGCGACCAAAGCGATACAAAAGGGGATGATGGACGGAGCGTTTGAGCCAATCAAACACTCACCCCAGTCAACTGATCTGGGTTTAATCCATCATCATTCTTTAGCTCACTCCACCACCCCAGTTCAGACATGGCCATATGCAAATCAGTCTGACCCTGTGCCTCATGGGATTTTGTATCGCTTTGGTCGCCCTAAGTTGGCGGGGGTATGCCCAGACGTGGGTCCCTTGCTCACTTTGCCACTGGATTCAAGCAAGCCTGGCTGATGACGGCTGAAATGCCAGAAACCGGTCCTAGGATGCTTGTTTCCGGTCCAGGGAAGACATGGCTTGGCAGTTCGGGCTGGACTGTTCCCATGAGGCACAGGGTCAGACTGATTTGCATATGGCCATGTCTGAACTGGGGTGGTGGAGTGAGCTAAAGAATGATGATGGATTAAACCCAGATCAGTTGACTGGGGGTGAGTGTTTGATTGGCTCAAACGTTCCGTCCATCATCCCCTTTGTATCGCTTTGGTCGCCCTAAGTTGGCGGGGTATGCCCAGACGTGGGTCCCTTGCTCACTTTGCCACTGGATTCAAGCAAGCCTGGCTGATGACGGCTGAAATGCCAGAAACCGGTCCTAGGATGCTTGTTTCCGGTCCAGGGAAGACATGGCTTGGCAGTTCGGGCTGGACTGTTCCCATGAGGCACAGGGTCAGACTGATTTGCATATGACCATGTCTGAACTGTGGTGGTGGAGTGAGCTAAAGAATGATGATGGATTAAACCCAGATCAGTTGACTGGGGTGAGTGTTTGATTGGCTCAAACGTCCCGTCCATCATCCCTTTTGTATCGCTTTGGTCGCCCCTAAGTTGGCGGGGTATGCCCAGACGTGGGTCCCTTGCTCACTTTGCCACTGGATTCAAGCAAGCCTGGCTGATGACGGCTGAAATGCCAGAAACCGGTCCTAGGATGCTTGTTTCGGTCCAGGGAAGACATGGCTTGGCAGTTCGGGCTGGACTGTTCCCATGAGGCACAGGGTCAGACTGATTTGCATATGGCCATGTCTGAACTGGGGTGGTGGAGTGAGCTAAAGAATGATGATGGATTAAACCCAGATCAGTTGACTGGGGGTGAGTGTTTGATTGGCTCAAGCGCTCCGTCCATCATCCCCTTTTGTATCGCTTTGGTCGCCCTAAGTTGGCGGGGGTATGCCCAGACGTGGGTCCCTTGCTCACTTTGCCACTGGATTCAAGCAAGCCTGGCTGATGACGGCTGAAATGCCAGAAACCGGTCCTAGGATGCTTGTTTCCGGTCCAGGGAAGACATGGCTTGGCAGTTCGGGCTGGACTGTTCCCATGAGGCACAGGGTCAGACTGATTTGCATATGGCCATGTCTGAACTGGGGTGGTGGAGTGAGCTAAAGAATGATGATGGATTAAACCCAGATCAGTTGACTGGGGGTGAGTGTTTGATTGGCTCAAACGTTCCGTCCATCATCCCCTTTGTATCGCTTTGGTCGCCCTAAGTTGGCGGGGTATGCCCAGACGTGGGTCCCTTGCTCACTTTGCCACTGGATTCAAGCAAGCCTGGCTGATGACGGCTGAAATGCCAGAAACCGGTCCTAGGATGCTTGTTTCCGGTCCAGGGAAGACATGGCTTGGCAGTTCGGGCTTGACTGTTCCCATGAGGCACAGGGTCAGACTGATTTGCATATGGCCATGTCTGAACTGGGGTGGTGGAGTGAGCTAAAGAATGATGATGGATTAAACCCAGATCAGTTGACTGGGGGTGAGTGTTTGATTGGCTCAAACGTTCCGTCCATCATCCCCTTTTGTATCGCTTTGGTCGCCCTAAGTTGGCGGGGGTATGCCCAGACGTGGGTCCCTTGCTCACTTTGCCACTGGATTCAAGCAAGCCTGGCTGATGACGGCTGAAATGCCAGAAACCGGTCCTAGGATGCTTGTTTCCGGTCCAGGGAAGACATGGCTTGGCAGTTCGGGCTGGACTGTTCCCATGAGGCACAGGGTCAGACTGATTTGCATATGGCCATGTCTGAACTGGGGTGGTGGAGTGAGCTAAAGAATGATGATGGATTAAACCCAGATCAGTTGACTGGGGGTGAGTGTTTGATTGGCTCAAAAGTTCCGTCCATCATCCCCTTTTGTATCGCTTTGGTCGCCCTAAGTTGGCGGGGTATGCCCAGACGTGGGTCCCTTGCTCACTTTGCCACTGGATTCAAGCAAAGCCTGGCTGATGACGGCTGAAATGCCAGAAACCGGTCCTAGGATGCTTGTTTCCGGTCCAGGGAAGACATGGCTTGGCAGTTCGGGCTGGACTGTTCCCATGAGGCACAGGGTCAGACTGATTTGCATATGGCCATGTCTGAACTGGGGTGGTGGAGTGAGCTAAAGAATGATGATGGATTAAACCCAGATCAGTTGACTGGGGGTGAGTGTTTGATTGGCTCAAACGTTCCGTCCATCATCCCCTTTGTATCGCTTTGGTCGCCCTAAGTTGGCGGGGGTATGCCCAGACGTGGGTCCCTTGCTCACTTTGCCACTGGATTCAAGCAAGCCTGGCTGATGACGGCTGAAATGCCAGAAACCGGTCCTAGGATGCTTGTTTCCGGTCCAGGGAAGACATGGCTTGGCAGTTCGGGCTGGACTGTTCCCATGAGGCACAGGGTCAGACTGATTTGCATATGGCCATGTCTGAACTGGGGTGGTGGAGTGAGCTAAAGAATGATGATGGATTAAACCCAGATCAGTTGACTGGGGGTGAGTGTTTGATTGGCTCAAACGTTCCGTCCATCATCCCCTTTTGTATCGCTTTGGTCGCCCTAAGTTGGCGGGGTATGCCCAGACGTGGGTCCCTTGCTCTCTTTGCCACTGGATTCAAGCAAGCCTGGCTGATGACGGCTGAAATGCCAGAAACCGGTCCTAGGATGCTTGTTTCCGGTCCAGGGAAGACATGGCTTGGCAGTTCGGGCTGGACTGTTCCCACGAGGCACAGGGTCAGACTGATTTGCATATGGCCATGTCTGAACTGGGGTGGTGGAGTGAGCTAAAGAATGATGATGGATTAAACCCAGATCAGTTGACTGGGGGTGAGTGTTTGATTGGCTCAAACGTTCCGTCCATCATCCCCTTTGTATCGCTTTGGTCGCCCTAAGTTGGCGGGGGTATGCCCAGACGTGGGTCCCTTGCTCACTTTGCCACTGGATTCAAGCAAGCCTGGCTGATGACGGCTGAAATGCCAGAAACCGGTCCTAGGATGCTTGTTTCCGGTCCAGGGAAGACATGGCTTGGCAGTTCGGGCTAGACTGTTCCCATGAGGCACAGGGTCAGACTGATTTGCATATGGCCATGTCTGAACTGGGGTGGTGGAGTGAGCTAAAGAATGATGATGGATTAAACCCAGATCAGTTGACTGGGGGTGAGTGTTTGATTGGCTCAAACGTTCCGTCCATCATCCCCTTTTGTATCGCTTTGGTCGCCCTAAGTTGGCGGGGTATGCCCAGACGTGGGTCCCTTGCTCACTTTGCCACTGGATTCAAGCAAGCCTGGCTGATGACGGCTGAAATGCCAGAAACCGGTCCTAGGATGCTTGTTTCCGGTCCAGGGAAGACATGGCTTGGCAGTTCGGGCTGGACTGTTCCCATGAGGCACAGGGTCAGACTGATTTGCATATGGCCATGTCTGAACTGGGGTGGTGGAGTGAGCTAAAGAATGATGATGGATTAAACCCAGATCAGTTGACTGGGGGTGAGTGTTTGATTGGCTCAAACGTTCCGTCCATCATCCCCTTTTGTATCGCTTTGGTCGCCCTAAGTTGGCGGGGGTATGCCCAGACGTGGGTCCCTTGCTCACTTTGCCACTGGATTCAAGCAAGCCTGGCTGATGACGGCTGAAATGCCAGAAACCGGTCCTAGGATGCTTGTTTCCGGTCCAGGGAAGACATGGCTTGGCAGTTCGGGCTGGACTGTTCCCATGAGGCACAGGGTCAGACTGATTTGCATATGGCCATGTCTGAACTGGGGTGGTGGAGTGAGCTAAAGAATGATGATGGATTAAACCCAGATCAGTTGACTGGGGGTGAGTGTTTGATTGGCTCAAACGTTCCGTCCATCATCCCCTTTTGTATCGCTTTGGTCGCCCTAAGTTGGCGGGGTATGCCCAGACGTGGGTCCCTTGCTCACTTTGCCACTGGATTCAAGCAAGCCTGGCTGATGACGGCTGAAATGCCAGAAACCGGTCCTAGGATGCTTGTTTCCGGTCCAGGGAAGACATGGCTTGGCAGTTCGGGCTGGACTGTTCCCATGAGGCACAGGGTCAGACTGATTTGCATATGGCCATGTCTGAACTGGGGTGGTGGAGTGAGCTAAAGAATGATGATGGATTAAACCCAGATCAGTTGACTGGGGGTGAGTGTTTGATTGGCTCAAACGTTCCGGTCCATCATCCCCTTTTGTATCGCTTTGGTCGCCCTAAGTTGGCGGGGGTATGCCCAGACGTGGGTCCCTTGCTCACTTTGCCATTGGATTCAAGCAAGCCTGGCTGATGACGGCTGAAATGCCAGAAACCGGTCCTAGGATGCTTGTTTCCGGTCCAGGGAAGACATGGCTTGGCAGTTCGGGCTGGACTGTTCCCATGACGCACAGGGTCAGACTGATTTGCATATGGCCATGTCTGAACTGGGGTGGTGGAGTGAGCTAAAGAATGATGATGGATTAAACCCAGATCAGTTGACTGGGGGTGAGTGTTTGATTGGCTCAAACGTTCCGTCCATCATCCCCTTTTGTATCGCTTTGGTCGCCCTAAGTTGGCGGGGTATGCCCAGACGTGGGTCCCTTGCTCACTTTGCCACTGGATTCAAGCAAGCCTGGCTGATGACGGCTGAAATGCCAGAAACCGGTCCTAGGATGCTTGTTTCCGGTCCAGGGAAGACATGGCTTGACAGTTCGGGCTGGACTGTTCCCATGAGGCACAGGGTCAGACTGATTTGCATATGGCCATGTCTGAACTGGGGTGGTGGAGTGAGCTAAAGAATGATGATGGATTAAACCCAGATCAGTTGACTGGGGGTGAGTGTTTGATTGGCTCAAACGTTCCGTCCATCATCCCCTTTTGTATCGCTTTGGTCGCCCTAAGTTGGCGGGGGTATGCCCAGACGCGGGTCCCTTGCTCACTTTGCCACTGGATTCAAGCAAGCCTGGCTGATGACGGCTGAAATGCCAGAAACCGGTCCTAGGATGCTTGTTTCCGGTCCAGGGAAGACATGGCTTGGCAGTTCGGGCTGGACTGTTCCCATGAGGCACAGGGTCAGACTGATTTGCATATGGCCATGTCTGAACTGGGGTGGTGGAGTGAGCTAAAGAATGATGATGGATTAAACCCAGATCAGTTGACTGGGGGTGAGTGTTTGATTGGCTCAAACGTTCCGTCCATCATCCCCTTTTGTATCGCTTTGGTCGCCCTAAGTTGGCGGGGGTATGCCCAGACGTGGGTCCCTTGCTCACTTTGCCACTGGATTCAAGCAAGCCTGGCTGATGACGGCTGAAATGCCAGAAACCGGTCCTAGGATGCTTGTTTCCGGTCCAGGGAAGACATGGCTTGGCAGTTCGGGCTGGACTGTTCCCATGAGGCACAGGGTCAGACTGATTTGCATATGGCCATGTCTGAACTGGGGTGGTGGAGTGAGCTAAAGAATGATGATGGATTAAACCCAGATCAGTTGACTGGGGGTGAGTGTTTGATTGGCTCAAACGTTCCGTCCATCATCCCCTTTTGTATCGCTTTGGTCGCCCTAAGTTGGCGGGGGTATGCCCAGACGTGGGTCCCTTGCTCACTTTGCCACTGGATTCAAGCAAGCCTGGCTGATGACGGCTGAAATGCCAGAAACCGGTCCTAGGATGCTTGTTTCCGGTCCAGGGAAGACATGGCTTGGCAGTTCGGGCTGGACTGTTCCCATGAGGCACAGGGTCAGACTGATTTGCATATGGCCATGTCTGAACTGGGGTGGTGGAGTGAGCTAAAGAATGATGATGGATTAAACCCAGATTAGTTGACTGGGGGTGAGTGTTTGATTGGCTCAAACGTTCCGTCCATCATCCCCTTTTGTATCGCTCTAAACATTTACAGACACGCGTAAACGTACGCAACTTGGTGATCCGAGTAATAGCGGGTCAATGCGGGTACACTTATTTGACTTTTAATGAAGGCGAAACAGTACCAATCGCATACAAATCACACCTGTACATAAACGCAGAGATGCGTTTCACTTCAACAGAAAAAATCCTGACAGCAGTGCAGACCGTTGTAGCAAGAGAAATAGCTCTAGCTCAGGGAAAACGCATAATTGTCGTGACCCCAGTACCAGCTTTAGAAGCTGTTACAAAAGCTAGCATTCCAAATGCTAAATCCTTACATCCAAGATGGATACAATGGACTAATTCTCTTACTGCAATGGATGTTGAATACAGATTTGATCCAAGTTTAAAAACACAGGCATTCCTGCAATACGAACAAGAATATCCTCTACCAAATTAAATTTTGCCTCTCGATCAGTATGAATACATTATTTACACTGACGGCTCTGCTCAACCGGCCATAGGGAGTAAGCAAGCTTACAGCGCAGCGTGTGCGATTGTTAAAGGTCGCATGCACAATGGCAAGTTCCATCCGAGTTGCACTAAAACGCAATCTCTAGGAGACTGCACGGCACAGTTGGCAGAACTCAAAGCACTTATACTGGCACTTATAAATACGGATCACAAATTCCCCACACTTATTGTGTGTGATTCCTTTTACTGTGTACAGTCGTACAATGAATATCTACATCATTGGGAACAAAACGGGTTCAAAGATGCAAAACGTGGCACAATTAAGCATAAAATGCTATTGGAACAGGTAGTGGAGTTGAGAAACGAACTACCAAGGGCTCACGTGATACATACACTGAGTCATCAGCGTGATGGCGTTCACGTTGAAGAGAATTCATTGGCTGATGAAGCCGCAAAGGGGGCTGTTCGCACGGCTCCCGTAGCTGCAGTTACTCGTTCAAAGACGAGAATAGACGGCGAGATTATGGTAGCAATGCTTCACACAAAGGCAGCACAGCAGTACCTAAAACATTTCCACTCAAGTACTCCTACAAGTTAGATGCACAAAACATTCCATATGCTCAGATTCCTGGAGTGGGGGATAGAGTAATACCAAATATGGATTGTAGGCAAAGCTTAATAGTGGCAGCACACAAAGGGACAGGTTCTGTACATTTGGGACTAGATGCAACTGCTTCTTTATTGAAGCAACGCTACTGGTGGCCTGTAATGAGAAGGCAGATAAGAGACAATGGGGCCAATTCCGATCTCGGCCGGAGGCGCACCCAATACCATTCGGTCGGGAAAAAAGCCATGCGAATGCCTGTTTCCCGACCGATCCGTACAGCAGACCGAACGAGTAAGTACGATGCGCACAACAGCACAGAATCCGGCCGAGTCGTACTCACCCAATCCAGGTCCTGTTCTCCGACCGAGGCGAATCCGGAAACGCTGAATCGAGTCGCACGGAAGGGAAAATGCAGCTCCGTCCGGCCGAACAAGTACGATGCGCTTCCGTACGCGCCGAACCCGCCGCTACGCACGGCACGTCAAAGCATCCGGGAGAGGCGCACATAAGCTCCGATTCGCGCCACAACACAATCCACGGCTACGAGACGAACACGCCAGCGACGAGGACGACGCGAAGCGACGAGGACGACGCGAAGCAACGAGAAGGACGAACGACACGAACCAACCATGAATCCCTTCGTCCCGATCATACCAATATTCTACATTTACTACCGGAACAGGCACGGACGCGTACGGCGCAGAAGGTAAGTCAGACACCAACCACAAAACACATACAACACGTACACGACACATCACACACACACACAGAGGGATGCAGAATTTACTTACACCAGCAACAGCAGCACCATAGGGGCGGGATGCCCATCACCAATGCCACATATGCACACAGGGGCCTGAATGCGCACCACCACCCCTACCAGGGGGGGCCGGATGCCAACCACCACTACCACCCTTAGCCAGGGGGGTGCCAGATGCCTACCACCACTACCACCCTTACCCAGGGGGGGCTGGATGCCTACCACTACTACCACCCTCACCCAGGGGGGCTGGATGCCTACCACTACTACCACCCTAAGCCAGGGGGCTGGATGCCAACCACCACTACCACCCTTAGCCAGGGGTGCCAGATGCCCACCACCACTACCACCCTTAGCCATGGGGGTGCCAGATGCCTACCACTACTACCACCCTTAGCCAGGGGGCTGGATGCCTACCACTACTACCACCTTCACCCAGGGGGGCTGGATGCCTACCACTACTACCACCCTTAGCCAGGGGGTGCCAGATGCCTACCACCACTACCACCCTTACCCAGGGGGGCTGGATGCCTACCACTACTACCACCCTCACCCAGGGGGCTGGATGCCTACCACTACTACCACCCTTAGCCAGGGGATGCCAGATGCCTACCACTACTACCACCCTAAGCCAGGGAGGCTGGATGCCAACCACCACTACCACCCTTAGCCAGGGTGGTGCCAGATGCCTACCACTACTACCACCCTCACCCAGGGGGACTGGATGCCTACCACTACTACCACCCTTAGCCAGGGGGCTGGATGCCTACCACTACTACCACCCTTACCCAGGGGGCTGGATGCCTGTCACTACTACCACCTCTACCCATGGGGGGCTGGATGCCTACCACCAACACCACCCCCACTCATAGGATGGACAATGCATGACACAACCAGCACACCACAACCTAGGGAATGCAAGAAAAGACATCCCCCAACACCATGACAAGCGTGTGTAGACTGTGTCAAATGCCTACAACACTGAACATGACTTTGAACATACAATGTGACCCCCTAGCACATGTGCCACACATATATGTGTGTGGCCCCCACAATGCAAGCAGGCCATGACCATTGTGGCAATGGGGTCCAAACCCCCATCATCACAGTGACCAAAAGGTAAGTGTGGGGTCCATAGCTGAAGCACATTTTGAACAGTGTGGCAATGGGGTCCAAACCCCCATCATCACAGTGACCAAAATGTAAGTGTGGGGTCCATAGCTGAAGCACATTTTGAACAGTGTGGCAATGGGGTCCAAACCCCCATCATCACAGTGACCAAAATGTAAGTGTGGGGTCCATAGCTGAAGCACATTTTGAACATTGTGGCAATGGGGTCTAACGCCCCATCACCACAGTGACCAAAAGGTAAGTGTGGGGTCCATAGCTGAAGCACATTTTGAACATTGTGGCAATGGGGTCTAACGCCCCATCACCACAGTGACCAAAAGGTAAGTGTGGGGGTCCATAGCTGAAGCACATTTTGAACATTGTGGCAATGGGGTCTAACGCCCCATCACCACAGTGACCAAAAGGTAAGTGTGGGGTCCATAGCTGAAGCACATTTTGAACATTGTGGCAATGGGGTCTAACGCCCCATCACCACAGTGACCAAAAGGTAAGTGTGGGGTCCATAGCTGAAGCACATTTTGAACATTGTGGCAATGGGGTCCAAACCCCCATCATCACAGTGACCAAAAGGTAAGTGTTGACAAAGAAAGAGCTGCAACTGCCAAACTGCATGGATGATTCCTGGTCACAGAACAAAAAACACATCCAAAGCCAAAGTAGTGCATGTGTCCCATTGCAACATAAATTGGGGGAGCCAAATACTGCAGTGCAAATAAGACATACCTTTGGCCATGTGCAGACAAACAACACCCATGGGGGCTGACACTGTCAACATTCATCAATGACACAATGACAGAAGTGACCATCAGAATGCAGACCCACATATTTGCACCAATGGGCACACAAATGCAGATACCCTGTGGAGACTGTAGATGTGAGGTGAACAGATACCATACCATGGCAGCAATGGGACACACAAACCATGATCATTGTGCTGACCGATGACCTAGGAGTCCCAGGGACAGCAGGGGAAAGCCACCAAACTACATACAGCCAATGGCACACCCAAGATATGCCAATGCAGTGGTGCAGATGCACAAACACAAACAGGCAGACCCACACTGCACATCATACACAACAGGTGGGGGGGTGCCAGTGTCCCCAGGCAACCACACAACACATGAGGAGACCTGAATACCAATCATACAGATGTGCATACAGTGCCTCACAAAGGTAACTCATGGATCCAAATCCCCTATGTGGGCAAGCAGGCATTGTCAGATGAGAGGGAGCACAAATCACACATGTCACACAGGCACGTAGGAACAGCAACTGACACAGCAAGACACAGACACACCACAGCACTACCCCCAGGGCCCCCACAATGTGGTGACCCTGGGCTGCATTACAATCCCACTGTGATGACAAAGCTAAATGTCGTTCACACTGTGAACCACAGTCATGTGTCCTGAGCAACAAACTACCATCACACCTACACAAGCACAAATCAATCAGCATGGCCAGTAAGCCAAGGCCAACATGGAGGCAGGGGCCTAGCCGGGCAACAACTCTCATCTGCACACACTCAACACCACACCCTCGACCTCCAACAATGTGCAGCAGTGAAGCACACATGCACTGGTGACATTGCACATGCACCCATGACTATTCCAGGGTGGTGGGTGGGAACCAAGGTGCAGAAACACATCACACATGGCCACTCAACAAGACTCCTGAATGTCGGACACACTGAACACTACGCTGTACATGGACATGACGGCAATACCACACCAACCAATGGGATCCCAGCCACAGTCACACACCAATGAAGAAGCCAAGGTCACCCACAAAGAACACACATAGACAACAACCAACATTGCAGCCCGGACCCTGAGGAGTGCCAGCAGTCACACACACAACGTGTCACAATCACTGAAGGATAACACAAACTGGAAATCACATGACAGGGGCAAACAACAAGTGCCAAGGGGAAACCTGACTGTGACCCATCTGCGTCTGCACACAAACCCAGCCCTGACAGCAAACACACCTATGGGTGACACCCTGATGACCAGTAATGTGCCATGCACCCACATCACAGAGAACCCAGGCAGAAGACTTTGGGGGAACATAGGTCAACTCAGCAAGCATCACAAACAGGTACAACACTAGGGATCACAGCATGCACAGCTAAACGGAAGTGAACACACAGACATGCACATACAACACACACCTTGGGCGCAGGCAATGTCACAGGAGTACACACTGCCATGAGGGGACTCCACTCCTGTGTGAGGAAAGCTGTGCCATATGTTGCCTCAGTAGGGCCCCATCATGTCAGCTGAGCACTTGGTCACACAATCAACAATTAGCACCAAATGAGGGCTCCCGTCACATCAGCCTGGTCATGGAAGTGCCAACGTAATCATCAGCACAGATCCATCACACTTGTATAGCAATGTTGCACTGACAACACAGATGAGTCCTTCCCCATTGATGCCCAAACCTGCATGTCCAGTGGAGATGGCCACACTGTCAGGGAAGTAGACGAATTGAACAATGGCAGGCACAACAGATGTGCAGGGGTGGAAGCCACAGATGTGAAATAGCTAATCTAAGTAGGAAATCCCATTGCCAAATACTGAACACATGACACCCTCAGATGCTGCTATGGATGACATGGATACACCACAGGATAGGACACATTCCCCCTGGACCACATGGGTTCCTGCACAGTAACACTTCATTATCATGAGACCAAATATCACCATCACTGCAGCAAGGGCATGGTTGGCATCATCAACAACATGTACATCAGAAGCATAAGCACAGGAGAACAGAAAGTTGCTTTATTCAGCATATGTGTGTAATGAAAACAAAGTCCAGAAAAACACAAAGGCCAATGGCCAGTCCATTGTAAAAGTCCAAACAGGGTGACAGTGGCAGATGTCACCCTACGCATGCCTGCACAAAACCAGGGACAATCCACTAGGAGGGGCAACCGGGGGCAGGCCAGGCACCGCAGGGACAGGATCAGGGCTCACCAGGAGGAAGCAGGGAAGGGGTGGTGGGTGCTGGAGAGCCACTGACAACTGCAGTGGAGGTGTCTGACATGGTGTGTGCCGGCACAACTGGGGGCATGACTCAGATGTTGTGGGTGCCGGCACGACTGCAGTGGACCCTGCAGATGGAGTGGACAGGTCCGCCACTGCAGTGCCCAAGTCAGACAGGGTGGTAGTGGACTCCACTGCAGTGCCTACCACCAGGGGAGGAGAATGGGGAACAGGCAAGGTGGGCTGGACAGAGGGGGAGGACACCCTCACCACATCAGTGGCACAGACAAGCGCAGCGGGGGGTGGTGCCGGGAGAGCAAGTGGCAGGGGAGAAGGCCGGATCCTCTTGGGGATGGTATATCTGTGGGTGGGGAACCTGGGGCAGGGTGTGGTGGGGGCACCTCTGGAGTGGGGGCCTGAGGGATGGAGGAAGGAGACCTGGTGCCTGAGCTGCAGGGCGGCGGCGGCTGGGTCTTGCTCTTACGACTCCGGGGGACTTGCGGGTGGGGGCCTCAGTCTGTCTGCGCCTGGGGAGGGTGTCCGGGGGCGAGGGGCACTCTGCTCCGTGTGGGTGGGCTTCCTCTTCCCCCTGAATGCTGTATCAGCTGGATCGGAGGGGAAGAGGCCGAGGTCACTGAGGAAGAGCCGCTGGGTCTTTGGGGTTGCAGGTGAGGCAAGGGAGGGTGTTTTGGAGGGAGAGGCAACTGAGGACTGCGCAGTGCTCGTGGAATCGTGTGTGTGTTCCAGGGCCCCATCCCCTGTGAGTCTGGTTTCAGCCCCCTGACTGTGCGTGCGTGTGCGTTTTGTTTGTGGCGTGTGTGTCTGTGTGCTGGATGTGTGTGTGCTGGTGTGTGCCTGTGCCGGTGTGTGTGTGCTTGGGACGTGTAAGGTGCTGGGGAGTGTGGATGGAGCAGAGGCGTGAGGGACTGTCTGAGGAGGGACACTGCTGCCGTCAGGGAGGAGTCCATGGACCTATTGCCCCTCTGTAGGTCAGACATGCCCGATGAGATGCCCTCCATGAACGACACCAGCTGAGTCAACAGAGCGGTGTGCGCATGGAGGACACTCAGCATGGCTGTCTGCCCTACATGGAGCTGGCGAAGGAGGTACACAGACTCCTCACTCAGGGCAGCAGGGGACACAGGGTCAGGGGTGCGGTGCCTGGCCCAAAGGAGACACGCTCCCGAACATGGGAGCCTCCACGGACCTGGGGAATGGGAGCCGATGGGAGGGCAGTGGTGGTGCTGGTGGTGGCGGGGACAGCAACACTAGCTGAGGTGTGGTGGCTGCTGACACCCGCCTCCATAAGGGAGTCATCCTCCGAGTTGCTCTGGTCCTCAGCTGAGGTGGATGGTGCTGAGGACTCCTCGGTGTGGCTCCCTTCGCCCTCCGTGCCACTGGGTCCCTCCGACCACTCCTCGGCTGCTGACCCAGTCTGGCTCTCCGGCTCCTCCTGGTCCGTGGAGCTGTCCCCTTCCGTGGCCGTGGATGTATCTGCAAACAATGGGGAAACAGACAGACATCAGTCACCTGCACCAAACGCACACACCACTGTGAGCACAGCACATTACAGAGCAAGCCCTGGCATCATTAGTTGTACATTGCTAAAAGTGCCCTAACTGAACAGGAGAAGCCAATTGTCAGTCTGATGCCAACCATGGCACTCACATCCCACATGGCCTTGCACCCATCTGTCTGGTGTCTATTGGATAGCAACACCCCAGTGTGGACACATGCACCAACTACACAGTAGTTGGACAGTGCAGAGGACACGGTGTAGCATGTGGACATGCACACATCACAACTCTTGCCACTGAGTCAGTACAGGTTTCCGGATGAAAGGGACGCCCAGAGTCAAATAGGAAATGCATGTGATGCATACCAGCGACAGACACCATGATGCACCCAGGTCCTGATAGCCATCGCCACAATGGTGTGCATGTAGCACATGTCACTCCCCTGCAGGATCACCAATAAGTAGACACATGCCATGGCGGAGGCATGACTGCTAAGTCATACATCACTGTCTCAGTGATGTATGACTTGGCAGCCAGACAACAACACTCTGCACTGTGTCACAATAGTAGGTCATGGGGAATGCAAGTCCTGGAGCTGCACAAGTGCACATGTACATCCCCCACACAACACATCATCTTAACCCTCATCTGTCCAGGTCATACCGATTGGACATATGGGAGACCTGTGACACTACCCTCTGAACCTGAGCCCCTCACAATCTGCTGTGAATGGGGAACAGCTGCCTGAACTTCACATTCGCATACCCCAGTCTGCACGGGCAGCTGATCAAACACCTATGTGACACACAAGTATCGTCTCCTATGGTCACATCTCCAGTGGCATGCTGAGCCCCTACCGAGAAACACCCCAGCAGTCCTGGCAACAAATCCACAGCACACTGACACAGAGGCAGACACCTGAGGGGTCAAATCACTGCGCACAATGTGTCAGCTGATACGTGGTAGTACAGAGTGCATTGCATTGCCTGGAGTAGGCATGACTGTCCTGCCCCACATGAATGAGGGATGAGCCCTGGACAGTGGATAGCTGGCTATGTATGTGTGACACACGTAATCTGCACACTCCTGGGGCCCAAACATTGTTCCCACCCGCTGCATTGGTGTGTGCCACATACCCCAGGCACATGTGGTGGCTCAGCTCAGCAAGTGGACCGCATATCAAAGCAACACGCAGATTACATGTCCGAACACAGGCGTTGTGTGAACAATGGACCCACCCATGATGCCCACAACAGAGTTAGGGAAACAGATGCTGTCCCCCACCTTTAGTGAAGCAAACTGCAAGGACACAGTCCCAAGTGACACAATTCCCTGAATGTAAGGGCCACACCTGGGTATCAGATGAGGAGTGGGCAGTGCACAATAGAGGGACATGGCTCCTGGACAACATGACTGCTGTACTGTGGCAGTTTAACCAGGCCAGAGGAGGGCACATAGCATGTAATACAGAGTCCACAGTGCAGTCTTTGACTCACCCCCTCCTTGCTGCTGTCTGGCCTTCAGCTGCCCATCCAGGTCTGGAAACACCACCGCCAGGATCTGGAGCATGTGGGGGTCAGGGTCCGTGTTCCGCCCCTCCTGCGAGGAGGCGACAGCTTCAGCTGGACCCGTGCAATCCTCCGGGTCCAGCCCTGAAGGTCCTGCCACCTCTTCTGGCAGTTGCGGATCCGGCGCTTGTAGACCCCCACGGACCGGACAGCCCGGACGATGTCCTTCCAGATCTCCTGCTTCCGATGGGCATTAACCTGTCAGGATGACAAAGTGAAAAGGCCATTACTACACATGCAACATATCCGTGCATGACACAGTTGTATATACATGTCTCATTCACATGGGCACATGATGTACACAGGCAGTGCAACGCTGCCCATGGACAGTTTGCCAGACGTCACTACATGGTATCATTGCATGGGAAGTAAAACCTTGTTCAAATGCACTGTCACTGCACCATACCTGTCCAGTGCATGTCACTACACACTATGGGGGTGACAACTACTCAGTGAGCCTGCTAGCCAGTGGCGTGCAGACTTTCAGCCTTGCTAGTCAGACAAAATGCACATTCAGAAAGGCAGTGCACAGAACACTCACCTGCTCCCCTGGTGTCCCATACAGCTTGCTGTACTGTGGAAGTAGGCTGTCCAGCAGGGCCTGGTTCTCCTCAAGGCTGAAGGCTGGGGCTCTCTCCACAGTACGTGCCATTGCAGGGTCCAGAGGGGCAGAGACAGCAGCAGTGCAGTGGCAGATGTCGTCCTGGAGCATGTAGTGCAGGCAAGTGAGCTCTCAGGGGAACAGCCAGCAATATATATGTGCTGGAGAGGCAGATACTGTCCCTTGTGTCCAAAGTGATAGGTCCAAGTCGTTTGCATCTTCTGAATCTGGCCAATCCATGGAATAGCAGCACCAATACACGCCCACAGCATCCTTCAAATCTTCAACTTCATGACATACATGATTTTGCAACATTGTTGTGGGTGACCAACTGAATTTCCAGCAACCGACTCGTTCGAATTTCGAAAACGCGTCCGTTGCCAGGCTAGGCCATTGTCAATGGGTGCGCACCGATCGGTCCATTGCGGTACAACGCGTACAGGGTTACAACGCGTACCCGCACACATTGAATGCAATGGGCGGCCGGGGCACCGATCGGTCCATTGCTGATCAACGCGTACAGAGTTACAACGGCGTGCCCGCGCACATTGAATGCAATGGGCGGCCGGGGCACCGATCGGTCCATTGCTGATCAACGCGTACAGGGGTACAACGCGTACCCGCACATTGAATGCAATGGGCCGGCCGGGGGCACCGATCGGTCCATTGCGCGATTCAAGCGCGTACAGGGTACAACGCGTGCCTCGCACACATTGAATGCAATGGGCCGGCCGGGGCACCGATCGGTCCATTGCGGTACAACGCGCACAGGGGTACAACGCGTACCCGCACATTGAATGCAATGGGCCGGCCGGGGGCACCGATCGGTCCATTGCTGATCAACGCGTACAGGGGTACAACGCGTACCGCGCACATTGAATGCAATGGGCCGGCCGGGGCACCGATCGGTCCATTGCGGTACATACGCGTACAGGGGTACAACGCGTACCCGCACACATTGAATGCAATGGGCGGCCGGGGCACCGATCGGTCCATTGCGGTACTAACGCGTACAAGGGGTACAACGCGTACCCGCACACATTGAATGCAATGGGCCGGCCGGGGCACCGATCGGTCCATTGCTGATCAACGCTGCATAGGGTACAACGCGTACCCGACACATTGAATGCAATGGGCGGCCGGGGCACCGATCGGTCCATTGCGGTACTACGCCTACAGGGGTACAACGCGTACCCGCACACATTGAATGCAATGGGCCGGCCGGGGCACCGATCGGTCCATTGCTGATCAACAGCGTACAGGGGTACAACGCGTACCCGCACACATTGAATGCAATGGGCCGGCCGGGGGCACCGATCGGTCCATTGCTGTTCAACGCATCCCTGTACAAGTGACTGGCATATGTCACCATGCCTGTCTCAGATGGACATATGCCAGCCACAGATAGCTCCCAGGGAGTGAGGGGCACACCTACAACACGACAGCCTGTCCAAACTGTATGATAAGGCATGTAAGGCTGCATTTCCTATTGTGTGTATGTTGGTGTACATGTTGTCCTGTGGGTGTCACCTGGGGGCAGCCACCCCCAGGCTGTGCACGTGTTCATGGGGACAGGATCCTGGGTGTTACGTGTACATGACCACTGTGATGTGCAACTGTTCATATCTGTGCATGTGCCATGGTCACATTTCACGGTGGTGTATGTGTATGTCATGTCACATACCCCGTGAGTCCCATGTGGGACGGTATGTTTGAGCCAGGGTGTCCCAGTGGCACAATAGTGATGGTCCTCCACAGTCTGTGTGCATGTAGTGTTTACAATGTCTCTGATTTCATGTGCACAATGGGAGACAGTCTCCACATCCACGTTGTGTGTGCATGGACTTTGATGTTGTGCGTGTGTGTGTCACTGACGTCCATGTCTGTCCTGCAGTGGCAAGTGGGACCACTACCTGTGGGGGTCATAGTTGTTTTGCTGTGGTGTATACATGATACTCCATGTAATGCCAGTGTCCATGTGGCAATACAGGGTCCCTGGGAATGTACCTGTCGTTGAGCTGTGATGCCTGGGGCACATCTGTCGTCACATGTCACTGTGGGGGTGATTGTGACACGGCAGCAGGAGATGGGAACTGTGACACGGCCTCATGATATCCAATGGGCCAACCTGGGACTTATTGATGCCACTTGTTGAACCGTGATGACAGATGTTGGCCATGTATGTACCATACATGTCCTTACGGAACTGCACACTTCATGTAGTTGTGCCTCATAATGATGTATGTTGGGATATTGAGTGTGTTCAATGCCGCATATGTGGGCTGACTGACAATCTTGCTTTCTTCTCCTCTGCACTGCAGGGCTCCTGCTGTCCATCGACCATTCCCAGACCTGGCAACGATGGTGGAACGGGACAGCATCCGACGGTACCGCTTCACCAGGCAGCTGATTGAGGATTTGGCAGTGCAGTTGGCCCCACATTTGCAGCCTGGCCGGCCGTATCCTACAGCGCTGACACCCAAGGTGAAGGTGATGGCAGCCCTACACTTCTTTGCCACCGGTACCTTCCAACATACTGTGGCGACTGCTGGTGGGATGTTACAGACCATGTTGAGCCGTGTGCTCCGCGATGTTTTGGTGGCAATGTTGCTATTCCTGAACCGGTACATCTATTTCCCTAGACTGAGACGACTCACTGACGTGAAGAGTGACTTCTATGCCCTGGGGAGGATGCCGCATGTCATTGGCTCCATTGATGGGACACATGTGGCTTTGGTACCACCACAGGCCCAGGAGCAGGCCTACCGGAACCGCAAGCACTACCACTCGGTCAATGCACTGGTGGTGTGTCTTGCAGATATGACCATCACACACGTGTGTGCCCGTTTCCCTGGTTCAGCACACGATGCCTTTGTGATGAGGAGTAGTCGCATCCCCAGGATGATGGCACAGATGCAGAACCAGCGTGCCTGGCTTGTCGGTGTGTACTGACTTTGTGCCATTGTGTGTGATCTGATCTGTAGTATTCCGCCCACTTTTCCAAGTCAGCTAATGTGCACTTGTCTGTCCGTAGGTGACTCGGGATACCCCAACATGCCGTGGTTGCTGACACCCCTCAGGAACCCTGTGACACCAGCCCAGATGCGCTACAATGAGGCACATGATCGGACCAGGAGAGTGATTGAGCGGACATTTGGTCTCCTGAAGAGCCGCTTCCGCTGCCTGGACAAGACCGGAGGGTCCCTCCCATATGCCCCTGCGAAAGTGTGCAAGATTATCATCGTCTGCTGCATGCTCCACAACCTGGCAGTGCGGAAGGAGTTGCCTCTCATCCAGGATGACAATGACCAACATCCGCCACCTGTGGAGGATCCTGGCCTGGACCACGATGCCAGTGATGATGATGATGATGAGGGTGATGTCCGCACACAGCTCATCACCAACTTCTTTAGCTGAATGTGAGTATCCTGAGGTGTCATGTCAATGATGTGAGTTGGCATGATATGTGTAGGTGGTGCTCTGGTGCTGTTGGAGTGTGTCCATGGGCTACTTGACTGGATGTGTGTAGCGATGTGTGCTTACAGGTGGTCTGTACTCCCCAACAGTGTTGACATGCTAACTTGGTTCTGGGTGGGTATCTTGTAACATGTATTGTGCATGAGTTTTACTGTTCTGTCCTGTTCTCCATTGCTTTTGACTGTGTGTCATTTCTGTCCTTCACAGGGTACTTTCAGATTCGTTTGGTCAACTGTGTCCACCGACGACGTGATTGTACTTCCAGGGTGGTAGCTGTTGTGTCCCTACAGGTGATGTGCGCCACACCCATGGACTTCCTTCCTTCTACAGTTGTTGACTGTGTGCCCGCTGCCAGGTGGGATTACCTTGCATCTGTAGTGGTTACGACATGTTGCAACTGTGTAATAAACCTGTGCTTCACTTTGTGATGTGCGTTGTCTGTGGTCACACATTTGACTGCCATTTGCTTACTGCACCTGTGGGCTACTTGACTACAACTGGGAATGGGTGTGGTGTCTGTGCATTGCACCGTCTTCCCTGGCAACATCAGTGTAGGCAATGAGTCAGATGGCCTAGGTGTGTATGTGTTGTGTAGCCCTGGTGGTGTGTCTCCCTCATATGTGTCACGTTGCCTTTACTCACATGCCTGTGTTGTACTTGCTGTTGCAGTTCGCATACACAGTGTAATTTTGCAGTTCATCATCCCCATAACAGCACCCACGTTGGAATCACAACAGAGGCAAGTATGGTGTATTAGTGTGTTTATTGTGATACATTTGTGTGAATAGTGCATAGGATAGGTAGTGCTGTACATATATCTTGCAATCAGAAGTTCCTAGGTGAATTGAAAGTCCTGGTAGACAAAATCCCCAGTATCGGGGCCACAGTTGTATGAGACATTGGTCCAACTTGTACTCCCCATGCAATGTGTGGGAGTAGTGTTGCCGTCAACAGGGTGAACAGTCTGTGCACAAAGGTGAACATCCAGAACAGGTTCAGGCTTCCTGGGAGTTGCGCTTGGCCATCGGCCTCTCACTTGCCCCTCCTCGGACAACCCCTCTTCTTTGGGGGGCCCCTCAAGTACAGGCTGCTGCGGTGCAGGGGACTCTCCGCCAGAGTCATCCTCCCTCCCTGTGGCAGTTGCAGTTTGTTCAGCACCAGATGTTGTTGGCACACAGGGAGGTGTGGACTGGTTGCTGTTCATCTGGCGGAGGCATTGTAAAATGTCCCTGTGCACCGCCGTCATCTCATGCAGTGCGTCCCACTTGGACTCCACGCGGGACATGTGTGAGTCCATGCGGGACATGTGTGAGTCCACGCGGGACATGTGTGAGTCCAAGCGGGCATGATGGGCAGCCTGCTGCTGTTTCATGTCTCTGAGGAGCCCCACTACCTGGCTGAGATCTCCGGTGCTGGACTGGTACGCATCAGCTATGCGTACCAGTTGTGGGTCATCATGCACACCAGCAACCTCTGCAAGCAGCGACCTCTGTCTCCCACCCTCCCACCACCCCTGCCGACATGTGCAGTGCGTGCAGTGGCACGCACAGATGACCCTGGTCCACCTTGGGGGTTGGTGGTGGTGGTGGTGTCCATGGCCCCACGTTGGTCCAGGGTCCCTGTGCTGGTGTTGCTCCTTGTTCTGTCCATGTCGGCAGGGATGGTATTTGTGGTGACAGTCGTTGGAGGGGTGGGTGCAGGGGTGCAGCTGGTGGTCCTGCTGGTGCTGCAGCTGGTGGTCCTGCTGGTGCTGCATGTAGACTTGCACCGGATGTGCCAGGTTGGTCTTCTTCGTCCGAGGAGGGAAGAGGCTGTACGACACCAGTGAGCTCCGCATCCTCTTGAGCCTGGGACTGGGACTGGGACTCCTCAGCGTCTGCTGCTGTGTCCCCATCATCACCTGTTTTTGGGAGACACACACAATGTATGTTATGTTTCTGCAGGCATCAATGGTTGACACACCTGACAGTTGTGACTGTGCCTCTGGGTGCGGGCCTGTACATTGCATTGTCCTAAGTCGTCACAGTCAGGGGTTGATATTGGTGTGGCACATTGTCGTGCATTATTTGGGCATTTCTATGTATTTGTTGGGGTGTGAACATGGTCTGCATTGGTTGTATTTGGTTGACAGCCGGCCCTCCTTCCCACCCAGCCAGTCAGTTATCCCACCATGGACTGTGCTTGCATTGCAGGGAGTGGAAGTTGTCTCTCAGGATGTCAGTCAGTGGTGTCCTGCTGTTTGTTGGTGCACAGTTCCCAGCAGGGCCTTGTGCTCCCCACAGCAGTAGCCAGTGTCAGCCATCTTGTGTGTCCTTATCCACTCCCTGTGATGTGAGCATGGTTCAGGGTGGTGTTGATGGGCCAGTTATGAGGCTGAGCAATATCTGTGACTACTACTGCCATCATGCTATTGCCTCCACCCCCCTTCCCAGCATGCCCATGCTTCATTCCTTTTGACTCTGCTTCCCTGTGGGGTGGGCTGGCTGTGCTGACAGGATGGCTGGGAGTGTTGTCCTGGCAGTTGTTTGGCTAAAAGTCCCAAGAGTGTCCCTGTGCTTCACACAACATAACCCAGGGTGGTGGTTCTTTGTGGGATCTTGAGTTAGGATGGGAGGCATTGCATTCTCCCAGGTGGGTTCTGTGGAGTTTGTGTTGAGGGGGTGTGAGGGGAGGTGCTTGTGACTATGGTCAGTGCTGCAAGTCCTCCTTCCCACCCACCCAGCCAGATATCCCACCATGGAACGTGCTTCCATTGCAGGGAGTGGAAGTTGTCTCTCAGGATGTCAGTCAGTGGTGTCCTGCTGTTTGTTGGTGCACAGTTCCCAGCAGGGCCTTGTGCTCCCCACAGCAGTAGCCAGTGTCAGCCATCTTGTGAGTCCTTCTCCACTCCCTGTGATGTGAGCATGGTTCAGGGTGGTGTTGATGGGACAGTTGTGGGGGTGAGCTATGTCTGTGACTGTGACTCCCATCATGCTATTGCCTCCACCCCACTTCCCAGCAATCCCATACTTACTTGCTTTTGTGGGGAGTTCAGTGTGTGTGGGTGTGAGGGCAATGGCAAGATGGCTGACAGTGGTGTCCTGCTGTTGGTTGGTGTGCAGTTCCCAGCATGCCCTTGTGCTCCCCACAGCAGTAGCCAGTGTCAGCCATCTTGTGAGTCCTTCTCCACTCCCTGTGATGTGAGCATGGTTCAGGGTGGTGTTGATGGGACAGTTGTGGGGGTGAGCTATGTCTGTGACTGTGACTCCCATCATGCTATTGCCTCCACCCCACTTCCCAGCATTCCCATACTTACTTGCTTTTGTGGGGAGTTCAGTGTGTGTGGGTGTGAGGGCAATGGCAAGATGGCTGACAGTGGTGTCCTGCTGTTGGTTGGTGTGCAGTTCCCAGCATGCCCTTGTGCTCCCCACAGCAGTAGCCAGTGTCAGCCATCTTGTGTGTCCTTATCCACTCCCTGTGATGTGAGCATGGTTCAGGGTGGGGTTGATGGGCCAGTTGTGAGGCTGAGCAATATCTGTGACTACTACTCCCATCATGCTATTGCCTCCACCCCCCTTCCCAGCATGCCCATGCTTCCTTTTGACTCTGCTTCCCTGTGGGGTGGGCTGCCTGTGCTGACAGGATGGCTGGGAGTGTTGTCCTGGCAGTTGTTTGGCTAAAAGTCCCAAGAGTGTCCCTGTGCTTCACACAACATAACCCAGGGTGGTGGTTCTTTGTGGGATCTTGAGTTAGGATGGGAGGCATTGCATTCTACCAGGTGGGTTCTGTGGAGTTTGTGTTGAGGGGGGGTGTGAGGGGAGGTACTTGTGACTATGGTCAGTGCTGCAAGTCCTCCTTCCCACCCAGCCAGCCAGATATCCCACCATGGAACGTGCTTCCATTGCAGGGAGTGGAAGTTGTCTCTCAGGATGTCAGTCAGTGGTGTCCTGCTGTTTGTTGGTGCACAGTTGCCAGCAGGGCCTTGTGCTCCCCACAGCAGTAGCCAGTGTCAGCCATCTTGTGAGTCCTTCTCCACTCCCTGTGATGTGAGCATGGTTCAGGGTGGTGTTGATGGGACAGTTGTGGGGGTGAGCTATGTCTGTGACTGTGACTCCCATCATGCTATTGCCTCCACCCCACTTCCCAGCATTCCCATACTTACTTGCTTTTGTGGGGAGTTCAGTGTGTGTGGGTGTGAGAGCAATGGCAAGATGGCTGACAGTGGTGTCCTGCTGTTGGTTGGTGTGCAGTTCCCAGCATGCCCTTGTGCTCCCCACAACACAGCAACAGTGTCAGACATCTTTGATGGGCCTTTCCACTCTCTGTGGGATGTGCATGCGTGAGTGTGAGCTTGCTGGGCCATGTGGTGGGGGATGTAGAGCTGTGACTACGACTCCCATCATGCTATTGCCTCCACCCCCTTCCCAGCATGCCCATCCTTCCTTCCTTTTGACTCTGCTTCCCTGTGGGGTGGGCTGCCTGTGCTGACAGGATGGCTGGGAGTGTTGTCCTGGCAGTTGTTTGGCTGAAAGTCCCAAGAGTGTCCCTGTGCTTCACACGACATAACCCAGGGTGGTGGTTCTTTGTGGGATCTTGAGTTAGGATGGGAGGCATTGCATTCTCCCAGGTGGGTTCTGTGGAGTTTGTGTTGAGGGGGTGTGTGAGGGGAGGTGCTTGTGCCTATGGTCAGTGCTGCAAGTCCTCCTTCCCACCCAGCCAGCCAGATATCCCACCATGGAACGTGCTTCCATTGCAGGGAGTGGAAGTTGTCTCTCAGGATGTCAGTCAGTGGTGTCCTGCTGTTTGTTGGTGCACAGTTGCCAGCAGGGCCTTGTGCTCCCCACAGCAGTAGCCAGTGTCAGCCATCATGTGAGTCCTTCTCCACTCCCTGTGATGTGAGCATGGTTCAGGGTGGTGTTGATGGGACAGTTGTGGGGGTGAGCTATGTCTGTGACTGTGACTCCCATCATGCTATTGCCTCCACCCCACTTCCCAGCATTCCCATACTTACTTGCTTTTGTGGGGAGTTCAGTGTGTGTGGGTGTGAGGGCAATGGCAAGATGGCTGACAGTGGTGTCCTGCTGTTGGTTGGTGTGCAGTTCCCAGCATGCCCTTGTGCTCCCCACAGCAGTAGCCAGTGTCAGCCATCTTGTGAGTCCTTCTCCACTCCCTGTGATGTGCGCATGGTTCATGGTGGTGTTGATGGGACAGTTGTGGGGGGGCAATATGTGTGACTACGACTCCCATGATGCTATTGGCTACACTGACTTGCCCAGCATACACAGAATTCCTTTCTTTCAGTGGTCTTCACTGTGTGTTGGTGTTGTAGTGGTGGCTACATGTCTGGATGTGTTTGTTAGTTCTATTTGTGCCACTGCCTAGCTGTAGTTGTAGTTGTGTTTGTACATGTGATGGCACGGTTAAATGTAACTTTGAGATGGCATGTGTTTGTGTTTATCTGACTGACATACACATTTTGGGATGATTCTGTTCTGGTTGCTGTGTAATTGCTATGAGTGCATGGTTTGACTCTCCCCTTGACAGTGATGTGTGTGTGTATTGTGGCAGAATATTGTGTACATTTGTTGTGTACTCACCAGGCTCTGGGATGTTCTCTAGTCCATATACGCTCACTGGCGGAAGGATGGCCCGCACCTTCTCCTCCCAGGGCCTGAGGTATACTGGCTTGGCAGGAGGGCCACTGCCGGTGTATTGGCTCAGGAGGTAGTCTTTCTTGAGCAGCTCCCGGACCCTCCTGCGCACGTCATACCACCTGTTCTGGATGTCGGTCTTTGTGCGCAGACATGGTGATTGTGCGTTCACCCTGTTGATGATCCTCTCCCACATCTTGGTTTTCTGGGAGATGGGGGTCTGTTGGACCAGTGTGCCAAACAGCTGTGGCTCTACCCTGAGGATCTCGTCTACCAGGACTTCCAATTCACAATCTAGGAACTTGTGATTCTTCTTGGGGGGCATGGTGATGGTGAGTGATGGTGAGTGATGTGTGTGTTGGTGTGCAGGTGAGGGTGTGTGGGTGTGTGTTTTGCTGGGTGTATGTGAGGTAGGTATTTGTTGGTGTGCTGATGGTGTGTGGCTTGTGTGAGGGATGAGCTGTGGGTGTGTGGTTGCTGTCTGTTGGGTGCTGGCAGTAGAATGGCATTTGCAAAGGATCATGGTTGGGATTTGTGTCCTTTATATGGGTGGAGTTGTGGGTGTGTCTTTGTTCTCTGTCCCCACCCCCCAGTATTTAATGGCTTTGTAATTGCTTGTTTGGCCTTTTTTTGTGTAATTTTTCCTTTGTACTGTCTGTGCATGTTGGAAACGTTCTTGTGACCGAGTCGGACCCTGCATTTGTCTCGTACGGTGTTCTCCGTTTCGTTCACGCTGTGTTTGTGCAGTTTTCTATGCTGCGTACGCGTCGGTCGCGGTGTTTTGTGTTACTTCGGCTCGGTTTTGTATGCGTGTCGGTCGTACGGCTTGTCCTCCGTACGACTCGGTCGTGGTTTTCGCGCCTTTCATCGTACTTTGCGGTTTGGAGTTAGCGTGTACGTTTCGGTCGGATTTGTTCCGGGTGCGTGTCGGTCGGTTCGATTCGCGTGTTTTTCCGGCCGGATTGCTGTTTTCTGTGCGGCTCGTCGTTCGGCTTGGGTTGGGATTTTGCACGCCTTGCATCGTACTTGGCGTGTCGGACGCCACAGGTACGTGTCGGTCGGAATAAATTCCGGCTCCGAGTCGGTCGGTGCTTTTTCCGGCCCGAATCGGAATCGACCCCTATGTCTGGAACTGCAACATCTGTAAGCAGATGCAAGGGTCCACCACAAGACGTCCAGTACAGATACCATTATTAGACAGCATCAGGTTGTCTGTCCGTATGCGCCCAGCTCAGGTGTCCTCAAGGTTTGGCCTCAGCGCTCGGCTGACGCTCGAACTGTTATAAAAGATTTGCGAGTCTTTATCGGCACATACGCAGTTGGCACGTTACATTCTGACCGTGGTCCGGCGTTTAGCTCTCGGGCTTACAAAGAGGCCATGGAAGGAATGGGCGTAGCATTGCGGTACTCCTCTCTGTACCATCCCGAGGGAAATTCTGTTATGGAGAGGAATAACCGAGACTTAAAGCAATCTTTAACAGCTAGGGTATTAGGCAAGGGCGGTAGATGGGTCGATCACCTTTATGGGGTACAGCGTCCGCTCAATAATCAGCCAAGAAGCTCTCTAGGAGGTGTCACTCCTTACGAGGTCCTATTTGAGACAAGAATGTGGGTACCTGATCTTGATTGTGAAGGCACAGTGGCGGATGAAAAACCATTTGATATCCATGATCGTTTGGCTGTTTTACAGGATCTAAATGAATCCAGGACACAACAAAGTAACGTGCTCCAGAAACAGGCCGCCACTGAGGAAGTCAAGGCAGTAACGGCAAGACCTATCTGGATCCCAAAAATCGGGGATCTAGTCAGAGAGAAGATTGCTGACAAGAAAGAATTTGGGCCATCCTACAGAAAGCCTGTACCGGTCCTTGCAATCCACGGCACAAGAACTGTACTTCTGCCACCTCTTGCCGGAAAAAAGGAGAACAGATTTGTCTCAATTGACTTAATCAAACCACACTATGTGGCCGATACTAAACAGTAGGCCTCGTGGACTCCACAGTAGCAGACTTCCTCCTCTCGCTACAATCCAAGAAGTTCAAACAGAAAGACTCATCACGTTTGAAGAGCCACCTGTACTGAATGATGGACTGAGCAACAATGCTATGGAACTCGTTCCACTTCAACAAGAAATTCATCTTCAAAATGAAAACCAACTTAACAACCAAGTTGCAATCAGACCTAATACAGACATCTACGTCAACATGCCTCGTCAAGAGCAAAATCCGATTTCAACAAATCCCGATGCAATTCCAACAATTGATCGAACTGCTTCTGGCTATTTCATGAACTTTGATACGTTTTCACTGGATCCAAGCGAACCGGAAACGAAGCCAGCCAAAAAATCACTCCAACAGAAACTCAATGACTTTTTGAACTTTTTTAGAAAGACTTACCTGGTGTCACCTTGGATAGAACTATGGTATTTCACTGGGATTTTATTTTTCATTTTCTGGCTAGGTTTAATAATAACTTTTAGTATGCGTATTAATGGACGATACCTCCAACCAAGCTCTACAGCCCAAAGAGTCAATTTGATTTTAAAACCACACCAGTCTTCACATCGTGAACCAAGAGACTTGTCTTCAGTGAACATTACAGCAGTTCCTATACCGGACGGTATAGTATGGACAAGATTGATTATGATGTATTCGGTCCGACTGAACTTTTAAAGCTAAAACATGTATTTAAAATTTCTTTAAGTGATATTACCTCCAGTACATTTTCTGATCATTGGGACACTGAAACTGTAAATGCTATGATGTCTGATTTAGATAAAAAACTGCAGCATTTCCGAATAATGAAATGTTAGAAGGTACTTCAGACTATGATACATTGTACTGTTACCAGCAATATGGTCATCATTTCTTGCACAAATCTATAACACCTAGAAATGTATTTGAGTACCACCAGTGGGAACACTGCCCAATACCTCCAAAAGGTAGTTCACAAGCATTTGCACGGAAATTCACATACTTCTCAGGGTTTAACACATCCGACCCGAAGTCATTTTATTATAAAGTGGCAAAAAATTCAGCTCAGAAAATTATGTTAACCAACACCAAACATATTTACTCTGCATCCTTTCTGAACCAGTTGTCTAAACAGGGTTTCGACCTATGGAAGGACACAATAGATTCCAAATCGATCTGGGGTTCTAGGGACTGGCAAGTCCAGGGAATAGAAAGCACTTTTAGAGCATGCATCATTCCGCAGCAGATTTTATTTCTGAATGAAACTGTGCAACAAACAACCTGTCTTGGTTTAACCGAAGGCAAGGAAATGAACACACCGGGGTTTCCAACACCATCTCAGATGGTTCAAAGGGTATGAGAGGCAATATATATACAAAGTAAATCATATAGTCTTCATCAGAGATGAAAGAAAGAGAGTCCACGTTGCTGTATGTAGCCTTAAGATGTCTTTATTATAGATGTGCTTGTTCTCATGAATAGACAGCCAACGAGTTTCGCCCAAACATGGGCTTCTTCAGGGCTGTAATATCATACAATATAAATGCAAATTTAGAATCCAAATGTTAACCAAGTGTTGAGTACAGGCTTAAGAGTGACTTTTGTTTATAATGCTCTTGGTGGGAAAAACACAGAAAAAAGTGCTGGGGAGGGAATTTGTATAGTAAGGGAGGAAAGTCCTTCAGAGAGAAGGTAGAGAAACCAATGCTGCACCAACTGATATGACAATCCAAGTTCGAAGCATAGTAAGAGAAAGAAATTTCAACCTTGGATAGAAAAGTGTAAATTAAGTGCCAAGTGATGCACCAAGAAGCAAAAAGTGGAAGGTTGTTCCACACTGTGTGGCAAAGAGGGACGAAAAGGTGGATTTCTAAATTCCGTCAAGTGCTCTAATCGTGCAAACAAAAACACCAATAGAATCCCATAAGTGATATACTATTTAAAAACCGTGAAAAAGGCGACTCAAGGAAATAAAGTGTTTCTATCATGTACTAGAGTTTGCTTACCGATTAAAGAGTACGGTAATCTCGCCAGAGAGCTTAGTTAGGTCCGCATATTAATCATGTCCGTGTCGGTGAAAGAGGAATTAACCTGGGCAATTAAAAGTTAATATCAATAAAGAAAAATTCCCATCGTAGGTACAAAGTAGGGTATAGTATGTGTAATCATTCTAACCAACCTCTTTTAAAAGAAGCACTAATAGTCCAATTAGTGAGAGGCCTCAAGTCTCTGTCCTTGTTAAGTTGGTCCGTGTCAGAGGCAAAGCGTATCTATAAGGAAAGGGACCTGAGATAAATGATCGGAAGCGGGCCTCATTGTTTATGCAAAAGCGTTTTAAAAGGCTACACAGTAAAACAACCTTAAGGGATCTCCAGTAGATTGCAATGCGTAAATGTTAAAACCTAATCCGTTAACAGTACAAATTGGCTTAGGCAGCAGCATAACCCACGTTGTATCCATGGCTTACGATGCGCTCGTATAGCAGAGACTAGTGCGCAGGTACCCTAGTGTGTTTCCGACCCCGTATCTCTTTAAAGATAACCTGGGGTACATGCACTCGTGCCAGGATGACCCATGTAGCAGCAGCTGGCACTGTCAATACTGCACCTCAACCATAGTTACTATATACAAAAAGCCCGGTAACATCTATGGTTAAGTACTAAGCCCCAGAGTAGCCTCTGTCTTAAAAACAACCTTTCATGCAAAGAAGGATTTACCAGGCGGCAGCAATTTTAGTAATCTCGCCGCCAAAGTGTCGATAATAAGTGTTAGCATCTCTAAACATCACAATAGAGAGCGGCTAGGGTATCGACGATGTAATATCTATAAGGAAGTCGATCTACATGCTGCCTACGCACCCACAAATAGTACTATCATATAGAGCTTAGCAACGTCTATGCAATTGGTCATGAAAACACCTCATTGCGGCTGGGTCGCACAGCGATCCCTATTAGCGGTTAGTTAAAAAAGCCTGCAAGCTCACCCCCTGCTATGAGCACGGCGGCTCGCCCCATTGCTTACTTGCATCAGATACTCCGTGTGCGGGCCGTGTCCGGTGGCGTCTCGTCCTGGCGGGAGGGTGTAATTACTGTGATTCCTCCCGGGTCCCGTCTATGTAAAGAATCCGTGCAGTGCTTCCGGGTTAAAGGTTACTACCTATGCGAGTCTAGACTGGCAACCCAGTGTCGGAAGGCTGTCATATTACTAGTCTGCGCGCCAAATAGCCAATGGGAATTAAGGACCACTACGATCAATCATCACACGGTTATATCAGTTAAACCCCGGTGAAATACAAAAGTTCTTGAATTGAATATTATCTAAAAGAGCATCGGATGAGGGCAAAACGAAGTCAATATTTAGTACGAGTAGGAGCATGATCAGAATTTATTTTACGGCGGTCTAGGAGGGATCCGAGTTTTACCGCGCATTATTATATCAGAGTAGAATTGTGAGCTGATAGGAAAATAGCTGTGGGACATAAGAAAGAGGTGACTTGAGAGACATTGTTCAGTTGTGTGCAGTTGGCGAAAACTGCAGAATGGACATGTTGCAAACATGTACATCTAGTAGTACGGTTGGCGGTCAATCAGAATAAGTACATTGGAGGAAAATCACATATATTACATTGGTAGTAAGCAAAGATGTAAATTCTATTTGATCATGTAGTGGTTCATCCTATTCTACATGTATTTGTGAACAGAAAAAACTGAAATATAGGTGTGTGAATTATAAAAACCGTCGCCATGTCTTTTCAAAGAAAGGAAACTAGCGTGAAACATACAGGTTTCTGAGGGTGTATGATTCAGACATTGTAATAAAACAGTAGTAACTCGATCAGTTTATGCTAAACATATGTTACAGAAGTTAACTGAGAGATGTGTAAATCAGATGAAAAACGGGGATAGATTCCAGGAACATGAGGTGGTTTATATTCCACAAGTACAGTAATGCAGCATGCTGTTGTTAAGGGAATGTACACGTTGATCAGGGAAAGCCCAGTATTAACAGCCACACAGACTGGGCGGTTATGTAAACAAGTCTCAAGGCATTTGAGAATACATCTCGATGATCCGGACCCCTGGAAATGACAACAAAATATACCCTGGTAGGTTCTACATCAATCAATGATCCATGCGTCATTGGTCATCGGGGTACCGAGCAGAGCACTATCATATAGGGATCTCAGTGTGATGTATTATGGATAACTATCACACTATCAGTGTGGTGTAATAATGATACTTATTACAAGAAGTAATGCATCTCATTATCACTGTTAAGACCCAATGTGGAAGAGCGTAGGGTGCAAATCCATCTGGCTTCAAGTTGTCTAAGGGTCAGTTCTCTGTTGCCACCTCTTTTGTTGGGCATCACCACATCTATGCCAAAGAAGCGAAATTTAGTTCTATCAACCCCACTCTTGCAGTCATGTGAGACTAGAGCATATGAGGTGTCCCCATTCAAGACTGCTCTGCGGTGTTCTTGGATGCGTGTTTTAAGTTGTCTTACAGTACTTCCAACATATATTTTTTTGCAACCACAGATTAGTATGTAAATAACATAACTGGTAAGGCAGTTGATGAACTGACGTATCCTGTGTTGTGTGCCTGTGTTGAATCTGAAGGTGGTGGTCTTGTTGCACCCTAGGCTACAAATGTTGCACGTGCTGCAGGTGTAGAATCCTAGTGGTTTGTGCAGCCAGCTTTGTTGTTGTGGTGTTTTGCCTAATGTATAGCTAGGGCACAATGAGTCCCTGATAATTTTGCTCTTCCTAAAAGTCATGGATGGGGAGTCGCGCGCACCGCGACCCAAGATGGCCGCCTGACGCTGTGACTCCGCGCTTCGTCGGACTTCGTCCTCTATTAAGAGCGGATCCAGCGCTTTCAAACGGTGAAGAATGCCGGATTCTTGAACCGGATCGTTAGCGCCTCTGATTGTGATGCTTTTCTTCATGGAAATCGGCCCAGAAGGGGAGATTAAGCAGGTGATGCTGTTCACTTAGTTGCGGCCGCCATTTTGTTTTTCTTTTCACCGCATTTTTCATCTCAGGATGTTTTTTCCTCAAGACTTTATATATATTCTCCATTCATCCCATGATATAAACCCTACTATGGCCATCTTAAATATTGATAGTAGCCTTAGTCAGTCTGGAGAATTGGGAAGAATTTACTGAGGTGTAGTTTCAATTTTTGCGGTTTTGGCGGCCGCCATTTTGTCATTTGCCCTGACTCTGCCGTTTTTCTTCATTTCTTCATACCATCGCTCTCAAGCTACGCCTTTTCACAATCTTATGGTGAATACCTGGTCACCTTACAATGTTGCTGCTTTTGAGGAATTCTTCTATGTGAGTGCTTCTTATCTTCATTTGTGTGGGCTCTCCCTCCTTCGAGTGCCCTCTTCGGCTGTCCATGGGTAGAAGCAGACGTCTTTTACAATATTCCAAAAATACAACAAATATCCTTACCACCTCTGGATCCAGTATCTCCACCTTTAATAAATTTTCTTGTCTTTCTCAAGTACCGTCAAGCAGTGATTGCCTTGAGGAACGGGGGTGCCTTGACTTTACCAGTTATTTTACTAATATGTCGACTAAGGGGTCGTTGCCTTCCACTTCTGGCAAGAGACTTAAACAGGACCCTCCTTCACCCCCTAAGCCCATCTCTCCGGTGTCTCTGGAAATGGTTTGGGAGGAACTACGTGCTCATCGTCCATTCATTGAGGAAACTAATTCCCGTCTGCAAACGCTAGACGATAAGTGGTCTTCAATGGATACTCGCATTACAATGGTGGAACACCAACTCGATGATGTTCAAGCACTATCTACCAAGTTATCCTCGTTGGAGTTGGAAGTCTCGCAACTGAAAAAGGCGTCTGAAGATTTGGAAAACAGGAATCGTCGCAATAATCTACGTATCTATGGACTCCCGGAGGGACTTGAGGGAGAGGACCCCGTCACATACTTTACATCTTTTTTGCCTCAATTTTTGGACCTTCCTACTACCACCAAACTAAACATTCAACGTGCTCATAGACTGGGTCCTCGTCCTTTTTCCTCGTCTGCACCCTCTAAGCCTCGTGGAATAATAATCTTATTCTTGCAATTCACCGACCTCCTGCTGGTTCTGAATGCTGCCAAAGCCAAAAGAACCTCTCCTGGCATGGTACTAAGGTCTTCATCTCCCAAGATGTCTCCTCATTGACCGCTAAGCGCCGCAGGGAATTTCTGGATCTTCGTCCCCCCCTCCGTTCCTTAGGTGCACAATATGGTTTATTTCACCCATGTCTCTTCAAAGTCACCTTTCTTAATAAAACTTCCACTTTCGAGGATCCTGCGAACCTTCGTCGTTTTATTCAATCTCACTCTACTGCATCAATGGAGACGTCTTCCTCCTCATCTGGAACTTGACTTTGTTCTTTTTTAAGGGTGTATGATTTTCACTCAGTTTTTGTTTACTCAGTTGTCATTATTGAACTCTTGTAATTAATCCATAGTTTCCTTTACAGGCATATTGATATCATCCTCATCTTGTACATGTTTTTATTTCATTTTTCTACCTTTATTGACGTCCTGCTGTTAAGTATGCATTCCCATGTCTGACTTTTTTTTTCTGATTATATATTTCCCCTCCTTTTACAGGTTTAATCCGTATTCCCTATTTCCGCTCCTGTTATTATCCGTCTTATGGATGTCCTGATGTGCTGTGTTGCCCCTGTTGGGCAGGTTGTCTTATTGTCCTTTGCCGCCTCTCTTTCTTTTCTGTTCCCCTTAGCGTACGTATTACAGTCGTCGTTTGGCATGTACTGTCTTCTCTTTTTCTTAGTCTTTCTTTCTTCCTTGCTCTCCTCCCTCTTCTTCTGTTTTCCCTCTCTTCATCCTACTGATCTTTTTTTCATCTGTCGTTCATTGAATTTTATACCCCTCTCCCCTATTATTATTTATTGTTCATTTCAATTTTTCTCCATTACAGATTGCATTTCTTATATGTTTTTTGATGTTTTAAGTTCAGGGTTATTTCATGGAATGTGAAAGGTTTTATTAACCCTATCAAGAGACAGAGGATACTCTCTCATCTAGCCTCTTATAACCCCGATTTGGTCCTCCTCCAGGAGACCCATCTTACAGAAACTGAAGCACTGAAATTAAAGTGTGGTTGGGTGGGTACAGTTCTCTTTTCTCCCACTTCGAACAAGAAAAATGGTGTTGTAATTTTATGTCATAAAAAACTTCAATGTAAAATTATATCACAAGAATTTGATGATGAGGGGAGATGGTTGATAGCAAAGTTGTTAATAAATAATGTTTCTTTAACGGTTTTTAATGTATATGGGCCTACACATCCCGATTCTTCCTTCTGGCCTTTAATTACACAGAAATGCATCCAATTTAAGGATGATTATTTTATATTAGGGGGTGATTGCAATCAAGTCGTTGATCCATTTATTGATCGTCAATCTCAAGCTCGCTTTACTCCTCACAAAACTCATAAACATTTTCTTGACACTATATCTCAATCCCATCTTGTTGACTCCTGGAGACTCTTTAATCCTGACACTCTTGACTTCTCTTTCTTTTCTCCACCTCATAACTCTCTTTCTCGCATAGACTACATTTTCCTCTCTCAATCTTTGTCTCAAAATCTGCTATCCTCTTCTATCGAGCCTATTGTTATCTCTGACCATGCTCCAATTATAACTGATCTAGATTTACTTCCAACGCATCCCAGGTCCTCCCGTTGGCGTTTCAATAACTCTCTTCTCCTTGACCCTGTTTTCTCTTCTTCTTTTGCTGCCTTTACCAATGAATTTTTTGACCTAAATAGCCCCACTACTTCTTCCCCCCATATTCTATGGGATTCTTTTAAAGCCACTGCAAGAGGCTTTATTATAGATTTTGTTTCCAAAAAAAGAAACGTTTCCTTTTGCAGCATAGAACTACCTTGGCGCATATTAAAGACCTGGAGCATAAGTTTTACACTTCATCAACGGACTCAGTTCTTCCAGACTTGATACGCGCCAAATTAACATTTAATAAGACTTCAACCGACAATGCTTCTTCTATTCTTTTACGCAGTAGCGCCCGTTATTATGGTGGCCGGAATAAGGTGGGGAAACTCTTAGCGAATTATTTGAAAGCTCGTAAAGATCGTACTCTAATTGACTCCGTATACTCTCCGGATGGCTCTCTCCTACATAAAGATCAAGACATTCTGGATACGTTTAAAAAGTTTTATATGGAGCTCTATACCCCTGAAGCCCCTCCTTCTAGCTCCCTTGTCCAATCCTATCTTGCTACCATTCCACCACCTTCTACTTCTCACCTTAACCTAACGGATCTTGATACAGATTTAACTCTAGCTGAACTATCCTCTGCCCTAAAGATTCTAAAAAAGGGAAAACTCCTGGACCAGATGGTTTTTCTGTTGAATTTTATTTACATTTTTCTAACTTATTACTTCCCAAACTTTTAAATCTTTTTCACTTTTTCCATCTTTCTGGGAAGCCAGAAGGTACTTTTCAAGAAGCCACCATTTGCCTTATTCACAAAGAGGGACGAGATCCTCTGTACTGCAAAAATTACCGCCCGATTTCTTTAGTCAATGTTGATTATAAACTCTTTGCCAAAACATTAGCATTACGTTTGGACCCCCTTATGCCACACTTGGTTGGGAAAGAGCAATGTGGTTTTGTCAAAGGTAGATTAACTTCAGATAACTCTCGCCTCTTCTTTAATGTTTTAAACAAGATCCCCTCCCTTTCCACGTCTCTAGCGGCTATCTCTGTTGATGCTGAAAAAGCATTCGATAGAGTAGATTGGTCCTTCTTATTTGCAGCCCTTAAGTGGCATGGTTTTGGCCCCAAATTGATCTCACTCATCTCTTTATTATATTCTGCTCCTAGAGCATCGGTACTGATTAATGGTTTCGTTTCATCCTATTTTTCTCTTCAACGAGGAGTCCGTCAAGGTTGCCCTCTCTCCCCCTTCTTTTTGTTCTTACTCTTGAACCCTTTCTAGCTTCAATTCGTAACAATACTTCTATTTCCGGTTTTTCTTACGGGGATCAACATCTAAAACTCTCAGCTTATGCGGATGATATTCTACTCTTTATTTCTAATCCCGAATCTTCTATTCCTTCTCTATTACGTGAATTCACTTCTTTTTCTCTTGTCTCTGGCTATAAGATCAATTCTGATAAAACAGAGATACTTCCTCTTACCAAAACTTGTTTTCCTCATTCCTTCTCTTCCACTGGTTTTGCGTGGAATAGCTCCAAAATCAAATACTTAGGTATGTGGTTCTCTAACTCCATCGCTTCTACCGTTAAACTTAATATGTCAGTGTTTTTATCTCGGATTGATAAATTATGTACATCTTGGAACCCTCTTTTTCTTTCATGGTGGGGCCGCTTAGATTCCATCAAGATGATGATTACCCCTATTTTGATTTACGCTCTCTCTATGCTCCCTGTGCATATTCCTGTTTATCATTTTAAACGGATTGACTCTTGTCTTTCTAAATTTCTTTGGAAGAACAAAAAAGCCAGAATTTCTTTCTCCTCTTTACGTAAATCAAAATCTAATGGAGGTGTTAATTTTCCAGATTTCCGCCTATATCACAAATCTTTTTGTCTACGACAAGCCTCAAAGTGGCTCCTTTCTGAATCCTCCCCTTTTGCTCCCCTCTGGCTCTCCATTGAACGCACCTTTCTACTGCCTTTTTCTTTTAGGGAAGTTCTTTCCTTCTCTGCAAAAAATTCTTATACATCTCTCCCTCTGTTCAAACATGTTTGCTCTTTACTAAAACCTCTTATTTCCCCAAACCTTATGTCCAGGGATACTTTTCTAGATTTGCCTATCTGGCATAATTCCCTTATTACTATGAATAATAGAACCCTATTTTGGAGAACTTGGAGACTGAAAGGTATAATTTGGGTTAAACAACTTTTTGATGGTGTATCCCCCCTTTCCTTTATTTCAATCCACTTTTCACTGTCCCCGCTCCTTTCTACACAAATTTTCTACTCTAATGACCGTTATTCTAGATATTTTTTATTCTCTTCCTCTTTCCTCTTCCCCTGCTGTTCCAGATTCTCTTTTGTAAATCCTCCTTTTATCTCCTAAGGCCTCTCTTATTTATAAATATTTCTCTGCTCCTAATCCAGAGCGTGCTAAGACTGGGTTGGAACTCTCGTGGGAATCTGACCTGGGATGTGAGTGGAATATTTCCTTTTGGGATCGACTTTGGTCTCGTTCCCTTAAAATCTCTCGTTCTGCTTCTCTTATTCAATCATTGTTCTTTCTATATCATAGACTCTACCTCACTCCTATTTCCCTGGCTCGCTTCTCTTGCTCTTCTGATGCTAATTGTTGGTCTTGTGGTTCCTCCAATGCTGATCTTTTACATCTTCTTTTCCTTTGCTCCTCAGTCTCTATTTTTTGGACGAACACTTGGACCTACATTACTCGTATATTCAATATTTCTATTCCTTATTCCATCCCTCTCCTTTTTCCGGTAGTTTGTCAGATTCTTTAGATCTCTCTCCCTCGCACATGGTCTCTTTGACCTCATGCTTGCTTTGGCTTTTCAACACATTACGCTTAACTGGAAAACACTCAACAAACTCTCTGTCAAACACTGGTGGAACAGTCTCTGTCATTTTCATCGACTTGATATTGCTTTTGCCTCCTCTTGCAAACCAAAGTTTAATAGAGTCCTCTTTTGGTTGCCTCTTACGACTTATTTAGATAGTTTAGCGCCTTCACATAATTGTCGTTCAACTATTGCAGATTTTAAACCACCTTGAATGTTCTCTGCTTTTTGATTCCTATATATTATTGGCTTATTATAATTATCGAATTGTTGAATTGTTGTATTATCCGTCATTTTTTCTTATACAGTGCAATTATTTATTATCCCTTGTTTATTTGCTTTATCCGTTTATGAATTTCTCTCTCCCCGTCCTTCCTTCTTCCCCTTCCCCCCCTTCCCCTCCCCCTTCTCTTTTATTTCCCCTACAAAACCTATAAAATAGCTTTTCGCTTTTACTTGTCACATTCCAGTAACTCCATTATTATAATTCTGATTCTGAATATATTTATGCATTGTTGGTTTGCTGTAACTCTGTTAACTTTCAAATAAAAGCTTTTTAAACTAAAAAAAAAAAGTCATGGATGGTCTTTGAGTGATGATGTTGTTTACTCCTGGTGCCCCCTTCAATAGAGACCAGTGTTTGGCTAATATCTTGAACACCTCATGATTGAGTATGGAGTGTGTTGTGATAAATGAGAGTCTGTCCTTTCCCATTCTGGTATCCTTGTTCTTGCTCTTAAGTGTATCCCTTCTCTTGAGGTTCCTAGCCCTACTTCTGGCCATGGACAGCACGCTTTGTTCATAACCCCTTCTGCTGAGTCTGTCCATAGTTAGTTTGCCTTGTATTTCAAAATTGTCATCCTCACTACAGTTTCTACGGATGCGTACCAATTCCCCATATGGGATAGCCTTTTTGGTTGATGCTGGGTGAGAGCTGGTGTAATGTAAGATGCTGTTGACTGCAGTGTCTTTCCTGTGCAATGTACTGTGTATTCTGTTGTCCCTGACATATAGCTCAAGGTCAAGAAAATGTATTTTCGACTGTGACATCTCAAGGGTAAAGGTTACATTAAGTGTGTTGAGGTTGAGGAACTTGAAGTTCTCTGTCAGTTGATGTCCTGTACCTGTCCTTAGGGGTGGGCGGAATTTGCGTAGTCTCGCTACGCAAAGCTCCGCGAAACGGTAAAAAATCTCTGCGAGCACGCAAAAGTTCCGCGAAAACGCGGAATTGCTTGTTCCGCCCGTTCGCGATGCTTTTTTCCTGTTCGCGAACGCTGTTTGCGTGCTCAGGGAGAAATATCTCGCAAACACGCATTTTGACAGCGCGAACAAGCAAAAAACTCCGCGAAGCCGCGGAATTTTTGGCAATTTCGCGTTCTCCGCGGAACGCGAAATTCCGCAAATTCCGCAAATTCCGCGAGCGGAACGGAATTTACCGCCCAGGCCTACTGTCCATATGATGATGATATCATCAATGTAGCGGCCCCAGAACTGGATATGTCCAGTCCATTCTGAGGCCGCTCGTGACCATGCATGGGTGTGCTCCACCCACCCCATAAAGAGGTTCACGTATGATGGAGCAAACTTGGATCCCATCGCTGTCCCCTGTTCCTGTTTGTACCAGGTCTGATTGAACAAGAAAAAGTTGTTGTCCAAGATGAGATCAATCATTGTCAGCAGCATTAGATTATGGTCAAACAGAGTCGCCTGTCTTTTAGAAAGAAAAAAATCAATGGCTATCCTCCCGAGATCCCTCTTGATGCAAGTATATAGTGATTCCACGTCGAGCGTGGCAAACCACATTGTGTCATCCCATTCAAGGTCCCCCAATGTGTTCAGTATGTCAGTACTGTCTCTGACATATGATGACAGGTTGATCACTAAGGGCTGTAGGAAAGTGTCTACAAATTTTGACATGGCTTCAGTCATGGAGCCAATGCCAGAAATGATTGGACGTCCAGGTGGAAAAGGTTGTTTCTTATGTATCTTCGGTAGAAGATAAATACAAGGATACGTAGGGTTAAGAATTGAGAGGAAATTGTACTCTGTGTCAGACAAAAGGCCCACTTCCTTCCAGTGTAGGAGTTGACCATTGATCAAAGTGGTGGCTGCAGGGCATGGATTGTTGGTGAGTCTGACGTAGTGTGTGGTGTTGCTAAGTTGTCTCTGTACCTCGCCTTCGTAATCTTTTCTGTTCATCACTACTACGTTGCCCCCTTTGTCTGCTTCCCTGATCACTATGGATTCATTGTTGCTAAGACTGTAAATTGCTTTTCTCTCTTCCGATGTGAGATTGTCCTTAGTGTAATTTCTAGCTTGTCTCTGTAATCTGTCTTCAAGACAGTGTAAATCCTTTGTTACCAGATCGTAAAATACCTCAATGCTATTGAGATGGGTGCCTTGTGGAGTGAATTTCGTGCGTGTGTAGAGTCCGCTATCACAGGAGTAGTCCTGTGTGATGTTTAAGTCCGCAAGTATGCTAGTAACTGAGGAGTCATTATCCTCATCCAGAGACAAGAGTGTGACAACGTTTTTAACATGTGATACTGTGATGTCAGTACAATTTTCAGGCAGGCTGACAACATGGTTTTCAAAGTTAACAGCAAAATGACATTTTAACTTGGCAGTTCGCACAAATTTGTACAAGTCTATGTGTAGTTCAGAAAAAAGACCTTGAGATACAGGACAGTATCCAAGTCCTTTATTTAGTACATTCTTCTCATGCACAGATAACGGGTAGGTAGACAAGTTAACAACTAAATCATCCACAATTACAGGTTCAGTCATATTCATGTACAATCCATCCACTAGCGTTTGTTCAGTTGGCTCTTTTGGTATCGTGTCAGCACCCTGTCCTTTTCTACCATTTTTCCTCCTCCCCCCTCTCCTGGTTTTTCTTTGTGCTTTTTGTTTCCGATCCTGAAGCGTAGGACCTCGTCTAAAAAAGTCGAGGGGCATGCTCCCTGTGCTGTACCCTCAGTCCCTCCTTCTCTATTCAAGATTCCAGGAACATAAGGTGGTATATATTCCACAAGTACAGTAATGCAGCATGCTGTTGTTAAGGGAATGTACACGTTGATCAGGGAAAGCCCAGTATTAACAGCCACACAGACTGGGCGGTTATGTAAACAAGTCTCAAGGCATTTACGTAGACGGGACCCGGGAGGAATCACAGTAATTACACATTCCCACCAGGACGAGATGCCACCGGACACGGCCCGCACACGGAGTATCTGTTGCAAGTAAGCAATGGGGCGAGCCGCCGTGCTCATAGCAGGGGGTGAGCTCGCGGCCTTTTTTAACTAACCGCTAATAGGGATCGCTGTGCGACCCAGCCGCAATGAGGTGTTTTCATGACCAATTGCATAGACGTTGCTAAGCTCTATACGATAGTACTATTTGTGGGTGCATAGGCAGCATGTAGATCGACTTCCTTATAGATATTACATCGTCGATACCCTAGCCGCTCTCTATTGTGATGTTTAGAGATGCTAACACTTATTATCGACACTTTGGCGGCGAGATTACTAAAATTGCTGCCGCCCGGTAAATCCTTCTTTGCATGAAAGGTTGTTTTTAAGACAGAGGCTACTCTGGGGCTTAGTACTTAACCATAGATGGTACATATAGTAACTATGGTTGAGGTGCTGTATTGATAGTGCCAGCTGCTGCTACATGGGTCATCCTGGCACGAGTGCATGTACCCCAGGTTATCTTTAAAGAGATACGGGGTCGGAAACACACTAGGGTACCAGCGCACTAGTCTCTGCTTTACGAGCGCATCGTAAGCCATGGATACACGTGGGTTATGCTGCTGCCTAAGCCAATTTGTACTGTTAACGGATTAGGTTTTAACATTTACGCATTGCAATCTACTGGAGATCCCTTAAGGTTGTTTTACTGTGTAGCCTTTTAAAACGCTTTTACATAAACAATGAGGCCCGCTTCCGATCATTTATCTCAGGTCCCTTTCCTTATAGATACGCTTTGCCTCTGACACGGACCAACTTAACAAGGACAGAGACTTGAGGCCTCTCACTAATTGGACTATTAGTGCTTCTTTTAAAAGAGGTTGGTTAGAATGATTACACATACTATACCCTACTTTGTACCTACGATGGGACTTTTTCTTTATTGATATTAACTTTTAATTGCCCAGGTTAATTCCTCTTTCACCGACGTCCCGACACGGACATGATTAATATGCGGATCTAAATAAGCTCCCCTGGCGAGATTACCGTACTCTTTAATCGGTAAGCGCACTCTAGTACATGGTTTTATGTTGTAACTACGACTTCCCCAACCACGACTTCCCTAACAACGAGGTCGCAACCACGACCTCGTCTAAACTACGATTTTTTTTACCACGCATTCCTTTACCACGAGTTTTCGTGGTAAAGGTATGCGTGTTAATAAAAATGCTTTTCTACTAGTACCCCGAACCCCCATCCCTTAATAACTAATTCCCCCCACCCTAAAAAAAAACACGTTCACCCACACACACTAAACCATTTCCCCCCCACTCTAAAAATAAACACGATTACACTAGTGACATGGAAAACCAAAGCAGATGCAGGAAACACATATATAGAAAACAATAGTGCTTCTACAAAAGTTCCACTTGTACCATCCTGGACAATGAAATTCAGTGAGTTTATGCAAGTAGTATGCCTTTCAAGTGTAGGAATATGACCGCTGTGGCAGTGGACTGCAAGAGCTACCATTGCCTACGTCAGTTACAGGTGCCATGGTATGCATTGTCATGACAGCAGGCCATCCCATCGCGATGATTTGGATGAGGCAATGCTCCTCTATGATGCAAATACATTCCATGTAAGCTATTGACACTCACAAGGGTGTACTAGACATAACCTCTAGACACAGTGAAGTACCAGGGTAAGCATGTGCCACACGGTCATGCAGCAGCTGATGATGGTTCATTTGGTGGCGTCAGCTGTGCTGGTTAGTTAGGCCAATCGGGAGGTCGGGCTCTGTGATCCCCCTTACATAAAAGACCTGCTTGTCATCGAACGTCAGTGCCACCCATGCATAGAACACCCATATTCACTGATAAGATCACACGAACTGCACAGTGAGGTGCCACTTTAGTGTCACATAGCGTGTGAGGCGTGAAGAAATGACCACCTGGTATTCCCGTTCAGTCTTCTTACAATTCCTTGGGTATGAATCAAAGCCAAGCCCTTGCATAGATCATTGCACCCTCTATTAAAGCGGAAGGGTTGTAACAACTTCCTCAAGACACTCCGAAGGAAAACACAGTGCCCTTTGTATCCGTCATGTCATTGGTGTGACTGCTGTTGGTGCTCTCATACCCTTATAAACTAATTCCCCCACCTGTAAAATAAATAAGAACACCCATACCCCCCAAAAACTAAACCCCTACCCCTATAATCTAACCCTAAACCCCCCCACCCCCTGAAAATTAACCCCTCTTACCTGTTCCTCCGACACGCCTCCGAACTCCGCCCTGCCCAAACACTAGACCATCTCTGCCTTAACCACGCACATGCGTGGTTAAGGCTGAGTCGTTGTTCGGGCAAGTCATTGTTAGGCTTGCGTGACTCCGGAACTCGTTGTTCCGGAGTCGTCGTTCAGGATGTTTCCCCTAGTACATGATAGAAACACTTTATTTCCTTGAGTTGCCTTTTTAACGGTTTTTAAATAGTACATCACTTATGGGATTCTATTGGTGTTTTTGTTTGCACGATTAGAGCACTTGACAGAATTTAGAAACTTACCTTTTCGTCCCTCTTTGCCACACCGTGTGGAACAACCTTCCACTTTTTGCTTCTTGGTGCATCACTTGGCACTTAATTTACACTTTTCTATCCAAGGTTGAAATTTCTTTCTCTTACTATGCTTGAACTTTGATTGTCATATCAGTTGGTGCAGCATTGGTTTCTCTACCTTCTCTCTGAAGGACTTTCCTCCCTTACTATACAAATTCCCTCCCCAGCACTTTTTCTGTGTTTTTCCCACCAAGAGCATTATAAACAAAAGTCACCCTTAAGCCTTGTACTCAACACTTGGTTAACATTTGGATTCTAAATTTGCATTTATATTGTATGATATTACAGCCCTGAAGAAGCCCATGTTTGGGCGAAACGCGTTGTCTGTCTACTCATGAGAACAAGCACATCTATAATAAAGACATCTTAAGGCTACATACAGCAACATGGACTCTCTTTCTTTCATCTCTGATGAAGACTATATGATTTACTTTGTATATATATTGCCTCTCATACCCTTTGAATGAATGTTTAACTTTGTGGTCAAGTGGCAGCTGACCATCTGAGGTGGGCAATATTTGGTTACCTTTGTGACTAGTCCTGGCAGTGCAATCCTCCATAACCTGGCTGCCTTTTCAAATATAAACCATCTCAGATGGGTGGGGTGCAGAATTCTACTATACATGGGGTGGGGTGAGATTAGATGACATTTTCCAGTACAACAGATCAGATCCTGATTGGACAGAATGGCTGGTTTGGCCCATTGACACAAACAAATGTCAACAGAGATTTATGAATACAACCGAAGGGTTTAGTATCCATAGGCCAGATCCACGCTATGTACAAAGACAACACCCAGGGGTAGTGACATCGTATAGTGTTGGGAAGTTGTGCCTTGATTGGCTAGAGACCTCGACACTCACAGAAGTAAAGCACCACTTGACCTTACTCACACCTGACATGGATCTTAGAGATTTTCTACTAGGTCCCAGGAAACAACGTCAGAAACGTTTCATATATGCAGGCCTTTATGCCTACTATAATGAAAACTGGAAAATATCCCAACAAGAGGCCGCAGAAAGAATACGAGAGATAGACCGTATTAACTTAGAAAAAGCATTGGCAGTGGTGGATAATGGGTTAACTACTTTTACCTCCAGGATTTACTCCTTAGGCAACATTGCGTCCTCGGCAATCGACATATTAGAACAAGATGTGGCCTTGTTACAACACGGGCAATCTCAGCTACGTTCTATTATGATGTTAAGCTGGACGCTGCAATCTTTGCGTGCAGGCTATGTGCCATGGCGTTTTATAAACACCACGTCTCTGTTTTCAGAATACAATCTAACTGATAAACAGACAGAATGGCACAAAGGGGAGCCAAATATACAATGTTGCGTATTGAGAAACTGGAAAGGCTACCATTCACTGTAGCCGAATCGCCATCAACAGAATGGCTAATTCATGGCCAAATCACTCTGCCGGTCACTACGTTTCAGTTTCAATATTGCCTTGAGCAGAAGCAGGCAGGCAAATATGAGAAAATGGGTAAGGGATACATCAAGGAAACTTGGAAGTTACCATATAGATACCGATGCCGGAATGGGGATCGAGAAGTGTATCTGAGTGGTACAAACTGCAAGAACGCTTTGAGCGGTTGTCTCATGTGTCAGGATATTTCTCTACACGGAGCCTGCAGTGGTTCAGTGGTGAACTTATCTTGTCACATGTCAGGGACTCCAGCAGCCATGATCACGCCGGTTTTCCAGCTGCTCTCGAATGGGAGTTACTTAATGCTAAATGATCAAGGTTGTTGTGGGATGCTTCCGGGCGTCGCATATCTAGTAACTGTTAACTCCAGGGTTACTTGCTGTAAGCAAGTATTGTTTCCGCCACTGAACACAGTCAGGGAGGCGCCGTTATGGCCTTCGCTGAATGTTTCTTTTATACAGTTTGATACTCTGAGCAGATTGAAAGCCATGCTTTTACAGCAACCCGTGCCCTTAAACCTCCAATCGAGAAACCTATGAACTTCAAGTTGCAAGGACCTCAACTGAGATACAGGCACTCATACGCACAAACTGCCCCATTCATTTAGCAGAAATGGTGGGACGTATCTTCAATATGTCTGATATGAGCGGAATTGTGCACCTATTTAAGACCATAGGGTCAGGACTGTTAAGCACCTTTCAGACAGTCCTCGGAGTAATCCCAAATTTTATACACTCCGTATTGGGAAGCGTATTTGGAGGATTCCCGCTCATCCTGTTCCTAATCGCAGGAATCCTGATTGTAATATTGCTGCTACGCAATGGACGGCCCACTTCCCGAGGAATGGTGAACACGCTCCTGGAGCGGAAATACCGTGAACGCATGGTACAACTTCTGGGCATTTCTTGCCTGCGAGAACTCAATGCCTCCTGGTTTCTATCATTTAGACCAGTCTGGATAGACTGCATCCTACCTGTGCTTCGATGCCTGTTCTGCGGAGAAGAATGCACGTTGGATCTTTGTCTTAACTTTTCCATCAGATGCGCCTTCGGACACGGATGCAATGATGGACCCCATAAAGGCCCACGCTCTGCGTTGTCCTCAACGGCTTCCGATTCTGATGAATGCATTCCTGGAGAATCCACAGGTGCCGTTTGCTCCTGGTGGGTTAGGTGACTCCTCCACAGGCACCCAGGTAACAACTGCCGCACAAGCTGCCGCAGCACCGACTGTTGGCAGTACTACATTCCATCTATGTGCGATTGACGTTCTCTGTGAGGCGTTGGATTTGTCATCTATAGCAGCTGACACCGATAATATTGAGCTTCCCAGCCAGGACGCGTAATCTTGAATTGGCTCATTGTGTCCTGGGAAAGAATTCAGCTTCTTCACTCGTTTCAAAATAAGCGATCTAAATTTGGAACATTTTCTTACATTGACACTTTCGCTTGAGAAAAGCATGGCCTTCTCCTGCTTATGGTAATACAACTTCTTTAGAGAGTCGATTTTGACTTTTAAGTGGCAACTAGAAAAAGCTGAATTTAAACATTTTTTTTTTTAACCACCAACATTTTTTAACGGTTTTTAGAACCATGTTTTTACTTGCTTTTAAAAATGTTTTTAAATTGTCCAGATTTTAAGTATGGTCATTTATTATCCAGTTCGGAAGAGGAGTGGGTGTTATATCCCACATAGATGCCCTAATGTAGACCCGTTCGTACATGCCCTAAAATGGACGTATTCATATTTACCCTAATATGGTCATATTCGTACTTGCCCTATTATGGTCATGGCCGCATATGCCCAATTATGGTCACAACTGTACATGTCCTATTATAGTATGATTCCTTATATAGGCATGATCTTTCACCTACATTGGTCCCAGCTAGTACACAACGAGCTCTGAGGGCTGAACGTTATCTATCCTGTGGTTTTGAATACAGCAGGGTTTTCCCAAACACAGGCCCACACTGTACTCATTAATTATGCATAGCCTTCTAAGAATACACCACCGGCATAATATGTATGTACAAAGTTCACCCCTGACGTCTTCCTCATGTCCAATACAAACCATACTGAGGACCGAGACTCTTTAGGGTATAAATACACCACATCTTGCCCCGGTAAGATAGAGGGAACCGAGACTTCCATGCTGACACACTGACCAGAGACGATGAGGCTCCTGCATGCAGTCGCTCAAGCTGACAGTGGTCTGACACAACCCGGACGGGGTGTCCAACTCGAGACCAGGACGGGGTCCCACTCTTTTTCCTTTTCAGGTATGGGGTTTCGTCCATCATTTTATTTCCTGATGTTGATATGTGCACCCTAAGTGGCTAAGGGTATTCCTAGACATGGGTCCCTTGCTCCCTGCACCACTGGATGCACGCTAGCCTTGCTGATGAGGGATTATACCCCGAAATAGGTTCCAGGATGCTTGTTTCCATTCCAGTGAGGACCTGGCTTGGCACTTCGGGCTGGGGTAAACTGGCATGATGTGGCGAGAAAAATAACAGTGTATAAAACCCAGATCTCTGACTGGGGGTGAGTGTTTGAAAAGTTTCAACACTCTGTCCATCATTTTATTTTGTGAAGTTGCTATGTGCGCCCTAAGTGGATAAGGGTATGCCTAGATGTGGGTACGTTGCTCGCTGCACCACTGGATTCAAGCTAGCCTGGCTGATATGGAGTGATACCCCGAAACCAGTCCCAGAATACTTGTTTCCAGTCCAGGGAGGACCTAGCTTGGGAGTTCGGGCTAGACTGTTCCCATGGGGAGCAGGGTCAAGACTGATTTACATATGGCTGGGTCCAGAACTGGGGTGACGTGGCAAGCAAAATAAATATGGATTAAACCCAGATCTTTGACTGGATGCGAGTGTTTGAAACTTTCAACACTCTGTCCTTGAGTTTTTTTTAGTGATGTTGCTATACGCGTCCAAAGTGGCAAAGGGTATGCCTAGACAAGGGTCGGTTGCTCTCTGCGCCACTGGAATCAAGCTAGTCTGGCTGATTAGAGGTGATACCCCAAAACCAGTCTCAGGATGCATATTTCCAGTCCAGGGAGAACCTAGCTTGGCAGTTTGGCTAGACTGTTCCCATGGGGAGTAGGGTGAAGACTGATTTGCATATGGCTGAGTCCAAACTGGGGTGACGTAGCAAGCAAAATATCGTTGGATTAAGCCAGGATTTCTGACTGGGGGGTGAGTGTTTGAAAAGTTTCAGCACTTCGTCCATCATTTTATTTTCTGATGTTGCTATGTGCACCCTAAGTGGCTAAGGGTATGCCTGGACATGGGTCCCTTGCTTGCTGCGCCACTGGATGCAAGCTAGCCTGGCTTAGAAGGGATGATACCCCAAAATATGTCCCAGAATGCTTGTTTACAGTCCATGGAGGACCTGTCTTGGCATGTCGGGCTGGGGTAAACTGGGGTGACGTGGTGAGAAAAATAACCTTGTATAAAACCCAGATCTCTGACTGGGGGTGAGTGTTTGAAAAGTTTCAACACTCTGTCCATCATTTTATTTTGTGAAGATGCTATGTGCGCCCTAAGTGGATAAGGGTATGCCTAGACGTGGGTCCCTTGTTCGCTGCACCACTGGATTCAAGCTAGCCTGGCTGATGAGGGATGATACCCCGAAATAGGTTCCAGGATGCTTGTTTCCAGTCCAGGGTGGACCTGGCTTGGCACTTCGGGCTGGGGTAAACTGGGGTGATGTAGCGAGAAAAATAACAGTGTATAAAACCCAGATCTCTGACTGGGGTTGAGTGTTTGAAAAGTTTCAACACTCTGTCCATCATTTTATTTTGTGAAGTTGCTATGTGCGCCCTAAGTGGATAAGGGTATGCCTAGACGTGGGTCCCTTGTTCGCTGCACCACTGGATTCAAGCTAGCCTGGCTGATATGGAGTGATACCCCGAAACCAGTCCCAGAATACTTGTTTCCAGTCCAGGGAGGACCTAGCTTGGGAGTTCGGGCTAGACTGTTCCCATGGGGAGCAGGGTCAAGACTGATTTACATATGGCTGGGTCCAGAACTGGGGTGACGTGGCAAGCAAAATAAATATGGATTAAACCCAGATCTTTGACTGGAGGTGAGTGTTTGAAAAGTTTCAACACTCCGTCCTTCAGTTTTTTTTTAGTGATGTTGCTATACGCGTACAAAGTGGCTAAGGATATGCCTAGACAAGGGTCGTTTGCTCTCTGCGCGACTGAAATCAAGCTAGCCTGGCTTATTGGAGGTCATACCCGAAAACCAGTCTCAGGATGCCTATTTCCAGTCCAGGGAGGAACTAGCTTGGCAGTTCGGCTGGACTGTTCCCATGGGGAGTAGGGTGAAGACTGATTTGCATATGGCTGAGTCCAAACTGGGGTGACGTAGCAAGCAAATTATCAATGTATTAAGCCAGGATTTCTGACTGGGGGGTGAGTGTCTGAAAAGTTTCAACACTTCCATCATTTTATTTCCTGATGTTTCAATTTGCACCATAAGTGGATAAGGGTATGCCTAGACATGGGTCCCTTCTTCGCTGCGCCAATAGATGCAAGCTAGCCTGGCTTATGAGGATTGATACCCCAAAATATGTCCCAGGATGCTTGTTACCAGTCCAGGGAGGACCTGGCTTGGCACTTTGAGCTGGGCTGACTGTTCCCATGGGGAGCAGGGTCAAGACTGATTTACATATGGCTGGGTCCAGAACTGGGGTGATGTGGCGAGCAAAATAAAGATGGATTAAACCCATATCTTTGACTGGAGGTGAGTGTTTGAAACGTTTCAACACTCTGTCCTTTAGTTTTTTTTAGTGATATTGCTATGCGCGTCCAAAGGGGCTAAAGGTATGCCTAGACAAGGGTTGTTTGCTCTCTGCGCGACTGGAATCAAGCTAGCCTGGCTGATTAGAGGTGATACCCCAGAACCAGTCTCAGGATGCCTATTTTCAGTCCAGGGAGGACCACTGGTGTAACGAAACATGAGGGGGGCCCCCTGCAAGGTACGTGGAGGGGCCCCTCCGGACTCATTAAGGACCTCTCCGGGAGAGTACTGTGCTGAGAGGGCCCAGGTAAATATGATTGTACTTCTCAAGACAGATCGATAAAAAGCAAGCTGGATGAATTATGTTTTTTCTTACATGTTTGTATAAATGTGCAAATACAGTTGTAATTACGTTTGGATTACTTTTGATTACTTTTCAGGATTACTTTTTACTCAGTGTGATATGCCTAGATATCACACTGGGACATTTCCTGGATAAAAGGTAACTCAGTTTTTCTCAAAACACAGTTTCTTAGGTTTTTATACAATTCTCAACTCCACACTTAAAACTTTTCCCACAGAAAAACAGTCAATGCAGTTCTATGGTAGAAAATCAGGTTATCTGTTTAAAGGTGTGTAATCGGTCTTGGTAGTTGGGTTTCTGGGGTTAGAACCAGGGTTCCCCCATAGTCAAGGAAGCACTCAAAGAGCACCCTTAGCTGCACTAGGGGAGCCGGGTGCAGAGTGCTGGGGTCCAATGTTATCCAATGGGGGATAGGGGGCCTCCGGTTGGTGGCTGCTCACGGGCATGCCACTTGGATGTGGGAGCTAAGCTCCTAGGATTTAGCTCATGGCAAAGGGGGATTCCAGATAGCACACAAGGTGCACCCACAGAGGCACAGGGGCAGCCGGGTGCAGGATCGATGTTAGGAGCCCTGTTGGTTTCAATGGGGAAGTTCTGGTCAGAACAACCACTGCAGGCTCAGGCACGCAGAGATCTTTTGGAGGCGACTACTGGTTGGAGAGGTAAGTTGGGATGTCGAGGGATGCCGGGACACCATCGGTTGGGTCACCAAAGGCCATGGGGCGTCAGGTGCAGGGGTGTCTTTTGGCGTCAGGTTTTCCTTACCGGCTCCGGTAGCAGTCGGGGGGGATCCTCCAGATAGAGACTGCAGGCGTCGTCGGGAGACTTGAGGTAGGTCAGGGATCACCAGATCTCAGGTCAGTTTCACTGGGGAAACCTCCTTGTGGTGTTGGGCCACTCGAACTCGGGCCATGGGCGTCGGGTGCAGAGTGATGCCGCTCGCGGATTTGGCTGGAGCCAGTGTCTGTTGGCGAGCAAATCCAATGCTCACGGGAGACAAAGTTATTTTAGGGAAGGAAGGTCAGGTCCTCCAGGTTCTGGGGGGCTACTGGCTGCAGGCCACACTGGGATTCCGTTATAGCAGGTCGAGGTCGGGACAGGCCGGTAGGGCTGGGGCCAAGTCAGTTGGTGTCCTCCCCTTCTTCCTTCAGCACGGCTCCTCGGGCCTTCTTCTTCTTTCTTGTCTGAGGAGGCAAGGTTCAGTGTTGCACCTAAATACTAGATTTAGGGGCGTTTCAGGTAGGTACTGGTTGGGATCAATGGGTCTCTTCCTTGGGGTGGGTGCACCCTCTATTATGTCACCCTCCAGTAAGAGGGGGGCATAAGCCTCACTTTGGTTGGCTGGGTTCCCCCAACTTCAAGATGGAAGGGACTGAGAGTTGTGCCTCGCCTCACCTCCCCCACCTGAGGGGTGGGGTTGGCAAAGGTGGGCACACCTCTCCTCCTATCTTGGTTTTCCTGCTGATTCTCCCACCCAAAGTGGGCGTCAGAACCGGTGGGTGCCAGTTGCTGGGAGCATCAAATGGCTGGGTCAGCTCAGAAAGGCGGAAAGCCTTTGACGCTTCCCCTTTGTGGACCCTGCTCATCCTGGAGGAGGAGGCTTGGCACCTCTGCCCAGGATGTGCTTTGTTTCAGGACCCTGAGAGCGGGAGGCTCTTGACCCAGGGGTCCAGAACATGTCTGGGGGTGGCAGCTGGCGAGCAGCCAGTCAGCCAGGACACTAGAGTTAGGTCGTTTTTCAGGGGGCATCTCTAAGATGCCCTCTGAGTGCATTTGGCATTAAATCTCACACTGGCATCAATGTGGGTTTAATGTGCTGAGAAGTTTGATATCAAACTTCTCAGATTTCAGTAAAGTCATTATGGTGCTGTGGAGTTCGTAATGACAAACTCTCAGACCATATACTCTTTATGGCTTTACTGCACTTACAATGTCTAAGAATGGACTTAGACATTGTAGGGGTATGGGGCTCTTGCACCTGTACCCTCACCAGTGGTATAGTGCACCCAGCTAGAGGGGTGGCATACCTATGCCATGGCAGTGGATTGTAGGCATGGCACACAGGGATGTGTGCCATGTTGACTCTTCACTTTGTTCCGCACCAAAACACACAGCCTGCAATGGCAGCGTGTGTGTTGAGGTACAGGGCTTCTAAGGGTGGCAGAATATGTGCTGCAGTCCTTAGAGGCCTTCTCTGGTCACAGTGCCCTTGGTACCCATGGTACCTTTTACAGGGGACTTACATGTGGCCAGAGAGTTGCCAATTGGGTTTGCAACAGTACAGTTTTAGGGAAAGAACATAGGCCCTGGGTACCTGGTTGGCAGAAACCCAGGGCACACTTAGTCAAGGAGCATCAACACCAGGCAAAAAGTGGGGGTCAGCCATGCAAAAAGGGGCACTTTCCTACAGCTGCTACCTCCTTTGAACAGCCTAAGCTTTGTATTTCCTGCCGTTCAACTTCCAAACCATGAGTTTTAACATCAACAACTATGTCTGAAATAACATTGGTGATTGTAATGGTGGAGGTTGAAGGGGAAGATGAAAGTACTGACCCTGAGCCAACTTATTCAAAAATGGAAACCAAGTCCTTCTTGGCCAAAAAGGAGCAACCAGAATCACTCAAACTTGTTTGTTGCAAACCTTCCGCTACACTCTCCGCACCAATGAAATTGAGGGAAATGCAAACAGAAGGCCATCAACCACCTTACCGATATTGCATCCACTGCTCAAATCCCTGGAGGCTGGGTTTATGAATGAAACCTCGGGAGAAGAGCATTGCCATGGGAGGCAAACAGATCCAACAAGGCTCCTTAATCACTGGATTATCCCCTAAATAAATCTCCATACTATGGTGGCAAGAGATGGAAGTAGGGAGATTGAGGCTCAGCCTGACTGCCCACACATTCTCCCTGTAAGATACACCACCCTTAGGTCTAAGAGTTGACTTTCTGCTCATGAAAATATGTCCATGGCCACTCTCGCCAACTCCCTGTTCTTTGTGCCACCCTGCCTGTTGGATAAGCCTTTGCTATCTGATTTGTCTGGTCTAACCAACACTGCAGAATTCTCTAACCACGGAACAAAGGTTTGCATGACCCACCAACCTGCCTTTAGCTCTTTCCAGTTTGAGGACCTTAACTTCTCTGCATCTGACCATTCTCTTTTTGTTTCTGACCCTTTGAAGGTGGCATCCCGAACCCACATGCTTGTATCTGAGGTAAGTACTTTTGTGTCTGGAAGATGAAAAAAAATGTACACCTTTTTCTAGTGTTTTTTTAGACAAGCCACCACTTAAATTGCTCCTTTATTTGCATTGAAATTGGAATCAACGCCTCGAGCTGCTGAGAGACTGGGGACCAATTCTTCAGAAGATAATAGACCACTGCCTTCAAATGATGCCTCGCCCAAGGCACCACTGCTATAGTTGCCGACATTAATCCCTAGACCTCCAACCATTGTCTGGCTGTTGTTTGAGGTAGTGATTACAAATCTGCCATCTTGGCCTGGAGAGATAGCACTCAGTGATCAGAGAGGGGAAAGAGAGAGAAGGAGAGAAATGATGGATGGTAATAGAGAGATTGTGAGGCGATGGAGGGAGCGGGGTTGGTGTGAGCATTTTTGCCAGGGCTGTTTTAGGTTCCCCAGTCCAGCCCTGATCTTCAGGCATTTTCTGGGATCTGTTGCTGCAGCTCCTGCTGCAACACCAGGAATGATAACAGTGATGGAGACTGGTGCAGGACTCGCTGCACTAATAGGTCAAGCACCACAAGCTTCACCGTTCGTGCACATGTCTGCAATGTGCAGAAAACCCATGCGCTCCAATGGAAAACTGCCACACGCTGTGCTGACCGTCCCATTGGTTTTCGGACTTTCTGTAATTTTGACTTGTTTTGTTACGTTTGCATGATTGTGACTAGATGGCGCAAATTGTAAGTGAATGTCGCTGGATTCTATTTTGGACCTACAGTTCTTTTTATTTGTCAAATGCTTCAGGGGTTGGAAAGATTTTGTTGGTGCTTGCCTGCAAGAGAGCCTTCACATTTGCTGAGATAGCAAAGAATAATTACCCAGGAAGTAGGATGTACTGCAGACACATTAAAATGATGCATATCTAGTGCCTGTTCCTTTTTTGTACTTGCACGGCAATTCTGTATCCGTAAACACTGGGGCCCATATTTATCAATTTTTCACACAACGCAGCAAGCCAGCTTGCTTCGCTGCATGAAAGGGAGATGGCAGGAATGCGCAGTATTTAACATTATACAGCGCCTTCCTGCTCTCTGCCTGTGCTGACGCACAAACAGCTGCCTAGCGCCAACACAGGCACCCTTGCAGCATGGTGCAAGGGTTCCTGCAATTCTCAGAGGCAGCAGACCTCGAAAGAGGAAAAAACAAGAAATAACCACTTTTCTCCTCGTTGTGCCTCTGGTTGGGAGGTGTACAATTCTGACACATTCCCACGTCTACCAGTGTTGGGAATGTGTCAGAATACATGGGTGGATGAGTGGGAACACCAACGCTAAACCCATGGCATGCCTCCCTGCCACAGAGTATCGCAAGTCAGCCATTTGCGCTGCCTTGGGTTACTCTGAATTTATCAAGCTACGCAGGGCCATGCAAGAGGGCCTTGCGTGGATTGAAAAATCTCATTTAGGTTTTGAGTGGCCCTTGTGTCTCCTTGTGTAGCACAAGGGTGACGCAAAACCTTGATAAATATGGGCCTGGGTATTTAACACTGGGTACAGCGTTTCCAAACCAAGGATTGCACCTGAGTTCACAGGTGCTTTTGCTTGTTGGCAGATCAGAACCGCAATACACAGAGGTCCAAACCTGCCATAATTTATGATGAGAAAATGAGTAGAAAAGCGGTAAAACATGCAGAATTGTGTACTATAAGTACTAGGTAAGGTTGTTATGCTTCATTCTGAAAACCAAAACCATTTCTCAAAACCTATAATCAGGACTTTTGACAAGAATAGAGTATTGTACCTGCAAGTGTCCCATCCATGATAGTATTTTTTAATGGAAAATACACCATTGGTATTATATTTAGGGATGTGCGAAATTCACGTAATTTGGCTTTCAAGTAATTTTCGAAATTAAAACACAATTAAGCAAAATGACACGTAATTACACGAAATGCAAATCCATCATTTCACACTATATTTTAGTATAAAATGCGTCAATTTCTGGTACTAGATCACATTTAAATAAAAGCACCGCAAACAACTGCAGCTCAAGTTCTGATGTTCCCGTGTGTTTGTGGTAAATTTTTATTGCAATTTGCGCATTTGTTGTAAATATTTACCATGAATTTTGGATAATTACGCAAAGTAGCAAAATGATATAATTTCAGGAAATTGTGCGCAACAAGTGTAATGTGAAATTCCAGAAATTACTCCAAATTATGTTACGCAATTTAAATTTTTCCCAAGGCCTGATACAATTAGGAAATAATGATTTGAGAAGCAGTTGTTATTTTTGTGTTTTTAAGGTACATCGGTTCCATTTCAGGTTCCTCCCTTTGCCTGTGCTTTGAATGTCACCACCGTGACTTATGCCAAGTTGGCAACCATGTTTCCTTCAATACCCATGATTAGAGCAGCACGTGAAGTGGCACCGGGGGCCAGTAGTGTGCGTGGCTCCCTGCAGCCCAGTTATGGTTGTATTTTACTGGAGGGGGCATTTTTCCTTGCATGCAGTAGCGCCCATTGAAACCTCGTTACAACACTGGGTTACTTCTCAAATTAATGCAGTCTTTCGATCACAGGCTCAAAAATGAGTGGCCAAAGTGGCGATCGAGCAATTTCTACTCTGGCATCAAATCTCTGGGACGTAATTGTCTCATAAATTCGCTTCCAGTTATTAGCATTGCTCAAAGACACGAAAACTTTTCTGCTTGTGTGAGATGGGTGGGGTGCCGTTCCAAGTTCCCCCAGTGCCCTGCTTGAGCAGTGGTGCGGCCCTGGGTCTGTGGAGTTTACAGAGTTGCTCTTTGAAATAGTAGCAAACATAAGTATTGATGCAGGAGCTATATAATCAATTATGCAATCCTGAGAAGGAGTGTCACTGTAATGGTCAGGGGTACGCTGGTGTACCCTTCTGCTTGGCACAGTGCTCGGTACTCCCAGCCTTGTAAGCGCCTTTACTCAATCTCCCAAATAAATTAAAGGAATTCAGCGTTGTCATAAGGAATGCCTTCCAGGGCTGCAGTGCTTCTTAACTTCTTGACAGTCTGCCTTCCATGAATTTTCGCCAGCCACTGTTCTCAAAATATTTCCCAGCTTGGGGACCTTTCCATAGTTTAAGCATGGTCTCAAACAAGGTGCCAGTAGGTTTGCAAGAGGGGCCATGTCCCACAACCTGCCCCATGGCCTTCGAGTGGCCGTCGGTGGCGGTTCGTCAGACATACTGGGAATCGGTCTGACCACCGGATTACAATACTGCGCAGAGGTCAGGGGTAGGACCGCCGCCTCCAACAGGATCAAAGATTCTGTTGGGAAGGTGGTCCAATTCCTAACCCTACAAAGGGGGCGGTCAGGGCTTTAAGTGGGCCGGGTCTCACCAGTGCTGAGCACCGGCAGTTTTTTAAAGGGAGCCTCGAAACAGGTCTCTATTGGGCTCTGTTTTGTGCCCTGGCTCAGGCGGTCCGTGTTTTTTCCGGACTGCAGTGACACTAGGTGCTCACACTGCTCAGTTCTCACTAGTGGAGAAGTTACGGCATGAAGTCATGCCAGGTGACTGTTGTAGGCGAAGGGGAATACTTTAACGAGAGTCATTTTCTCTCTGGATTTCCCTTCTCTTTTTGAAACTCAGGAGCAGCAACATTGTCGTGGTGTCACCAGGGCTTTAAGTGGAAGCTTTTTCAATATTATATACAAGCCATAGTTGCTGCTATTTATCTTATGCAACTAACAACCATTGACAAAGCCAATAATCCTGACTTGTAGGTATGATGTTACTTGAATCATATATCTGGATGCAATGACAGAAACAGCAAAATACAAGTCGGACGGCAGACTATGCTAAGCACAGATTTTTAGCTCACATGTTTAAGCCACGCCCTTAATTAGATTGGCCACGCCCCTTTGAGAGACCTCACAGTTTTTTCATCCCACTTAAAGCACTGGGGGCGGTGCCTGCGCCTGCGTAGGCACCACAGTAGGGATTAGAATATCCTTTTCTGACTGCCTTATAATGACGGTGTCACCGCCATGAAAATGCAGCCAGAAAGAGACTTTGGGGCACCCAAGCTAGGCCCCTGTCCTCTATAGGCCACTGCTAAATGGCCTGGGGGGCACACGGAGTGCCATCACATCCATGCACCGTGTGCCAGGTACCATGTGGTGCCTGGCACACGGTGCATGGATGTGCACAAACTGCCTTTTTCCACTGCGGCTTGTGCTGCGGCCCTTTTCCTGGGCCACAGTAGAAAAAGGCAGTTTCTGACCACCTACACGGCCGTCTAATGATTATATGGCGGGTGGGACCGCCGACTCCTTGTCGGCTGGTCTCAATTCCGCTGTGATAGCGGTTGGCCGTCCGACCAACTGCCATTGTAATTAGGCCCTTTATGTGTGTTTTTCAACACCAGTATATCATAATCATATAATAATATCAATTCTACATGACGTAACAGGGGTGTGACTATTTATCAACGTCTATCGCGTACAGACATCGAAACGTGGATAATTTCCAAAATCAGGGTTGGTACATTGCCATCGTTCATATACCCACAATGTCACTGTTTGATTAAGAAGGGGAACGCACGTAAGAATCTTTATTGTGCCTTATAAGGTTGTCACGTGGTGGTACCAAATATTTTTTGTGCCTGGAGGTGTTGGGTAAGTGAATGGTATTTGTGCCCATCCTGGCATTGTAATAAATTAAATCCTTGATCCAATCATTAATTTTAAGGAGCGGTCCTGAGGCCCAGCGCACTGCTAGCCTTATTTTTGATGAAGGCAACACCAGAGTGGTATAACGACTAATCTTCCCTGGGGTATCAGATACATAACCCAATAGTGCCATCACCGGAGAGAAGTTAATTGCTTGATGGATCATGTGACTCCACATTTCAGTAATCGACACCAAGTAGGCTGCCACACCAGGCACTCCCAGCCTGGTGAACTAAATTGGATATGTGGGTACCGAATACAGGACATTCTTCTAATTCTGTATAGTCTGTGAGGTGTGTAGCAAAATCCTTGAAGTAATTTAAATTGAGTTAGTCTGTGGTTACTGTTCAACGAGAAAAGTTTAATTTGTGTGTGGAAGAACTTTTCTTTCTACAGGCAGTTCTGCTTCTCATTTCTGTCTAGCTTTACACGCGGATGATGTCTTTGTGGATGCCACCCGTGTATATATTCGTGGTACTAGGCTTTGTAGGTTAGGGTTAGGAGATCACAGTCTTAAGGCTGGTATATCTTCTGGATCAGCGGGAAACTGTGGGCGTGTGTCTTTTAGGGTGCTTCATAGCCTATAATATTAAAAAAGTATCTAAATTGTTTCCTGGAGAAGCTTCTCCCCGAAACTCTGCTAAATCTTTGCATTTTCCATTCTCAAAAGGACCCCCATTCTTTTGATCTCTAGATTAACCACCTGTGAGGGCGCCATGGGATGTGCCGTAGTTGGAAACCAGGGGTTACTGAGTTCCTATTGATGATCAAGATAAATGGTGACCACCCTGCCTGAGAATGGAGGATTGACAGTGGCCACTAAATTATGGTATTAGGGGTTTGGTGCACGGTAATAGACATGGAGAAGGGACTGTCAAAAATCTGCTTGGACATATGAACAGTTTGTCAACATTGAATACCTTTGGCTTCAGTAGAGAAGGCGTCACTTGTCAATCCACGTCTTTAGGGTGCTTTGAAAAGCAGAAAGGTGATAACGTTCCCAAATTTCACTATTCAAGACAAGATCATCAAACAGCACCAGGAGGGTACCATATTGCACCAGTTCGGAGTAATCGATGTAGGACGAGAAAGAAAAAAAGTCGTGCATGCTTTCTTGTATTGCAGCTGCATTCTCTAAAATATTACAGTTTAATGTGGAGAAAAAGAAATATTCAAATTAAAATCACATTTGAGATATGTGCACTTCACTGTAGCCTGGAAGTGAATGAGAGGTGATCAGTCGCACTGGCATAGAAACATTGGTATTTCAAAATGTAATAAAGTGAAGCCCAGAAGAATTCCTAACTAAAGCATTATTTTACATCTTGAAGCTTATCCCACTACGTGTAAGATTATGAATGCAAATGTAGTAGGTAACATTCAGTATTTGGTTATATTTAGAAACTCCCATCAGTTCTCGGAAGGCGGTAATCCATGAGGATTACCAGTGCAGCTGAGGAGGGATCCGAGGCTCCGCTCTCCACCACGGCTGCAGTGTGCGCGCACTAAAGGAAATGTCACAAAGCACTTATGGCAAAGTGACGGTCCAGATGAGAAGCCCAACTGCCTCTCGAATGCGGAACCAAAACCCCGTGGGCTACGAGGATGCATGTCTGCAGATAAAATGCTAATAAATAACACTGCAAGAGAATAACATGAGGGAGGCTTGTAGGCTTTCTCTGGCATGCACAGGGAAGGAAACACAAATAAATATCAAAAATGTGGGTAAAACGTGAGAGAAAGAAACACATAGGGAAACAACGAGCATGAGAGAGAAATATATAAGAAAAAGTAAAGATGAGAAAAAAGATGGGTAGATAGAAAGGGAAAAAAGAATCAGAGGAGAAAGGAAGGGTTATAGGAAGGAAGGAAACATAAAAGGAAAGATGGAAGAAAAGCAAAAGGAAGGATGAAAGGGTGAAAGAACGACTGAAGTGGAAAGAAGTGTGAAAGGACTGACAGAAGGATGAAAGGTTGAATGAAAGAGTAAAAGGATTGACTGGTGAAAGTGTGAATGGGTAGAAGGGCAGAAGAATGGACAGATAGAGAAAAGTGAATGGACGGATGGTTAAAAGATGGATGGACAGTGGTGGCTCCTCCGCTAAGGCGGAGGAACTTCGCCCCACTGCTCACGGAGCAGTGTAAAAAACAATGAAATGATAATAACAGAAGTTATTTCTGTTATTATCTTTTTTTTGGATTGGTTGGGCGGGGCTGGGACTCCTGTGACATCCGGGAGGAGGAGTGGTTGGTGCCGGCCAAGCAGTCCTGCGCACTTTGCATGTTCCCACCAGGCTGCATTACACAGCCGGGTAGGGAACATGCCCAGCCTCCCCATTCCCCGTCTGAGCGCTGAACCACGGCGCTCAGACTAATCACAATGCTGCATTGCAACGTTGTGATTGGCTTAGGGGAGGGAGCCTGTGTGCTTCCTAGTTCCGGCAGAGAGACGACGAGGGACGACATAGAAGAGACTCGGCGAGGAAGTAAGTGTTTTTTTTAAAAATGTATAATCCCCCCGCCCCCGCCCCCTGCGGTCCCCACCCAGCCCTCCACTCCTGTTCCCTGACAGGATGTATACATGAACCTATTGATGGGTGGATCAATGAGTGGGAAGATGGAAACTGTGAATGGATGGCAGATGGATAGCTGCGTAGATGTAAGGGTTAATAGATGGATAAATGGAAGGAGGGTAAAAGGAACTCTTCTTAGGAGTGAGGGGTATTTTAATTTTCTGTCTCCTCCCTTGTTCAAGGCCTAGCAACGTCTTTACATGAGTACAGTAAGGTGAACTCTGAGGGGGAAAACCGCTTAGCGAACTCCAATAAAAACACCTCATTCTTCACCCAAATAGAGGCACCTGATCATCATCACAGCAGCTTATAAAAGAACGGGCAGGGCCACATCATAATGGGGTTCAGGAGGTGCTAGTCTGAGACTTCACCACAACTTCTGCTATGAACTTGCCTAAATTCGATGGTGCTTCGGGAGGGGGTGTATGACAAATTTGAAAGGGTAAGGGGTTGGAGGGTTAAATTGACCTCTGGGTACCCCTTGAATGGTGGCCAATATTCCAAAAAGTAAACAGCATTTGTGATGAATCCTTTTAAATGCATCTTGCTACTGACTGTAACTACAGATTGAGAAAATCACCAAAGTAGATGTGTGAGGTGACCTCATGCCTAGGACACTGCGTCATCTGTAAGTTAAAGGCTCCAATGCAAGTAAGGCAGCTCAGTAGGGGTGGCCGAGGCTCTATGTAGCTCCCAGTCTATAATACGTATGTCACAGGTTCCAAAGATAATTAGCATGGTGAATTATTGGACATGCTGCACTTTGTGCATTTTTCTGTCTTCAAGTTTATTTTTAGGTCAAGCTTTTGAAACCTGTTGTATATACTTTGGTATTGTTGAGTTTTCAAGACCTGTTGTATATACTTTAGCATATACCTCTGTGTGGGCTTCAAGCCCGCCCACTGCTTTTCATTTGTTTGTTTTAGTGTCCTTTAAAAATCTTTGCTTGCTAGTGCTCAGACCTACCTCATTGTCCCTCCTTTTTGTCCTTTGTTTCCTCCCATGGAGCAGTTACCAAGTACTGTATCTTTACACATTGGTTGTATATCTGTTAGTTTGGGGGACTATTTGTTTTTGTTTCCTGCTCGTTTTACTGTTTGCCTGTGTTCAGCTTGGGCACCCATAGCTGCTTGCATCACAATAAAGCTTTCAACCCTCCCACCTCCTCCCATGATGCTGAATGCCCACCCCCACCTACCCCGCATGACTCCAATTCAGCATTTCCCTTAATCAGGCGGCGCCCGCTTCATGGCCAAAGCACTTCATGTTTAGTCATGTTTCATGAAGCACGGCAGCCATGAAGCAGGTGCCGTGTTGATAAAAGAAAGGTGCACAGTTGCTTCATTCGCCACGCTTCATCGTTCTTCATAGCTGCTGCGCTCTCTTGTTTCTTTACTTCCTCTGTTGTTGATGCTCCCCATGCTACTTTATTTCCGTGCTGTTGCAGATACAGTGACAGAAGCCTTTTAAGAAGATGCATACAATCGCACAGAAGTTCAATGAAGCAAAATCGTTTGTTGCAAATGTGTATGCCCTCTCAATTAAAAAATTCAGCTCACCGGGTCAGCAGTTGAAAACAAGAGCTGGATGCAACAGGATGTGCATGTGTGCTTCCTCGTCAGATTCCTCCCCCACTCCATTGATGTTTTGTGAAAGGTGAGGATTTGCACTGAGGGTTATATAATTTCAGTCACTGCCTGTCATTTCCTAAGCATGCCGGCCATAACCCAACCTCCGTAATAGCGTTATAATTTGATGAAAAGCTGTGCAAATCCTATCTTATCCTCAGTTCTCAAAAACAGAATGAAGCAAGGCATTACAAACAAAGCTTTGTGGTGTTTTAAATTCTTAACTAGGCAGTGACTCGCATCGAGACCAATATTTAGATTTTGGGTTTTTTTAAGCTGCTGAATTTTCCTTCTTTTTGACAGCCTAGCACCTTAAGTTGTGTTGTGGATAAGACATTAAAATTTAATTATTTGCCCCCACCCGGCTTGAACCTGAAATGCTGGAATCATTTGCTCAATCAAAATTAAATAAATGCTGTCTTAGGCATTGTTTTCATTACCTAGGCTGCATTATTTAAATAGATAATGTACAGAGTGTTGTAAAAGCGCATGGGCTTTGTGGGTATTGGTGACCCCTACTGGCATTTTAGGGGAGATGCAGTTTGTCTTCATTAGTGGTATAGGGTGTTTATAGCAAGTGCTATTAAAGATACGAACACTGACACAGGGTCCGCATTAATACAAACAGACAGCACTTTGTTATCTGCGGGTCCCAAAACCAAGCCCAGACAAAGCCCCATGTCCCTGTACATTGGATCCAAGTAGCTCAGTGTAATGCTCTGAAAGAAGGGTGGGGTTTCTAAGCTAAATATGATTGCATTGAAAGAGCCCCCATTTTGTTTCTAAATACTGGACGCTGCCCCCGTTAATTCTGGCGGTTATAAACAGCCTGTGTTCTTGAAAGTGACGAGGAGATCTTCTTTCTGAGGAAGAAGAAGTAGATTTATTTTTTTGTGTTTGTGTTCCATTTTTGTGCTATTAGGAGGCTTGTGGATGCGAATTAAGATAAATATCGGCCCATTTCCTCGTTTTGGCATGACGGCTCCACCCTTGAATAGCCACGAACAACTGTAATGCCGAGCCTTTGTTTCAACTCTGGAAAAGGATTTTTTTCTTCTTTGAGAAAGGAAAGAAAGTAGTTCTTTTCTCTTTCACTGCCTATAGTCGTGTGACTTCCACTTTAATGACTCACAGATAGAGTTGAAGGTGTGATTCAGACTTCAAAAACCTACTTTTTCACTTGTGGCAATACATGTTACATTGAGCCGTGTGAGTATCCATATCACAGGATCTCTGCTAATTTCAGAGGCTGTCTCCCTTTTACTTGTGCACCCAGTTTAAAATCTGGCCACTTTTTAGTAATGAGCTCGATAAATAATTCAGGATATCGATAAATATAAAAAAATCTTCTCAATCCTCTTCCTGTATCAGCCCCACTATTGATCCCTCAGAAATGTGTTTTTTTCCCTGCTACGTTTCGATGTTGCTGAACGTCGCCAAAGTTTTCTAAGAATTAACATGGCAAATAAAGAGGGGGTGGCTGGCGGTGGGTGTTGGGGTCTTGCTCTTCAGAGTGATGATAAACACACTCCCACTTGAAACAAAAAAAAATGTCTCCGCTCACCCACTGCCCTGTTGTAAAATCTAAATTGTGTGGCTGTATACTCACCGATTAAAGACCTGTGTGCCGTCTCTCTTGTGCCCATATCAAACAAGCACATTTCCCTGTCGCAGCAAAGGTGATGGGTTCCAGCTGAAGGAAACATTGCAAATTTTAGGCTTGCATCACACTGATTGTTTTTCTGATTTCTGTAATAGATATGGTCACAACGAGGCATCTCTCTAAACATTTATTTCTGTAATTGAGGGATATAGGCTTTTGCCTTTCTGTCTGTCTTAAAACATGCAAAAAGGACGTTGCTCAAGTACAACTGCATCTTAAAGCTTGTGTTACGTCAGCCATTTTCTTAAAAAAAGCCAGTTTGTTTGTCCTGCCGCCAGCTGCCACACAGGGGGACCCGGACTAGCGGTCCCAGCCCGCATCGCAGCCGCTGCCGCCCACGTGGTTTCTTCGCGCCCGGAGGCGCCACAAAAGCTTTCGCGGGCTCCCGCAGTGCGGGAAGCCCGTTTGTTTGTCCTGCCGCCAGCTGCCACACAGGGGGACCCGGACTAGCGGTCCCAGCCCGCATCGCGGCCGCTGCCGCCCACGTGGTTTCTTCGCGCCCGGAGGCGCCACAAAAGCTTTTGCGGGCTCCCGCAGTGCGGGAAGCCCGTTTGTTTGTCCTGCCGCCAGCTGCCACACAGGGGGACCCGGACTAGCGGTCCCAGCCCGCATCGCGGGCGCTGCTGCCCACGTGGTTTCTTCGCGCTTGGAGGCGCCACAAAAGCTTTCGCCGGCTCCCGCAGTGCGGGAAGCCCGTTTGTTTGTCCTGCCGCCAGCTGCCACACAGGGGGACCCGGACTAGCGGTGCCAGCCTGCATCGCGGCTGCTGCCGCCCACGTGGTTTCTTCGCGCCCAGAGGCGCCACAAAAGCTTTTGCGGGCTCCCGCAGTGCGGGAAGCCCGTTTGTTTGTCCTGCCGCCAGCTGCCACACAGGGGGACCCGGACTAGCGGTCCCAGCCCGCATCGCGGCCGCTGCCGCCCACGCGGTTTCTTCGCATCCGGAGGCGCCACAAAAGCTTTTGCGGGCTCCCGCAGCGCGGGAAGCCCGTTTGTTTGTCCTGCCGCCAGCTGCCACACAGGGGGACCCGGACTAGCGGTCCCAGCCCGCATCGCGGCCGCTGCCGCCCACGTGGTTTCTTCGCGCCCGGAGGCGCCACAAAAGCTTTCGCAGGCTCCCGCAGTGCGGGAAGCCCGTTTGTTTGTCCTGCCGCCAGCTGCCACACAGGGGGACCCGGACTAGCGGTCCCAGCCCGCATCACGGCCGCTGCCGCCCACGTGGTTTCTTCACGCCCGGAGGCGCCACAAAAGCTTTTGCGGGCTCCCGCAGCGCGGGACGCGCGCGGGCCAAGCCCGGGCCAAGGGCAGGCCAGTCTGCCCCCGTCAGCATCCGGAGGAGGCCGGGCTGGGCCATATCTCTTGGATGCCCCTCTTTGGATTGCTGGGAAATTGAGAACGGAGAGAACAGTCAAAAAAATAAGGTACCTGGGCCACCATCAGTTATTTTGTACTTTGTCCTTATTTCAGAGATACTGGGGTTAGGAATATTGTTTTGTTATGGGTAAGAGGAAAACCCCTGTCTTGCAAGGGAGGGCCCGGGAGCTAGTGTGACTGGCACAATTGATGCTTTTTAACTAAAGCCGCACACGTGCTCACACAAGAAATAGCACTGACAGAAAGAAGGCTGTCACTGGAGACAGTGAAGTGCGCCCAGACATCGGCCGGCGATAGGGATGGGACACAAGCAGAGCAAATTAATCCTGTAGTATCCCGGCCCAGTCTTTGATTGTTACCACCGTTGCTGCGTCTTTATGTCAAGCCCCAACCCCGGAGGACCCCGGTACGCTATTAAATACCCTGGCTGTTAAAACAGTAGAAGGGAGTGATGTGACCTCGGATTTATCCCCATCAAAGAGAAAACGACTTGCCTGTAATAAGCCTATGAGAAAGTCTCCACGGAAACAAACACGGTCACAAACATCCCCGCAATCTGGTTCGAACTTTGAACAACTATTGGATATTTTATTTGTAAGGCTGGAAGAAATGACAAAGGCCCTTTTAACACCAATATTGCATAGGATGGAATAGATTGAAAAATTATGCCATGATTCTATCATAGCTAACAAACATTGTGCTTGTGACGCTTGTGCCTAGACCTGTGGGGGGAGGGGCGGAAAATTCATCAGAGAAAAGGAACCAATGCCCGCCTGGCCTGGGTGCGAATGTTTCAGGGACTAAGGGCAGGGCTAGGGAAAGCAGACAAATAAATGGGAGCGAGGAAATAGGACCTGCAGTCCAGAATCCCATAACAGATCAGATAAGTATCGAGAGGGCTATTCCGCCTGTATGTATCCAACCAAATACTGTTTTACCTAAGGTCGCTAATCAGTGTATACTTGACCTGTCCCCTGCATCCGCACCTTTAGTAGCAGTCTTATTGAAGGTCCCTCCCCTTTCCCAAATTTCCATGGAATCCGCTCAGGATTTAATACATAAAGTTACCCATTGTGCAATAATAATGTCATAAATGGCTCAAGTATTTCATCTGATATCATTATGGCCAGGAGAGTGGGGTGGATAGGCCAGCAAACAAAAAGGATTGATGGTGAAGACTGCATAGTTGTTAATTTTGAGAACCCAGAGAAAGCCAAGATGCTAATGGGCTGTGCATATAAGAATAGTTCAAACTCCAAAATAATAGCAGTTTCCTTACAACATTTTTATCCTCCGAGCCAGCGCACGTGCCCTATGCAATGGCAATGGCAGCTACCCAGGAACCCGGGTAGGCTTGTAAATGAAACTATCAAAGATAACGCCATGTTAATGAGCAATCGCTTCCAGCCACTAATTAGTCCCCACAGTTTGGATGAAAATGACTGACTAGGGTTAGAAGGGAAAATATGTCAGGACATACCCTCAAATAATGTGACCCAAAACACTGATATACCATTAGTTTTAGTTCATGGTGATACAGTTGATAACCATCTAGGAACCGTCCCAATCACTACCTCCAGTCTGGTTGTTCGCGAAAGAGTCCTATCGTGGAACATAGCGGGAATTAGGTCCAAAAGAGGAAACCTGGATTGGGAAAATTTTCTTACCACATATCATATTATTGCCCTCCAGGAAACTTGGGACGCAAATGAGTGTTTTCACTTGGATGGTTTCACTTCGTATTGTAAATATGCCACCCCATCAAATATGGGTAGAGCCAGAGGGATTTGCTCCTTATGTTTTCACTGAAGCTCTCCTGTAGGATAAACTTGGTTGAATGTAAATCACGTAATATTTTGGCGGTAGAACTGTCTTTTAAAGACCGTAGTACTGTATTAGTGGTGAATTTTTATAATTCCTTTTACAGAGGGCATGAGTTGGAACACCTACAAGACCTGAAGGACTTTCTGGAATACTATGAGGAGATTAGACAATTGTATTATGATGTATTAATTTTGGGAGATTTTATGTTCATCAATGTCATTTAAATTGTTTTTTAAATCAGGACCAGGATGAGTTTTTGCCCTTGCCTACCCATTTTGAGCACACACCGTCGGGCGTCCTGCTTGAAGGCATCCTCTCAAATCAAAACCTATGTTGTCTTGAGCAAACAGGTAGTGTGACACCGATACCCACCTTTGTTGGGAACGGTAGGCAAAGTATTATTGATTATATTTTATTGTCAGTTCCATTATCTTTGTTTGTTGAGGACCTAATTGTTACTTAGGCGGGCCTCAGTGACCATAATCCTCTTACCGTCACTATATCGCTTTCTATTATTACGACTGAAGAACCCACCACTTGTCTGAATAATAAAGTTATCCGTTCCAAAGACCAGGCCCGTAGGCTAAAATGGGAAGCAGTAATCCCAGACAATTTTTTAAATAACTTATACACAATTTGTTCCTTGGAAATTGAAATCTGTTTAGACTCTGATACACAAGGTAGCTCTATATTAATAGCCTACGGGAATTTAGTAAGACAAATACAATTTGATCTCACAGTGGTGGGTGGGACCAAACGCATGAAGGCTGTAAGGTGGTTTGATGGTGCATGCTCAACAACCCACACGGAACTCTTACAGGCGTTGAAATCGATCCCCAGAGATGAAATAGAAATTAGGGACAAAAGAAAGGCCTACAAGATAGCAACCCAGAATAGGAAGAAGGAATTAAAGGAACAGGCATGGGACGTTTTACAACAAGTTAGTGTCTTGAAAGACAGTTCCAAATTCTGGTCAGTAGTCAATAGTTCCTTCCTTTCTGAAACCCCTAATTCTAAGATTGACTGCTTAATCCCTGCGGAAAAATGGGTTTCACATTTTGGCCAAATCTTTAGCGACGCAAACTTAGGGAAGCGAAAAAATTTGGAGAAGATGGACAATCAAGTATGTCGCTTCACTTCAGTGTAGAGGAGGTGGAAAAGGCAATTGTGTCTACATTGGGAGGTAAGGCCCCGGGCTCGACGGGTACCGGCAGACCTATATAAAACTGATCCTAAGGTCTGGGCTAGAATATTAACTAACGTTTTTAATGCCGCAGGCCAAAGCGGATACCCGATATCCTGGGGAAAGGCAGTGATTGTTCCGATTTTTAAAAAGGGTGCGAGGGACGAACCTACATGTTATAGGCCGATCTCACTCTTAGATTCAGCGGCCAAAATAATGGGCAAGGCTGTACTCAGCCGCCTAACAGCATGGCTGGATGATCGGAATGTTATCTCTGAATTACAGTACAGTTTTAGACCAAAGAAAGGGACCTTAGACCAATGCCTAAATTTACATTTGGTGGTAGGAAAGTATACTATCGAAAAAGGGTTTAATACATCTAGCATTCATGGACTTGACCCAAGCTTTCGATTGCGTCAATAGATCCAAATTATGGGAAATTCTAAATGATATAGGCCTTGAATCGGAGCTTGTGTCTTTTCTACACACCATTCATGAAAATAATACAGCTGCCGTAAGATATAACAGCAATGGTGATCTGACAACCCCCTGGGACGTGAAGAGAGGGTACGCCAGGGTTGTATTCTGGCTCCCCTCTTATTCACGTTATACATAAATAAGTTGGGGGAATTCCTAGAAGCCAGCTGTAAAGATGTTCCTAAACTTGGCGACAAGATGATTCCCGCACTCTTGTACGCAGATGATACGGTTCTATTAGCCAGAACTGCAGTGGGCCTCCAATCACTTTTAGATGGTTTTATTGTTTTTATGGACTCTCTAGATCTTTCAAATAATTTTAAGAAATCGCATACTATGTCGATTGGCCCTGGAAAGTCCCAAAAAAAGTTTAAATTTTATTGTAAAAGGGCTGAATTAACGAAGGTTGCCACCTTTCCCTATTTGGGGGTACTTTTCGACGAGCATGGAACATGGTACCCACAAATCACACAGAAAAGGAATACCCTTTCTAGAGCCACGGGGGCCACATTAAACTTTGCCAAGAGAGTAGGGACCAAACCCATTCCGGCACTGATGAAAATATATAAAGAAAAGTGCATTCCCATGGCAATCTATGGCTGTGATATTTGGGGATACAAGGATGGAAGGGACATCCAGCGTGAGGAAGACAAGTTTTTACGTAAATTTTTGTCAGTCCCGGTTTCCAACCCCACATATATATTACATGAAGAATTAGTGGTGGGATATATATCAGACCAGATAGCGGTAGCACCATTGCTGCGCTGGCTGAGAGTCTGGGCTAACTCCACCGCAAATCTAAATCAAACAATAATTACTGATTGTTTGACGCTTGATAGAGGCGGTAGCATCCCATGGCTAAAATACTTAAAGGATTTGACAAAATGGTTAGGTTGTCCTGAATTATTTTTTAGACCTAAACCCCTGGACAAAACTATGATCAGAAATATAAAAGAACAGTTCATGATTAAGCGCCAGGGACTTAGAGAAGAGAATGAGTTAGCAAAACCAACGGTGAGGAGATATGTAATGCTATCTACGAATAATCAAATTCAGCCATACCTACTCACCATCAGCAATCCTTACCACCGCTTTGTATTAACAAGATTTCGCTTAGATTTGATTCCCTGGCTCTTGGCTGTTCCATAAGGTTTCCACAAACTAGGCACCTTAAAACCTTGTCCTTGTGACAACTTCTCTGAACAGGATACTATTCATTTAATTTTTTTCTGTGATTATTATGTTTCTTTTCGTAAAAGGTTCATATTCCCATTACTCCGAGAGTGTCACTTTGTCCAAGTTAGGCCCGCCTTATTGTACCTCCAAATGTTACCTTCCACCACGATCAGTTTTGGCGTTGCGAGCTTCCTGACTGGAGCCATCAGGCATAGGAACATTTTTTTTAAATTTCCAGTTTTTATATTATGTTTTTAAAACTTAGGCATTGCCCGTATTATTATTAAGTGGGCCCACTGTTTTAGACCGTATCTGACGTTTTGCACATTGCACTTTACATAACGTACTTGGACCCTATGTATTTTACGTTTTGAATTCTATGAGTAACAAGAAGCATGTTTCCCCCTAATGTTGGCCCTTATGTTTAGGCTCCTGCGCCTTCAAGGTGGCCCATCGCATTAAACTGATTGCACTTTATACAATGTACTGACCCTCATGTATCCAGAAACCTGGCTCCCCGACTGATATTTGGAAATGTTCTCCTTTTTTAAACTTTATGGTTGTGTTTTTAAAAGAAAATGTATATATATATATATATATATATATATATATGAAATGTACTATATTGTTATGTGCACTTTTATGGCATTAAGTTGCCGAATAAAGTATTTTTGACTTGACTAAACATTTATTTCTGTAATTGAGGGATATAGGCTTTTGCCTTTCTGTCTGTCTTAAAACATGCAAAAAGGACGTTGCTCAAATACAACTGCATCTTAAAGCTTGTGTTACGTCAGCCATTTTCTTAAAAAAAACACATGGCTATCATCTATTTTTGTTTTTTTTTGTCTTTCAGACTGTTTTCAGATTAGACGTCTAAAACAGTTTCAGTCGTTTTTAGGACGAGCATAGGCAGCGCATGTGCTGTCTCTTCAAGACATGCTGTATTTAAAAAGATCAGTAATACAGGAGGGTTTCATCGTGCAATATCTAATTTTACATCAAAGGATGACTATGTTTTTACCTTCTGTGAATGTAAACATAAATCACTACGCAGGTAAGAAACGTGTTTTGCAGTAAAAGTAAGCAGTCAAGTCTGAATAAAATATGTGTTTACGAAGACTTAAAACATCCAAAATACACGTGTATATCCCAGAGAAAAATTGGTAAAGCATGTTAATGTAGGATTACACTTTCAGAAATATATCAGCTCAAATATGAATTCTTCCATGTTAGACCATTCACAAGCCTTACGTTTACTGCGCTTCACCTCTGTGTGTTTTTGTGCGTTCACCATATTGCTCCGTCGGCTAGTGTTATTTTATCGCATCATTTCTAGTTCCAGATTGTGACAGTTTCAATGTTGAACGATTGCATGCTGTTCCAGCCAGAGCTGTGTTTTTGTGACACTACACTCACATTGAGCCTCAGGAACCGAAGCATGCAAGGATGGTCACTAGAGCTACACAGGTAAGTCTCACACTCAGGCTGCATGCGTTCTTGCTTTCCACAGCACCAGTTTCTTGTGGCAGTCTCTCATGTCGCCGACCCCAACCCTCTCTTGTTGTGCCTGTCTCTCTCTCATTCTTAGTTACTTGATGTATGCTTCTCCAATTGAAATGAACGGCATGGAGTCATCGGGTGGCACAGAGCCCCTGCCCATGTATGCAGCTTCCTTTAGGACACAGGCTCAGTCTCTGATTGGTATGCATGTATGACCTTCTTAATACTGCAATTGAAATAGCTGCCAGTACTTTATTGTTTTATCCAGTAATGCAAATTGCCATTTTCTACCTTGATATGGACCGCCAAACCCTAGCAGATAAATGGTCCCAGGGCATAAGACATGATTTTACTGATAAGGAATGGACCTCAGCATTAGAATATCTCACTCAAGTCTCCAGAAACACCAGATTCTGTCTCCAACAATCCCTTTTCTTACATACAGCCTACCTTACTCCAAAGAGGCGAGGACTAATTCACCACCATAGCAGCACTGCATGCCCTAGATAAGGCACAGTAGTTGCAGGTTTCCTCCACATGATTTGGCTATGCCACAAAACATTGGCCTTTTGGGTAGTGGTAACATCCCACCTTGATGAAACTACAGGTACTAGGACAATTCCCCCACCTCAAAAAGGGAAAGAAGGGAAACCACTTCATTTACCTGGCCCTCACACTAGCGAATAGGAACATAGCCACTAATTGCAAATCACTAAGAGGTCCCTGCATACAACAATGGAAAGGTCCAGTGAAATATTGGGCAAAGACACAATGAGAATTCCTCACTAGAGACAATTGCAAAGGTCAACAAAACACGAACATACTCAAAGCTGAGAAGACTACCTTACATCCTTCCGAAATGCAGCGAATGCTGGCACGGGCAACAGCCCCAGACAAACACCAGCAGCAGCAGCATGGATCCCCAACCGGAGAAGCTCCTGGTTGGCCCAGATCCTTTAGTATCTCCTCCTCAGACTTGACTCCTGGTTCTGTTTATCAATGCCCACCACGAAGTAGGAGAGGGACCGGAATTGTTGCTACACATCTTACCTCGTGAGGGATACCTGTCACACCAAGTATTGATGTTGACTCGGGCTCCGTTCCCTCCCCCTCTCCATTTTTGTCTACTCTATCTATTTTCTCTACTTACTATAAAGATGTTGTTTGCACCACCTTCCCTGCCACTCATGGTGGACCCCCATGAACTATCAACGGCAGAACCAAAGACTTTAATAGTTCTATTTTGTTGAGGGACTCCAACAAATGGTTATGTGTTCTTTATTGATGTATGTTTATATTTAAATGCAATAAAAACACATAAAAACAAACAGAGATTAAAACAAAAGAACTGGAGCGAAGATAATGAAAAATCTTGTATTTTGGATTTGAGGGATTTCAATCAGAAAAAGATGACGTACAGAAGAGGCCAGTGGGACTATGAGAGTTGACTGGAATATATAATTCCTAGGAAATGCAGTATTCTGAATTTGAATCGTCTGATAATGAAAAACAGGACCTGCGGGAAGTAAGAAACAAGGTAAAACATGATCTTTTTGGAAGAGGTTCGTCATTACAGACTAGGTAACTGAAATCCAGGATCAAAACCAGGGAATCAAGGTACAAGACTAATACAAGAGGCAACCAAGGGAACTAGGAGATAACTGAGACAGTGTTAAGTGGTGTCAACATTATTTCATCAAAGGCTGGAAGGATGAGAAAGGCAGCCATCTAAAGACACTAGGGTGACCAACTGGCATTGGTGCAAATTCAGGACGGTAAGTGTAAAAATTCAGGACAGAAGGTCAAAATTCAGGACAAAACTTCGGGACAAAAGGTATGTTTTACAGACACATCAGAGGAAGTTGTGCGATAGTGTAAAAGTACGTAAATAGACAACCAATCAAGTACAAGTCAAAATAAGTTTTATATTAGGTTGAGACAATCGTGCACTTCACGGTTTTTCGGTATGCGTGCAGCTTTGAGCAACTGTGCAGGTCTTTTTGTGGTATTTCATATGATAATAATCTATTTATATGGTTTCTGCACTGGGTTGTCCAGTCTGATATTTTGGTTACCACTCATGGTCCTGAGCAGGCATGTTTGGTGAGAGAAGAGGTCAGGAAGATCTGCTCGGATAGACTTTGTTACTAGCATCTCATATCTGAGTGCCATTGTGAGATGTAAAGGGCATGCATAGATGAACTAAAGGGAGGATTGCTGTGATGAACCCACTACAGGGAAAGCATTATGGGTGTTTCCACAAGGGGAACTTAAAATATGGAATCTGACTTTACTTATGGGGGCTTTGCAGAGAGTTGCACAAGCTGACGGAAGTCACAAAGGTGCTTTTCCCTGCAGCTTTCTTAAAGAATGCACTGTAAATACATTATTACATAGTTTATTTTTGACGCCTTGCCTATTGCTACAAACACAATATACATCTCAAGCACAGCTCATGGCACTATGAGACTCTCCCTAAAATCTTACACCTAAAACAAAACATGCAAACATTTACAATTACTAGTGTAACATTCAAGTAGCAGTTGGGTGTCACTCAAAATGTCATCTCTTAATTCTTTCATCCATCATTCAGTCTTTCACCATTCATTCTGTCCTTCCATCTGTGTGCCCATCCATATCCAAAGCTTTTCAACCATTTGAACACCTATCCATCATCTATCTTTCCATCCATCATTTCACTCATCCATCCACCCTTTCACCCAATCCATCCTTTCACTCATCCATCCACTCTTCCACCCATCCATCCATTCACTCATCCATTCACTCATCCATCCAACCATTTACCCTTTCACACAAGCCATCCTTTCACTCATCCATTCACTCTTCCACCCATCTATCCATTCACTCATGCATCCAATCATTTACCATTTCACCCATCCATTCATCCTTTCACTTACTCATCCATCCACCCAGTCACTTATCCGTCCAACCATTCACCCTTTCACTCGTCCATCCATCCTTTCTTCCAGCTCTCCACCCTCCCTTTCACTCATGTATGCATTCTTTCACTCATCCATCTTTACATTCTTCTTTTCACTCATGTATGCACCCATTCGCCCATCCATTCTGTCAATCATTCATCCATGCTATAATTCATCCATCCATCCATCCTCCCTTTCTCTCTCCATTCCCCTTTCACTTAGCCACCCATCCTTCACCCATCCAATTGCAGACAGAAGAGGCCCATCTAGAACTTCACCCACGCTGTAGTTCCTAAAGCAAGGGGTGGGGTGGGGGAGGGTTCACTATGCCCCTGCACATAGGCAATCAGAAAACGTGGAAGTCATGAGTCATGCATGATGCACAGTGCCAGGACGCGAGGTGACTGACATGGTGTTGTTTCCAGGGCTTTAAGTGGGATGAAAAATCTGGGGGTCTCTCCATGGCGCATGTCTAATGTAATTAAGGGCGTGGCTTAAAACACCTCACCTTAAAATATATGCTGAGCATAATGTGCCGCCCGACTGGTATTTTGCTGTTTCTATCATTGCATCCAGTAACATTAGACCTACAACAAGCCAGGACTATTGGCTTTGTCAATGGATGTTAGTTGCATAAAATAAATAAAAAAGCAGCAACTATGTCTTCGTTTTATATAATAATAAAAATGCTTCAGCTCTGAAATGATGAGACTGTGTAAGAACTATAACCTCTTCTTTTTAACTTTGTACGTTTGTTTTGTACATTTCTTCCATCTAACCCTAACAGAATGCCCTGCCCTAGACCACGGCAGGAGGAGGCCACCACATGCTGTAAGAGCCTAAACTGGCCCATTGTCATTTTGTATGTGGCAATCTGCCGCAGACAGAATGACAATGGGCATGGTGGGGCTGCTTTTGTGCTCCGAGGATGAGTATGAGGCGGCCCCATCAGGAATCTGAGGCCTCTCGCAGGGGAACAGCTCTGTTCCCCTGCAAGATCCAAAATTACAGACAAAAGGCGCCCGTAAAAAGGATCCTCACGGACAACGGACGTGAGGTCCAAATTACGGACGGTCCGTGAAATTTACGGATGGTTGGTCACCCTAAAAGACACCACTATGCTGACTGCCTAAAAATATGGAGTGTGAGCAGTGAGCCTGAAAAAAGAAGCAAACAAAGGTTACTGAGCATCCTCACAGGAGCAGGAAGAAGCGAAACAAAAACATGCCACTGTGTGAAAAATTGAAAAAAGCTTAAAAAACCTCTCCAAACAAGAAAAATACAAAACACAGCAGCAAAGACAATAGGAAAATCACAAGGGATGAAAAAGAACAATGATAAGAACAGAGCTGGAAAAAAACAAGTGAATAGCAAAACAGGGGGCTAGTATGTGATGGAAAAAGAATATCTTGAAATCTTGTGACACACCTCTTATCTATTTACTTGCCCTTAAATAAAGGACTGTCATAATCTCTTCCACTGCTGACCTGGCAACAGTATTCTACATTTTGCTTTGGAATAACCCTAGTATAATCTTGTGATATGCCACCAAATTGCTTTGGTTTTATGTCCAGGCCACTATCTGCAGAAAGCATCTGTCTTTGCCACCACTCAGCTCTGTGGTGTAACAACAGCCCAAGTAGTGCGGGGGGCAACTCCAGGAATCAATCAATCAATCAGGGGTTTGTAAAGAGCAGCTACTCACCGATGAGGGCCTCAAGGTGCTGAGGGGGGGAGGGGCTGCTGATCCACCTGGGTGCAGAGGTTCAGTCGAAGAGCCAGGTCTTGAGGTCCTTCCTGAACTAGGTCAATGACGTTGATTGCCTGAGGTGGAGGGGTAGGGTGTTCCAGGTCTTGGCGGCAAGGTAGGCGACGGATCTTCCCCCGGTTCTGGTCTTGTGGATCAGTGGGACGGACGTCAGGGTGAATTGGGAAGAGCTGAGTTGTCTGGTGGGTGGGTGGAAAGGGAGGTGGTGGTTCAGATATTCTGGTACTGCATCGTGGAGGGCCTTGTAGGCATGTGTGTGGAGCTTGAAGGTAATTCTCTTGTTGATAGGGAGCCAGTGAAGTTGTCAGAGGTGTTGTGTCATGTGGCTGCGGCGGGGGATGCCGAGGACCAGTCTGGCTGTGGCGTGCTGGACGTTCGGTCGTTTTCTGAGCTGTTTCCGGGTGTAGCTGGCATAGTGTGCATTGCCGTAGTCAAGTCTAATGGTGATGAGTGCATGGGTGACCGTCTTTTTGGATTCTGTGGGGAGCCATCTGAATGTCTTTCGAAGCAGGCGGAGCGTGTGGAAACAGGATGAGGATACTGCATTGATTTGGTGGTTAATTGAGAGTGAGTAGTCCAGTATGATGCCGAGGTTGTGTGCGTGGTCTGTAGGGGTAGGAAGGGTTCCTAGTGTGGCGGGCCATCAGGAGTCATTCCAAGCTGAGGGGACGGGTCCCAGGATAAGTACTTCGGTCTTGTCCGAGTTGAGCTTGAGGCAGGTCTCTTGCATCCAGATAGCAAATGCCTTCATTCCGTTGTGAAAGTTTATCTGGCGGCTGAGGGTTTATTGGTGAGGGAGATGATCAGCCGGGTGTCGTCGGCGTAGGAGACGATGTTGAGCCCGTGGCTTGTGATGATGGCTGCGAGGGGAGCCATGTAGATGTTGAAGAGGGTGGGGCTCAGGATCCCACTCTGGCACTGTGTACTGGTGGCGGGCCACTGGCCTGAGACCTCCTGACTGGGTCCGGAGCGTGGGGGACCCCCTCCATGTACTTTGTAGGGGTGCCCCCTGAAGTTTTGTAGCGCCACTGATTAAGCTGCTGCACCAATCTGCAGAGGCGAAGGAGCGAGTGTTCCGGAGCAGGCAGGTAACCTGTATGAGGCAGTGCAATGCGGACAAGTCAATCCTGCTGCCATCAGCCAAGTAGCCTCAGGCGAATGAGGTAGGAATGGGGAAATTACACCTTCACCCATCTCTGTGATCCACCTTCGGAGAAAGCCACCGCCAAAGATCCTGAAGCACGGGGAAGAACCGCCTTCCAACAGTGAGCTGTAGAAGAGCACAAAGAGCAGCACAGTCAGCACAGATGGATATGGAAACAGCATATCTTCTATGCCTCATGCTGCAAGTGATGATCAGGAAAACAGGCTTCAAATTACAGGCTCAGCCTGACATAGTCGAAGAGTGGGTGTTGTTTCCATGAGGAAAGTAGTCGAAGGTGTACAGCAGCCAGGCCTGTGATTTCCAAAATTGGAAAAGTTCCATAAAGCTGTGGTGCCAGTTCCTTGCGAGCAGATTGAGCAGGCAACCATTTGGAAGACAACCAGTTTCCCTGACCAACAGCTTATGTTGGAGAACAGAATAGTGCCATATCGGTAGAAGCCTGCAAGGCCTTGGGGGCTAAAAGATTGTTTGCCAAGTCCTGCCAGTCTTTTGCGAAGAAGAAAAGAGGTCAGTAGTGGGTGGTATGTAATCATCCCTAGATATTTCAAATAGGAAATATATGGAGTTCTTCATCCTACAAGCATTCAATGGAGAAACCCCAGCAACCGTGTGAACATCATTATTATATTCAAATCCAGCTGACAGGAGCAGGATCTTCTGGTCTGTTCCAGTGGCATTAGTCCAACATCATAGAAAGTGTCCCATGTCTTGGTTGACTCACTCTGGTGGGCCAGTGCACTATGGATGAAACACAGTAGATGGAGCTCATTAAATTCCCAAACACATGCAGATTGTCTTCCAAAAGGTGGCAATGTGTTCCCGCCCACAGTCAGAAACTAGCTTTTTTGGAGTCAACAGAGATAGAATATATCCTTTAAGAATGTATTGGTTATTTTGAAGTAGTAGAGACTTTTACCAAGATGGACCATTTTAGTTAATTAATCAATAGCTTCATGTATCAGAATCCCCACAAACGGATCTGAAACATGTAAATCTTAAATACAATACGTAAACAACCATGACCAAGATCTTCAGTTAACTTTAAAGGCTGTTTAAACTAGGACAGCATTTTTTTTGAGGAATTGGCTTCACCACAGATAGAACATGACTGTAGACTACTAAAAATAACGATTTATCAAATCGGTACTAATCTTCAGCTTCTGATGCCCTTTGAAAGGTACATTGTGGTACTGTTTTATAATCCAAGGCTGAAGTGATGAGTACGGCATCCACAGACTGTTTTTAATAGATGGTAGTCCATCTTTAATGGATTAAAGATCAGGGTGATTAATCAATTTTCCCATCCTCGTCGCCAAATTGTCAAGTAAAAACTCAACCAGGAATCAAGAAAAAATAGTATTATTTAAGTAGATGAACACCACCAACAATGTGATCCTCCATGGGAAGCCAGGGCTATCCGGCGCTCTTGTACGGTGCGAGGGGAGGGGGCCGGCTCCCGCCTCATACATAGGTGGTAGTATGTGCCAGGTAGGTCGCTCCCCCACCACACAGCTCCGCCTGTGCTGTCTGCCCGCTGCTCCTGTAGGTAAGATCGCCCTCCGCTTGTGGCCCCGGTGCCAGTTTTGTCTGCTTGTCTCCCCTTTTCCTTTCTGTGCCCCTCGCTGCCCCACTGTCGTTGTGCCCGTGATTTTGTCTGCTCTCCCCGTTTTTCCTTTCTGTGCCCCTCGCTGCCCCACTGTTGTTGTGCCCGTGATTTGCCTGCTCTCCCCCGTTTTTCCTTCTGTGCCCCTCGCTGCCCCACTGTTGTTTACCCGTGATTTGCCTGCTCTCCCCCCGTTTTTTTCCTTTCTGTGCCCCTCGCTGCCCCACTGTTGTTGTGCCCGTGATTTGCCTGCTCTCCCCCCGTTTTTCCTTCTGTGCCCCTCGCTGCCCCACTGTTGTTTACCCGTGATTTGCCTGCTCTCCCCCGTTTTTTTCCTTTCTGTGCCCCTCGCTGCCCCACTGTTGTTGTGCCCGTGATTTGCCTGCTCTCCCCCCGTTTTTTCCTTTCTGTGCCCCTCGCTGCCCCACTGTTGTTGTGCCCGTGATTTGCCTGCTCTCCCCCCGTTTTTCCTTCTGTGCCCCTCGCTGCCCCACTGTTGTTTACCCGTGATTTGCCTGCTCTCCCCCGTTTTTCCTTCTGTGCCCCTCGCTGCCCCACTGTTGTTTACCCGTGATTTGCCTGCTCTCCCCCGTTTTTTCCTTTCTGTGCCCCTCGCTGCCCCACTGTTGTTGTGCCCGTGATTTGCCTGCTCTCCCCCCGTTTTTCCTTCTGTGCCCCTCGCTGCCCCACTGTTGTTTACCCGTGATTTGCCTGCTCTCCCCCCGTTTTTTCCTTTCTGTGCCCCTCGCTGCCCCACTGTTGTTGTGCCCGTGATTTGCCTGCTCTCCCCCCGTTTTTTCCTTTCTGTGCCCCTCGCTGCCCCACTGTTGTTTACCCGTGATTTGCCTGCTCTCCCCCGTTTTTTTCCTTTCTGTGCCCCTCGCTGCCCCACTGTTGTTGTGCCCGTGATTTGCCTGCTCTCCCCCGTTTTTTCCTTTCTGTGCCCCTCGCTGCCCCACTGTTGTTGTGCCCGTGATTTGCCTGCTCTCCCCCGTTTTTCCTTCTGTGCCCCTCGCTGCCCCACTGTTGTTTACCCGTGATTTGCCTGCTCTCCCCCGTTTTTTTCCTTTCTGTGCCCCTCGCTGCCCCACTGTTGTTGTGCCCGTGATTTGCCTGCTCTCCCCCGTTTTTCCTTCTGTGCCCCTCGCTGCCCCACTGTTGTTTACCCGTGATTTGCCTGCTCTCCCCCCGTTTTTTCCTTTCTGTGCCCCTCGCTGCCCCACTGTTGTTGTGCCCGTGATTTGCCTGCTCTCCCCCTGTTTTTTTCCTTTCTGTGCCCCTCGCTGCCCCACTGTTGTTTACCCGTGATTTGCCTGCTCTCCCCCCGTTTTTTCCTTTCTGTGCCCCTCGCTGCCCCACTGTTGTTGTGCCCGTGATTTGCCTGCTCTCCCCCGTTTTTTTCCTTTCTGTGCCCCTCGCTGCCCCACTGTTGTTGTGCCCGTGATTTGCCTGCTCTCCCCCGTTTTTCCTTCTGTGCCCCTCGCTGCCCCACTGTTGTTGTGCCCGTGATTTGCCTGCTCTCCCCCGTTTTTCCTTCTGTGCCCCTCGCTGCCCCACTGTTGTTTACCCGTGATTTGCCTGCTCTCCCCCGTTTTTTTCCTTTCTGTGCCCCTCGCTGCCCCACTGTTGTTGTGCCCGTGATTTGCCTGCTCTCCCCCGTTTTTCCTTCTGTGCCCCTCGCTGCCCCACTGTTGTTTACCCGTGATTTGCCTGCTCTCCCCCGTTTTTCCTTTCTGTGCCCCTCGCTGCCCCACTGTTGTTGTGCCCGTGATTTGCCTGCTCTCCCCCGTTTTTTCCTTTCTGTGCCCCTCGCTGCCCCACTGTTGTTTACCCGTGATTTGCCTGCTCTCCCCCGTTTTTTTCCTTTCTGTGCCCCTCGCTGCCCCACTGTTGTTGTGCCCGTGATTTGCCTGCTCTCCCCCGTTTTTTTCCTTTCTGTGCCCCTCGCTGCCCCACTGTTGTTGTGCCCGTGATTTGCCTGCTCTCCCCCCGTTTTTCCTTCTGTGCCCCTCGCTGCCCCACTGTTGTTTACCCGTGATTTGCCTGCTCTCCCCCGTTTTTCCTTCTGTGCCCCTCGCTGCCCCACTGTTGTTTACCCGTGATTTGCCTGCTCTCCCCCGTTTTTCCTTCTGTGCCCCTCGCTGCCCCACTGTTGTTTACCCGTGATTTGCCTGCTCTCCCCCGTTTTTTTCCTTTCTGTGCCCCTCGCTGCCCCACTGTTGTTGTGCCCGTGATTTGCCTGCTCTCCCCCCGTTTTTTCCTTTCTGTGCCCCTCGCTGCCCCACTGTTGTTGTGCCCGTGATTTGCCTGCTCTCCCCCCGTTTTTTCCTTTCTGTGCCCCTCGCTGCCCCACTGTTGTTGTGCCCGTGATTTGCCTGCTCTCCCCCGTTTTTCCTTTCTGTGCCCCTCGCTGCCCCACTGTTGTTTACCCGTGATTTGCCTGCTCTCCCCCCGTTTTTTTCCTTTCTGTGCCCCTCGCTGCCCCACTGTTGTTGTGCCCGTGATTTGCCTGCTCTCCCCCGTTTTTCCTTTCTGTGCCCCTCGCTGCCCCACTGTTGTTTACCCGTGATTTGCCTGCTCTCCCCCGTTTTTTTCCTTTCTGTGCCCCTCGCTGCCCCACTGTTGTTGTGCCCGTGATTTGCCTGCTCTCCCCCGTTTTTTCCTTTCTGTGCCCCTCGCTGCCCCACTGTTGTTTACCCGTGATTTGCCTGCTCTCCCCCGTTTTTTTCCTTTCTGTGCCCCTCGCTGCCCCACTGTTGTTGTGCCCGTGATTTGCCTGCTCTCCCCCGTTTTTTTCCTTTCTGTGCCCCTCGCTGCCCCACTGTTGTTGTGCCCGTGATTTGCCTGCTCTCCCCCCGTTTTTCCTTCTGTGCCCCTCGCTGCCCCACTGTTGTTGTGCCCGTGATTTGCCTGCTCTCCCCCGTTTTTCCTTCTGTGCCCCTCGCTGCCCCACTGTTGTTTACCCGTGATTTGCCTGCTCTCCCCCGTTTTTTTCCTTTCTGTGCCCCTCGCTGCCCCACTGTTGTTGTGCCCGTGATTTGCCTGCTCTCCCCCCGTTTTTCCTTCTGTGCCCCTCGCTGCCCCACTGTTGTTTACCCGTGATTTGCCTGCTCTCCCCCCGTTTTTTCCTTTCTGTGCCCCTCGCTGCCCCACTGTTGTTGTGCCCGTGATTTGCCTGCTCTCCCCCGTTTTTTTCCTTTCTGTGCCCCTCGCTGCCCCACTGTTGTTGTGCCCGTGATTTGCCTGCTCTCCCCCCGTTTTTCCTTCTGTGCCCCTCGCTGCCCCACTGTTGTTTACCCGTGATTTGCCTGCTCTCCCCCGTTTTTTTCCTTTCTGTGCCCCTCGCTGCCCCACTGTTGTTGTGCCCGTGATTTGCCTGCTCTCCCCCGTTTTTCCTTTCTGTGCCCCTCGCTGCCCCACTGTTGTTTACCCGTGATTTGCCTGCTCTCCCCCCGTTTTTTTCCTTTCTGTGCCCCTCGCTGCCCCACTGTTGTTGTGCCCGTGATTTGCCTGCTCTCCCCCCGTTTTTTTCCTTTCTGTGCCCCTCGCTGCCCCACTGTTGTTTACCCGTGATTTGCCTGCTCTCCCCCGTTTTTTCCTTTCTGTGCCCCTCGCTGCCCCACTGTTGTTGTGCCCGTGATTTGCCTGCTCTCCCCCGTTTTTTTCCTTTCTGTGCCCCTCGCTGCCCCACTGTTGTTGTGCCCGTGATTTGCCTGCTCTCCCCCCGTTTTTCCTTCTGTGCCCCTCGCTGCCCCACTGTTGTTTACCCGTGATTTGCCTGCTCTCCCCCGTTTTTCCTTCTGTGCCCCTCGCTGCCCCACTGTTGTTTACCCGTGATTTGCCTGCTCTCCCCCCGTTTTTCCTTCTGTGCCCCTCGCTGCCCCACTGTTGTTTACCCGTGATTTGCCTGCTCTCAGCCCATATTTTTCCTTTCTGTGCCCCTCGCTGCCCCACTGTTGTTGTGCCCGTGATTTGCCTGCTCTCCCCCCGTTTTTTTCCTTTCTGTGCCCCTCGCTGCCCCACTGTTGTTGTGCCCGTGATTTGCCTGCTCTCCCCCCGTTTTTTCCTTTCTGTGCCCCTCGCTGCCCCACTGTTGTTGTGCCCGTGATTTGCCTGCTCTCCCCCCGTTTTTCCTTCTGTGCCCCTCGCTGCCTATCGCCATTCCCGCCGCTGCGTCCCCTGCGGCCCCGCCCCCTGACTGCCCATTCGCTGCCCCTGCCTCCCGCCTCCCAGCTGCTCCTCCCTCCCACCTCCCCATAAATGGCGGCCGCTGCACGGCCGCGCAGCGGACGTGCGCAGCGGGCGCGCCGCTGGCGCGCCGAAGGCGCGCCTAAGGCAAGCCCGTCTGCGCCCGTCCGCGACTGGACCGCGCCCAGCGCCAGAACCCCTGGATCCCACCGATGCAACACCACTCGACGGACCTACGACGCCGCCACACTCACCGCACTCAATGCCGGCCGGAACCCTGCCTGCTCCCGAGCCTCACCGAGACGCACCCACGGACCCTTCACTTGCCAAACCTGCCGATTCACCTGCCCCCTGACGTGCACCACCTCCGCCAAGTCGAGCAACAGCAGCAACCACCTGAAATGCATCCTGCTGAACACCCGCTCCGTCCACAGGCACGCCGTGGAACTCTGGGACCTGCTCGACGCAACAGCACCGGACATCGCCTTCCTCACCGAAACCTGGATGAACGCCTCCTCAGCGCCTGACATCGCCATAGCCATCCCGGATGGATACAAGATCACCCGGAGGGACCGCGTCAACCAGACGGGAGGAGGCATCGCCATCGTACACAAGAACACCATCCGCATCTCGACTAACTCCGACGAGACCTTCACCGCCGCCGAACACCTACACTTCCAGATACACACGGACCCCAAGACCACCCTCCGAGGCACCCTCATCTACAGACCCCCGGGACCACGCACACTATTCAGCGAAGACATCGCAGACTTCATCAGCCCGCACGCCATGCCCTCCGCCGACTACATCCTCCTAGGGGACCTCAACTTCCACCTGGAGAACAACAACGACAGAAACACCACCGCCCTGCTGGACAACCTCGCCAACCTCGGACTCAAGCAACTGGTGAACACGCCCACCCACTACGCCGGCCACACGCTTGACCCCGTCTTCTCGTCCAGCAAGCACATCTCCTTCAGCCACGCCACCGGACTCCACTGGACCGACCACAGCTGCGTCCACTTCAGCTTCAGAAAGACTGCGACCCACCACCACCCGCAACAGGCTCCCCGCCGGAGCTGGAGCAAGATCACCGCCGAGCAGCTCACCGCCTCCCTCAGCCAGAACACACCCACCGACACAACGGACCCAAACGAAGCAGCCAGCAACCTCGCCAAGTGGCTAACCGCCTGCGCCGACGACCTCGCACCACTAAAAACCCTCCCAGCAGACCCGGAAGCAAGAAAACCCCTTGGTTCACCAACGAACTCAAGGAATCCAAGAAGAACTGCCGCACTCTCGAGAAAACCTGGCGACTCGTCCAGACAACAGGACCGCCCTCAAGCACGCCACCCGCAAACACCACCAGCTGATCCGTGCCACCAAGAAGTCGGCACTCAAAGAACGACTGGACAACAACGCCCATGACAGCAAGGAACTTTTCAGCATCGTCAAAGAGTTCTCCAACCCCAGCGCCGGAAACAACGACATCACCCCTCGCAAGACCTCTGCAACTCACTCTCCGCGTTCTTCCACCGCAAGATCACCGACATACACAACAGCTTCGACGCACAAACAACGCACCCTACCGCCGAACCAATGCCCGCCACCACCACCCTCTGCAACTGGACCCCGATCAACACCGAAGACACCACCCGCACGATGAACTCCATCCACTCCGGATCACCAACCGACCCCTGCCCACACCACGTCTTCAACAAAGCCGACGCCACCATCGCACCCCATCTCCGGGACATCATCAACTCCTCCTTCCACACCGCCACCTTCCCGGAGAGCTGGAAGCACGCCGAGCTTACCGCCCTCCTGAAGAAACCAACGGCGGACCCCACCGACCTCAAGAACTACCGCCCCATCTCGCTCCTTCCGTTTCCGGCCAAAGTCATCGAGAAGACCGTCAACAGACAGCTTGCCGCCTTCCTCGAGACGAATGGATCCCTCGACCCCTCGCAGTCCGGGTTTCGGGCCAACCACAGCACCGAGACCGCCCTTATCGCAGCCACCGACGACATCAGAACCCTAACCGACAACGGGGAAACAGCTGCCCTCATCCTCCTGGACCTCTCCGCGGCGTTCGACACCGTCTGCCACCGCACCCTAGTGAAGCGCCTCAGCAACATCGGAATCCGAGAGAAAGCACTGGAATGGATCATCTCGTTCCTCGCCGGAAGAACCCAGAGAGTCCGCCTCTCCCCGTTCAGATCCGAAGCCACCGAAGTCATCTGCGGCATTCCACAAGGATCCTCACTCAGCCCGACCCTCTTCAACGTCTACATGAGCCCCCTCGCAGCCATCGCACGCCGACACAACCTCAACATCATCTCCTACGCCGACGACACCCAGCTGATCCTCTCCCTCACCAACGACCCCACCACCGCCAGAGCCAACCTGCACGACGGGATGAGAGACGTCGCCGACTGGATGAGGAACAGCCGCCTTAAACTGAACTCAGACAAGACGGAAGTCCTCATCCTGGGCTCATCACCCTCCGCCTGGGACGACTCCTGGTGGCCCCCGGCCCTGGGCACCGCACCCAAGCCAACGGACCACGCACGCAACCTGGGCTTCATCCTGGACTCCTCCCTATCGATGACCAGACAAGTCAACGCCGTCTCATCTTCATGCTTCAACACCCTGCGCATGCTCCGCAAGATCTTCAGATGGATCCCCACTGAAACCAGGAAGACCGTCACCCAGGCACTCGTCACCAGCCGACTGGACTATGGGAACACCCTCTACGCCGGAACCACAGCCAAACTTCAAAAGAGACTCCAGCGCATCCAGAACGCCTCCGCACGACTCATCCTGGACATCCCCCGACACAGCCACATCACCGTACACCTGAAAGACCTGCACTGGCTCCCCGTCAGCAAGAGAATCACGTTCAGACTCCTCACCCACGCACACAAGGCCCTCCACGACCTGGGCCCAAAGTACCTCAACGACCGCATGTCCTTCTACACGCCCACACGCCAGCTACGATCAACCAGCCACGCCCTCGCCACCGTACCACGCATCCGCAGAACCACCGCCGGAGGAAGATCCTTCTCCTACCTGGCGGCCAAGACCTGGAACTCCCTCCCCACTCACCTTCGGCGAACCCAGGACCATCTCGCCTTCAGGAAGCAGCTCAAGACCTGGCTGTTCGAGCAGTAACTTACCCCCTCCCCCAGCGCCTTGAGACCCTCCCGGGTGAGTAGCGCGCTCTATAAATGCCGTGATTGATTGATTGATTGATTGATTGATTGGAAACCAACCAACAGATGCCTGGGATTGGACGGGAACTTACAGTAGAGACCCCACTGTGGGATACCGATGATCTGGGAGAGGTTAAAAAATTGAGACCATACACGAAATGGCACACAATAGGAATTGAGCGACAGGGAGATGTCTGGAGGGCAGGCACCCTAGTCACATTCAAGACACTGAAGACTGAATAGGAGTTGGCACAGGGGGAGATATTTCGATACAGACAATTGCAGCATGCCATGAAATGTCACCTTCCGGAAGGGGAGGCAGTCCCAGATTACTCCCCCATGGAGGAACAACTGATACTTGACCCGATGCCCTCCAAGGCAGTCTCCCTGGTATATAGGAAGATCATGAACAATATGCCGGATAACCTCACCTCACCTAGAGAAGCTTGGATGATAGATGTGGGGCCCCAGGATGACGAAGAGTGGAGTGAGGCGCTGCAGAGCCCCAGAAAGATAGCTATAAGGGCTCAATTTCACCTGGCGCAGCTACGGATATTGCACAGGTCCTACCTGTCTAGGTCGAGAGTATTCAAGATGGGTCGGTTAGACTTGGCCGAATGCCCCAGAGGGTGTGGTGAATTGGGCACCTTTTACCACACACTCTGGACCTGCTCACGTATCCAAAACTTTTGGTCTGATATAACCGAGACAATGAGGGAGGTAACGGGTCTACCGGTGCCGCTGGAGACCAAGTGGCTATTGTTGGGTGTGTTGGTGGAGGAGAAATGGCCTAGTCACGTAAACATCTGGCTCAAAATGGCTGCAGGAGTGGCGAAACGCAACCTAGCTAGGCTCTGGGGGGCAAGTAGGCCCCCAGCAATTAAAGATTGGAAGGAAGATTTAGACTGGTGTCAGTTAGCCGAACAGACAGAATATCGCTCCAGGGGGTGCCCGTGCAAATTTGAAAAGGTATGTGGCCCATGGAACCAATACCGGGGGATAAACAACCCAACGGGGGGGGGAGAAAGTGTATATTTCCAATGCACAGTGGGGCGGGGGGCAAAGGCTGAGACTAGCTCGAGGGCTAAAGGGAGTTCTACAAAGCACCGGGCGGGCCAGGGAAAGAATTCAGAAGATGTCGAGGCCCCCTGCGAGTGGCCCATTTAATACACTGTATTCTGCCTTAATTGATTTGTGTTTTGAATCAACTGCTTAATAAAAAGAAGTTTAAAAAAAAAAAAACAATGCGATCCTCCTTGCTGGTCAAATGCCCTGCAACTGCCATCCACGCTCCATGGAACCGTAAACAAACAATTCCATGGCTCGTGTGATAACAGTGCAAGGAACTTAAAAATATACACAACAACAATGCAATGGGCTCTGAGCTTCAATGGGCTCAATGGGATTCTACAACTTCGTCATAAAATGGAGATACCATAGCCAAAAGAATGCTTGGTGACAACCACAGGCTGTAGTTCTGTCTTTCCGTGACCTGCGTCAGGGAAATACGTGGACACGGCATCAGCCAATACGTGTTTGGTTCCTGGTATGTATGAAATACGAAAACTGAACGGATATATAATAAGCCCAGCGAGCCTCTCAGCTGTTCCCACATTACACCTGATGAAGAACTTGCAGATAGCTATGGTCCATATGAACTTGAACTTCATGGCTTGTCCGAGATAGGGGTGACAACATTCATTGCAAGCTTCTGACATGGCAATAACCCCCTTTTCCAAAACTGAATAGTTGACTTCACACTGAGTAAGAGATTTGGATAAAAAGAAAATGGAATCTTTTCATTATCATCTTCAGTTTTTGTTCTATAACGGAATCTTTAGTCCCATCTGAAGCTTCGGTCTCCAAATGAAAAGGAAGATGGGGATTTGGTTGTGGTATTATGGGAAATGAAACAAAATCTGTTTTTTGTTTTTATTTTTAATTATGTAAAGCGTGATTGGATTCGTCATCCTACAAATCATCATTGCAGGAAAAATGTTGCCACCTGGTAAAAATTGGCAAAGTTGAAGAAACGTGTCCTTTTAATGGAAGTTGGACAGGACAATTAATCAACGGTTCCATCTTCCTGATGTTCCGTAAATGGCGAACAGTAGATCCAAGTACTGAACCTGGTGGTCGTTGAATACACACTTTTCTGACTCGAATGGCAGATTGTAGCAGTATAAGCAATGGAGCATGCGGTTTGTGCACTTCTTAAGAAGAAGAAAATGCCAATATGTCGTTGAGGTAAACAAAGAATTGCTGATTCCACATACGGCAAAAATGGCATACGTGGAATGCTGAACACAGTTGGGGAGTTATACCTAAAAGATTAAAACTCTGTATAACTTATGCCCAAAAGAAGTTCTTCAAGAGGTCTTCCGGTCTTCTCCTTTATGTGCAATAAGGTATAGACCCCTCTCAAGTTAGGTTTCATGGAGACCTTAGCATCATGTACGGACTCCAAAATACCACCAAGTACCAGAGAAGGAACCCGTCCTTCGCAGCTGCCTTGTTCAGGCCCTGATAATCGATATAAGCCTGGAGCTTGTTGTATCTTATTAGGGTTTACAAATAACGACAACCCTGCTGGAGGTCTGGATTTTGTGATCAGGCCAATATGTAGATTTTCATGCAAGCATTCCTGAAGCGCCTTCATTCTCTTTTGGAAAAAGAATAAATCCCTCCAAAAGGAACAGCAGCAACGGGTGTTGGTTTGAGTGAACAATCAAGCTCGTTGAAGACGGTAAAACCATGCACCTTGGGTTTTTGAAAAACATCCCAGTGCTGTACACTATCCCTGAGAAAGAACAAACAGAAAGCACCCCCTTAGAATCCCTCTTTCCAATGAGCCTCCCACGTCCTACAGCAGAAATTCACACCAGGGCAACCACTTGCTGGGTCTGGAAAACCCTGGGACAGAGGGTAGGTATCCTCTACTCACCTGCCCTGAGGCTGCTTGGAAACCCCTCTTAAACTTTACAAGAGAAAGCAAAGCAATTCAGATTTTATCTAATGCAGGTTTAACAGAAATGGGCCATTTGTATGTAGATGGATAGGTTCTATCTTTTTTTGTCAACTCTTTTTATGAGTATTTTATGCATAAACAAACAATATGAGCATATAACACATGGAGCCATTACAATTACCAGGATACACTTTGTCAAGCCATGGTACACAGGGTAAGGGGGGTTGCAACACGCCGATCTCTGCTTTCAGAGAGGAGATGGGGAGGGTTTCGGTGGAGGGAAAAAGAGGAGTTTCCTTTAAAAAACCCCAGTCTCTGCCCACCACAGTTAAGTGTTCTGAGTTCATGTCTCATTCTTTTAATGGCTGGGAACCAATCTACTTCCAAAGCCGTAGAACTCATCCATCGGCCACACATTCTCTCAAATTTCCTCGGGCTCCCACTGGCAGTATGGATCACCTTTTCAGCCCCCAAGCAGACATCCATTCCTCTCATCTACTGTTCCTTGGTAGGCATCGTCTGAACCTCCCACACCTGTGCTGTGTCCCTCTTCGCCACCACCAGACCCAGTGAACAGAACACCAGTTTCTTACGAGGTAGGACAATATCTCCTGGAACTCCCAGAAGTACAAGTTAGGGATTAAGTGGGTTCTCTTCTTCCAGTGTGTCCCCTAGCTCACTCAGTAGGCTCGTCCAGTGTTTCTGTATCTCCGGACACTCCCATAGTGTGTGATAGAATGACCCGATGTGCACCTTGCAGCACAGGCAACTGGGCATTGGGATCTTCCCCATCTTCTGTACCTATGCTGAATATGACTCGTTACAACGCGAGTCATCACAACGCGTGCCATAACGCGGTCGTTACAACGACCGCGTTGTTACCACGCACTGCCATTACTACGCAAGTCATTACATCGACTTGCAGTAGATGGCGTGCTGACATTAGAAATTTATAATTTACTATTCCAACTCCAGCCTACGTAACAGTAGGGAAGGTGTTGGAATAGTAAACTATACTATTTCTAATGTTAGCACGCCATCTACTGCAAGTCGATGTAATGACTTGCGTAGTAATGGCAGTGCGTGGTAACAACGCGGTCGTTGTAACAACAGCGTTGTAAGGGCATTGCGATGTGATGCCCGCGTTGTAGTGGCTGTTTCCCACATATGCTGTGCTGTATAGACTCTATGCAGTACCTTAGCTGGATTAGACAGAAGCATGCGCAGGTGGCCACTTCCAGGGGGTGCATCAGTGCCTCCGCCCAGTCCACATCTTTCATGTCATCCATGCCCTATTCTCATCATCACCTGAGGCCACTAGGTCTATGTAGCGGATATCGCCCCTCTCCCAAGAGGGTTCTCTAGCAAGTGGTTCTTGAGAGGGGACGAGTCCGGCAGGGCGGACCAGTCCACCTCCTCAGCATGTACAGCATTCCTCAACTGGGTATATTTATAGTGTTGCATGTTTGAGAGGTTGCATTCTTCCTACAGACATGCAAAAGGTTTGACCGCCCTGCCAATCACCACATCCCCTAATCTGGATATGGCAACCATTTCCCAGCATGTAAAGCCCTGAAGTTTACCGACTTCATACAGCGTTTCCCCCACCCATAGTGGTGTGGTCTTGGTGGCCCTCCCTTTACGCCCCACATGGGTCCTTGCTCTATCGCATGCCTCCAGTACCACCCTTGCTGGCATTAACAATCTTACTTGCTTCCCTACTTTGTACACAAAGTGTCTCCAGAGGGGTTTCACCATGGAACATCTGACAAGGTGCACTGCGGGGTCGTCCCCTGGGGCATGTGCCTCAGTCATTTATTACCTGGAGCTGGGAGGTCCAGTGGTATGCCTGGAAGTGTGGGAAGGCAATCCCTCCATTATATACTGATCAACTGGGGAGAGGATGTGGTCTCACAGCTAGACTGCCGACTTTGGAGCTGGGAAACCAAGGTTCGAGCCTGGGGGTCGACTCCATATCCTTTGATTCTTAGCAAATCACTTAATCTCCCCGTGCCTACCAAAAAAATGAATGTGTCCTTGTGTACCGTAACTGGTACTCATGTAAAGTGCTTTAATACCTTCGGGTCGAGTTCGCGCTATATAAATCTGCAAAAAAAAAAATAGAGAGAGATTCGATAGAGCTATCTGTGGGGCCTTCCCACACCATAGAATCCGTCGCACCTCTTTGTCTAGTTGGGTCAGTCAGTCAGAATAACTTTATTTCGCCAACACAATGTAGGCATAAAAAGTATACTACAGTTAAAAAAAAACGTTTCACAGCATTACAGTAAGGTTAAAATGTATAAAAAGTATAAAAATTATTGCATTAAAATACAAGTTCATAATTATTTACACAATACAGTAAAATCGATCATTGTTCGGGATATAATTTTAGCAGATTGTACGCCTCTTTTTTAAAGCAGATAACAAAAAGGACGCCAAAGAAAAACAGATAAAGGGGTCAGGTAATAATTGCAGGTAATAAAGGGCTACACGACACTGTTTGAAGTTCATTTTACGTAAAATGGGGATAATAAATCGTTTCCTTTCATCACAATAAAATTTACAGAAGAACAAAAAATGTAGATCATTCTGTACAGATCGCTGATCACAGGAACAAAATGGGAGATCAGAAGCAACATAAACGTTACGGGGAGAACCCAACATAAGGGGAATATAATTTAAGCGAAATCTCACCAAGATGTACCTGTGCTGTAAATTAGTAACGAAGGATAGATATATTGTATTTATGTCCATTTGTACTATACTAGGGGAAGCCAAGTATGTTTTTACTGTCGACAGATTAATATTTTTAGTCTCCTTCTTATGTGTCTATTAGAAAGCAATTGCGCTTTTAAATCATCCTTAGAGATAGAACAACAGGTACTAGGATCCAAAAAAGACGATGTAGCCCAACTGCTTTCAATGTGGTTTCAACATAAGTTAAACAAGGAATGTTACCCACCCCATCTAATTTCAGAACATCCTTTATAATGTCTCTTGTTAAAGCAAGGGTCTCCTTTCGCCTTACTGAGTGCCACATTAGGATCGGAGCCACTGCAATTTTATCAGTAATGTAAGGTGCTCTCAATTCCATGTGGCACTTATAGTTGGCACATGACTTTGGTAAGGAAAGGACCCTTTTTAAAAAGTTATCTTCAATAATCTGTAGTTTTGCACAATCTCTCATTCCCCAAACAGCTGCTCCATAGGTGGCGGCAGATACAGTCTTAGGTTGATACACTGTTTTAATTACATCTTTTGGTTTTAAACCAGTTTTTTTAATAAATTTAGTTAGTGCACCAATATTCTTTTCCATCTGGGAACCCTCTGTTAGCGATCATTTTTTGCCAATTAGTTTGGGGGTAAAACATAATCCCTAGATAGTTAAAAGAATCGACAACTCCCAGTTTTCCCCTTCAGTAATAATTTGCGGATGATTTCGCTGTTTAGTACCTGCTACTAGGATAAAAGACTTTGAATAGTTAACTTTCATATCTAGATTATTCATAAATTGCGTATATTCCAGGACTAAGCGGCGCAGTGCATTACTAGTACGAGCTAAAATCACTGCGTCGTCCGCATATAATAAAATTGGCACCTGTACTGAATTAATATAAGGGACATCCGGAGTGCAACCTAAGAGTGCAGATTCTACACCGTTGGTATAGAGTGCGAATAAAAGGGGGCAAGAACGCAGCCCTGCCTCACACCTCTTGCAATTTTGAAGGATCTGGTGCACTCACCATCCTTTCCATAGCGAACACAGGCTGAGGCACCTGAATACAGGTCACGGATTATATTAATAATATTCAAGTCAATTCCCATTGCCTCCATGATCTGCCACAGCCTAGGCTGTGCCACGCAGTCAAAGGCTGCGGACAGATCCATGAAGGCTAAATGGAGATGTCCTTTTTGCAGCCGTGTATTTCGCTATAATTAGACTGAGGTTCAGACACTGATCCACAGTGCCTTTCCCTTTTCTAAAGCCGAACTGGCATGGAATAATAATATTTTTTCTAAGGCCCAATCCTCTAGTCTATTTAAAATCAATCGACCCATTAGCTTTGCAGTAGAATCTATCAGAGAGATAGGTCTATAGTTTTTCGCAATCGACCTATCCCCTTTTTATATATTGGGACAATTACAGTTGTCTTCCACGATGGCAGTGCACCTGTTTGGGCAATTTTATTAAAAACGTTTGTTAAAAGTGAAGCCCAAAGATCTTGATTATCTAGGAACAGGTCAATCAGGACTCCATCTGGTCCCGGAGCCTTTGCTCGTTTGCATTGGTTTAGGGCATGCTTAGTTTCAGCAAGTGTAAAACTAGCAGGAACCTCAACTCTTTCTAGAATATGGGAATTTGATTGAAGAGTTGTCATGTCGCCCGCTCCAAAAGACCTTCAAAGTGGGTCACCCATTCTTCCTGGTCAACGTTGATATCTGTGGTCATAGCCTGCTCATCTCTTAAAAACGGAGCGTTAATCAGAGACCAAAATGCTTGTGAACTTTTTAATATTGCAGCCTTCTGCAGGTTTTCCCACCATTCTTCCTTTAAGGTCTTAAGCCTAGTGATTCTTGCTTTTTTATAAGCTTTACGCAAACATTTGACTAATATTATATTTTGAGGTTTGGACTTCAAGGCTAAATGTAGACTATTTAATGTTTTATCACAGTTGTCATCAAACCAACTATATTTTTTGCGCCGGCCATTACGAATAACACGGATTAAGTTATTTTTAACATCAGATAAAATTAGTTCAAAATCCGAAATCATGCTGTCATGTAAAACTGGCTCTAAACAGAGCATTATCTCCCCAAGACGGTTGGACACTAGGTTGGCCATAAATCTCCCAGTGTCTACTTTTTCCCACTTTAGGACAATCCCGTTTTCTCTTGCAATTACGGGGTTTATAGGGAGTTTAAAGGCACAATCAACTTTCTTTGCGGATTGCATAGAAAAGGTTATTGCAGCGTGATCACTGAATGGGTAAAACACAATCTCAAAATGAGAAAAATGCGTTTTATAGAGTCAGAGACCAACACATAGTCAAGGGTAGAAGAAGAAAAATGATTTTAAAAGGTAAATTCTAACTGACCAGTTAAATTTTCAGAAGTGTTTAAAAATATAAGATTATTTATTGTTAATAATCTATTTAGGGTGTTACCATACTCCGTGTGACAGAAATGAAGGACACTTTCCCCATCATCATCCTGTATTCCACAGGCTAACACATTAATCTTATCACATGGATGAATATTAAAATCCCCAAGCCAAATTATATTGCAGGGTTTGGTACATTTGTCTTGCAAGTCATTGATATCTTTTTCCAGAGGGGCCAACACCTCTGCTTGATTGCTTCCAAATTTATTATTATAAAAGTTAATAAGAAGCCAACAATACTCCACACAATATTCAATTAAAATAATATGATAATAAGGTGACATATTAAAAAATGACTTCACTTTGAAAGGGAAAGCATTAGAAAGTAGCGTCACCAAACCACCCTTAGCCCGACCAGCAGGAGACGGTACAGCAGGAGTATGAAAGGAGCGATACCCGTTCAAGAATATCGGATCTATTTCCCAAGTCTCTTGAAGACAAACTATGTCAGTAGATGTCAACAAAGACAGCCAGTCCATATTAGATCTTTTTTGATTATAACCAGCAATATTCCAAGACATAGCCGCTATAGATCCTAAGAGATTCATATGAGGTAGCGGACTCTTGGACAAGTTTAAGCTGTCTTGGTGGCTTGGTGATGTCACACTAGAAATTGACTAGTTGGGTAAATTACGACTCCGGTAGTGGAAATAGTGTGCTCTGTGGCCATTAAGATCCCCGGATTCCATTTCCCTGCCTTGAACAGTACGGCTTGCCCCAGTTTACCCTGTAGCCTGAGCAGTCTCAAAATGTCTCCACTCTCTCCAACACAGGTTCGGGGAAGCTGCGGGTTCCATGACATAGAGCAGGACATTGTCCACATAAGAGATCTTCTCTTTCTGCCACAGCTCAGGGCAATCTCCGACTCCCATTTCCCTGACCCAGCAGGCCAAGGACTCTATGCACAGGGCAAACAAGAGAGGGGAAAATGGACAGCCCTGTCTGGTCCTCTCCCCAAATGGGAAGGATACCGAAATTACCCTGTCCACCAGGACTGCCGCATAGGTTCAGTGTACAGTTGGGTCAGCAGCTGCGAAAACGAGGGCTGAGGCTGAAGTGTCTTAGCACAGCAAAGAAATATGGCCAGTGAATCGAATAAAATGCCTTCTCCACATCAGTGGAGATGATCGCCTGGGGATAGAGGACATCCCTCACTGTGCCCAAGCAGCTTTGAAGATGTCTAATATTCTGTTCCGTTTACTGGCATGGTGTAAACCTTGTCTGATCGGGTGTATCAGTGTGGATATCACTCCCTGAAGCCTTTTGGGCAGGATAGTTGCCAAGAGTTTGGTCTCTACATATAACAAGGAGATTGGGTGGTAAGAGCCACAATCAGACTTGGCTTACCCTCCTTATATATTACTGTAATTAGGGCATGCATCAGATCTGGGGGTAGCATCCCTGGGGTGTGGGAGTCTTCAAACATCTTTAGGAGGTGTGGTCCCACCAGTGCCCCCAAGTCTCCTAAATAATTTAGTCGGGAACCCATTGGGACCCAGAGTTTTCCCGCTCTTCATGAACAGCAGTGCCTCAGACTGCTCCTCAAGTGTGAGGTCGCTCTCCAGCATTTCAACGGCCTCTCTGTCCAATTGCACAGGAGTCAGCGATCCCAGATATCCTTCTATGTCAGCTTCCTTCTTTTGTGGCTGAGGTTCATATAAGGTCTTATACCGGGCAAATTCCCGGGCTATCCCCTTCGCTTTTGTAATTTTGTCTCAAGTGCAGGTGATTATCTCTCCCGCCCATCTTGTCTCTTCTTCCCTGCAACTCAGTCATGCAAGCAGGCGCTCAGCTTTGTCTCTGACTTCATATAGTCTCTGCTGCACAAGAGATAGTAGCAGCGGGCCGCCCCCCTCTGCTGCATCCCAATACTCTGTTCTGGTTGTCTTCAGGAGTCGATGATTGAGTGATGTGGAGAGGCTGTAAGATCAAAATAACCAAATACATGTGTTGGTTGATTGAAAGCTGTAAAGACCCAATGCGTTTTGTGGTAGGATCTGAACTGAACAGCGATTCATCTACAGCTTGGACTATTTCAACCTCAGCCTTGGCAATGACAGGATATGTCATGGTCCGGTGATTGTCCATAAAGAGGCAAGTGGCACCTGAATCAATGGCCGCTTCTTTTATTTTCTCCTGGTGTACTGAAAACGAGATTACCTATCTTAATTTGGTAGAACCATTGCACCATATTGAAGTATGCTACAGGTTTGCATTGGTTTTCATTTCTTCACTCACTAGAGGCAGCTTGTGCAAAAAGCATCTGTTCCTCTCTCCTGTACTTCCCGGCATCTAGCTGCTAGTCCGACACTGCAGAGGACAAGGCGATAAAGGGCCAGAGCGAGGAGGAAATCAGAAGGCAGCATGAAATGGTAGGCAAGGTTACTATACATGTGCCAAATAGGGTTGGGTGTATGTGGTCGAGATGGTGGAGGGCAGAGACACCTACCATCCAACTCCGTGAGCCACCTATTTAGCCAGCAGGCCGACAACATCCCAAAGCATGCGTTAGAACCGCCTGCCACTGGTAAACCCCAAGGTGGCGCAACATGGAACACAGTGAGCATGGAATGGCATAAGGAGTGATGACCAAATCCGAAGGTGGGAACCAATATGGTGCTGTAAAAACAAATTCCTGCAATGGTCACCCTTCTAGTAGAGTACTGACTGATGAGAAACCAAATCTGCAAGCAAAGTGACTACCATTTTACTTTCCCTCTTAATGGGAGCTTGTATTCCTAAGAATATACTTACATGATTTCTCAAGCAAAGGGAAATTAAACTCTTTGCTATTAAGTCAAAACGCATACAACCGGGTAGATCGAAGACACAAAGAAATGAGTGATGACTTATAGGTCACAATTCTGCTTTGCAACAAAGCAATACATGATCTGCGAAATTTAATTCCAGGCAGGAGAGAACTGTGTTTCTCTAAACGCCTCAGAGCTTCAAGAAGAAGCATGGCTTAGTTCCCGTGTTTCGGCAGCAAATGATATGACCAAAATTCAGAAGCATGTACAGGATTTTGGAGTTGGACAAGATGGGTCTTGTAAGCATGGAGGGGAACGGCTGGAACAATGCAGACTGAGCCACACGTGCTGGAACAACGCAAGCGCAACCACGCTTGCCTGAACAACGCATCTGCCTTAACCACGCATATGCATTAAGACAGATAGCGGTCTAGTGTTCAGGATGGACGGGGAGAAGAGGAAGTGCTGGAACAGGAAGCTCCGGACGCGGACAGGTAAGTGGGGCTGGGGCCAGGTTTGGGGGGTATTTGTTAAGGGCTGGGTCGCTTTTAGGGCTCAGGGCGGGGGGGTGGTCGGTGTACTTTTGGGAAGGGGGTAGGTTTTTAGGGCTCAGGGCAGTGGGAGGGGGTCAGAGTAGTTTTAAGGGCTGATACTGGCTTTGGGGGTAGTTTTTAGGAGTGGGACGGTTTTAGGGCTCAGGGCGGGGGGGTCGGAGTAGTTTTTTTTAATTGGGGGTAGGGTTTTAGGCCTCAGGACAGTGGAAGGGGTTGGGGTAGGTTGATGGACAGCGCAGGGGTAAGTTTTAGTGCTCAGTGTGTTAGTTTATGGTAGGGGGCAGGGTTTTAGGCCTCAGGGAAGGGGTCGTTTAAAGGACAGGGCTGGTTTTAGGTCTCAGGGAGGGGAGCAAGGTAGGGTGTTAGAATTTTAGGGCTTAGGGCGGGTGGGCCGGGGTAGTGGCGATCTTAACCATGCATACCCCCTTACCAAACATGCCTTTACAACGAAATTGCATGATAAAGGCATTGGTGGTAAAGGAATTCGTGGTTAAGATGCATTCGTGGTTCAGGCTGCATGGTAGAGGCACACATGGTTTAGTCAAGCGCGCCTCTGTCATACAACCAAGGATGTACATTACTATATTCATTATATATAGGGTTGGGTATGATTACTATCCTCTGTCCCAAGATATTAGTTTTTCCTAGACACTAGCAGCTCTGCACATCGACAGATGTCCCCATACCTCAGCTCCTTCCGCTGTTACTCTTTATGCAACTTCTCTGAATTTATATTAGAATGACAAAACAGAGCACATTAACACTGTGTATGTATATGATGCCCATCGACGAGTAGTCTGTGTTCAGCACTTGCAATCCAAAAACTGACACAGCATTCAACAATTAAGAGAAATCCTGTTTATCACCCTTTGAAATACAGTTCAAAGGTGTTGACTGCAGCATCTGGACGACAGCTGCAGCTCTGCAATTGAAGTACAAAAATAAAACCTGCTGAGAGAAACAGAATGGAAGTGTGACAGAAGTAGTTAACAGGGTGCTCTGAAATCCGGGAAGAAGATGACGGACAATTTAATGTGGCAAAACGTAATGAATAGGGGAACTACAGGGCGCCAAGAGTCACGCATATAGGTGCAAACATGAGCAAACAGATGCATGCGCCTACCCCCACACACACACACTCGTTCACACTCATGTAGTCCACACTGTGGGCTTCTTCAGTTTGGTGTCTCTAATGTTTACCGTTTAGGTAGGGTGACCAGATATCCTGGATTTCCTCGCACAGTCAGGGTTTTCGGAGGTCTATTTTGGTGTCCCAACGCTTTTCACAGTTTTAAATACATGTCCAGGTTTTTGAGAAGAGGGTTGAGTGATGCTGAGTAGCAGCAGTGGAAGGATGAATATGGCCTCACGTCCACAGACGCCTATATCCAACTTACGTAATTAAGCTATTTTTTTGCAGTTTTAGTTTTAAGTTGACCCGGAAGTATTAGAGTGCTTTACATGACCGCCAATCACTGGCGGCCCTCATAATTTTGAACATGTGCAGCACTTCGCATGGGATTGCACAGTGCCTGGTGTGTGTGTGTGTTCAAACCTTTTTAAAGAGGTTGGCACATATTTGCCTGTTTAGAGCATCCTTAGTTACGCTGTAGTGAGGCTGCTCCAAATAGCAATGATGTATTAGGCGATGTCTGCCTCTCAAAACAAGGTACGCAGCAGAATCAACACAAACAGCAGGTCTCTAACTGACAGCAGCAGGAATTTCAGGATACTGACTTTGAATATCACCTAAGCAAGAATACTGTGAAATCTCGCCTATTAAATCCCTTATCCGCCTATTCATTCATCTCAGTGACTCCGCACCTACTCCAGAGATCGGTCTGTAACCTACATGTCACTCATGCCTTAACTGTTCATGTTATGTGAGCGATGAAAGCTTGTACAGCTCTGCCATGCTGAATCTGTCCTGAGAACTAGAAAATTAGAGAGTTACCCAGGTTAGACCAAAAGGGACCGGGTCAGTTCACATTAAAAAAACAAAATTCCCTTCTATGTCGTAGTATATTTCTAATGCGGAAGTCAAAAATAGTTAGCACTGAACCAACAAATATCAAATTTAAACACTTATTAATTATCACACAGCGTAATTCTTTATGCCCACTATTGATTTTATTCATCACTTAATCAATCAGAGCATAGCGTTTGAAAAACCATACAGTTAAAAACACTTTATAAAAACATATTAATAAAAACATTAATACACATAGATCTGTAGTTACAAAAAACCAACTGGTATCACAGCAATATTGACTTGAAATTATCTTATATCACAACCAGGGTCTTCTATTTCCATCAATTCCTGTCCAATTTGGACAACAATAAAGTTTTGTTTTTAAATTTAATATTATATATGGAATTTATAAAGGATAGTACTGCACATCCTGCATAGTAGTGTATATCTTGAGTTGGGTATAGAACTTGCTAGGTTTCTGATTTTGTTAAGTATGACAAAACATTTGAGGTAGAATGGATATAGGCAGGAATTGATGGAAATAGAAGACCCTGTTTGTGATATAAGATAATTTCAAGTCAATATTGCTGTGATACCAGTTGGTTTTTTGTAACTACAGATCTATGTGTATTAATGTTTTTATTAATATGTTTTTATAAAGTGTTTTTAACTGTATGGTTTTTCAAACGCTATGCTCTGATTAAGTGATGAATAAAATCAATAGTGGGCATAAAGAATTACGCTGTGTGATAATTAATAAGTGTTTAAATTTGATATTTGTTGGTTCAGTGCTAACTATTTTTGACTTCCGCATTAGAAATATACTACGACATAGAAGGGAATTTTGTTTTTTTAATGTGAATCTGTCCTGAGGAAATGGAAGATTGCACTTACTGCTTTATGTGAGAGAAGGAAGCTTGCTTTGCTACTGCCATACAGTCCCAGATTTGTGAGGAAGTAAAGCCTGCGCTGCTGCGGCCTCATTTGAAACTGTTATGTGATGGGAAAGGCTTGTGCCGATGCAGCCTATGATATGAAACTCGGGTCACCCTATATTTAGGACATTTGCCAAAATAAGGTCAGGGTCTCATTACGAGTTGTATGTCATTTTATGACAAGATAAGGTGGTTCTGGCATCTCTGATTACGTCCAGCCAGTGGTGTTGGAACAATGGTTAGAGTGGGGGTGCTGGCCAGTAATGGCACCTCACCAAAGGTATAGGGGGATATGTGACAATTTCTATTTGAAAACACAATAAAATGCTGCCCGAAGAAAAACATTTGAAGGGCCCGTTAATGTACATTCTCAATCTCAACTATTTCGAGTTTTATGGGTGCTGCTACACTGCTTGCACCCCTGCTCCCAGCGCCACTGCGTTCAGTATCACCACAACAAATAACTGACATTATAAGTTGTAGAAGCCAGAATAGGCAATAACATGCATACCCAGTAATAGCAGTACGATGTATCTATGTGAAACCCAATACCGGCCCCTTTTCTCAGCCCAGTTACTAGGTGCTCAGAGCAGCTGGCAACTGGGTTCAGAGATTGCTGCTGGGTATGGAGGCTGGGGCGAAGGGGTGAGCAGGTATCTGAAACTAAGTTAGGGATGTGTAAGCCTGGCGTGATCCTCGTCTGCTCTCCCTGTGGTGTGGGGGGGAGGTGGTAACTAAAGGCTGTGCCTCTGCCACTCTCCAGCCACAGTTTTACCAGGTGCGCATCTTGTCAAAACTAGGGGCCTCATTTATGGCAAAGTGAAAGGACAGGAATGCGCCATATTTAAGCAATACAGTGTATTCCTGTCCTTTCTGTCTGCGCTTGTGCCGTTTTGGTAGCCTAGCACCAACGTAGGCACCCTTGCACCATGGTGCAAGGGTGCTCCGTTGCAGGCACGATTGTTTTGTGCAGCAAGGGACACCTTCCTGCACAAAAACAATCCTACCTACAAGGCATTTTCCTCTTTCTATGTGTAAAAACAAGGAGAAATAACCATATTTCTCCTCGTTATGCCTCGGGAGGCATACGGATTTGGCGCTTCCCCAGGTTTACATCACTTTGCAAATCTGGGGCAGCTTCAAATTCCGTGGGTGTTGGGTGGAAAAACTCACCACAACGCCCATGGAATGCCTCCGAGCGCACAGTAAGGCAATGCACCGATTTGCAATGTGTCTCCTTACTCATGATTATGAGGCAACTCAAAGCCATGCAGGGTGGCTTTGCAAAGCTTTGTGTGGCTTCATAAAACTGTCTGAGAGCTCCGTGTCATGCACGTACAACTTTACGTGGCTCTCATAAATAAGCCATTAGGTCTGAAAACTATTTTCAGGGGCAGCAGAAAGCGAACCACTCATGGTATGGCGGAGCAATATTCTACCCCAGGAATACCTCTCAGCCATGTTGGCAATGAGGCCCATAATGTGGTGCCAGTATACATAATGTGGTGCCAGTATACCGGGATGTGTTTCTTCGCATTGTGCAGCAGAATGAGTCAACTCATTTCTTTCCTGCACCGTGTGCAATGACTGTGCACATATAATTTCTGTGTAACAAACAGGTTATGCAGCATTTCTGCAGGTGTTTAGCCGCATTTTTATACTCCATTTTTAGGTCTCGCCTGAGCCAGCGCATGCGCTGGTCTGGCGAGACATTTAGTGAGTGGGCTTTAGAAATCCGACCACAAGCTTTTGCTTGTGGCCTAAAGCTTGCGGTTACGCGCGCGTGCACGCGCACAGCCGCCGTCTGCTCGTCATGGCTCATTAACTCCCTCGTCATGGCTTATGCAGCTCTGCCTGGCATCTCTCACGACTCTGATGTTTCTGTCCCCCCTAATTAGCCGCCTGCAGCAAAGCCCTTATCAGCTCCTAGCAGACTGCAGGCCGGGCACCCTTTCCGTAGCAGAAATCTCTGACACGCAGCCCTCCTCCTCTGTAGCAACCCCCTTCCCTGCCTAGCCTTTCCTCACGACCAACGCCCTCCCCAACACACAACCCGGCCCCCCTCCCGCACACACACAACCCGCCCCCCCTCTCTTCCTCATTAACCATGAGATCACTTTCACTTTCAATCATACTCCTCAACTCCTCGTGTATATATCCCCTTTCACATAAAGTGCTTCAATAAAGTGCTGTGGATAGTTTATAGCGGAGCGCTACAGATGTCAGTGGCAGGGACTTCTGTGATTAGCACAAGATCATACATTTGGGTCCGGTAGGACTTAGAATTTGGATCTGCCAGTTCTCGTTCAGTGACATCTCTTCTCCTCAGTCGCATAGTGACCCCGCCCATTTGAAATCACCTCTTCTTTAATGTTTGCTCTCTTTCAGAGTGGGTTTTTGCTCCATATTCCCCTCTTCTCACCCATACATCTCACTCCTGTGTGAGGATCAAGGCTCCGGTGTTGTATTCCGCATTAGGGGTCCGTATATAGGTTTTCCTGAATCATGTCCTTATATAGGCACAATTCGCCTTGCCCTTATATAGGCATAGAATCCCTGTACTTATTTAGGCATTAACCGTGCACTCCAAATACAGGCATGGTCACCGACATCCGTCCACCCTAACGTCACAACGAGTTCTTAGAAACCAGACCCTTAAGCTTCGGGAGTTCCCCTAGCACAGGACTATTGATTTATCCAAGAACTCATCTATTATGTATGAACCGTTATACCCTAAGGGTTCATTCCTGACGTCTTCCTCTGTCCGACTTCACGTCAATGCTAACATTCCACGACACCTACCAGGTATAAATATACCTTCTCTTGCCCAAGCAAGTTAGAGGAGACCTCGACTTCAGAGGAGCCCGTATCCCGGCCTGACACACTGAGAAGACGCTGTCATTCCTGCACGCAGACGAATCCAGCTTCCAGTGTTCTGACTCCCTTCGTGGGGTGTTAGAGTTTCAGATCCGGCAGGAGATTCCCACCTCTCTCATTCTCAAGGTATGGAGCTGACTAGATCCTAGAGGAACTCTTGGCATACTAGACTTGGCATACTAGACTTAACATACTCTTAGTATACCATACTAGAGAATACTCCACCTACTTCTACTCTTCCCTACACCTAGATTAGGTTAGGTACATTGGGGTAGAACTAGCTTAGAGACGCATCGTATGAGCACTCGCATTTTTAGCTCATGTTATTTATGTACGTGAATATATGCTAAAAGATAATGCTAGCGCAGTATTATTTATTTCTACTGCTTACGCTGTACATTATTTATCTTGCATACTGTCTTGTGATCATAACAGCACATATCTCTTACACGAGAAACAAGACTGTTCACTAAAACCTTTTTATTGAAACGCCCGTCTTTCCTTTCTGTGTAACTCTGCAGAAACTAAGCATGCATGATTGAATGAGTGAAACTGTTATCTATTGTTTCCACGATTCTGAGACATGTTCCGCTTCTAAAGGGAAACAAAGTTGTCATGTTTTTCGGTTGCCAGAAACTACTCCCTTCTTGTTCTCAAGGAGTTTCTAGTGGCCTCTGAGCTAGCTGGCACAGGTAATTAAGTTTAATATAATCGATAGGGACATACCGACCTTAGTCCTATGTCAAACCTATAGGTTATATTATTCCAATGCGCAGAGCCTATTAGGGAAATAGGAACTACACTACATGGCGCCCAACGGTTTGGTAAGGCAGTAATTTAACGCTAGATACTGAGTAACTCATTCGTGCTTTTCTCAGAGACCCCTACTCACATACTCCATAAGACGTCCGGAGTAGGTAGGGCTAAATATCCGCCATAACTAAATAGGGAAGCACCCTATAAATTAGTTGTTTGGTTTGTTCAACGTTGAAGGATACAGTGTTCCAAAATATTGTGCACCTTATCTTTTTGTTTCCTTGAAACTTGTTCTACATTTTTCAAAAAACAAAATGCCTGACTCCGACAACGGTGACGTTGCGGGTCACCCAGCTATAGCAGCTTATAACATCACAGGTTTTATTGAAACCGAGGAGGGTGTCATAGACATCAATCCAAACTTAAGAAGAGCCATCACTCTAAAACTTATAAAACACGGCCTACCACCAAGAGGAGGTAGAGCAGTTTTCGTGATAGAGGCACACAAATCCTTTCAGACAGAGGTATTCTATTCATGGGTAATATTTCCTGAATCAAATTCAGTAACAAAACTGTTTCACTTCTACAAAGAAGATGATCCACCAGAGGAATATATTCCTTTCGAGGATATTGAAATTCCACTAACATACCAGGAGCATCAGCTCTGGTTTAAAGGCGCCCTAAAACATCACAGAAACATTACCAGGCTCGGTCCACTAGGTAGACCAGGAGCAACATGGCCGATCCTAGCCGGCTACACTCTTCATCCTGAACTCGATATAATGTCAGATGAGGAACTACTTACTCAACTACAAGAGTTAATAAAAATCTACAGACAATTAGTCCAATATGTCATGCAGACTTTCACAGTCCAACCACCATTGACACTTCCAAATCAAACTCCTCAACAGGGGAATACACTAAAAATTACACCACAGACTCTATACGCAGTCATGGGAAAAATGCCCACAAAACGTGAGCAAATTCCATTCTGGATAGCTCAAAAAATTACTCAAATCGAAGCACTATTTCCAAATACTAGCCCGTATGAGAAACACAGAATCCTAACCATCTGTTTACCGATGGGGATCACACCACAACTGGAAGACTGTACCACTTGGGGCTCAGTCTTTGCTGCCATCTATACTAAAACACATGGTATTCCATCAATTGCAGTAATACCAGATGTCCTGAAACAAATTCAAAACGAATACAGGGCAGAGCCTGCTCTAAATTTAGGTATGAAATTACTGAAAAATTTCGACCAGGTCTCAACAATAATATTATCTAATATTAAAGGGGAGGCAGCAGCAGTGGCGATCCGCCAATGATTAAGGGAATTCGATGTTACAGAACATCAAACTGAACTACCCAGAATAATAGAACAATCATATGCAGAATTAGGCAGAGATAGTTTTGGGTGGAAGATCAGTGAAGCCAAAACTATCTGAAAGTCCTGAGAAGGGCTCTATTAAACAAACTCCTACATCTTCTAAAAAGAAGTGGGAAACTAATAAAAATAATTCAGAGAAACGTTCTCAATCCCTGGGTAGGTCTCCTCAAAAGGAGCCCTCTGAAAGGAGGTATAACCTCAGGAATAGGGATAATTTGAAAAAGCCTGACAGGTATCAAGATACTGATACACGTTCCTCTCGTACCTTTCAGATCTCGTCACAGACATCTGAAAGAAGAGGACGGTCAGAACATAGAGAAGAACGCGTGAAATCGAAAGACGACAAACACGTTCCGAAAAGTAAATCAAAACCTCAATTCTCAAAGAAGAAGGTAGCAGGTCTGAAGGTCAGACATGCAGAGGATACTGAGAACACAACTCAAGAATGGAGAATGGGCTCAGACAATGCTGGACAGTGCAGCAGAAGTCACAATAGCTCGCCAGAACCTGAAGGAACTTCTGGAGATAGTGGACTTGAATGAGTACATTACAGTTGAGACTGTAGACACCAGGGTTAGTACTCCACAAAAGTTATATGAAATAACACTCCGGATGGAGGGAGACATACCTAGACAGGTGAAAGCACTCTTTTGGGAAAAACTTTCAAAAGGCTATGACATACTTCTAGCAGAAAAAGACTGGCCACCACAATTTGTCAGGGAATGCCCACATGGCGAGGACATTATTATGCCTGCCTTCTCCAACCATATTCCAATTCACCTAAAATATACTTATGCCAGGAAATGGGCAGTTGCCCAGGCTCCAGCATTATACAAAAATCATGTAGGATGGGATGAGGATTCACTTCACCATAAAATACATCTGAAAAATGAACCTACTGCACAGAGGCAGTACCCAATAAAGCAAGAAGCTAAAAAACAGGTCAGGGAGATCTTAGATCAACTTGAATACCAGGGGGTGATTGAAACATGCACCTCTTCAATGAACAATCCTTTGTTTCCTGTCTCCAAACCAGACAATACCTATCGTCTAGTTTTGGATTACAGACACTTAAACACTTGTTCAAAAACATTTGCAGTACAAAATGCACATAGTACAGCATTAATGAATAACATTGTGCGTAAAAAATATAAAACCACATTGGATATCTCAAATGGTTTCTTTTGTCAAAACATAGCACCTGGAAGCAGGTACTTAACAGCTTTCTCAATAATGGGGACCCAGCGTCAATTTTGTCGACTCCCACAAGGGTTCAAGAACAGCCCGGGGTTATTCTCAGCGAGAGTAATGGAGTTACTACAAATTTATGATAATGAGGCATTGTCATACGTCGATGACATCTATCTGACAGACGATGACCTGGACAAACACTTGAACAGGGTGAGCACCATAATACTGGGCTTCGCCTCTGAGGGCTACAAATTCAACTTCAAAAAGTCCAGAATTGCCCATCTCAATGTCCTGTTTCTAGGATATGAGCTTTCAAGTGAAGGCAAGAGCTTGGCAGCCAACTTTTTAGAAAGGTGTGCGCTGCTCCAACCTCCAAAAACGCTGAAAAATTTACAATCCATCCTGGGTTTCCTAAATTTTGGAAGAACTTATATTCTAAATTATGCAGAAAGGGTTAAACCTCTCTACGCACTAATCAAACCTGATTTTTCAATCAAAAATTGGACACAAGAACACACAGAAATCTTGCGTTCACTCCAAGCTAACATGTTAGCAACAAATCACTTACAAACACGCGTAAGTCAACGCAATTTAGTGATCCGAATAATTTCGGGTCAATGCAGATTCACCTACTTAACATTTAACGAGGGTGAAAAAGTACCAATTGAATACAAATCACACTTGTATACACAAGCAGAAATGCGCTTCACTTCAACAGAAAAAATTCTGACAGCAGTTCAAACCGCTGTAGCAAAAGAAAGAGCTCTAGCCCAAGGGAAACGCATTATTGTCGTAACCCCAGTTCCGGCCTTAGAGGCGGTAACAAAAGCGTGCATTCCAAATGTTAAAGCATTACATCCTAGATGGATACAATGGGTTAATTCTCTTGCTGCAACAGATGTTGAATATGTTTTTGATCCCGATCTAAAAACACAAGCGTTCCTGCAATATGAACATGAATGTCCTCTGCCCACTGAGATTCTGCCTCTCGATCAGTACGAATTCATAATTTACACTGACGGATCCGCACAACCCGCAACAGGGAGTAAGCAAGCTTACAGTGCAGCGTGCGCAATCGTTAAATGTCGCATGCGCGATGGCAACTTCAGACCTATGGTCACAAAAACCCAGTCTCTAGGAGATAGCACAGCTCAGCGAGCTGAACTACAAGCATTCAAACTGGCACTTGAAAGTACACATCGAGAATTCTCCACACTAATAGTGTGCGATTCTTTCTACTGTGTGCAGTCGTATAATGAATATATACAAACTTGGCTTGAAAACGGGTTCAAAGATGCAAAAGGTGACACAATAAAGCATAAAACACTTTGGGAACAAGTAGTTCAGTTAAAAAGCGAACTACCAAAGGCTCACGTGATCCATACACTGAGTCATCAACGTGATGGCGTTCACGTTGCAGGGAATTCATTGGCTGACGAAGCCGCAAAGGGGGCTGTTCAGACGGCTTCCGTAGCTGCGATCACTCGTTCAAAAACGAAAATAGACAGTGAGATAATGTTGGCTGTCAATGCTACGAGCAAAGGCAGTGGTGCAGCGTTAACACAAAAGTTTCCACTCAAGTACTCTTATGTAATTGATGCGAACAACGTTCCCTTTGCTCGAATCCCTGGAGTGGGGGATAGGGTAATTCCAAACATGGAACGTAGAGCAGCTTTGATTTATGAAACACATCTGGGGGAGGGTCTGTCACATCAAGGGATCTCTAAACTAATATTGACATTAAAAGAGATGTACTGGTGGCCTGGGATGAATACAGAAATACACATATTCATCAATAACTGCATAGACTGTAAATTACAGTGAGAAAACCACCAGACACCATGCTACGAATGTAGCTGCCCAGTACAGACACCATTGTTAGACAGCATTAGACTATCTATGCACAGGCGTCCTCATGGACAAGTGCAATCCCACAAATACTAAGTCAAGGTTCCTATGGATATGGCCTCAGTGCTCGGCTGATGCTCGAACTGTTATAAAAGATTTCCGAGTCTTTATCGGCACATACGCAATAGGCACGCTACATTCTGACCAGGGCCCTGCGTTTAGCTCTCGGGCTTACAAAGACGCCATGGCCAGTCTGGGCGTTGCATTGCGGTACTCCTCTCTGTTTCATCCTGAGGGAAATTCTGTTGTGGAAAGGAAAAACCGGGACATAAAGCAGTCTATAACAGCTAGGGTATTAGGTTCGGGTGATGGGTGGGTCAAACATCTTTATGGGGTCCAACGCTCATTAAACAACTTGCCAAGAAGTTCTCTAGGGGGTCACTCCATATGAGGTCCTATTTGGGACAAGAATGTGGGTGCCCGATCTGGAATGCAGTGGCACAGTGGTGGAAAATAAACCCTTTGATATCAAAGATCGTTTGGCTGTTTTACAGGACCTAAATGAAATAAGAACGAAACAAAGCAACGTATTCCTGCAGCCAACCACCACTGGGGAAAAACCGGCGGTCCCAGCAAGGCCTGTCTGGATTCCAAAAGTTGGGGATCTGGTCAGAGAAAAAATTGCGGACAAGAAGGAATTTGGACCTTCATACAGACAACCAGTACCTGTCCTAGCCATACACAGAACAAGAACAGTACTTCTGCCGCCCCTTGCTGGAAAAAAGGAGAAAAGATTTGTGTCCATCGACCTCATCCAACCACAGTATGTGGCCAATACTAAATAGTAGGCCTCGTGGACTCCGACCTAGTAGCAGACACACTCCTCTCGCTACTATCCAAGAGGTTCAGACTGAAAGACTGATAACCATTGAGAGTTCAGCAGTAACAGATGAAGGACTGAGCAACAATGCTATGGAACTCATCCCTCTTGAAACACAAGTAACAGTTCGTCCAAATACACCTGTCTACACCAATGTAACAAGTGATCAACTGGTCCCAGCGATTTCTACAAATCTTGATTCAATTCCAACAATTGACAGAACTGCTTCTGGCTACTTCATTAACTTTGATACGTTTTCTGAGGATCCGAGTGAGCCCGAGACGTCGCCAGCATCAAAAACTTTTAAACAGCAAGTACACGACTTTTTGCATTTTTTGAAAAAGACTTATCTAGTTTCACCATGGATTGAACTTTGGGTTATTTCTGGAATATTTTTCTTCCTGCTGTGGCTAGCTTTGGTTATGACTATGAGCATGCTTATAAATGGGAGATACATCCATTTGGACATTGAAAGAAAAGAAGTGAACTTACTTTTGAAACCTCACAAATCATCCCATTGTGAATCAAGAGACTTGTCTGCAGTGAACATCACAGCCGTTCCTATACAGGATGGTATAGTGTGGGACAAAACTGATTTTGATATTTTTGGCCCGACGGAGCATTTGAACATTCCACATTTATTTAAGATCTCACTAAGTGATTTTGTTTCATCCAGTACCTTTTCTGATGATTGGGACTTTGAAACTGTAAATAATATGATGTTTGACCTAGAAAAATCTGCTGCATTTTCTAATAATGAATATTTAGATGGTTCATCAGACTATGAACAGCTGTATTGCTATAACCACTATGGTCATCATTTTTTGCATAAATCTGCAACACCTAGAAATGTGTTTATGTTTAACCAATGGGAGCATTGTCCTACACCACCAAAAGGTAGTTCAAAAACATTTGCTAAGAAGTTTCCATATTTTTCAGGATACAATACATCTGATCCAGAAACATTTTACTATAGAAATGTAAACAAAACAGGACTGAAAATTATGTTAACAAATACAAAACAGATTTAGTCTGCAGCATTTATTGCCCAATTGTCTAGACAGGGTTTCGACTTATGGAAAGACACAATAGACACAAAATCTGTCTGGGGTACTAAAGATTGGCAAGTGCAGGGGATAGAAGCTTTGTTTAGAGCCTGTATCGTCCCTCAACAAATAATGTTTTTGAATGACACTGTGCAGCAAACGTCTTGCCTTGGTTTAGCCAAGATCAAAGACATGAAAAATCCTTCTGTACCAACACCTGCAAGTGATAATAATACACAGGCAGCGGTTACAGTTGACACCATACTACAACTCAACAGAACAAATCCTGATTGGAGAAAATGGTTGATCTGGCCCACAGACACAAACAACTGTCAAGAGAGATTCCTGAATAAAACACAGGGGTTTACTATTCATAGGCCAGACCCACGATACGTCCAAAGACAGCATCTGGGGGTAGTAACAACATACAGTGTAGGAAAATTATGCCTCGATTGGCTGCAAAAATCTACACTTAAGGATGTGAAACAACACTTATCTTTACTTAAAGAAGACGCAGACCTTAGGGAATTCTTGCTTGGACCAAGAAAACTGCGTCAAAAACGTTTCATATATGCCGGCATTTATGCTGCTTATAATGAAGCATGGAAGGTGTCACAGATGGAGGCCGCAGAACGAATACGTGAACTTGATCGTATTAATTTAGAGAAAACTCTCTCTGTGGTCGACAATGGGTTAACAACTTTGTCCTCCAGAATGTATTCATTGGACAGTATTGTATCCTCTGCTATCGACATACTGGAACAAGATTTAGCCATGTTAAAGCAAGGCCAATCTCAGTTACGTTCTATTATGTTATTAAGCTGGACGCTGCAATCTTTGCTTGCGGGCTATGTGCCTTGGCGTTTTATCAACACGTCGGCTCTGTTTGCAGAATACAATCTAACTGATAAACAGATCGAACTGGCACAAAGGCAAGCAAAGTATACAGTACTGAGCATTGAAAAACTTGAAAAATTACCATTCACAGTGGCAGAAAAACCAGCTACAGAATGGCTTATTCATGGCAAAATTAGACTACCTGTGACTACTTTCCAGTTTCAGTATTGACTTAAACAGATGCAAGCAGGCAAATATGAAAGGTTGGGTAAAGAATACATTAAGACATCCTGGAATTTACCTTACACCTATAGATGTTGGAGTGGGGATCGTGAAGTGTTTCTAAGCGGTACACACTGTGAAAGTGCACTAAGCGGTTCACTGATTTGTCAGGACATTTCTTTACATGGGGCTTGTAATGGTTCTGTGGCAAACTTGTCCTGCCACCAGCAGGGTACACCAGCTGCTGTGATTAATACAACGTTTGGACAACTTTCTAATGGGAGTTACCTCATGTTGAATGATCAGAGTTGCTGTGGCATGTTGCCAGGCATCCCATATCTAGTAACGGTCAACTCCAGGGTCACTTGCTGTATGCAAGTATTGTTTGCCCCAATAGACACAGTCAGGGAGTCGCCTCTATGGCCTTCATTGAATGTCTCTTTTATACGATTTGATACTTTAAGCAGAATGAAAGCCATGCTTATACAACAATCAGTGCCTTTGACCTCGGCCAAAGAAACCTATGATCAACAAGTTGCAAGGACTTCGGCTGAGATACAAGCTTTAATTCGTACAAACTGCCCTATACATTTCGTAGAAATGATAGGACGTATCTTTAACATGTCAGATACAAGCGGAATTGTACATGTATTTAAGACCATCTGTTCCGGACTATTAGCACCTTTTCAGGCTGTCCTCGGAATCATCCCAAACTTCGCACATTCGGTGTTTGGTGGTGTGCCGTTAATTCTAGCACTTGTTGCAGGAATTCTGTTTCTATTCCTCCTACTACGCTATGGCAAGCCTCTTCACCAACATCACTCCGAGCGATGTGGAGAGAGCCCTCCTTGAACGGAAATGCCGTGAGCGAATAGTACAGCTTTTGGTCATGCCTCGTCTACGGGAACTTAATACAACGTGGTTCCTGTCATTCAGACCAATCTGGCAAGATTGCATCTTACCTGTTCTACGCTGCCTGTTTTGCGGTGAAGAATGCGTGCTAGACACCTGTCTAACACTCCCATCAGTCATGCCAACGGATATCGATACTCTGCTGGACCCGATAACGGCCCATGCTGTGTGTTGTCCCCAGAGGCTTCCAATCCTGATGGCGGCATTCATTGAGATCTCACAGATGCTTCCGGCTGCTGCTGAGGTACGAGATGGATCAACGGGCACACAGGTAACAACGGACGCGAACATTGCATCTTCTGCTTAAGGCGATGTTTCTCATCTCTGTGCAATTAACCTTCTGAACGAGGTGTTCCAAATATCGCCAACTTCGGTGAACGATATTTTGGCTACGGAAATAGATGATCTAATGTTTACGCCAGACCCATACACTGACTTTAATTCGGCTCACAGTGTACCAGGGCAAGAATGAAATTTGGCCTTCATATTTTTCAAACTTGGAACGTTTCCCAGAATTGAACTTTTTTCTTTTATAAATTTTGGAAATGACATTGCAAATGAACAATTTGCTTACAGTAGAACTAGTCTTATAAAACGGACTTCTTTGAATACTTCCAGGGACACATTGTCACCTTACTTGTCTAACATTTCATTTACTTCCATGATATGCAATGGCTTTGATTTTAAGAACTTATCGACCATTTCATCACATGTATATATTACTGTTTCATTCAGCGACCCTTGACCTTGCCAGGTAGGTCGCTCCCCCACCACACAGATCTGCCTGTGCTGGCCGCCCGCTGCTGCTGCTGGTAAGATCGCCCTTCCGTTTGTGGCCTCGGTGCCCGTATTGCTTGCTTGTCTCCCCTTTTCCCTTTTGCGCCCCGCTGCCCCCATTTGAACAGTGCCCGTATTTGTGTCCGCTTTCTCTCCCCTTTTCCTTCTGTACCCTCGCTGCCCCATTTTGAATTGTGCCCGTATTTGTGTCCGCTTTCTCTCCCCTTTTCCTTCCGTACCCTCGCTGCCCCATTTTGAATTGTGCCCGTATTTGTGTCCGCTTTCTCTCCCCTTTTCCTTCTGTACCCCTCGCTGCCCCATTGTGAATTGTGCCCGTATTTGTGTCCGCTTTCTCTCCACTTTTCCTTCTGTACCCCTCGCTGCCCCATTTTGAATTGTGCCCGTATTTGTGTCCGCTTTCTCTCCCCTTTTCCTTCTGTACCCTCGCTGCCCCATTTTGAATTGTGCCCGTATTTGTGTCCGCTTTCTCTCCCCTTTTCCTTCTGTACCCCTCGCTGCCCCATTTTGAATTGTGCCCGTATTTGTGTCCGCTTTCTCTCCCTTTTCCTTCTGTACCCCTCGCTGCCCCATTTTGAATTGTGCCCGTATTTGTGTCCGCTTTCTCTCCCCTTTTCCTTCTGTACCCTCGCTGCCCCATTTTGAATTGTGCCCGTATTTGTGTCCGCTTTCTCTCCCCTTTTCCTTCTGTACCCCTCGCTGCCCCATTTTGAATTGTGCCCGTATTTGTGTCCGCTTTCTCTCCCTTTTCCTTCTGTACCCCTCGCTGCCCCATTTTGATTGTGCCCGTATTTGTGTCCGCTTTCTCTTCCCTTTTCCTTCTGTACCCCTCGCTGCCCCATTTTGAATTGTGCCCGTATTTGTGTCCGCTTTCTCTCCCCTTTTCCTTCTGTACCCCTCGCTGCCCCATTTTGAATTGTGCCCGTATTTGTGTCCGCTTTCTCTCCACTTTTCCTTCTGTACCCCTCGCTGCCCCATTTTGAATTGTGCCCGTATTTGTGTCCGCTTTCTCTCCACTTTTCCTTCTGTACCCCTCGCTGCCTCTCGCCATTCCCGCCGCTGCGTCCCTGCGGCCCCGCCCCCTGACTGCCCATTCGCTGCCCCTGCCTCCCGCCTCCCAGCTGCTCCTCCCTCCCACCTCCCCATAAATGGCGCCCGCTGCGCGGTGAGGTGAGCGACCCTTGACCTTGCCAGGTAGGTCGCTCCCCCACCACACAGATCCGCCTGTGCTGGCCGCCCGCTGCTGCTGCTGGTAAGATCGCCCTTCCGTTTGTGGCCTCGGTGCCCGTATTGCTTGCTTGTCTCCCCTTTTCCCTTTGCGCCCCCGCTGCCCCCATTTGAACAGTGCCCGTATTTGTGTCCGCTTTCTCTCCCCTTTTCCTTCTGTACCCTCGCTGCCCCATTTTGAATTGTGCCCGTATTTGTGTCCGCTTTCTCTCCCTTTTCCTTCCGTACCCCTCGCTGCCCCATTTTGAATTGTGCCCGTATTTGTGTCCGCTTTCTCTCCCCTTTTCCTTCTGTACCCCTCGCTGCCCCATTGTGAATTGTGCCCGTATTTGTGTCCGCTTTCGCTCCACTTTTCCTTCTGTACCCCTCGCTGCCCCATTTTGAATTGTGCCCGTATTTGTGTCCGCTTTCTCTCCCCTTTTCCTTCTGTACCCCTCGCTGCCCCATTTTGAATTGTGCCCGTATTTGTGTCCGCTTTCTCTCCCCTTTTCCTTCTGTACCCCTCGCTGCCCCATTTTGAATTGTGCCCGTATTTGTGTCCGCTTTCTCTCCCCTTTTCCTTCTGTACCCCTCGCTGCCCCATTTTGAATTGTGCCCGTATTTGTGTCCGCTTTCTCTCCCTTTTCCTTCTGTACCCCTCGCTGCCCCATTTTGAATTGTGCCCGTATTTGTGTCCGCTTTCTCTCCCTTTTCCTTCTGTACCCCTCGCTGCCCCATTTTGAATTGTGCCCGTATTTGTGTCCGCTTTCTCTCCCTTTTCCTTCTGTACCCCTCGCTGCCCCATTTTGAATTGTGCCCGTATTTGTGTCCGCTTTCTCTCCCCTTTTCCTTCTGTACCCCTCGCTGCCCCATTTTGAATTGTGCCCGTATTTGTGTCCGCTTTCTCTCCCTTTTCCTTCTGTACCCCTCGCTGCCCCATTTTGAATTGTGCCCGTATTTGTGTCCGCTTTCTCTCCACTTTTCCTTCTGTACCCCTCGCTGCCCCATTTTGAATTGTGCCCGTATTTGTGTCCGCTTTCTCTCCACTTTTCCTTCTGTACCCCTCGCTGCCTCTCGCCATTCCCGCCGCTGCGTCCCCTGCGGCCCCGCCCCCCTGACTGCCCATTCGCTGCCCCTGCCTCCCAGCTGCTCCTCCCTCCCACCTCCCCATAAATGGCGGCCGCTGCGCGGCCGCGCCGCTGGCGCGCCGGAGGCGCGCCTAAGGCAAGCCCGTCTGCGCCCGTCCGCGCCTGGACCGCGCCCAGCGCCAAACCCCCGGGCCCCCGCAGCAGCCAACCCACCCACAAGACCTGGCTGTTCGAACAGTAGCGGACCCCCCTCCCCCAAGCGCCTTGAGACCCTCCGGGTGAGTAGCGCGCTATACAAATGCTTGATTGATTGATTGATTGATGTTGCATTCTACTTCCGTTATATGCTTAGAATGAAAACAATGCTTTAAATGTACAGTACCTGTGGCATTTCAACAGTTTTGAGCTTCTTTTAAAATGCTTTTAGAAATGTTTTTAGCAATATGTGGTACTCAATTTTATGTTTAGCATTTAAAATGTTTAGCATTTAGTATTATCGTTCACTCGAAGATGGAGTGGGTGTTGTATTCCGCTTTAGGGGTCCGTATATAGGTTTTCCTGAATCATGTCCTTATATAGGCACAATTCGCCTTGCCCTTATATAGGCATAGAATCCCTGTCCTTATTTAGGCATTAACCGTGCACTCCAAATACAGGCATGGTCACCGACATCCGTCCACCCTAACGTCACAACTAGTTCTTAGAAACCAGACCCTTAAGCTCCGGGAGTTCCCCTAGCACAGGACTATTGATTTCTCCAAGAACTCATCTTTTATGTATGAACCGTTATACCCTAAGGGTTCATTCCTGACGTCTTCCTCTGTCGGACTTCACGTCAATGCTAACATTCCACGACACCTACCAGGTATAAATATACCTTCTCTTGCCAAGCAAGTTAGAGGAGACCTCGACTTCAGAGGAGCCCGTATCCCGGCCTGACGCACTGAGAAGACGCTGTCATTCCTGCACGCAGACAAATCCAGCTTCCAGTGTTCTGACTCCCTTCGCGGGGTGTTAGAGTTTCAGATCCGGCAGGAGATTCCCACCTCTCTCATTCTCAAGGTATGGAGCTGACTAGATCCTAGAGGGACTCTTGGCATACTATTCTTGGCATACTAGACTTAACATACTCTTAGTATACCATACTAGAGAATACTCCACCTACTTCTACTCTTCCCTACACCTAGATTAGGTTAGGTACATTGGGGTAGAACTAGCTTAGAGACGCATCGTATGAGTACTCTCATTTTTAGCTCATGTTATTTATGTACGTGAATATATGCTAAAAGATAATGCTAGCGCAGTATTATTTATTTCTACTGTTTACGCTGTACATTATTTATATTGCATACTGTCTTGTGATCATAACAGCACATATCTCTTACACGAGAAACAAGACTGTTTAATAAAACCTTTTTATTGAAACGCCCGTCTTTCCTTTCTGTGTAACTCTGCAGAAACTAAGCATGCACGATTGAATGAGTGAAACTGTTATCTATTGTTTCCACGATTCTGAGACATGTTCCGCTTCTAAAGGGAAACAAAGTTGTCATGTTTTTCGGTTGCCAGAAACTACTCCCTTCTTGTTCTCAAGGAGTTTCTAGTGGCCTCTGAGCTAGCTGGCATAGGTAATTAAGTTTAATATAATCGACAGGGACATACCGACCTTAGTCCTATGTCAAACCTATAGGTTATATTATTCCAATGCGCAGAGCCTATTAGGGAAATAGGAACTACACTACACCGGGTGTGAGATCCCAGCGTCGCCTCTTTGTGAGGGTGTTTCTTGGACAGCGGTACCCGCCGTGTGCATCGCCCTTGAGATAAAGGCTGGCTGCCGGCAGATTCAGGGTGTGGCTTCTGTGCTCTACAGCCGGGGTGCCTAGCTGAGAGCACTGCGTTAGAAAGCATCGCACAGCTGTTGCAGCGTGTCCACGTATAAAGGGCATAATTCGACACATAACTCCATGTTTTCAGACCCGAACTCGCCTTTCATAAATTACTGTTTTTTTAAAGTTATATATATACACTTTCGATTATATGCGTTTAAAAAAAAAAGCCATGAACAGTTCTATTCAATAGCAAACATGTTTACATATTCTAAAGCGATGTAAATAAATTATAACAATTTTTATCTTAAAACATTATCCACAAAGTTCATCAAACGGTGCACATGACAATAAATTAAATTAGTGTTTACATTTTTAAACAAGTCGACTATCTACAATTTTAACAGAAGTATAACGTATTAAGAATAAACAATTTATATATAAACAATTTATAAAGCGCATGGCTGCTTCCACTGAAGTGTCCCGGCGCAATTATCAAATAACTAACTCATGGTAAGCTGTCTCTACTTCCATACCACATACGCCACGCTGTGATTTCCTGACGTAGGAGTTGGCCTACCAAAGAGATTGGTCTGTTTGTAGTGTAAGACTAAATAATCTTAAACATATTTACAGTTAAGTCCAATATTTATATAATACGACTTCAAATTATCACACGGGTAGTTTAGTGCACTAGGACAGAAGCAGTGCTAAAAGACTACAACTCCCAGAATGCATTACATTGCTCAGTGAAAGTCCAGTACTAGGAACATGGAGTTACAGTGACTTGGACTCATCTGACCACACGAAGACATATGTTATTGTCCCGCAGGAAGAAACAATGCTTCCTGCTCACGAGTCGAAGCTTGCTTCCCATGCTCAGTTAAATATTAAAATATTTAGTTTCCCTAATGGGCATGACCCCCTGAGAATGCTTCCCTGACCTCTGACATGCCCTGATGGAGCCTAGCGCCCATCTGGCTCCCCTGCCTGTGCACTTCCTGCCTCTGTTTCTTTAATGAATTCATCACTGCTCTCCGAGGGAGCATGCTTCTGAAATTGGTGCTGGCTGTGAAAATGCACGGGAGGAGGCGACTTAATGTAAGCAGGCCCCAGTCTCACAGGACCCAAAAGGCCACATCAGAATATTGGACACAGCTGCTTCTTTCAGCGGAAATGCGCCTTGTTTCTGTAGATCCCACTTAGCCTGCTTTTATGAGCTTCAGATTATGGCACATGAGGGGTTGGGGGCAATAGAAGGATGTGCCCAGGATCACACAGCTGTGTTGCAGTTAGGCAGCAAGTTTAGAAGTCAGGTTTTCTAGTCGGTTCACATTATGTAACTTTAACCACCATACCTCATCCCCTGCATGGCAAATGATGCATACACTGGGTTAGGGCAGTGCCAAATCCTGCCCTACCCAGGGTGGCAGACAGGGCATGCGCTGGGCATCCTGTTTCTAGGCCTACACAATTTATAGGTGGTCGACATAAGAGTGGAGGCCAGAGATTACCACTTCATTATTTGTAAAAGGGGTGATTTCCTTTCTGTCTGGTGTCTTTAAACTGTTGGTAGGGCTGGATCAAAGTCAGACACATGCCAGCTATAATGATAGCCTGATAAACTTTTAGGAGCTCTTAAACTCCCCACTTACAGCGGCTTGTGAAAGCAGAACCGGAACCCGGATGCTTGCTGCGCCTGTCCGAGGCACTTTGGGGCTTATTTACAAGTCCCTTGTGCCGCCGGTATGCCACTTTTTCCCATATTAAAAGCAGTGCTTAATTTGTAAAATAAAAACATAAGTGCCAGGGCCCTCTTCAGGAGGCCACTGCAGCTTTCACCACCCATTGCCCCTGCCCCCGCTGCCAATGGCAGTATCAACACAACTACTCCTACCTCTCTTCCTCCACCCTCTCTCTCTCTACCTCTCTCTACCTCTCTCTCTCCCTCTCTCTCTCTCTACCTCTCTCTCTCTACCTCTCTACCTCTCTCTCTCTACCTCTCTCTCTCTACCTCTACCTCTCTCTCTACCTCTCTCTCTACCTCTACCTCTCTACCTCTACCTCTCTCTCTACCTCTCTCTCTCTCTACCTCTGTACCTCTCTTCCTCTACCTCTCTACCTCTCTCTCTCTACCTCTCTCTCTCTACCTCTCTCTCTACCTCTCTCTCTCTACCCACCTCTCTCTACCCACCTCTCTCTACCCACCTCTCTACACACCTCTCTCTCTCTCTCTACACACCTCTCTCTCTCTCTCTCTACACACCTCTCTCTCTCTACCTCTAAGTGGCAGCCGGAGCCTGATAGCACTGCTTGTCCTTTAAAAAGAAAGATTGGCATAGCCAATAGGTCTAGCCTTTGGGGCCTTATAAGTGTTTAACCATGCAACAGTTAATGTTGTTGCACCAAGGATATTGTGCTGCATAACTAAATACTTATAAGGTCCCAAAAGCGAGACCTATTGGCTATGCCAATGCTTGTTAATGTTTGGTACAGACTTCGCTTTCATGGAGTGCGAGTGGTTATATTACATTATTAAATAGTTCTAGATTTACTTTTCTGGGTGGAGTAGAAGTTGCTAGTTGTTTTTGAATGCCAATGAGTTTACGAATGGTTATGCTTTTATTGCTGCAAATTTGAACGTTCTAATTTGAGCCCTTAAAAAAAAATTCTAATCGTTTTTTTTCTTTTTTTCTTTTGCTGTTTTTTTTTTAAAAAGGACATGATTTTGTTGTTTTTGTGGTTTATCTCCATAGTCTTGCAGTGTGCTTAGTGGTGGTTATACTTGGCAGTGATATCTGCTCTAGGGGAGTAGTCGAAGCCCTCATCGATTGACCAAGCCGTAAAGGCATTACAGTGACACCAGTGCTTAGATGGGAATCGAAGCACTTATCATGTGACCAAGCACTAAGGCCCCCATAGTGACCTATTCACATATAAAAAACTTTAGTAGTAAGTCTGTGAGTGTTGCCCCGGTGTGAAATCATATTTACCCTAGCAGCATCATTTGATGACGAGATCCAACAGTAGTAGGTCTGATAGTCTCACGCTGAACAGAGTTTGTTTGTACACCCAGTATGGATCTTTGGGAACTTGAAGTAGTAGGTATGTAACGCTCACCCAGGAGTAAATCCTATGCCCATTAGAGCAAATTAGTTGTAGGGTTATAGTGCTCTGAGCACGGATACCATCCAGGTGTAAGGAACAGTGAGCAGTCTCTTGCACCTCAGAGAAATAGGAAAATGTAGGTGGTGGGCAAGTGTTTTGAACTACTCTGCCTTGCTGCTGCGCCATCAGCCGGTAAAGCAAAACTCAGAAGGAGGTGAGAGTGAAAGTTTAGTTTAAACAAACATCAAGGATTCCAGGAAGATGAAAAGTAAAGTAACAGGCACAAGAGAAACAACACTGCCTGAACAAAATCACAAAATGATGCCTAGATTTTGAGCAAGATCTAGCTTCCTGCCAAATTTGGTGCAATTCTGTTCAGCAGTCTTTGCTGTAGCGCTGCCTAAAGAAGTCTATGAAAATGGGTGGGAATTTTACGTTTCAGGACACCCCTTTTTCTCAGCCTCCACGTGACGGATCACCCCAAAACTTTCCAGGAAGGAGCTAAAGTAAATTTGCTTTTTGTTTTGGAAAGTTGTGAGAAGATTCATCAAACGGCGCCAAAGTTGTTGGCAACCGCCACTGGGTAATTTATATATATATAAAGAACCTAAATTATCAAGTGCACAAAACAAAGCCAAGATTCAATAAACGAAATCACCAATACCAACAACTAATGATCAAGCTACAAAAGAATAATCAAGTTATAATCCGGAATTCGGATAAAGGTGGCAATATCGGCATCTGGCTGAAGGAAGATTACATGGAGGAGGCCTTATTACAACTGAGCGACAGGAATTGCTACAAAAAGAGCAATATGCCAACACTCCGTGCAATAAACAATGAGTTTTATGCAAGATTACTAGCTTGGAAAAGCGCAGGCCTAATCAGCATGGATGAGTACAAATTCCTTAAAAAGACAACCCAACAGTGCCGGTGATATAAATTTTATAACTAAAATCCACGAAGAGCCAACAAAACCACCGGGAAGACCGATTATTTCTGCACGAAACAGTCTGCTTGAGAGCACATCACAATATGTCGACTTCTTTTTAAAAGAACATGTGCAAAAACTACCATTGTATATCAAAGATACTAGTGACTTCCTTCATAAGCTTAAGGATTTTGTTTGGCAAAAAGATTACCTCCTTATGACACTAGACGTAACGTCATTATATACTAGTATTAACCATAAGGATGGATTAAGGGCACTGGATTACTATCTTGACAACAGGCCCATTTGGCTATGGCAGCACGGCAAAATGCTCAATAATATGGTGACTTTTTGTTTAAACAACAACTTGTTTATGTTTCAAAACCTCATTTACCAACAAATGCACGGTGTCGCAATGGGAGCCAGCTTCTCCACCAGCTATGCCTGTTTACACATGGGTTGTGGGAGGAGCTGGTTCTGAGGAGTACCCATGGTTCAGCTTTGAAGGAAAATGTAATGCTCTGGCTTCTTTTTATCGATGATTTATTTGTGATATGGAAAGGCATCAGGGCAAGTGCTTTGGATTTTGTGTCATCCATCAATAATAATGAAATCAATCTGAATTTCACAGCGACTGTCAGTGGAAAAATTGTAAATTTTCTAGATGTGCAGATCTACATTGAAAATGGAAGATTAGAAACAAAAGTATACCGCAACGAAACAGCAGGCAACTCTGTGTTGCATGCCACAAGCTTTCACCCTAGGCATTTAATAGAAAGCATACCTTATGGAGAAATGCTTAGGCTGAAAAGAATCTGTAGCAATAGCCGGGACCTATAGAAGGCCCAACAGGCGAGCAAACTAAGATTTTTAGCATGCGGATACTCTTTGAAAACCATAGATTCTGCGATCACAAAAACAAATAAATTAGACAGATCAGAGTTGCTATCTAACACCCAACCTAGGATTAATGAGACAGGCCACTCTCTGCCTATAACCACTACAAAAAGTGAAAAAATAAAAAAACTGACAATCAGCTAAGAGTGATAATAGTTTATAACAAACAAGACAAAGCTCTGAGAGGCATATTTCGGCGAAACTGGCCCTTAGTCCTGAATGATCCTGTGATTGGCCACCTTCTTCCAAAAACTCTCTCCATTGTTTACAGAAAGGCCATGAGAGATTTCCTTGTTAAGAGCAGCCCTGAGATAGTGGAAGGTAATGATATGAACTCACAAAAAGGTAACCGGATGGTGTATCCTAGCCACTCACCAAAGAAAACAAAGTGAGTGGGGAAGGGACATACACACACATGTATTAGGACGAGAACCGAAAAGGTCTATTAAGGCAGAAACATGTTGACCTTATCCTAGTAGGGAACACCTATATCCCTATTTTCACTAAGCTTTTTCAATCTATCCACTGGGGACATCAATAAAGGATTGACCCTGTCAACCAGGAGATAGTTTTAATTCACAATTTAAGAAATTTATTTTGCACTCTGCCCCTCTACCTGCCCTACATTGGATGACATAAAACACCTCACGCTCCTCTCCTGTGGGGGAGTTGTAGCCCACACTGGGTACCTTGCGGTCCCAGTGTGGAAGAGGGAGCCCAATGATGAAGCATGTCACTTTAGGGTGAGTGAGGGTTCTCGTCTTAACACATGTGTGTGCCTGTCCCTTCCCCACTCACTTTGTTTTCTTTGGTGAGTGGCTAGGATCCACCATCTGGTTACCTTTTTGTGAGTTCATATGATTTGGAGTGGTACCGTAGATGGTAATAATTCCTCCTTCTAGAACCCCTAGAGTGATATTATATATAGTGGAGGGTAATACCTGGCTCTCACAGAGAAGGTTTTTAAAAAAAAATGTAAAACCTTCAAGGCATGCCAATACGGTGTTAACAAAGTGTCATATACTACACCATTTGGGGATAAAGATCGGAAGATCAACAAATTATTGACATGTAAAACAGATCATGTGATATATGTGCTGGAGTGTTCATGTGGATTATGTTATGTGGGCAGCACTAAGCTCCAGGCCCACAAACGGATACTCCAGCACATACAGGCGATTATCAACCAGGACCCGATGTACCCCATGGCCCGTCACTTCAAGGAGAGGGACAATAACAACCTTGAACATCTCAAATATCATTTGAATGATGCTGTGCCTTTAAATAGGCGAGGGGGCAATAGAGAGGGAGTTCTGAGAAAATTAGAGACCCAATAAATTTTGGAACTTGATTCCAAATGTCCAGGGGGTCTCAATGCGACGGAGGATCTGTTCACATATATATAAAAGAGATCACTAAATTATACCAACTGCAGTGTAAAATTCATGCCATTAAGAGACACTTTCAGGGGAATTACACACTAACGGATTTAATATATAACTAGGCATATGAGGGAAATGTGTATTATTGTTAGAGCACATAACAATTATATAAAATATGTATTTAGACATTTAGTAGTTTTAGAGTTAAAAATAACATAAGCTGCCAAATCCCCCAAAGAAATAACTTTTGAGAGGAATTTTATTAGCACTTAATAGCACTTTAGATTGAGATTAGTGGGTGAGGTATGCACTTTAAGCACTTTTTACAACATAGCACTTTGAACGAGAAGCACTTTAAACAGTCAATTTAACAACATTATGATCAATGACATCAACATGTTAAAATTTGCCCAAATTGAATAGTAAATGACCTGCATTTCTGTAAGGGCACTTTTTGTATGCATTGATATCCTGTACTGCACGTCGTTTGATTTAAGCTTTATTCAACATGCATTTAAGCATTTTAGGAAACCGACATTTAGACCGGCTATTGTCAATATCAACGCTGTTACAGCATAATGGTGGTTATGACATCCTGTACTGTACTCCAGTTGTTTTGAGTTTTATCCAATATGCATTTAAACATTTTATGAGACCGAGATTCAGATTAACTATTATTAATATTAACTGTTTGGCAGTAATACGATGAATATCAGGTAACCTTTAAAGTCTGTTGTCTATATCTATGACTGTTTTAATTAGCACTTGGCACTTTAAAAAGGCAAAATATCGATGCAGCGTTTGTCATGTGATCAAGGCCCGCAAGGACGAAAACGTATAAAGGCTGACTGAAAATTAAAAAAGACTTGCACATACTATGTGGTCCGTGCCCGTTCTTCTGTTCCCTGGAAATGGTGGACAAGTAGCGCAGTATTTGGATATATATATATTTTTTCACTGAAAAAAACACTGGTTTCAGGGACGTTGTAGTTAGTCTGACATTTCACTCGTACAAAACCAGAGAAATCCAGCCGTTATAGTTAGCTGAGCTAACTATAACTCACGCCCCCGCAATGCACTGCTGATGACGTCACATATTACATCACTCATGACATGGTCAGTGACATCACTGATGACATCTCAAATGACCACTGATGACATCACTGATGACATCATCCACTTAATCTCTGATGCACCTACTCACACCCTAATATAAGCTTTCATACACCCACTCTAAAATACAGACTACCATTCTCGAAACCATAGACACACCAATGCCAGTTAGTACATACCCACTCACTGATTCCTAGGTCTACACACACATCTACTCACTCACCCATACAGTCACTCATACATGCAGTCACTCATCAATACAGCCACTATTATATGCACTCATACACCCATACAGACACTCACACACCACCACTCACCCATAGAGTTACTCACACACCTAATCAGTCACCCAAAAAGTCAATCACAATGCCATTTACTCACCTACACAGTTATACACACACCACCTCACTTATTCATACAGATACTAACACATACTTACTCTCTTATACAATCACTGACACGAGCACACTCTCATCCATACATCCACTCTCACAATCACTCACACTCACATATACTGCCATTCACATATGCAGTTACTCACACATATACCACTGAGACATCCATTCACTCATCAACACAGCCATATGCAAACTCACTCACCCATACAGCCCCTCGCAGATGCACTCATAAACCCCTCCACCCAGTGAATCACCCACTCACACATCCATGCAGGTAGTCACATAAAACACAGACACTCAGGCACCCATACAGGTACTCAGACAACCAATCAATAACCCATATAGACACTCATGTACCTATTCACCAACCCATGCAGTCACTTACACACCAACTGACAGACTGATACAGACATTCACACAGATTAGTCACTCACCCATACATTCACCCAAACACGTATAATCACTCACTTATACAGTCAGTCACACACTGACTGCATCATCATATATACATATCACATTCTTAAACTTTTTAGAAACACTCACAGTCACTGTGTGATGTCATCAGTGATGTCATTTGAGATGTCATCAGTGATGTCACTGACCATGTCATGAGTGATGTAATATGTGACGTCATCATCAGTGCATTGCGGGGGTGTGAGTTATAGTTAGCTCAGCTAACTATAACGGCTGAATTTCTCTGGTTTTGTACGAGTGAAATGTCAGACTAAATATAACGTCCCTGAAACCTGTGTTTTTTTCAGTGAATATCTAAGGTTTTTTAAATGCTAATTTCTAACTATAACGTCCCTGACACCTGTGGTTTTTTCAGTGAATTTTATATATATGTATTCAATCTCCTCTCACTCTTACAAGGAAGGAATCAGCACTCAGGTTGTAGTTTTGAAGTATTTAATCTGCAAAGGACGCGATCCACGCATTTCGGCTCGTCCGAACCTTGATAACGATACAAGACGTCATTGTAGCTTCCTTATTTAAATGTACAAATGCCTCCAGTTGCCAACATTAACAAAGGACTACATATTACATTAATCCAAAAAGCTGGCGGCCATATTGGCCTGGTCACGATGCGAAAATTCAGTAATTCATACAATAAAGAAAAGAAAACAAGTGTTAATATGCACACAATGTTATTTCAGCATATCTTGCCCCGTGACCGCCATACCTGTATGTTCGTCAACATGACTCGTTCATAATAAACATACTTACAATTGCAAACATCAACATAAACAATGGAATACACATTACTTTAAAGTGAAAGGCTATTGGCCATATTGATCTTGGCACTTTGCGTGTTATAATGGTTCTTACACGAAAGAAAAGAAAAAAAGGGGTGTTAATATACACACGCTATCCCTAAATAAAGTTCTAGCGATTATAGTTCCATTCCATTCACAGCTCATTTGAGATGTCATGAGTGATGTCATGAGTGATGTCACTGACCATGTCATGAATGATGTAATATCTGAGGTCATAAGCAGTGCATTGCTGGGGCGTAAGTTATAGTTAGCTCAGGTAACTATAACTGCTGAATTGCACTGGTTTTATATGAGTGAAATATGAGTCTAACTATAACGTCCCTGTAATATTTGCTTTTCTCAGCGAATTTCTAGTTTTTTTTTTACGTTAAGTAAGATGCCTGTCACAATGGATGGTGGGGGGTTAGAAGCAGGGCCTGACCAGGCATTGTGCTGCCCCCACCCAAGCTGGCTGCTCCTGCCTCCCCTCCTCCTTGCCATTGATAACGCCGGATTCTTATCTTATTTTGGATCTAACTAAGAATCCTAGGCCGACTGGACCTTTGTTACCTGCTGAAAAGTGTAAAGGGGAGAAACAATACATTCACAATAAACTCCAGATTGGTCAATGTAGACTCGCGAAAAGGATCACTGACTCCGGATTCAAATTTAGGGGTTTTATTACAAAGCCAAAAATAACTGAACATACAAGCACCTCATGACGTGGTTAAAGAAATACATGGGCACTAATACAAAATTCATCCTACGCACCAGTATAATCCAGTGAAGCATAAAAAGAATCATCATCTCCAAGAATATTAAACAAGCAATGACTGCTCCAACATCTAAGTTAGTCTTCATTAGTTCCTGTGAAGAAATCCATTAATCTGTCCCTACACTATTACTACAGTGGCATCCCTACTTAGCATTTCCCAGGCAAGATCAAGAAAAGGTGTCAGCTCGTGAAGACTTCCTAAGAAGCACACTCACGTTGCAAGGGTCAGTAGCCAAAGCTACCAAGTTTGTTCTAAGTCTCCTTTCTGAGGATCGAATCCTTCTTCTACCTCTCCAACAGCTTTCTGCTAGCATCTGCCCTCATCTGCCTCATCTGCCTCCCCGGGGCACTGTCCCTAATACAAAACCCAACTCTCATAAAACACGCCTCTGACACGCCTCCTCTGGCCAGGCACCTTTCGTAGGTAATTTTCCATCGAAACCTGTACTTCTTCCATCAACGGTTGGGATGTCCTTGGGTCCCAGGCTTCCTTCAATTATCAGCATTCCAGGATACTCTGTTGCGACTCTCCTCCATACTTAACTCCTAAAACAAAAGGCGTCAATCTAACTAACGAAGACGATGTCCTTGCACCTGCAACAGAAGCATGAGAACTGAACAACCTTGCACGCACACAATTTCGCTGACTACCTCTAAATGAGAGCTCGACCAGGGAAAATACATTTCAGGCCTACAAATTCAGCTAACATAAGAAATACGAATAGGCCTTTCATAACAGAACGTAAATGAGGCCTTCACACATCAAAAATTACACATTAATAAGCGTTACATTACAACCACTATAATTCATCACGATTAAACACAATTAATAATTTCTACATATGCGTCTTTAATATGAAGCACGTTTAAATCTAATGCATCACATCACGCAAACTACTTCATTAAACATTTACAATGAATATTAGAAGTTACATAATTCCATCTAAATATCACTTTATCTCTCCTAACATAATCTTCTAACATGCCATTTACACATTTCATTATGACTTCACGTTTCTAATAAGCACTTGTTAATATGACACACGAATACATTTATATACTTATATACGGGTGCGGACTATCCATGATTATGATGCACCCCTACAATTTTCAGAACATCATGACGCTCTATCAGTTCCCCCCTTTGATGACTAGTGTCATCATCAAAATCACAATTCCCTGGAGAAAGAACCAACCTAAACATAGCTCGTAGCCATCCTTCCCTGTCGGAACTTCTCTAGATTCTTGATATTTTCGTAGTGACTGTCCTGCAGTCTAGCCATCCTTATCGCTTGCTCCCTAAGGGACCTTTCGACTTGGTTCGCCTTGTACCACTGGTAAGCTCTAGCAAATCCCCACAAACAAACCACACAAACCACAATAATAATGATGGGCTTCAGAATGTAACCAAGAATACCTTTTCCCAAACTCACAAACCAATTTCCCACTCTGCCAAAACCTTTTCCAACTTTTCCCCAAACACCTTCTTCAGTCAGATCCTGAATCTCATGATGGATCACAGTGATGTTACTTATATATTTCTCCAGATCTTTACTGTTATCTGGTATATAAGTACAGCACCCTTGAACCTTCAACATCTTACAGACTCCGCCCTCTTTTGCCAACAAAACATCTAAAGCAAGACGATTCTGCATCACCATCGTCCTTATCGACAACATCTCCCCATCAACAAGTAATAGCGACTTTGCTGTATTCGTAGATAACTTATCCACGACAGTCGCCAGCTTTCTAATCTTCACATCATTCAAAATCACTCCCAAACTTGGTATTACCGGTACAAAAATATCTCCAATCACTGCTCCTGCACTTGCATCTCTCCTTACTCTAGAATGCTTTTCACCTTCCAGAAGTTCTAGTTCCTCTGCGTGGTAAATCTTGGGGAAAATAATTCCCAAATAACAAGTACCGTACCAATTCGCAGGCAATCTCACATAAGCATTCTTTCCACACAGATAATATACTGTTGGCACCACCTGTACCGGACCTTGCAAAAAGTTCTTAGCTGATTCTTCCATAGTGAAAACATGGTCACATGCACTCTGTCCCACATAGACCTTATCATAATAGGTCTGGATACGTTTCACACACAGCTTCCCCTTCTGCACAAGATCCAATGCTATAGGGCCATAGCTCCCCTTTGCTCTGTGAGCCCTCTCCTCCTCCGTCCAATCTACTGGACTTTCCCCAGTGTTACGTGTTTGTGTTAACTGTCTATATCTATCTTCTACCTGATCTACAAATTTCTTTTCTACACCTGTTAGTGAGCAAGTCAGATTATGCCTATGGGCATATGCGGTATCTAACGTTGCAGTCGGTATGAAATACTTCCCAATCCTATCTTCCTGTTTGTAGTAATCATACTTGTTCAGGTGCTTGTAAGCTGGTACCTCTGAAAGCACTGCATCATAATTGGAAAAGAAGTACTCATAATGACCTCTTCCATAAAACATACTAAGCAACAAACTAAATGAAATCCCATACGTCAGTGGAAGATGGTGATATTTAATACCCTCATCCACTGAGGTAGGCAACTGCATACACACATAACAATCTTTCGTATCCATCGCCTCAACATACTCATATAGCAGCTTGGCATACGCATTAAGCTTAAAATCACCTCTAGACAAATCTACATGCAATCTACGACTATTTTGATCTAGCATAGCCCTTTCAGCTCCTATGGTGTCCTCTTTCTTGATAGAAGTACTAGGTGTAGGTGTCCCTTTCACCCCTTCGACTTCTACCTCATGTGAAACAGAAGATGATTCTATAATGACTATGAATACAGAGACTATCACTCCTACTATAAATGTGCCTATTATCCATTTGGACCTACGGTTCGGATTTCCAGCTTCCATTCTCGTTGTCGGGTTGGTTTTCAGTAGACGAACAGTTAGAGTCCTTTCTCCACCAAAAATTGCTGTTTAACCAGTTCAAACACCACTCCGGAAGTGCTGGAAATTCCCTTTACAGCACTTTCAGTTCTTTATTTACACAGTCCAAAAAGACTTCCTTAGCCCTCTTTCTTCTTCTACGAAAAGTCCCTAAATTTCTTTTTCTTCCTCTCGGGCATAGGTTACCTTCTTTTAAAGTTCTTATTTACAGGATAAAGTTCATTCACAATCAACAATAAGTTCTGATCCAATCGCAGCTAGAACATGATGCAATATTTCGAGACGAACATCTACCAGTTGGTGAGGTGGTGGTTCAAATCCAAATGTTGGGAAAACTAATCTGTCCAATATCAGGATTCGCACCTTGCTCAAAACTGGAGGTTTCGGAACCGTGATTGTCAGCACCCCTTCGATTTCAAGTCCTGGAACTAACAGTCCCACATCGATTTTCAGTAGAGGATTCCTGCTGATCACTTTCACGGGCCTCAGCCTTCCGGAACTCACTACTCCCGGCATCAGTTACTGCGTAAGTCCACTCCGGGGCAGCGTATCTCTGGCAAGGCACTCTTGTCCTTCTCGATCTTCTCGGGCCTCTCTGAGCTTGCTCTTCTTCACTCGCTTCCGACTCGGAGGCCTCGGACACAGGGGCAAGATCTCTCTCGGGAGCCAGTCTCAGACTCAACCTTCTCTGTCTCTCAGGCCACGCTTCTTCTGCTTGTCAAGCCCTTCTGCTTTCCTCTTGATCACTCTGCACACCACTTCCTTCCACTGAGTCTGACTAGTCTGTACCACTTACAACATGACCTTCCTCCTCAGAGTCAATACCTGGGCTGTGTGTAGCGTAACCCTCCTCAGCTTGATCTGGTGAGCAACCAGCTTCGTTAGCAACCCTCACAGCTTGGCTTGTCCCCTCTCGTGGCTCTGCCGCCACAGCTGGATTTTCATTCGTGAGAGGAGCTGTTTCTTCCAAGGGTGCTGAAACTCTGCGGGTGTGGGAGGCATGCACCCAGTTTGGCAATCCTCCGCACTTCATTGCTGTGTTCATTACCAGTATTACTTGATAAGGGCCTCTCCACCGAGCATCTAGGCAGCTCTTCCTCACATGCTTGCGGACAAGCACCCAATCACCCGGGCATAGGTTGTGGCACAGATCACTTGAAGCTGGAACAGCGGCAGCTTGCACCTGCTGAGACACAGAACGGACCACATCAGCTAGTCCTTTGCAGTAATCAATGATTAAGTCATCAGTGATGTTTATCAAAGCGGTGGCTGGTACTGCTGGCAATCGCATCGCCCTTCTCATAAGTATTTCATGCGGAGATAGACCGGTCCTCCTATCTGGGACACTGCGAACAATCATCAACACTAAGGGCAATGCATCAGGCCACTTCAGGGATGTAGACGAACACACTTTTGCCATCCGTGCTTTCAAAGTTCCATTAATTTGCTCCACTATCCCAGAAGCCTCTGGTCGATAGCTACAATGGAGTCTCTGATCAACATTTAAAGCAGCGCAAAGCAACTTCATGATCTCGCTGTGGAAGTGTGTTCCTCTATGCGACTCCAACGAGGTTGGAAAACCAAACCTGGGATTCAAATCCCTAAATAACAGCTTCGCTACTGTGAGGGTGTCACACCTTCGTGTTGGGTAAGCTTCCACCCACCGTGAAAAAACACACACCACCACTAGAATGTACCTCAATCCATTGCACTTAGGCATCTCAATAAAATCTAACTGCATTCTATTGAACGGTCCCCCCGACCTCCCAATGTGACTTAATGTAACCACAGTTTTCTTTCCAGCATTCATCTGTTGACAAGTAACACACCTCTGGCACACTGCTTCAGCAACCATACGAAACCGTGGATTGTACCACGTCTGTCTGAACACTCGCACCATCGCATCCGTTCCAAGGTGCACAGCACCATGAATTTGTCTCACCATCGGGCTCAGTAGGTCATCTGGTAACACTGCTCGACCATCACTTGAAACCCAAATGTCAATTTCCCCTTTCTCACATCCTGATTTGATCCACATCTCCTCTTCCTGCTCTGAAACCTCTCCCTGCAGGCGCTTGAGTTCCTCCCAAGTGTCTGCCATGGCTAGCATCATGCTGAGCTTGGTTCTTTCTTGGCTCTCTCCTGTGTAATCTCCAGTAAAAATACATCCTTGTTCAGCACAGAAACGTGCAACTTCATCGGCGTACTTATTACCAAGAGAAACAAAATCAGTTCCCCTCCCGTGAGCTGCACACTTCACTACAGCGATTTCCTTGGGACACTGTAAAGCTTCCAACAATTGTCTCACATATTCTCCATTTCTAATGGGTGAACCAGACGATGTCATGTAACCCCTCTGAGACCATAGCTGTCCGAAATCATGAACCACACCGAACCCATACTGGCTGTCGGTGTAGATGGTGATTCGGATCCGATCAGCTGCCAAACAGGCACGAGTTAGGGCAATTATTTCAGCCACTTGTGTGGAGTATACTCCTTCTAAGCAAGCAGCTTTAACCACTCCAGTAATGGTACATACAGCAAACGCTGCTCTCAAATGACCCACATTGTCCCTTAAGCATGAACCATCAACAAAGAAAATTTCATCAGGGTCAGACAGAGGTTCATCAACAATGTCAGGTCTCGGTTTGGTGCAAAGTTCAGTCACATCAAGACAGTCATGGTCGTCACAATCTTCATCGTCTGCATTTGGCAAAGGCATCAGTGTAGCCGGATTTAAAACAGAACACGTTTTCAGAGTCACATTCTCCGCTGCAAGTATCACTTGCTTGTAGCGTGTGAGTCTATTGTTTGTCAGGTGCTGTGTTTTAGTCCTTGTCATCAACAGTTCAACAGAATGCGGGACATGAACTATCAACGGGTGACCCATGACAATGCTTTCACATCTTTCAATGCTGACACCGGTTGCAGCAACGGATTTGAGACATCCGGGCAACGCAGAAGCTACTGGATCTAAAGTAGTTGAGAAATAGGCAACTGGTCTACGGACACCTCCATGGTGCTGAGCCAGAACTGACAATGCACAACCTTCTCGCTCACAACAGAACAATGAAAAGGACTTGTTGTAATCAGGCATCCCTAGAGCTGGAGCACGGCACAGGCCCTCTCTCAGCTCCAGAAACGCCACCAAACAGTCGTGATCCCATGGTACCGGATCACTCACATCCTTGTGCGTCAGCCTTTGCAGAGGCTTCGCCTTTAGCGAGAAATTGGGAATCCATTGGCGGCAGTAACCAACCATTCTCAAGAACATTCGGACTTCCTTCTGAGTGGTAGGCACAGTCATATTCATGATTGCCTCAATTCGATCTGGTGACATCTTTCTCTTGCCTTTCTCGATTCGATGACCCAAGTACTGGACCTCACTCAGACAGTAATGCAACTTATTTGGAGACACCTTGTGTCCATTCTCTGCCAAATGATTCAGTAAGGCAATCGTGTCGACCCTGCAAGCATCCTCCATTTCTGATGCAATAAGGAGGTCATCGATGTACTGCACGAGAACTGAGTTCTGCGGCAATACAAGACTCTCATGGTTCTTTTTCAAGATCTGATTAAAGATCGACGGACTCTCTGTGTACCCTTGAGGAATAAGACACCACGTTAACACACAGTCTTCCAGCCAGAAAGCAAATAAATATTGGCTCTCCTCGTGGAGGGGTATCGAAAAGAATGCTTGACACAAGTCAATCAAAGTAAACCATTCAGCCTCACATGGAATCTGAAATAATATCACTGATGGATTCGGTACCACTGGACAACATGGAACAACAATCGTGTTGACCTTCCGCAGGTACTGCACGATTCTGAATTTCCCGCTTGGTTTCTGCAATCCCATAATGGGTGAGTTGCATGGACTGCCCATTATCTCCTTCAGGATCCCCTGCTTAATCATTGACTCAATTACAGGTTTAATCCCTGCGATCGTCTCTGGTGACAGATTATACTGGGGCGTTCTCGGGAACTCGACATTCTGCTTAACCTGGATCTTAACTGGTTCAACACCCTTGATTAATCCAATCTCTTCTCCCGTGAAATCCCACACATCCAATGAAACAGAATCTCGTAAATCAAGTGGAAGCTCCTCCACTGTCAACAGAGGATACATCTCTATGCACAAATGCTGATTTGTAACCTAAAAGGTGGCATCTTCGTCCTTTGTCTGTACTTCCACTCCCTTGGGCGTGCAATAGATGGTACAATTCAACTTGCACAAAAGATCTCGCCCTAACAAGCAGACTGGACTTGAGTCGCACAGGTGTTGCTGAATCATGAAACTAGCTTCTGGCCTCAGACCCAAGACGAACTTGGACACAAACTGTCCCATGTCTTTGGGGTCTAGGGTGTCTAACCCACTGTACTGCTTAAAGGCTTGTAAGAGCCTCTCGTAGTATTCATGTACAGACTCCTTCGGCTCCTGAACAGTTCGATCTATCTTGACCCAATCAATATCTTGTGGCGAGATTTTTGATTTCAGCCATGTAATTACCTGTTCGAACTTTTTCATAACAATAGGTGATGGACCATTGGTAACAGAATCCCTGTCTGGTTCAGAAGTCGGCCAATCAACTGCAACCTTACAAGCTGCCCACAAATCACTTGGTACTACGATATCAAACAACGTGTTCAAATCGACCCACAACACTTTTGAGATTTTGACAAAACGATCGACCTGCTTGTACCATTCAACAGGCTTCTCCCTCAGCCGAGGAAACTCATTCGTAAATGCTGCCAAATCACCTCTACTCCAAGGCACATGCACATACCCTCCATTCTGTACCTCCCACAAGGGATAATTTTCCACTCCTATTGTTCCCCCTCCTGGAGGTGGTGTCTCTACTATGCTCTTTTTGGTATTCTTCTTCTTGGACCATCTTTCCTCCCACTTATCGAGCATGCTCCATGCACGTAACCCTATAATCAATTCTCGAATGTGAGCCTTCAACCCTATGACTCTCTTCTCCTCCAATTCCTGATCACTGTACTGTAATCTATGACTTCCCTGTAACATTTTAGTTTTGGACAGATCCACCTCATACCTTTTTGACAACTCTGTCAATTTCTCCTGTGCTGACCTTGCGAGTTACATCCTTTGCTACAAACAGTAACTCATCTGGCTCATAAAGCTCCACTCTTTCCAAAGGCAGGTTTCCACTAATAATCTCTTCTACTTCAGCCTTCAACCTCACCACATCCAACATTTCTGCTCTTATAGCAACTTTTAGGGTCCCTCTACAAGATGCACCACTCGGTTCTTCATTCTCGCTGCTCTGATCTCCACATTGATTCCCTTTCTTTATATTCCTAAGGATTGGTCGGCTTCCTGAGTTTCCATGATCCCAATCTCCTGCCATCCTATCACTCTGGTTCCTCACTGGTGGTTCCCACATTCTTAAACCAGATTTTGAATTGGCCAAAGACCTTGGCCTCGCCGTTCTTACTTCCACCGGTCCTCTAGAGGAGTCTGCAGTGACTGGCAATGGCGTACTCGATTCTATTGGTCTCGGAAGGTGAGCTACCCCACCTACTATGCCTCTTCCTCCAGAGCTAGTCCCTTCTCTTCCTGCTGTCTGTGTTAGACTTCCCTCACTTACTTGATCTGGGTCATATACTGACACTATGGGGCCAATGGTGACCGGCACTGTCAGAGCATCCGGTAACCTTGTAACGCCTGTAACTCCATTAGTTTCAGAACTGCTGGTGTCTGTGTCCTCATCCCTTCTGCTCCTGTTGAGATTCGCCCTACTACTCTCGCTCTAGGTTGAGTCTGCGAATCTCCAGTCTCCTCGGCTGGAGCTGATTTTCCCTCTTCTGAATCTGGGTTATATGGAGGTGGTCTTTCTGATAGTAACCTATCTAACAGGCTGTCATCTGTATCACTATCGTCTTCCTCGCCCCACTTCTTCTGGGCCTCTCCTACTTTTATCATCAACGGGAATAGCCTATCCCCCTCAATAGTTTCCACCCTCCATCTTTTCTCCAGTGCGTCCCATCTCGCATCTTGAAATGCCCTGATTGACTTTTTCACCCTTTCCTGACTTCGTTCTCTTTTCCTATCATGTGCTGCTCTCATCCATGCATGTACCGCCTCAAACTGTGTTGGTCTAGGTAGAGGTCGCAATGAAGACATCACTGACTTCAACTGATACAACACTTCCAACCTGAAAGTACCATAACGCGGAAAAGCCAATTCTCCCTCTTTTTCAGTCATTTTATGCCAATTTTCAAGCCAAATTATAGTATGCAGTCCCACATTCGTAGCCATGTAATGGGCTGGGGTATCCTCCGGCGGGGCTACTTCTCTTCCCCGAGTAACCACCCTTCTATCTCCTCTACACATGTCTCGTAAAACTTTAAAACATTTCATGATGAAATCACTTTCTTTTACACACAGCGTTTCGTTTTACTTCCTGATGTTAATCCACCAATACCAGCGCGGCTTCACACCAACCGGCCTATCGCAGCGCAGCACCTCCTGACGTCACTCTTCCTCCGCATACAGCAGTTCCCCTCCTTTTCAATTAGTCTCTCACACACTCACGCGTCTCTTTCATACTCCGAAATAACTGTTTGTCCACCAAACGACCGAACAGTCACTTCTCTGACTGTCTGTCCACCAAACGACCGAACAGTCTCACACAATTGTTGACCTCAACTCTGGCAATCGTCTGTCCGCGAAATGAATGGACAACTGCCTCTGACTATCTGCCCACGGACGGCCGGACAGTCATGTACTTAATCAATAGGATCCACTCGCTCAATGATCCACATACAGTAACCCACGACCTGCGTCGATTACTCATGCACTCACACATGCATTTCCCTATCACCGGTGGGTCAGTCAACGACGTCTCATGACTCCCACAATCTCTGGTCAGACAATTTCAACTCTGGGTGTCTTCTACACCACGATCTCTTATCCCGGGATATCAGAATCAAATCTCATGGACCGCGCGCGCTCACAGTCCGAAACCACAATCTCTCAACTCTCACTCCAACTCCGCAAGACATCACACAACCAAAATAACACCGCAATCTAACAAACACACATCCCTGTTCATACTCACTCTCCCACGAACTGCTGCTTCTGCCGCACCGTCACTCTCTGCGGATTTCCATTGAACACCGTCGTCCTCCGCTCACGATCCGCCGAATCACCATCACTCGGTCTCTATGGGCTCAATGACTCTCCTACTCTACTTCTCCCCTTACAACAGAGGTAACCATCCTACTCTGCTACCAACTGATAACGCCGGATTCTTATCTTATTTTGGATCTATCTAAGAATCCTAGGCCGACTGGACCTTTGTTACCTGCTGAAAAGTGTAAAGGGGAGAAACAATACATTCACAATAAACTCCAGATTGGTCAATCTAGACTCGCAAAAAGGATCACTGACTCCGGATTCAAAATTAGGGGTTTTATTACAAAGCCAAAAATAACTGAACATACAAGCACCTCATGACGAGGTTAAAGAAATACATGGGCACTAATACAAATTCATCCTACGCACCAGTCTAATCCGGTGAAGCATAAAAAGAATCATCATCTCCAAGAATATTAAACAAGCAATGACTGCTCCAACATCTAAGTTATTCTTCATTAGTTCCTGTGAAGAAATCCATTAGTCTGTCCCTACACTATTACTACAGTGGCATCCCTACTTAGCATTTCCCAGGCAAGATCAAGAAAAGGTGTCAGCTCGTGAAGACTTCCTAAGAAGCACACTCACATTGTCAGGGTCAGTAGCCAAAGCTACCAAGTTTGTTCTAAGTCTCCTTTCTGAGGATCGAATCCTTCTTCTACCTCTCCAACAGCTCTCTGCTAGCATCTGCCCTCATCTGCCTCCCCGGGGCACTGTCCCTAATACAAAACCCAACTTTTGTAAAACACGCCTCTGACACGCCTCCTCTGGCCAGGCACCTTTCGTAGGTAATTTTCCATCAAACCTGTACTTCTTCCATCAACGGTTGGGATGTCCTTGGGTCCCAGGCTTCCTTCAATTATCAGCATTCCAGGATACTCTGTTGCGACTCTCCTCCATACTTAACTCCTAAAACAAAAGGCGTCAATCTAACTAACGAAGACGATGTCCTTGCACCTGCAACAGAAGCATGAGAACTGAACAACCTTGCACGCACACAATTTCGCTGACTACCTCTAAATGAGAGCTCGACCAGGGAAAATACATTTCAGGCCTACAAATTCAGCTAACATAAGAAATACGAATAGGCCTTTCATAACAGAACGTAAATGAAGCCTTCACACATCAAAAATTACACATTAATAAGCGTTACATTACAACCACTATAATTCATCACGATTAAACACAATTAATAATTTCTACATATGCGACTTTAATATGAAGCACGTTTAAATCTAATGCATCACATCACGTGAACTACTTCATTAAACATTTATAATGAATATTAGAAGTTACATAATTCCATCTAAATATCACTTTATCTCTCCTAACATATAGGCACATGCATCATCCGAAAATCGGGTCGCAAACGGGCAGATTCGCAGAATCTGCCCCTTTGCGACCTGTATTTTTGCATTTGGGATGCTTCATCCCAAATGCAAAAATCGCAATTTAAGGAATCGCACAATTGCGATTACTTAAATTACGATTGCATTTAAGGAATCACAAATTGAGATTCCTTAAATGCAATGCAACAAAGTTAAAAAATTAGCGATTTCGCTACTAGGGGCGCAATTTACCATGAAGTTGAACTTCATGGTAAATTGCAAAACTTTAAAAAATGCACTAAAATCCATTTTTTTAAGTTTTAGGTTGCACACACACATGCCCTTGGGGCATGTGTGTGCGCAACATGGGTGCACATCATAATTTCAGGGTGCAACAGGGTGTCATTTTGACACCCTTGCACTCCTGAAATTGCATGAGCAATTTGCGAGTACCTACTGGTACTCGCAAATTGCTCATGCAATCTTCAATTCATTCCTATGGGCCTGTAGGCCCATAGGAATGAATGGGACGGCATTCTTAATTGCGACTCGCAATTTGCGAGTCGCAATTAAGGAATGTTTAGGAATCGCTATTTTTATAGCGATTCCTACATGCATAGGCTTTTGCGATTCCTTAATTGCGATTCCTTAATAATCGCAATTAAGGAATCGCAAAAGCCTACCTTGATGCATGTGCCAGATAATCTTCTAACATTCCATTTACACATTTCATTATGACTTCACGTTTCTAATAATCACTTGTTAATATGACACACGAATACATTTATATACTTATATACGGGTGCGGACTATCCATGATTATAATGCACCCCTACAATTTTCAGAACATCATGACGCTCTAGCCCATCCATTGTCCAAATCCATGCCCCTGCTCCCTCATTACAACAATGTGTGGCCGTTGTTCTGCCACTGGACTTCCCGTCTTCTCTGAACAGTTAGCTTGCTGCCCCATCCACTTCCTCCCTATCCTCTGTTGTCTGAATCCATGCACTAGCCTCCTCCCTCCTGCCATGCATGGTCTAATGTGCTGCCACTGCCCTCCATTTAGCATGATGTCCTAGTCCACTCCTCCTGCCCTCCATTGGCTAATTCTGTGACCCTTCATTGACCTCCTGCTTAGCCTCTGTGCTTGGCTTGCTGCCCCTACTCTCATTCCCCCTGCCCTCCGATGTCTGTGTGCATGCCCCTGCTCCATCCTTTTTGCCCACCATGTTCCATGGACCTGCCCCTCCTATCTACTCTGAGTGTTCTGTTGAGCTGCCACTCTCCTCCCACCTGCCTAGCATTGTCAGATGACTGTAACCTGTCCCTGCCTGTCCACATTCCATGCCCCTATCCCCTTCCTCCTGTCCTCCATGCTCCATTTTACTGCCACACCCTGCTGCCCTCCCTGGTCTGTTGTGCTGCAACTGCTCCTCCTGCCTGCCCCGCATGGCCTGTTGTGAGGCCCCGTCCCCTGAACTCTCTTGTCTGTGCCTAGTTCCTACCCCTCCCTCCTCTATGGTCCTTTGTGCATGCCCCTAACCCCTCCTTCTTGCCCATCATTGCCATTGTGCTGCCACTAACCCTCCCGCTTGCCGTGCATAGTCTTCTGTGCTGCCATGGCCCCTCCCACGTTCCCCGTGTGGTCAGCTAGCTGCCCCTGACCCCCTCCCACCTTCCCTCCATGGTCTGTGTGTATGCCAATATAGTCTCACTGTTGCCCTCCATGGTGTGTTGTGCTTCTAGTGCCCATCCTGCCTGACCTCCACGGTCAGCTTGCTGCTCCTGCCCTGTCTCCCTGCCCCCTGCCCTCTGTTTTCCATGTGCAGACCCCTATTCCCTCCCCCCTGGCTTGTCTGTTCCATTGTAATGCCCCTGATCCCTCCCTCCTGCCCTTTATGGTAGGTTATGCTGCAGCTTTCTCTCCTGTCTGCCCATTATGCCTCTTTCCCCTCTGTTCTCTGTTGTCCATGTGCATGGTCCTGACCCCTCCCTATTGCTTTCCCTGGATTGTTGTACTGTGCTGCCATCTGCATGCCCTGTGTGGTGTATTGTGCTGCTGCAAACCCTGATGCCTGCCCAGTGAGGTCAGTTTGGTGCACCTGTCCATGTCCCTCCTGTCCTCTGTTACCCGAGTCCATGTCCCTACCCCAATTCCTCCTGCCGTCCATGATCCAATGTACCATACTTGCTAACATTTTGAACTTGGTAAGAGGAAGATTTTGAAAAAAAACTGGGGAATTGATTTTCCACATTGACTTACATTGAAAAAGAGGAGATTGTAGACAGGGACAGATAAAATAAAGCCCTTTTGGGCTTAAAAACATTGGGCATTTCCTGGCTGAATCGGGTCTGTTGGCATGTATGGTTGTACTACCACTGCCTCTTCCTTCTGCCCACAATGGTCTATTATATTGCCACAGCCTCTCTTGCCTGTCCTGCATTGTTGGTTTGTTGCCCCTGCCCCCTTTTCCACTGCCCTCCATAGTCTGTTGTGCTGCCACTGCCCTTCCTGCCTGCCCAGTGTGGTCAAATTGTTGCCTCTGCACCCTCCTACCTGCCTTCAATTTTCCGAGTCCGTGCCCCTGACCTCTGCCTCTCAACAGTATCCTAATGAACAACTAGATTGCTAACAATCTATATTTATTACAAAAGTGTGGCACGCCTGACGACATCTTGATGTAATGAACACTGTAATACCTAAAGCATATCCTTTAGAAATTATAGAAATGAGAGGGTCTTATTTACATCGAAATTATGGTTAGTGTTCTAAAAAACTAAAATGAGGACATATTTTCTGAGTTCTCAAATAGCGACAAAGCACTTTTAAATTATTTGTTATCTTTATGTTTTTTTATCCAGTTGACCACTTGAATAAATGTTGCACTTAGGGGAGAGGATATGGTGTTACTTCCAAAGCTGCAGACTTTGCAACTGGGGAACCAGGTTGGAGTTTCTGCTTCAGCTCGACATTCTGTGATACTGGTCAAATCACTTAATATTCCCATGCCTACAACCAAAATGAATTTGTCCTTGTGTGATGTAACCAATGCTCATGTAAAGCACTCCAATACTTGACCCGTCTGCACTATATAAAACTGCAAAAAAAAATTAAAAAAGTGTTTTCCACACTTCTGTTATTGGGCTATACTTGGGCTACATCTGGGTGATATTTGTGCTACATTTGGGCTCCTTTTTCTCTGGTGGCCATATTGGGAGACTTCAATTCAATTCAATAAACTTTATTCAATCTGATTTAGAAACATAGATCATGAAAGTGTACATAAAAACAGTAAATCCTCTTTCTTAATACAATGAGAATTGATTAAAACCAGTAGGTAAAAACGGGTGTTACAAAGCCCGGCTCAGAGCAACTTCAGTTTAACAGAATAGTAAAGTTCAATGTTTCGCAAGATCAATCTCAAGTACTTTGTACAAAATACGCAATAAGGGGTCCAAGTAAGATGCAACGCTCCAATACCTGACCAGTCTGCACTGTAAAAAACTACAAAAAACAAAAAATAAAAAGTGTTTTGCACACTTCTGTCATTGGGCTATATGTGGGCTACATCTGGGTGATATGTGTGCTACATTTGGGCTCTTTTTTCTCTGGTGGCCATCTTGGGAGGCTTATTTGTTATGAAGTGTGCTAATTTCATCATTTACTGCAGTCTCCTCTGTAGGAAATGCTTTCAGTTTTTCACTTTAATTCCATCAAGAAGGCAATCAGATGTGACACACATTTGCCATAAATTCAGAATGTTAGCACTCTAGTTGCTCATTAGATCACTGTAGTAAAGCTACTGCTCACCAGGGAGTTAACTGGAAGTCTGCTGCTGGTATTGAAAGTGCATGTTTCAGTCTGCATGTCAGAATTTTTTAATGAAATAGAAGAGGATTTGAGAAGTCACTCAAAAGGTGCCCTAATTTTTCTTTCTGCAACACTAATCATAATTTCTATGGCAAAATGAAGCCCCTCATTTTGTTCCTTTTTAAAGTAAATGTTTTAAGTGTTACCAGTTTATTCCAATCAAGATGGCTTCAGGTGTGCCATACTTTAGTCATAAGAAAGACTGTTAGCGCTCTAGTTGTTCTTTAGAACACTCTGAGAAGCTGCAGTAGAACACAAAGGAATCAACTGACAGTCTCTGCCCTTGCTAGATGTACATGTTTTACTGAGAATGTCAGACTTCATTCTCACATGACTGAGAAAGATAATGTGAATTTACAGAAAATATGCTCTCATTTTAGCTTCTGGAGCACCTTCTAAACCTCTATGGGAAAAGCATGAGAAAATATTTTTATCACAAACATGATTCATGATATCTCAGCAGAAGGCTTTTTCACAGAGTAAAATCACCTTAGAACACGCCACAATTACTAAAATTAGTATGGTACCATCAACAAATGATTTATAATGTAACTAAAGTCTGTTATCACCCTTTATACGTTCTCCTTTTGGTGAACCTCAAAACCATCCATTCACTACAATGCATTTTAATGGGGTGCTATCATGTATCTTGGTCCCAAGATGGATGCCAACACTTCTTGGATGAAGTGCTGACAGCAATCAGATCTCACGATGAGATGTGTGGTTAGGCTCCGCCCAGATATTTATTATTTAAAGAACTACTGAACTGATTTACATCATTTAAAGAAAAGAGTGCACTCTGGACCAAGAGCTACCTTTCTGCCAAATTTGGTGTAATTCAGTTCAGCAGTTCGGTCTGTAGCCGCGACAAAAGTTTCCTATGGAAATGAACATAGAGAAAATACGTTTTGGGACCCCCCTTTTTTCTCGGCTCCCGCTTGATGAATCACCCTGAAACTTTCAAGACAGGAGCTGACTGGAGCGCCTCATTAGTTTTGAAAATTTTGTGAAGATTTGTCAAACGGCGCCAAAGATATTGGCAAAAGAAAAAACGCTTTTTGAATAGAAACAAGGTCCTAACTATAACTACCTACTGTCGACCGCCATTAGGTAATATATAGATTTATATATCTTGCTATATATAATATACACATATATATGGCCCAGTTGAAGGCTTTGTGTAAGCCTTTGTTGTCTAGCACAATGCACTTGGCAGAAAAAAAATAAGCATACTTGGAAAGATCCACACCAGACTGTGTCGCTTCCCTGTTCGCCTTAGTGGATTCTTAGAGTGTTGATGTTAAGGGTGGTGTGACGGGAATGAATACCCTGTATGTGTGTGTGTATATATATATATATATATGTGTATATATATATACATATATCACACAACGAAATATCCGGGAAGTCCTGAATAAATCAGCGGCACACCACAAGGACAGCACAAGAGTTTATTATGCACAATAAACTCTTGTGCTGTCCTTGTGGTGTGCCGCTTGATTTATTCAAGACTTCCCGGATATTTCGTTGTGTGATAATTTTAGCGGGTGTCATTACCGCTGCTGGCACCGACGTCGAGAGGAGGAGGAAAGGCATTGATGACAAATTGTTCATATATATATATATATATATATATATATATATATATATATATATATATATATATATATATACATACATGTATATATATCCAAGAAAGAAGTGACTCAAACAGATAGATTCACCAAAGAACAAAAATATATTTCAACTACAACGTTTCAGCTTCCGCCTTCCTCAGGTAGTACAAGATGGTTTGCTCAGTGGCTGCACAGATGACACAGCTGAATTTTCAAAAAGCATCATGAGTGAAGATTCTATTTGGAATGTGGAATCAATGCAGTCCTGAGAGCTCTTGAGATATGCAGTAATCAGGTTGTATTATCAGTAATGTTCAGTCCATCTGGATGCAGTGATTTTAAACGGTACATCCAGAAGTTTTCTCTGGAGTCCAGTAGTTCTTCCTTTGAGACATGTTCCACGGGGAAAATCTTCAAATCTGATAGTAAATGATCCACAAGGTTAAAATGATTGGCTACAGGCTGGTCAATTTTCTTATTAATTATTGCCGATTTGTGGTTCCTGAATCGTGTACGGAGGTCATTCACTGTTTGGCCTACATATTGTTTTTTACAGCTTTGCCGTTGGCACTGAATCACATAAATAATGCATGTTGAGCGACATGTAAGATGCTGTCTTATTCCATAGGTCCTTCTTGTAACAGAACTAGTTACTGATGATGTTTGTAAAAGGTATTCACACGTGATGCACCTTTTAGAGTCACAGCAATGAACCCCTGCATTTGTTACAACTTGCTTGAGTTCAGCTCTCACAATAAGAGATCGTAAATTTGGAGCTCTGCGGTAAGCAATGACTGGCGGTTTTGGAAAAACCTTTTGCAATTTTTCACAAGTAGACAGTAAGGGAAATGTTTTTGCATTATATTTCTGTAGTTGGGAGCTGATGGATGATAGTCAACCACAAATGGAGTTCTGTCACTTTTGTTTCTGCCGTTGGTATTCCAAATAAGTGCTTCTCTGGGTAACTGCAAAGACTTGTCAATTTGTTGCTGTATGATATGCAGAGGATAGCCTCGTCTTTTAAATAATGTAGCAAGCTCCTGTAGATGGTCTTTACAGGTTTCCTCATTGCTGCAGATGCGTCTTATTCTGAGTGCTTGGCTGTAGATGATGCTCAGTTTAGTGTGGTGTGGGTGACATGAAGTCCAGTTTAGATACAAATGAGCATCTGTAGGCTTGTGGTACAGATCAGTTGTAATTTTTGTTCTTGAATGGTGAGTAGCACATCCAGAAAAGGGAGATGATGCTTCTGTTTAGTATTGCTGCTGGTAAATTTGATGGTAGGATGGATATTGTTGATATAAGCTGTAAATTGTTCCAATGCTCTACTTCCTGCATTCCATATTATAAATATGTCATCAATGTATCTTAGCCATACCAGTGGTTTGATGCTATAAGTAGCAAGTATACAGTTCTCTAGTTTGCCCATGAAGATATTTGCATAGGATGGAGCCATCCGAGTGCCCATGGAAGTCCCTTGTATCTGCAGATAGTGTTTACCATTGAATGTAAAATTGTTGGATTTAAGGATAACTCTTGCAAAGTTGGTAAGCACATTTGTTGATGGCTTTTTCACAGTTCTTTTATTAAGAGCTTCAGATAATGCCATAAGCCCATCCTCATGTGGTATATTGGTGTATAATGATGTAACATCAAATGTAGCCAGAAGAGTATCATCATCAAATGTGTAGGTTTGGTTTAATTTTTCAATAATCTGAAGGAAGTGACTGGTATCTTTAACAAATGATGGAAGTTCCTGTACAATGGGCTGGAGGTGCAGGTCGACAAATAAAGATAGTCTCTCAGTAGCTGTGTCATTGCCAGAGATGATGGGACGGCCAGGATTGTTCATTTTGTGAATTTTGGGAAGCATATAAAATCTCCCAGGTCTTGGTTTGGGATGAACAAGTATATCTGCTGTTGTTTCATCAATGAGGTTTAAGCTCTTGTACCTTACAACCATGTTCTTAATTTCTTTGTTTAAGTCTTCTGTGGGATCAGTTTCTAAAGGTTTGTAAGTGTTGGTATCCATTAGTTGTCTCATTCCTTCCTCAATATAATCACTTACTTTCAAGGCAACCACTGCACCACCTTTGTCTGCCGGTTTTATAATGACATCCATTCTCTGTTGAAGGAGGTGGAGAGCTTTTCTCTCTTCTCGGGTAATGTTATCAAAAATCCTCTTAGGTGTTGATTCCTTGATGAGTTTGTTGATGGATAAAATGTATGTATCAAGAACAGGATTTCTACCACATTGAGGAGTCCATGATTTGGGATGGCGGAACTTCTTAAATGGATCTGGAAGGTAGCTTGGCAGACCAACATTAGAATTATTGTAAAAGTATTCTGCAAGTCTGCATCTTCTCTCGAAGGTTTTTAGGTCTCTCATCATGTTGGCCATATTATGGTCCTTCGGTACAGGACAGAAATAGAGGCCTTTGCTCAAGAGGTTCAATTCACCTGGTGATAGGAGCCCTCCAGTCAAGTCAATAACTGGGTCGGATGTCTGGAAGGGTTGTAGCTGGCTGATGCTATGCAGCTTTTTTTGTCTTATAAATCTTCTGTTTTTTTATGCTGTTTACTCACAGGGCTTACACTGACAAGAAAATCTCCAAAAACAGAATGATTTAGAAAGTGGTGAGTTGGAAGAGGAGGTATATGAAATCTTAACATATCTCTTTTTAGTTTTGCAGATTTAATTTCAATAGCATTCCTGGCAGTCATCTTTTTTACTACTGCAACCCTCTGTAGTATGTGTGCCACTTCAGAGTCACTTTTTGTGTTCTTTAAAAGTTCCAGTTCTTTTTGTAGCTTGGCTTTAAGCATTTGCATTTTTTGAATGGTTACTTTAATAGATGCCAATAGTAGGGCCATTGATGAGTTATGCAGTAAAATATTCCATGTAGCTGACCATTCACAACTAGTTAGTTTAAAAGGTGGCTTAGACTTAACCTCCAACCCCATAGGATAGATGTTAAGTTTTTTATAGATTTGTAAATGTGCTATTGTAAATTGGCACTTACTGATTTTCTCCTGGATGAACAGCGCATATCTAGGATGTAGATTTGTTCTTGACATGGTGGTTGCTTCTGGCTTGAGTGTCGGATCCGGGAGGATACAGGTTTGTAATCCCAAAAGAGTATACTTGAAGATGGAGGATCACAAGAAAACAACAGCCAGCCAGGGCAAAAATCTGGATCCCAAAGGATACAATGAGTCACAAAGAAATAAAATATCCAAGAAAGAAGTGACTCAAACAGATAGATTCACCAAAGAACAAAAATATATTTCAACTACAACGTTTCAGCTTCCGCCTTCCTCAGGTAGTACAAGATGGTTTGCTCAGTGGCTGCACAGATGACACAGCTGAATTTTCAAAAAGCATCATGAGTGAAGATTCTATTTGGAATGTGGAATCAATGCAGTCCTGAGAGCTCTTGAGATATGCAGTAATCAGGTTGTATTATCAGTAATGTTCAGTCCATCTGGATGCAGTGATTTTAAACGGTACATCCAGAAGTTTTCTCTGGAGTCCAGTAGTTCTTCCTTTGAGACATGTTCCACGGGGAAAATCTTCAAATCTGATAGTAAATGATCCACAAGGTTAAAATGATTGGCTACAGGCTGGTCAATTTTCTTATTAATTATTGCCGATTTGTGGTTCCTGAATCGTGTACGGAGGTCATTCACTGTTTGGCCTACATATTGTTTTTTACAGCTTTGCCGTTGGCACTGAATCACATAAATAATGCATGTTGAGCGACATGTAAGATGCTGTCTTATTCCATAGGTCCTTCTTGTAACAGAACTAGTTACTGATGATGTTTGTAAAAGGTATTCACACGTGATGCACCTTTTAGAGTCACAGCAATGAACCCCTGCATTTGTTACAACTTGCTTGAGTTCAGCTCTCACAATAAGAGATCGTAAATTTGGAGCTCTGCGGTAAGCAATGACTGGCGGTTTTGGAAAAACCTTTTGCAATTTTTCACAAGTAGACAGTAAGGGAAATGTTTTTGCATTATATTTCTGTAGTTGGGAGCTGATGGATGATAGTCAACCACAAATGGAGTTCTGTCACTTTTGTTTCTGCCGTTGGTATTCCAAATAAGTGCTTCTCTGGGTAACTGCAAAGACTTGTCAATTTGTTGCTGTATGATATGCAGAGGATAGCCTCGTCTTTTAAATAATGTAGCAAGCTCCTGTAGATGGTCTTTACAGGTTTCCTCATTGCTGCAGATGCGTCTTATTCTGAGTGCTTGGCTGTAGATGATGCTCAGTTTAGTGTGGTGTGGGTGACATGAAGTCCAGTTTAGATACAAATGAGCATCTGTAGGCTTGTGGTACAGATCAGTTGTAATTTTTGTTCTTGAATGGTGAGTAGCACATCCAGAAAAGGGAGATGATGCTTCTGTTTAGTATTGCTGCTGGTAAATTTGATGGTAGGATGGATATTGTTGATATAAGCTGTAAATTGTTCCAATGCTCTACTTCCTGCATTCCATATTATAAATATGTCATCAATGTATCTTAGCCATACCAGTGGTTTGATGCTATAAGTAGCAAGTATACAGTTCTCTAGTTTGCCCATGAAGATATTTGCATAGGATGGAGCCATCCGAGTGCCCATGGAAGTCCCTTGTATCTGCAGATAGTGTTTACCATTGAATGTAAAATTGTTGGAAGAGTTATCCTTAAATCCAACAATTTTACATGTCACCCACACCACACTAAACTGAGCATCATCTACAGCCAAGCACTCAGAATAAGACGCATCTGCAGCAATGAGGAAACCTGTAAAGACCATCTACAGGAGCTTGCTACATTATTTAAAAGACGAGGCTATCCTCTGCATATCATACAGCAACAAATTGACAAGTCTTTGCAGTTACCCAGAGAAGCACTTATTTGGAATACCAACGGCAGAAACAAAAGTGACAGAACTCCATTTGTGGTTGACTATCATCCATCAGCTCCCAACTACAGAAATATAATGCAAAAAACATTTCCCTTACTGTCTACTTGTGAAAAATTGCAAAAGGTTTTTCCAAAACCGCCAGTCATTGCTTACCGCAGAGCTCCAAATTTACGATCTCTTATTGTGAGAGCTGAACTCAAGCAAGTTGTAACAAATGCAGGGGTTCATTGCTGTGACTCTAAAAGGTGCATCACGTGTGAATACCTTTTACAAACATCATCAGTAACTAGTTCTGTTACAAGAAGGACCTATGGAATAAGACAGCATCTTACATGTCGCTCAACATGCATTATTTATGTGATTCAGTGCCAACGGCAAAGCTGTAAAAACAATATGTAGGCCAAACAGTGAATGACCTCCGTACACGATTCAGGAACCACAAATCGGCAATAATTAATAAGAAAATTGACCAGCCTGTAGCCAATCATTTTAACCTTGTGGATCATTTACTATCAGATTTGAAGATTTTCCCCGTGGAACATGTCTCAAAGGAAGAACTACTGGACTCCAGAGAAAACTTCTGGATGTACCGTTTAAAATCACTGCATCCAGATGGACTGAACATTACTGATAATACAACCTGATTACTGCATATCTCAAGAGCTCTCAGGACTGCATTGATTCCACATTCCAAATAGAATCTTCACTCATGATGCTTTTTGAAAATTCAGCTGTGTCATCTGTGCAGCCACTGAGCAAACCATCTTGTACTACCTGAGGAAGGCGGAAGCTGAAACGTTGTAGTTGAAATATATTTTTGTTCTTTGGTGAATCTATCTGTTTGAGTCACTTCTTTCTTGGATATTTTATTTCTTTGTGACTCATTGTATCCTTTGGGATCCAGATTTTTGCCCTGGCTGGCTGTTGTTTTCTTGTGATCCTCCATCTTCAAGTATACTCTTTTGGGATTACAAACCTGTATCCTCCCGGATCCGACACTCAAGCCAGAAGCAACCACCATGTCAAGAACAAATCTACATCCTAGATATGCGCTGTTCATCCAGGAGAAAATCAGTAAGTGCCAATTTACAATAGCACATTTACAAATCTATAAAAACTTAACATCTATCCTATGGGGTTGGAGGTTAAGTCTAAGCCACCTTTTAAACTAACTAGTTGTGAATGGTCAGCTACATGGAATATTTTACTGCATAACTCATCAATGGCCCTACTATTGGCATCTATTAAAGTAACCATTCAAAAAATGCAAATGCTTAAAGCCAAGCTACAAAAAGAACTGGAACTTTTAAAGAACACAAAAAGTGACTCTGAAGTGGCACACATACTACAGAGGGTTGCAGTAGTAAAAAGATGACTGCCAGGAATGCTATTGAAATTAAATCTGCAAAACTAAAAAGAGATATGTTAAGATTTCATATACCTCCTCTTCCAACTCACCACTTTCTAAATCATTCTGTTTTTGGAGATTTTCTTGTCAGTGTAAGCCCTGTGAGTAAACAGCATAAAAAAACAGAAGATTTATAAGACAAAAAAAGCTGCATAGCATCAGCCAGCTACAACCCTTCCAGACATCCGACCCAGTTATTGACTTGACTGGAGGGCTCCTATCACCAGGTGAATTGAACCTCTTGAGCAAAGGCCTCTATTTCTGTCCTGTACCGAAGGACCATAATATGGCCAACATGATGAGAGACCTAAAAACCTTCGAGAGAAGATGCAGACTTGCAGAATACTTTTACAATAATTCTAATGTTGGTCTGCCAAGCTACCTTCCAGATCCATTTAAGAAGTTCCGCCATCCCAAATCATGGACTCCTCAATGTGGTAGAAATCCTGTTCTTGATACATACATTTTATCCATCAACAAACTCATCAAGGAATCAACACCTAAGAGGATTTTTGATAACATTACCCGAGAAGAGAGAAAAGCTCTCCACCTCCTTCAACAGAGAATGGATGTCATTATAAAACCGGCAGACAAAGGTGGTGCAGTGGTTGCCTTGAAAGTAAGTGATTATATTGAGGAAGGAATGAGACAACTAATGGATACCAACACTTACAAACCTTTAGAAACTGATCCCACAGAAGACTTAAACAAAGAAATTAAGAACATGGTTGTAAGGTACAAGAGCTTAAACCTCATTGATGAAACAACAGCAGATATACTTGTTCATCCCAAACCAAGACCTGGGAGATTTTATATGCTTCCCAAAATTCACAAAATGAACAATCCTGGCCGTCCCATCATCTCTGGCAATGACACAGCTACTGAGAGACTATCTTTATTTGTCGACCTGCACCTCCAGCCCATTGTACAGGAACTTCCATCATTTGTTAAAGATACCAGTCACTTCCTTCAGATTATTGAAAAATTAAACCAAACCTACACATTTGATGATGATACTCTTCTGGCTACATTTGATGTTACATCATTATACACCAATATACCACATGAGGATGGGCTTATGGCATTATCTGAAGCTCTTAATAAAAGAACTGTGAAAAAGCCATCAACAAATGTGCTTACCAACTTTGCAAGAGTTATCCTTAAATCCAACAATTTTACATTCAATGGTAAACACTATCTGCAGATACAAGGGACTTCCATGGGCACTCGGATGGCTCCATCCTATGCAAATATCTTCATGGGCAAACTAGAGAACTGTATACTTGCTACTTATAGCATCAAACCACTGGTATGGCTAAGATACATTGATGACATATTTATAATATGGAATGCAGGAAGTAGAGCATTGGAACAATTTACAGCTTATATCAACAATATCCATCCTACCATCAAATTTACCAGCAGCAATACTAAACAGAAGCATCATCTCCCTTTTCTGGATGTGCTACTCACCATTCAAGAACAAAAAATTACAACTGATCTGTACCACAAGCCTACAGATGCTCATTTGTATCTAAACTGGACTTCATGTCACCCACACCACACTAAACTGAGCATCATCTACAGCCAAGCACTCAGAATAAGACGCATCTGCAGCAATGAGGAAACCTGTAAAGACCATCTACAGGAGCTTGCTACATTATTTAAAAGACGAGGCTATCCTCTGCATATCATACAGCAACAAATTGACAAGTCTTTGCAGTTACCCAGAGAAGCACTTATTTGGAATACCAACGGCAGAAACAAAAGTGACAGAACTCCATTTGTGGTTGACTATCATCCATCAGCTCCCAACTACAGAAATATAATGCAAAAAACATTTCCCTTACTGTCTACTTGTGAAAAATTGCAAAAGGTTTTTCCAAAACCGCCAGTCATTGCTTACCGCAGAGCTCCAAATTTACGATCTCTTATTGTGAGAGCTGAACTCAAGCAAGTTGTAACAAATGCAGGGGTTCATTGCTGTGACTCTAAAAGGTGCATCACGTGTGAATACCTTTTACAAACATCATCAGTAACTAGTTCTGTTACAAGAAGGACCTATGGAATAAGACAGCATCTTACATGTCGCTCAACATGCATTATTTATGTGATTCAGTGCCAACGGCAAAGCTGTAAAAAACAATATGTAGGCCAAACAGTGAATGACCTCCGTACACGATTCAGGAACCACAAATCGGCAATAATTAATAAGAAAATTGACCAGCCTGTAGCCAATCATTTTAACCTTGTGGATCATTTACTATCAGATTTGAAGATTTTCCCCGTGGAACATGTCTCAAAGGAAGAACTACTGGACTCCAGAGAAAACTTCTGGATGTACCGTTTAAAATCACTGCATCCAGATGGACTGAACATTACTGATAATACAACCTGATTACTGCATATCTCAAGAGCTCTCAGGACTGCATTGATTCCACATTCCAAATAGAATCTTCACTCATGATGCTTTTTGAAAATTCAGCTGTGTCATCTGTGCAGCCACTGAGCAAACCATCTTGTACTACCTGAGGAAGGCGGAAGCTGAAACGTTGTAGTTGAAATATATTTTTGTTCTTTGGTGAATCTATCTGTTTGAGTCACTTCTTTCTTGGATATTTTATTTCTTTGTGACTCATTGTATCCTTTGGGATCCAGATTTTTGCCCTGGCTGGCTGTTGTTTTCTTGTGATCCTCCATCTTCAAGTACATGTATATATATATATACATATATATGCATTGTGGGAGATGTATTTTACACAGGTCATGTGATTCAGGACTATTAAATGCAAGCACGGTATGCACTTGGCCAACTGTTTCCTCCCGTGACCAAGGCAGAACGCCGAAACGCGTAGGGTGAAAGGAAGCATTTGGTGCTGCTTAAGCCTTTGATTAAAAATGTGCCGACTCCGGAAATGGGCCTCTGTGTTTTGTGTCACAGCAGTGAATTGATGGGCTTCTTCATGCCCGTTGTTGAAAGAGGCCGCCCTGAAGGGTTGGGGGCTCCTATGCTCGGAGAATGTATGATGGATTTAATACAGGAGCATGACCCACTCGCTGCTGACTTGCCTACAAGGAATTGCTAATATAGCGAAATCTGCAGCAGCATGGAAGGGATTTGGTGAGGATGACCTCCTGCACCAATCGTTCCGGAGGAAAAACATTTATCAAGGGTATTGGAATACTCAAACATTATGCCAAAAGTAAGAACTTTAATGACTGTGTTCCATTTGGCTTTTATCTACATGAATGCATTTTAAAGTGAAAGAAAGCATAACGAGATTCATGCTAACAAAATGAGAACTATCATAACACCAGTACCTATTTGAACTCTTTGATGCATTGTGGGAGATGTATTTTACACAGGCCATGTAATTCAGGACTATTAAATGCAAGCACGTATGCACTTGGCCAACTGTTTCCTCCCGTGACCAAGGCAGAACGCCGAAACGTGTAGGGTGAAAGGTAGCATGTGGTGCTGCTTAAGCCTTTGATTAAAAATGCGCCAACTCCGGAAATGGGCCTCTGTGTTTTGTGTCACAGCAGTGAATTGAGGGGCTTCTTCATGCCCGTTGTTGAAAGAGGCTGCCCTGAAGGGTTGGGGGCTCCTATGCTTGGAGGACGTATGATGGATTTAATACAGGAGCATGACCCACTCGCTGCTGGCTTGCCTACAAGGAAATGCTAATATAGCAAAATCGGCAGCAAGATGGAAGGGATTTGGTGAGGATGACCTCCTGCACCAGTCGTTCTGGAGGAAGAACATTTATCAAGGGTATCAGAATACTCAAGCATTATGCCAAAAGTAAGAACTTTAATGACTGTGTTCCATTTGGATTTTATCTACATGAATGCATTTTAAAGTGAAAGAAAGCATAACGAGATTCATGCTAACAGAATGAGAACTTTCATAACACCAGTACCTATTTGAACTCTTTGATGCATTGTGGGAGATGTATTTTACACAGGTCATGTGATTCAGGACTATTAAATGCAAGCACGTATGCACTTGGCCAACTGTTTCCTCCTGTGACCAAGGGAGAACGCCGAAACGCGTAGGGTGAAAGGAAGCATGTGGTGCTGCTTAAGCCTTTGATTAAAAATGTGCAGACTCCGGAAATGGGCCTCTGTGTTTTGTGTCACAGCAGTGAATTGATGGGCTTCTTCGTGCCCGTTGTTGAAAGAGGCTGCCCTGAAGGGTTGGGGGCTCCTATGCTCGGAGGACGTATGATGGATATATATATATATATTCACTGAAAAAACCATAGGTTTCAGGCACGTTATAGTTAGAAATTAGCATTTAAAAAACCTTAGAAATTCACAGAAAAAACCATAGGTTTTAGGGAAAGTTATAGTTAGTTGGACATTTCTCTCGTACAAAACCAGAGAAATTCCCCCGTTATAGTTAGTTCAGCTAACTATAACTCGCGCCCCCGCAATGCACTGCTGATGATGTCACATATTACATCACTCATGACATGGCCAGTGACATCACTGATGACATCACTGATGACATCTCAAATGACATCACTGATGACATCATCCAGTGACTGTGTGTTTCTCTAAAGTTTAAATATGTTTAATATATATAGGCCAAGGCGTATTGAAGAATGAGTGGGTGTATAAGTGTCTGAATGGAGGATTTAGTAGGTGCGTGACTGACTCTATAAGTGAGTGATTAAACGTATCTTACTGAATGCATGGGTTAGTGAGTAAACTGTGTAAATGTCTGTATCCGTCTGTCTGTTGGTGTGCAAGCGGCTGCATGGGTTTGTGAATAGCTACATGAGTGTCTATATGGGTTATTGATTGGTTGTCTGAGTATCTGTATGGGTGCCTGAGTGTTTGTGTGGGTAAGTCCGTTGTGGGGTGTGTGTGTCTGTGCATAGATGTGTGAGTGGGTGATTCACTGGGTGCATGGTTTCAAGAGTGCATCTGTAATGGACTGTATGGGTGGGTGAGTGTGTGTATGGGTGTGTTAGTGAGTGAATGTATATCTCAGTGGTACATGTGTGAGTAACTACATATGTGAAAGGCAGTATATATGTGTGTTGGAGTATATAAATGGCTATAAGTGAGACTGTGATTGTGAGAGTAGCTGTATGGATGAGTGTGTGCTTGTATTAGTGATTGTATAAGAGCGTAAGAATGTGCTAGTATTTGTATGAGTAAGTGAGCTGGTGTGTGTATAACTGTATAGGTGAGTAAATGGCAGTGTGATTAATTATTTGCATGACTGACTAGGTGTGTGAGTACCTCTATGGATGAGTGGTGGTGTGTGAGTGTCTATATAGGTGTATGAGTGCATATGATAGTCCTGTACTGAGTGACCGTAAGTATGAGTGACTGTACGAGTGAGTGAGTGGATGTGTGTGTAGACCTAAGAATCAGTGAGTGGGTATGTAGTTATTGGTGTTGGAGTGTCTATGGTTTTGAGAATGGCAGTCTGTAATTTAGAGTGGGTGTATCAAAGGTTATATTAGGGTGTGAGAAGATGCATCAAATTATCACATGGATGATGTCATCAGTGTTGTCATCATTGATGTCATTTGAGATGTCATCAGTGATGTCATCAGTGATGTCACTGACCATATCATGAGTGATGTAATATGTGACGTCTTCAGCAGTGCATTGCGAGGCGCGAGTTATAGTTAGCTGAACTAACTATAACGGGGGAATTTCTCTGGTTTTGTACGAGAGAAATGTCCAACTAACTATAACTTTCCCTAAAACCTATGGTTTTTTCTGTGAATTTCTAAGGTTTTTAAATGCTAATTTCTAACTATAACGTGCCTGAAACCTATGGTTTTTTCAGTGAATTTCAAAGGTTTTTTAAATGCTAATTTCTAACTATAACGTGTCTGAAACCTATGGTTTTTTCAGTGAATTTCAAAGGTTTTTTAAATGCTAATTTCTAACTATAACGTGCCTGAAACCTATGGTTTTTTAAGTGAATTTCAAAGGTTTTCTAAATGCTAGTTTCTAACTATGCCTACAGAGGTAGGACATGTGAAGAAAGAAGAAAAAACGCACAGAAAGAAGCAAAAGAAATGCAGAAAGAAGCAACAGAAGTCCACAAAGACGAACAAAAGTGCAGGAAGAAGCAAGACATGTGCAGAAAGAACCAACAGAGGAGCAGAAAGAGGCCTTGTTGCAAAATCATCCTGTGCCCACAACTTTTTCAGACGGGTACTGGTGGTAACTGACTCTGACTAACCAGGCCTAGAGCCAGTGCTATGCTAAAAGACACTTAGAATACAGTGAAAACACCTACATAAACTAGGGAACACTATGCGTTGGGGTACCCCTGTGATTAGCATGACCTCCTCTGTAAGGCCCTAGTACATAATAGGGCAGGGGGATTAAAACTACCTCTAAGTCAGAGGTGCAGAAAGATGCTTCTTTAAGTAGTAGTCACGTTTGCAGAGTGGTGGAGAAAGGGTGCTGGGCGTCCAACCAACGCTCAGGAATTCCGCTACGTAGGACTTAAAGGAGGTACCAGGAGGGATTCTGGGCCCCCAAACTCCCTAAGGACTGAATTGGACTTCATCCCCCATCCCGTAGTTTGCCACGAGGCACGTTTGCAGAGTGGTAGAAAAAGGGGGCCATGGCCTCCGAAGACGTCTTAGCAATCCCACTGTGTGGGACTTACTGGAGGTAACAAGAGGGGTAGTTGGCCCCCAAGGACATCCTTGGGGGCCAACTTCGCAAACTATGACCTCCAGTCAGTCCCACACAGCAGCACTGGTAAGTACTCGTACCAGGCCACGCCCACTTTGCCCACCACTCTACAAACGCGCTCCTTGGCACGCTCTTGGATGGGGATTGAAGTCCCCTTCACTGCTGGGGGTCCTTTAGGGGCCAACTAGCCTACCTTTTACCTTCAGTAAGCCCCACGCAGTGGGATTGGTGAGAGGTAGACAAAGGCCATGCCCCCTTTCTCCACCACTCTGCAAACACGCCCCCTGGCGCGTTGTAAGTTGGGGGATTAAGTCCCCTTGAATCGTGAGGGTCCCTGGGGTCCAACTAGCCCACCAGGTACCTCCAGTAAGCGCCACAGAGCTGCGTTGCAGAGAGGTGTAAAAGGGGCATGGCCTGGACCACCTCTCTGCAACACAGCCCTGTGGTGCTTACTGGAGGTACCTGGTGGGCTAGTTCGCCCCCAGGGACCCTCAGGATTGAAGAGGAATTAATTCCCCAACTTTAAACGCACCACAGGGCGTGTTTGCACACATGTCACCTCAGGCCCCGCCCCCTCCCTTCACCACTGTGCAAACGCGCCCCGTGGCATGTTTTAAGTTGGGGGATTAAGTCCCCTTGAATCCTGAGGGTCCCTGGGGTCCAACTAGGTACCTCCAGTAAGCGCCACAGAGCTGCGTTGCAGAGAGGTGTAAAAAGGGGCGTGGCCTGGACCACCTCTCTGCAACGCAGGCCTGTGGCGCTTACTGGAGGTACCTGGTGGGCTAGTTGGCCCCCAGGGGCCCTCAGGATTGAAGGGGAATTAATTCCCCAACTTAAAACGCGCCACAGGGCGTGTTTGCACACATGTCACCTCAGTCCCGTCCCCTCCCTTCACCACTGTGCAAACGCACCCCGTGGTGCGTTTTAAGTTGGGGGATAAAGTCCCCTTGAATCCTGAGGGTCCCTGGGGTCCAACTAGCCCACCAGGTACCTCCAGTAAGCGCCACAGAGCTGCGTTGCAGAGAGGTGTAAAAAGGGGCGTGTCCTGGACCACCTCTCTGCAACGCAGCCCTGTGGCGCTTACTGGAGGTACCTGGTGGGCTAGTTGGCCCCCAGGGATCCCCAGTATTGAAGGGGAATTAATTCCCCAATTTAAAACGCGCCACAGGGCGCGTTTGCAGAGTGTTGCGGGGAGGGGGCTGGGCCTCAGGCACGATCGCGGTCTTTGCTTTTTTTTTTTTTTTAGAAGGGGGGATGTGTGGCCCCCCTTCTTTTTCCTTTTTTTGGGCCCTTGGGACCCCATCCCCCAGGGCCTGACCCCTTTTTAGAATAAAAAAAAAATCTGAACGGGAAGGAGGCCGAGTGGGCCCCCCTCCCGTGGCCAATTCCGACCCGGCATGGCCACCTATTTTTATGTTTTTTAAGGAGGGGGTCTGCATGGCCCCCCTCCTGAGGCCTCTATTGACCCCGTGGACCCCATCCCCCGGGTCCGGCCTTTTTTTGGGGGGGGGGGGAGGGGGGCTGCGTGGCCCCCCTCCCGGGCCACTTCTAGCCCCAGGGACCCCATCCCCCGGGGCAGGCCCTATCCGTTGGGGACCCCACGGTCCCGCCAGCTCCCCGCCTCCTGCGGGAGCCGGCATTGCTTTTCCACACGGGGAGCTGCTGACATGCAGCTCCCGGTGTGGAAAAGCAATGTGGTTTGGATTTTGGAAGAGAGAGCTACAGGGCGCGTTTGCACAGTGGTGAAGGGAGGGGGGGCCTGAGGTGACATGTGTGCAAACGCACCCCGTGGCGCGTTTTAAGTTGCGGGATTAAGTCCCCTTGAATTCTGAGGGTCCCTGGGGCCCAACTAGCCCCCCAGGTACCTACAGTTAGGACCACAGAGCTGAGTTGCAGAGAGGCGTTCCGAGGCCACGCACCTTTTTTCACCTCTCTGCAACGCAACTCTGTTGTGCTTACTGAAGGTACCTGGTGGGCTAGTTGGCCCCCAGGGTCCCTCAGGATTCAAAGGGAATTAATTCCCCAACTTAAAACGCACCACAGGGCGTGTTTGCGCACATGTCACCTGAGGCCCCGCCCCTCCCTTCACCACTGTGCAAACGCGCACCGTGGTGCGTTTTAAGTTGGGGGATTAGGTCACCTTGAATCCTGAGGGTCCCTGGGGCCCTACTAGCCCACTAGGTACTTCCAGTAAGCACCACAGGCCTGCGTTGCAACGCCTGTAACAAATTGTGCAGTTGTGTTTAGGTAGTGAAGAGGGTCGTGCTGGGGGTAGTGTTTTAGGGTTTAGGGTAGTGCAGTGGTGTTTGGGTAGTGTAGGGAGTCGTGCTGGGGGTAGTGATTTAGGGTAGTGCAGTGGTGTTTGGGTAGTGTAGGGGGTACTGTTGGGGGTAGTGTTTTAGGGTTTAGGGTAGTGCAGTGGTGTTTGGGTAGTGTAGGGGTACTGCTGGGGGTAGTTTTTAGGGTTTAGGGTAGTGCAGTGGTGTTTGGGTAGTGTAGTGGTTCGTGCTGGGGGTAGTTTTTTAGGGTTTAGGGTAGTGCAGTGGTGTTTGTGTAGTGTAGGGGGTAGTGTTTTAGGGTTTAGGGTAGTGCAGTGGTGTTTGTGTAGTGTAGGAGGTCGTGTTTTAGGGTTTAGGGTAGTGCAGTGGTCTTTGGGTAGTGTAGGGAGTCGTGCGGGGGTAGTGTTTTAGGGTTTAGGGTAGTGTAGGGGGTCATGCGGGGGTAGTGTTTTAGGGATTAGGGTAGTGCATTGGTGTTTGGGTAGTGTAGGGGGTCATGTGGGGGTAGTGTTTTAGGGTTTAGGGCAGTGCAGTGGTGTTTGGGTAGTGTAGGGGGTTGTGCTGGGGGAGTGTTTTAGGGTTTAGGGCAGCGCAGTGGTGTTTGGGTAGTGTAGGGGTCGTGCTGGGGGAGTGGTTTAGGGTTTAGGGCAGTGCAGTGGTGTTCGGGTAGTGTAGGGGGTCGTGCTGGGGAGTGTTTGAGGGTTTAGGGCAGTGCAGTCGTGTTCGGGTAGTGTAGGGGTTGTGCTGGGGGTAGTATTTTAGGATTTAGGGTAGTGCAGTGGTGTTCGGGTAGTGTAGGGGGTCGTGCTGGGGGTAGTGTTCTAGGGTTTAGGGCAGTGCAGTGGTGTTTGGGCAGTGTAGGGGGTAATGCTGGGGGTGGTGTTTTAGGGTTTAGGGCAGTGCAGTGGTGTTCGGGCAGTGTAGGGGGTCGTGCTGGGGGTGGTGTTTCAGGGTTTAGGGCAGTGCAGTGGTGTTCGGGCAGTGTAGGGGGTGGTGTTTCAGGGTTTAGGGCAGTGCAGTGGTGTTCGGGCAGTGTAGGGGGTTGTGCAGGGGTGGTGTTTCAGGGTTTAGGGCAGTGGTGTTCGGGCAGTGTAGGGGGTCGTGCTGGGGGTGGTGTTTCAGGGTTTGGGGCAGTGCAGTGGTGTTCGAGCAGTAAAGGGAGTCGTGCTGGGGGTGGTGTTTCAGGGTTTAGGGCAGTGCAGTGGTGTTCGGGCAGTGTAGGGGTTGGTGTTTCAGGGTTTAGGGCAGTGCAGTGGTGTTCGGGCAGTGTAGGGGGTGGTGTTTCAGGGTTTAGGGCAGTGCAGTGGTGTTCGGGCAGTGTAGGGGGTCGTGCAGGGGGTGGTGTTTCAGGGTTTAGGGCAGTGCAGTGGTGTTCGGGCAGTGTAGGGGGTCGTGCTGGGGCTGGTGTTTCAGGGTTTAGGGCAGTACAGTGATGTTCGGGCAGTGTAGGGGGTCGTGCTGGGGATGGTGTTTCAGGGTTTAGGGCAGTGCAGTGGTGTTCGGGCAGTGTAGGGGGTTGTGCTGGGGCTGGTGTTTCAGGGTTTAGGGCAGTGCAGTGGTGTTTGGGCAGTGTAGGTGGTCGTGCTGGGGCTGGTGTTTCAGGGTTTAGGGCAGTGCAGTGGTTTTCGGGCAGTGTAGGGGGTCATGCTGAGGCTGGTGTTTCAGGGTTTAGGGCAGTGCAGTGGTGTTCGGGCAGTGTAGGGGGTCTTGCTGGGGCTGGTGTTTCAGAGTCTAGGGCAGTGCAGTGGTGTTCGGGCAGTGTAGGGGTCTTGCTGGGGCTGGTGTTTCAGGGTTTAGGGCAGTGCAGTGGTGTTCGGGCAGTGTAGGGGGTCGTGCTGGGGGTGGTGTTTCAGGGTTTAGGGCAGTGCAGTGGTGTTCGGGCAGTGTAGGGGGTCGTGCTGGGGCTAGTGTTTCAGGATTTAGGGCAGAGCAATGGTGTTCAGGCAGTGTAGGGGGTTTTGCTGGAGGTGGTGTTTCAGGGTTTAGGGCAGTGCAGTGGTGTTCGTGCAGTGTAGGGGGTGGTGTTTCAGGGTTTAGGGCAGTGGTGTTCAGGCAGTGTAGGGGGTCTTGCTGGGGTTGATGTTTCAGGGTTTAGGGCAGTGCAGTGGTGTTCGGGCAGTGTAGGGGGTCGTGCTGGGGGTGGTGTTTCAGGGTTTAGGGCAGTGCAGTGGTGTTCCGGCAGTGTAGGAGGTCGTGCAGGGGGTGGTGTTTCAGGGTTTAGGGCAGTGCAGTGGTGTTCGGGCAGTGTAGGGGGTCATGCTGGGGGTGGTGTTTCAGGGTTTAGGGCAGTGCAGTGGTGTTCGGGCAGTGTAGGGTGTCGTGCTGAGGGGTGGTGTTTCAGGGTTTAGGGCAGTGCAGTGGTGTTCGGGCAGTGTAGGGGGTCATGCAGGGGGTGGTGTTTCAGGGTTTAGGGCAGTGCAGTGGTGTTTGGGCAGTGTAGGGGGTGGTGTTTCAGGGTTTAGGGCAGTGCAGTGGTGTTCGTCCAGTGTAGGTGGTCTTGCTGGTGGTGGTGTTTCAGGCTTTAGTGCAGTGGTGTTCGGGCAGTGTAGGGGGTCTTGCTGGGGCGGGTGTTTCAGGGTTTAGGGCAGTGCAGTGGTGTTCGGGCAGTGTAGGGGGTCGTGCTGGGGCTGGTGTTTGAAGGTTTAGGGTAGTGCAGTGGTGTTCGGGCAGTGTAGGGGGTCGTGCTGGGGCTGGTGTTTCAGGGTTTAGGGCAGTGCAGTGGTTTTCGGGCAGTGTAGGCGGTCGTGCTGGGGCTGGTGTTTCAGGGTTTAGGGAAGTGCAGTTGTGTTCGGGCAGTGTACGGGGTTGTGCTGGGGCTGGTGTTTCAGGGTTTAGGGCAGTGCAGTGGTGTTCGGGCAGTGTAGGGGGTCGTGCTGGGGTGGTGTTTCAGGGTTTAGGGCAGTGTAGTGGTGTTCGGGCAGTGTAGGGGTCGTGCTGGGGCTGGTGTTTCATGGTTTAGGGCAATGCAGTGGTGTTCGGGCAGTGTAGGGGGTCGTGCAGGGGGTGGTGTTTCAGGGTTTAGGGCAGTGCAGTGGTGTTCGGGCAGTGTAGGGGGTCGTGCTGGGGGTGGCGTTTCAGGGTTTAGGGCAATGCAGTGGTGTTCGGGCAGTGTAGGGGGTCGTGCAGGGGGTGGTGTTTCAGGGTTTAGGGCAGTGCAGTGGTGTTCGGGCAGTGTAGGGGTCATGCTGGGGCTGGTGTTTCAGGGTTTAGGGCAGTGCAGTGGTGTTCGGGCAGTGTAGGGGGTCTTGCTGGGGGTGGTTTTCAGGGTTCAGGGCAGTGGTGTTCGGGCAGTGTAGGGGGTCTTGCTGGGGGTGATGTTTTAGGGTTTAGGGCAGTGCAGTGGTGTTTGGGCAGTGTAGGGGGTCTTGCTGGGGGTAGTGTTTCAGGGTTTAGGGCAGGGCAGTGGTGTTCGTGCAGTGTAGGGGGTCGTGCTGGGGATGGTGTTTCAGGGTTTAGGGCAGTGCAGTAGTGTTCGGGCAGTGTAGGGGGTGGTGTTTCAGGGTTTAGGGCAGTGCAGTGGTGTTCGGGTAGTGTAGGGGGTCGTGCTGGGGTGGTGTTTCAGGGTTTAGGGCAGTGCAGTGGTGTTCGGGCAGTGTAGGGGGTCGGGCTGGGGGTGGTGTTTCAGGGTTTAGGGCAGTGGTGTTCGGGCAGTGTAGGGGGTCTTGCTGGGGGTGATGTTTCAGGGTTTAGGGCAGTGCAGTGGTGTTCGGGCAGTGTAGGAGGTCTTGCTGGGGGTAGTGTTTCAGGGTTTAGGGCAGTGCAGTGGTGTTCGGGCAGTGTAGGGGGCATGCTGGGGGTGGTGTTTCAGGGTTTAGGGCAGTGCAGTGGTGTTCGGGCAGTGTAGGGGATCGTGAAGGGGGTGGTGTTTCAGGGTTTAGGGCAGTGCAGTGGTGTTCGGGCAGTGTAGGGGGTCATGCTGGGGGTAGTGTTTTAGGGTTTAGGGTAGTGCAGTGGTGGTTGTGTAGTGTATGGGGTCATGCTGGGGGTAGTGTTTTAGGGTTTAGGGTAGTGCAGTGGTGTTTGTGTAGTGTAGGGGTCATGTTTTAGGGTAGTGCAGTGGTGTTTGGGTAGTGTAGGGGGTCGTGCTGGGGGTAGTGTTTTAGGATTTAGGTTAGTGCAGTGGTGTTTGAGTAGTGTAGGGGGTCATGCTGGGGGTGGTGTTTCAGGGTTTAGGGCAGTGCAGTGGTGTTCGGGCAGTGTAGGGTGTCGTGCTGAGGGGTGGTGTTTCAGGGTTTAGGGCAGTGCAGTGGTGTTCGGGCAGTGTAGGGGGTCATGCTGGGGGTGGTGTTTCAGGGTTTAGGGCAGTGCAGTGGTGTTCGGGCAGTGTAGGGTGTCGTGCTGAGGGGTGGTGTTTCAGGGTTTAGGGCAGTGCAGTGGTGTTCGGGCAGTGTAGGGGGTCATGCAGGGGGTGGTGTTTCAGGGTTTAGGGCAGTGCAGTGGTCTTTGGGCAGTGTAGGGGGTCGTGCAGGGGGTGGTGTTTCAGGGTTTAGGGCAGTGCAGTGGTGTTCGTCCAGTGTAGGTGGTCTTGCTGGTGGTGGTGTTTCAGGGTAGTGCAGTGGTGTTCGGGCAGTGTAGGGGGTCATGCTGGGGCTGGTGTTTGAAGGTTTAGGGTAGTGCAGTGGTGCTCGGGCAGTGTAGGGGATCGTGCTGGGGCTGGTGTTTCAGGGTTTAGGGCAGTGCAGTGGTTTTCGGGCAGTGTAGGCGGTCGTGCTGGGGCTGGTGTTTCAGGGTTTAGGGAAGTGCAGTGGTGTTCGGGCAGTGTACGGGGTTGTGCTGGGGCTGGTGTTTCAGGGTTTAGGGCAGTGCAGTGGTGTTCGGGCAGTGTAGGGGTCGTGCTGGGGCTGGTGTTTCATGGTTTAGGGCAATGCAGTGGTGTTCGGGCAGTGTAGGGGGTCGTGCAGGGGGTGGTGTTTCAGGGTTTAGGGCAGTGCAGTGGTGTTCGGGCAGTGTAGGGGGTCGTGCTGGGGGTGGTGTTTCAGGGTTTAGGGCAATGCAGTGGTGTTCGGGCAGTGTAGGGGGTCGTGCAGGGGGTGGTGTTTCAGGGTTTAGGGCAGTGCAGTGGTGTTCGGGCAGTGTAGGGGTCATGCTGGGGCTGGTGTTTCAGGGTTTAGGGCAGTGCAGTGGTGTTTGGGCAGTGTAGGGGGTCTTGCTGGGGGTGGTTTTTCAGGGTTCAGGGCAGTGGTGTTCGGGCAGTGTAGGGGGTCTTGCTGGGGGTGATGTTTCAGGGTTTAGGGCAGTGCAGTGGTGTTCGGGCAGTGTAGGGGGTCTTGCTGGGGGTAGTGTTTCAGGGTTTAGGGCAGGGCAGTGGTGTTCGTGCAGTGTAGGGGGTCGTGCTGGGGATGGTGTTTCAGGGTTTAGGGCAGTGCAGTAGTGTTCGGGCAGTGTAGGGGGTCGTGCAGGGGGTGGTGTTTCAGGGTTTAGGGCAGTGCAGTGGTGTTCGGGCAGTGTAGGAGGTCTTGCTGGGGGTAGTGTTTCAGGGTTTAGGGCAGTGCAGTGGTGTTCGGGCAGTGTAGGGGGCATGCTGGGGGTGGTGTTGCAGGGTTTAGGGCAGTGCAGTGGTGTTCGGGCAGTGTAGGGGGTCATGCTGGGGGTAGTGTTTTAGGGTTTAGGGTAGTGCAGTGGTGGTTGTGTAGTGCATGGGGTCATGCTGGGGGTAGTGTTTTAGGGTTTAGGGTAGTGCAGTGGTGTTTGTGTAGTGTAGGGGGTCATGTTTTAGGCTAGTGCAGTGGTGTTTGTGTAGTGTAGGGGGTCGTGCTGGAGGTAGTGTTTTAGGGTTTAGGGTAGTGCAGTGGTGCTTGTGTAGTGTAGGGGGTCGTGCTGGGGGTAGTGTTTTAGGGTTTAGGGTAGTGCAGTGGTGTTTGTGTAGTGTAGGGGGTCATGTTTTAGGGTAGTGCAGTGGTGTTTGGGAAGTGTAGGGGGTCGTGCTGGGGGTAGTGTTTTAGGATTTAGGTTAGTGCAGTGGTGTTGGGGTAGTGTTTTAGGGTTTAGGGTAGTGCAGTGGTGTTTGTGTAGTATAGGGGGTCATGCTGGGGGTAGTGTTTTAGGGTTTAGGATAGTGCAGTGGTGCTTGTGTAGTGTAGGGGGTCTTGCTGGGGGTAGTGTTTTAGGGTTTAGGGTAGTGCAGTGGTGTTTTTGTAGTGTAGGGGGTCATGTTTTAAGATGCAACGCTCCAATACCTGACCAGTCTGCATTACATAAAACTGCAAAAAAACTAAAAATAAAAAGTGTTTTGCACACTTTTGTCATTGGGCATATGTGGGCTACATCTGGGTAATATTTGTGCTACATTTGGGCTCTTTTTTCACTGGTGGCCATCTTGGAAGACTTCTTTGTTATGAAGTTTCCTAATTTCCTCATTTACTGCAGTCTCCTCAGTAGGAAATGCTTTCAGTTTTTTACTTTGATTCCATCAAGAAGGCATTCAGATGTGTCACACATTTGCCATAAATTCAGAATGTTAGCACTCTAGTTGTTCATTAGATCACTGTAGTAAAGCTACTGCTCACCAAGGAGTTAACTGAAAGTCTACTGCTGGTATTGAAAGTGATTGTTTCAGTCTGCATGTCAGAATTTTCTAAAGAAATAGAAGAGGATTTGAGATCTCACTTAAAACATGCACTAAATTTTCTTTTTGCAGCACTAACCATAATTTCTATGGCAAAATGAACCCCCTCATTTTGTTCCTTTTTAAATTAAATGTTTTAAGTGTTACCAGTTTATTCCAGTCAAGATGGCTTCAGGTGTGCCATACTTTTGTCATAAGTAAGGCTGTTAGCACTCTAGTTGTTCTTTAGAACACTCTGGGAAGCTGCAGTAGAACACAAAGGCATCAACTGACAGGCTGCTCCTGTTGAAATATAACAGGAAGATATTTGAGATCCCACTTAAAACATGTCCTAATTTTTCTTTCTACAGCACTAACCATAATTTCTATGGCAAAATGACCCTCATTTTGTTCCTTTTTAAATTAAATGTTTTAAGTGTTACCAGTTTATTCCAATCAAGATGGCTTCAGGGGTGCCATACTTTTGTCATAAGTAAGACTGTTAGCACTCTAGTTGTTCTTTAGAACACTCTGGGAAGCTGCAGTAGAACACAAAGGCATCAACTGACAGGCTGCTCCTGTTGAAATATAACAGGAAGATATTTGAGATCACACTTGAAACATGTCCTATATTTTCTTTCTACAGCACTAACCATAATTTCTATGACAAAATGAACCCCATCATTTTGTTCCTTTTTAAATTAAATGTTTTAAGTGTTACCAGTTTATTCCAATCAAGATGGCTTCAGGTGTGCCATACTTTTGTCATAAGTAAGACTGTTAGCGCTCTAGTTGTTCTTTAGAACACTCTGGGAAGCTGCAGTAGAACACAAAGGCATCAACTGACAGGCTGCTCCTGTTGAAATATAACAGGAAGATATTTGAGATCACACTTGAAACATGTCCTAATTTTTCTTTCCAGAGCACTAACCATAATTTCTATGACAAGATGAACCCCATCATTTTGTTCCTTTTTAAATTAAATGTTTTAAGTGTTACCAGTTTATTCCAATCAAGATGGCTTCAGGTGTGCCATACTTTTGTCATAAGTAAGGCTGTTAGCACTCTAGTTGTTCTTTAGAACACTCTGGGAAGCTGCAGTAGAACACAAAGGAATCAACTGACAGTCTCTGCCCTTGTTGGATGTACATGTTTTACTGAGAATGTCAGACTTCATTCTCACATGACTGAGAAAGATAATGTGAATTTACAGAAAATATGCTCTCATTTTAGCTTCTGGAGCACCTTCCAAAACTGTATGGGACAAGCATGTGAAAATAGTTTTCTCTCAAACATGATTCATGATATCCCAGCAAAGGTTTTTCACAATCACCTTAGAACACACCACAATTCCTGAAATTAGTATGGTACCATCAACAAATGAATTCTAATGTAACTAAAGTCTGTTATCACCCTTTATAGTTCTCCTTTTGGTAACCCTCAAAATCTTCGATTCACTACAATGCATTTCAATGGGGTACTATCATTTATATTGGTCCCAAGATGGCTGCCAACAATTCCAGGATGAAGTGCTGACAGCCAATCAGATCTCACGATGACATGTGTGGTTAGGCTCCGCCCAGATATATATGTGTTTTTACTTTTGATTTTCTCAGCAACTACTGAACGGATTTACACCATTTAACAAAAAGGGTTCTTTCTGAACCAAGAACTACCTCTTTGCCAAATTTGGTGTAATTCCGTTCAGCAGTTCGGGCTGTAGCCTTGCATAAAGTTTCCTATGGGAAATTGATTTTTTGACTCTTATTTTTTAATTTCTCCGACAACTACTGAACGGATTTACACCATTTAACAAAAGGGTTCTTTCTGAACCAAGAACTACCTCTTTGCCAAATTTTGTGTAATTCCGTTCAGCAGTTCGAGCTGTAACCGTGGCTAAAGTTTCCTATGGGAAAATGAATGGGGAAAACACGTTTTGGGACCCCCTTTTTCTCGGCCCCTGCTTGACGAATCACCCCGAAACTTTCAGGGTAGGAGCGGACCGGAGCGGGCCATAAAGTTTGAAAATTTCGCGAAGATTCGTCAACCGACGCAAGAGTTATTTCAAATAGAATGTCGCGGATTTCCTATGGAAAATAGGTCCTAACTATAACTATCTACTGGCGACCGCCAGTAGATAATATATATATATATATATATATATATATATATATATATATATATATATATATATATATATATGATTCCTTTCACAGCTTGATGTCGATCTTAGCCTGACGCGTTTCAGCGCTCATTGCGCTTTCTTCAGAGGCTCGACTATCAAATCCAAAATCATATCAGCTGCTCGTTTAGACACACCACGTTTATTATAGTCTATTGCCCGCCCTCTGTTGGACTTGCGTTGGTTTCTGGGCATTGTAGTGTGTGCCTCGCATTACAACTCCAAATGGATGCAGCAAAACACGCTGTGGATCACAGTGATGCTGTTCGCCTGGCTACACTGTTATTGTGACATTCGTCTGGACTGTTGCTCTAAACCAAGGAGTGTTAAGGGACTGTCTCAAATGATATCTTGCTAAAAAGATACCCTGGTTGAGGTATGTAGGCTCCACACTGGCAAGATTGGGTCTGCAAGAATTGTTTGAGTCCCCTGCAGAGTGTACCCCCTTTACTAAGGCCACGTTGAAGCAGATTTTTCTGGCAGATGCAGCTGCTACTAGATTGGATGAAAATAAAAATGAAAGTAGCATTGGTTTATATCTTATGTCTCCCTATATGTCTCCATAAGCAAAGTATAATGCACAATCTTACTTGGCTTTTGTGCATAATTTGCAGCATTGTTTCTTTCTGGTTAGGTTTTGGTTACATTTCATTCCACTTATGCTGGGTTTCCCAGCAAATACCTACTTTCAAAAAAATATGTTCCTATACCGTTGCGACGGTATATCTGACCAGATTGCTCAGCATATATTATTCTTCTACTTATTTTGTTTCCAACAATGGAAAAGAACAATGGTGTCATTTTTGCGTAGCACTAACTTCACACAATGTAGGCCAGCACTGTTACACTTCGAACAGCTTTAGGATCCACTTGTGTGCCGTGTATGGTAACTTTTCTTTGGTCAGCAGTGAAATACAGGAAAAAACTCTAGACCTATGAAAGGGGAATGCATGCCCTAAGAATATGATCTTCTAAGGTCTGCTGGGGTGCTGAAATACCTGTAACCGATTCAATATAACTCCCCCTCATGTATTATGGCTAAGAAGGAATAAGTACACAAAGTTCACCTGGGCATATGGGTATAAACTTCTAGGCCAATACGTTTTAATTGTAATTTACTGGGTCTTGGTTACCACTCCCCTGAATGTCAGGTTATGGTTTTTAGGAGGATTGATTAATTATTTGTGAACTGTGCAATAAATCAGTCGAAAAATGAATTGTGTTTTTAACAGTTTGTATGTATTTTTATTCTCATTGTTTTAAGATACAAGGATGTATTGTACTATGTGTGTATTAATAATGATGTATACAGTTTTTATGCACCAGAAATGTTGCGAAATAACGTTTTTGAGACTGACTTTGAGAGATTTGTTGTTGTTTTAGAACTGAATGTGCGCTTTTGGTTGGGAACGGATCTGTGGATCTATAAAATGAATGAAAAAAGGATCATTGCATTGGTGCATTGCATTTATAGAAAGACTACAAAAGTTACCTTACTTTAACTTTTTAATTTTTAGTTTTAAAATATATATTAAAAATGAATGTGTGAATAAAATGTATTTATAAACTTGTGAAAATGTATATTAGTAAATTGAACTTATTTGTCAAATTGTAGTACAATTGATATTAAAAGAATTGTGAAATTCACTAAAAAAACAACAGTTACAAGGATGTTATAGTTAGGAAATAGTATAAAAAAATTAGAAATTCACTCACAAAACCAAAGGATACAGGGACGTCATAGTTAGGAAATAGAATTTAAAAAAAACTGAAATTCACAGAAAAAAACAAACGTTAGAGACGTTATAGTTATGTTGAGATTTTACACACACAAAACCATAGAAATTCAGCAGTTATAGTTACCTGAGCTAACTATAACTTATGCCTCCCCAATGCTCTGCTTATGACCTCACATATTACATCACCCATGATATGGTCAGTGACATGACTCATGACATCATTGATGACATCTTAAACTGAATTTCTATGGTTTTGTGTGTGTAAAATCTGAACCTAACCATAATGTCCCTGTAACCTTTGGTTTCTTCAGTGAATTTCTAAGTATTTTTAAAATTCTATTTCCTGACTATAATGTCCCTGTAACCTTTGTTTTTTCAGTGAATATAAATATATTCACTGAAAAAACCAAAGGTTACAGGGACGTTATAGTTAGGCTCAGATTTCCCATGTACAAAACCGGTAAAATTCATCAGTTATAGTTACGTGAGCTAACTATAACTTACACCCCGCAATGCACTACTTATTACCTCACTTATTACATCACTCATGACATGGTCAGTGATATCACTCATGCCATCTCAAATGACATCACTGATGACAACATCCATTGAGTGTTTTAAGAATTTATGGGTGTTAAACATATATAGTAACCTACAACAAAAGTTAAATTAGTATACTAGGTGCACTTCTACTGAGTGATACTACTTCTAACATATATTATGTGCGTAGCTGTGTGACTGTATCCTTGTGTGTATGGGTGTGTCAGTGGCTGTATGGATGTATAAGGGGATGTGTGAGTAACTGTGTGGTTGAGTGAGATACTGTTTGAGTGGCTGCATTGGGGAGGGAGTGGGTGTGTCAGTGGCTGTGTGGGAGGGTGAGTGGGTGTCTGAATGGTTGTATGAGTGAGTGACTTGGTGTGTAAGTGGCTGCATGGGTGAGTGAGTGGCTGTTTCAGTGGGTTTTTGGTGAAGTGATTTGGTGTGTGAGTGGCTGTATTGGAGAGTAAGTGTCTGTGTGAATGGCTGTATGGGTGAGTGAATGGATGTGTAAGTGTTTGCATGGATGTGTGAATGGGTATGTAAGTGGTTGTGTGGGTGTGTAAGTGAGTGGGTGAGTGAGTGATTCTATGGGTGAGTGAGTGGCTGTGTTTAAAGGCTGTATGGGAGAGTGGGTGTGTGAGTGCCTCTTTGGAGGAGTGAGTGGGTATGTGTGTACTGGTATGGGTCTGTGAATGGGTATGTGAGTGGTTGTATGAGTGTGCGAGTGGGCGTACAAGAGGTTGTATGGGGTGTGTGAGTGGTTCTGTGGATATGTAAGCAGTGATATTAGTGATGTAATTTGAGATGTCATCAGTGATGTCATTGATCATGTCATGAGTGATGTAATATATGAGGTCATAAGCAGTGCATCGTGGGGGCGAAAGTTATAGTTAGCTCAGGTAACAATAACAGCTGAATTTCACTGGTTTTGTATGAGGGAAATCTGAGCCTTACTATAACGTCCCTGTAACCTTTGGTTTTTTCAGTGAATTTCAAAGGTTTTTTTTAATTCCATTTCCTAGCTATAATGTCCCTGTAACCTATTGTTTTTTTGAGTGAATTTCTATGTTTTTTTAACTGGTAGTCACATTTGCAGAGTGGTGGAGAATCTGAGTCTGAGCGGTGAACTCCGCTCCGCTCGCGGAGTTTGCAGAGTTTTCCACACTCCGCATTATGCGGAGCTCGTGGAGTTCTGAAGCAGAGTTTTTTTCCTCATTCTCGCTCGTCAACGTCAAGTTGGCAAGCGCGAGCATGGAAAATTAACCTCCCGGCGAGATTTCTCAACGCGGGCGGTCTGATTTCTCCTTGCAAGTGGTCGCATATTCTCGCGTTGAGAAACCGTCCGTTCGCATTGAGAAAGCTGCCACTCGAGTAAAAAATCAACTCGAGCGGCAGAAAGGAAGCAGCGCCCACTTGCGCTACGCATGGTGCCGTTCGCGATGATTGCACAGTGCGGACAAACACCCGGCAGTGAAAATCACCACGAACAGCATTTATCTAACGCACTCCGCTGCTTGCGTAGCGCGGCAGAGGTTTTTTTGCACTTAGCGGAACTCCGCAAACTCCACCCAGGCTTAGGAGAATCCCACTGTAAGGGAATTACTGGAGGTAAGAGGAGGGTTCTTGGTCCCCAAGGTCCCTTGGCATCCAAGAGGACCTTACCCCTAACCAGTATTGCACCAGGAGGCACTTTTGCAGAGTGGTGGAGAAAGAGGGCGAGGCCTCTGAAGTCCTGACACCTATCGTGTTCTGTGGAACTTATTGGAGGTAACAGAAGGGGCAGTTGGCCCCCCAAGGACAGCCAAGGGGACTTCATCCACCAACCAGCAGTGTGCCAGGAGATGTGTTTGCAGAGTGGTGGAAAAAAGGGGCTTGGCTTCCGACAACCTCTCAGCAATCTCGCTGTTTGGGACTTACTGGGGGTATCAGGAGGGGTAGTTGGCCCCCAAGGACCTTTAGCAGCCAAGGGGATATCATCCCCCCACCAGTATTGCACCAAGAGGTGTGTTTGCAGAGTGGTAGAGAAAGGGGGTGTAGCCTCCGGAAACCTCTCAGCAGTCCCACAGTGTGGGACTTACTGGAGGTAACTGGAGGGTTTTTGGCCCCCAAGGACCCTCTGGAGCCAAGGGGACTTCATCCCCCAGCCAGCAGTTTGCCAGGAGGCGCATTTCTAGAGTGGTGGAGAAAGGGTGTGTGGCCTCTGAAGTCCTCTCAGCAATCAGGCTGTGTGGGACATACTCGAGGTAACAGGTGGGCTTGTTGGCCCCAAGGACCCTCAGCATCTAAGGGGACTTCATCCCCCAACCAGCAGTGCGCCAGGAAGTGCATTTGCAGAGTGGTGAAGAAAGGGGGCGGTGCCTCAGGCGACTTGCTGTTTTGAAAAATTATTTTTTCTTTTTTTGAGGAGGCAGGCTTCGTGGCCCTCCTCTCAGGCTGATTTTGGCCCCAGGGACCCCATCTGCTGGGCCTGGCCTGTAGTGTGGGTTCCCTGGTCCCACCCAGGGCACCCACTTTGTACAGTTGGTGACCATGGGAGGAGCCTCAAGGTCCCTGTGATCCCTGCCGGCTCTTCGCCTCCTGCAGGAGCCAGCATTGCTTTGACACAGAGGGAGCTGCTAACATGCAGCCCCCTCTGTGTCAAAGCAATTGTGCTCTGCTTTGAGCAAGCAAGAGCAAAATGCTCTCGCTTGCTCAAAGAGGAGCACAGTCTGCTATGGCTTGGTGAGAGGGGTAAAGCTCCTGCGAAGCCATAGCAAACAGCTATGTCCCCGGGGTGGGCACCCTGGGACATAGCAGGAGCCGGCCCTGGGGGGTCACGGTCCCCTGGGCCATCTTTGGCTCCAGGAGGGGGGCTGCACGGCTCCCTCCAATCTAAACTTTAGCTCCGGGGAGGTGGAGTTCCTCAGGGCCAGGGGTCCACAACGGAACCCCTGTATTATATTATTCAAACCCTGGGGGTGTGGTCCCTCGGGACTGCAGGAAGGCCTAGCATGCCCCCATATTTCTATTATTTATTGCCCCGGGGAGGTGGCTGCAGGCTGTCAAGGGGTAGTGTGGGCCCCTGCATTTCTATTATTCATTGCCCTTGGGAGGTGGTGGGACCCGGGGCTGCAGGGGGGGCCCAGTGGGCCTGCCCACATACATAATAATATGTGCCCTGGGTAGGTAGCGGTATCCGGGGCTTTTATAAGCCCTAGGAGGGGGGCCAGTGTGCTCCACTCCTATTTTTATGATGTGCCCCCAGGACCTGGCCCACCCGGGGTTTATTTGAAAGCAAATGCAGGAACCAGCACTTGCTTTTTTTTAAAAACGTTTGCCACGAATATTGCAATTTTTCAGCTATTTTTTTTTAAATGTTTTTTCGGCCTGTTGGTATCCCTCTGGGACCACTGGATCAATTTTATGTGGTCACATTATTCCTACCTTGCCCCCTTTCCTTCTTTCTAACATTTCTTTGGGGGACTTGGGTGAAGCCGTGTCCCAAGATGGCTGCCAACACTTCCTGGTTGAAGTGTCAGCAGCCAATCAGATCTGTGCATTTCCCTGTACAAGCTCGTCATTTTTTGCGAAGGTTTCGTGATTGGAGATATCACTATCTTTTTCTTCTTAAATTTCTCAAAAGCTACTGAATGGATATGCACCAAATATCAAAAAGCACAATTTGTATAACAAAATCTACCTTTCTGCTAAATTTGGTGTAATTCCGTCCAGCGGTTCGGGCTGTACGTTCGACTACGCATCCTATGGGAATTTACAGGGGGAAACACACTTTTCTTGAGTCCCCTTTTTCTGGCCCCCAATTGACAGATCACCCCCAAACTTACCATGCACAACAAGACTTACTATGACACTTTTTTGGAAAACTTTGTGAAGATTGGTCTACCAACGGCAACGATATAGGCAAGTCAAAAAACTAATTTCCTATGGAAACTAGGTTTCAACTATAACTACCTAATGGTGACTGCCAGTAGGTAATAAATATATATATATATATATATGTATATATATATATATCACGCTCACTCTCCGTCTTTCTCCCCTTCCACTCACGATCGGGTGCTTTGTTGCGCGGTGACGGACACCGCGCGGATCAACACAATCCTCAGCTCACGGCACAACCATAGATGCACCAGCACTCGCAGGAACGTTATCTCCCAGAATTTTATTGGGTTCTTTGTTACACGACCAGACGCGTTTCGGCTGCCGCCTTTATCAATAGTGGCCGGCGCCGGCTTGAGACAAGTTTAAATACACCAGTACTGATGAACATAAACAAAGGACACCTCGACTTACTCCAGTCAAAGGTGTCGGCCATTACTAAACAGGTTACTTGGTAAAGTATAACACTGGTGTAGTCCGTCAAGCTAGGAAAATGCTTACAACACAATAACATACTACCCTGAATGGGCTTAAATAATGTATAGACATTTTCTTCTCCCACTTTACACATGCTGGACACAATAAACAATCAACAATCTTGCCCTGAATGGGCTTATTCTTTGACCTTCATGAATTCATTCCACCTAATGTGGAGGATGTATGACAGACCACCGTGCCTAAGCATCCTGTTAAAATCTCACTTACTTCATCATAACAGTACATTTGATTCTCCCAGATTCACAGTTTTCCAGAGAACATTACAGATGCACAGCCATTTCTTCGCCACTATTGAGACCTCCTGGTCTCTTTGTTTGATTATCAATGATATACCTTGATTCTAATCTACGCAATTGCAGTTGTCTATTACCCCCTCTCACATTCATGGGCACTTGGTCCATACAAAAAAAGCTTAAAAGATCTCTGTTACTCTGATGAAACACCTCAAAATGCCTCGCCACTGGGTAAGTGGGGTCCCTGTTCTGTATGGCCCTGAGGTGTTCCAAAATCCTTATCTTTGTTGGATGGATCGTACTTCCAATGTAGCGTAAGCCACACGGACATACCAGACAGTACACCGTGTGGCTAGTGTTACAATTCATCAGACTTTTGATTTTTCTAGGTTCCCTCATTCCCGGCACCGCATACTCCAGCACTTTTTTGCTGTTTCTGCATGCCCTACACTTGAGACATGGGTAAAACCCTGCCAATTTCCCAAACGGTGGTGCTCTACTCTCATTCCCACAGTGACTCTGGACTAAGCTGCTGTGTAGGGATCTTGCTCTCCTAAAAGTCAATAGGGGCGCTTTCGGCAAGTCCTTCCCTATTACTGGGTCTGACCTCAGGACATGCCAATTTTTGGCAAAAATTCTTCTAATATCCGAGGCATCCCCAGAGTAGTCTGTGATCATCCTCAGACTATTAGCTTTGGTATCTTTTTCTTTGACTTTCTGTACACTAGATGCACAGCTAGCTATCAAGTCCTTTCTGGGTTTCCTTTCAGCTTTGGACTTGGCCTCCTCTAGAGTCTCTTTGCGGTAACCTCAGGCCTCAAACCTATTCATGCTGTCCTTAGCTGCTGCCTGAAAATCACAGGGGCGCGTGCAGTTCCTTTTTATTCTTAATAATTCGCCATATGGGATGCTAGTTATTGTTTTCCCAGGATGGCAACTGCTCGCATGCAGCACAGAATTCCCTGAGGTCGCTTTCCTGTGCAATGCCGTGCACAATCTTCCGTCCGCAGGAAAAACCTTCAGGTCCAAAAAGCTAACCACCTCCGTGCTAACTTCACCTGTAAACTTGAGGTTGAGGTTATTCATGTTAAGGACATCAATGTATTCTTTAGCTGATTGCTCTGTGCCTCTATAGACGATAAATAGATCGTCTATGTACCTGTTCCAGCTTAGAACCCTGCGGGTCCAGTCTGCGTTCCCCTCTGCCCAGGCCACCTGCTTCTCCCACCAACCCACGAAAAGATTCGCGTAGCTGGGGGCGAAGCAGGTGCCCATCGCAGTGCCGAGTATCTACTTGAATAATTGATCCTGGAAAAGAAAGATATTGTTCACTAGGCAAAATTCCAATATCATTTTGTTATGCTCAGCTAAATTCATTGATTTAGTTCCTAAAAACCATCTCACAGCCTCTATTCCCTGAAGATGATCAATGCTCGTATAGAGGCTTGAAATATCAAGTGTTATCATTACCAAGTCCTCATCCCAAACTAAACTCTCAATTCTTGTCAAAAAGTCTTTAGTGTCTTTTGTGTATGAAACCAGTTCTTTAACAAAAACAAAAAGGAAATAGTCCACGAACCTTGACATATGCTCCGTCAGGCTCCCTAGGGACGACACGATTGGGCGGCCTGGTGGACAGGTCGCATGTTTGTGCAGTTTCGGAAAATGGTAAAAAGTCGGTATGCGGGGATGTTTACATTCCAAAAAGGCAAACTCCTCCTTACTCAGCATCCCTCTGTGATACCACTTATTCAGGAGTGCCCGGTAGGCATTGATACTTTCCTCAAATGCTTTCCTTGTCACTCTAGTATAACTTGTCACATCATTCAGCTGCACTAGGGCCTCCTTTATGTAGTAGTCATTTGTCATCAGGACTACATTCCCGCCCTTATCGGGCGGCTTGCACACAATGGTCTTGTCCTCTTTCAAGTCTGCAATTGCTTTTCTCTGCAGTTCCGTGATGTTACCTCCGCCTTTCTGTTTATTATTTGAATTGCGAAGTTTTAGAAGATCCTTGGTCACTATGTCAGTGAAGACGTCTATGGAGTCAGCTGGCATTAGAGGACAAAACCTCGACTTAGGTTTAAATGGGCTACCAGGATTGATCTGTGTAGCCCCTGTCCAATTCACGTTGAACACCAATGATGGAATCAGTGATGTGGGATTCCCTTCTTCTGCCAGATCCTCCAATACTGCTAGAATCTCAACATCGCCAGCTGTGAGGTTATTACTTCTGCTTACGTCATTGGTGATTCTAGTTGGAGCAGGACGTTCCTTGCCTTTGAAGTATTTCAGCAGTTTCATTTTCCTACAAAACTTAAATAGGTCGATTTTAGTCTGTGTGTATTCCGATGCTTTCGTTGGGCAGAAGCTCAAACCTAGTTGCAACACCTCTTCTTCTACCTTCTTCAGTTTCCTTGGTGTTAGGTTTACAACCGTGAGCATTTCTACATTCATCTTTTGCTCCACTATTTCTTGCTCCGAGTCACTCTTGGGGAGGCGCTGCTGGTGCTTCCGCCAACCGCCTCTCCTCGTCCGACGTTTGCTTTCTTTTTTCTTTGTTGTGATTTCTCCGGTGGCTTTCCTCTCCCCCCTTTGCCCCATGTCTCCCTGATGACTTGAAACTCCTCCAAAAAAGGGGCCAGTACGGGGGCTGCCGCTTGCGCAGATCCGGAAGCTCCGCCTTCTCTTTCGTCTTCACTTTGTTCAATATCTGTGACCTCTGACTCAGAGGTTTCTCTATGTTCCACTGCAGTCTTACTCTTATTGCTTAGAAGCTGCTTCCTTGGTTGATCGTACCTCTTTGCAAATGTTAAAATGCGGCCCTGTAGGTAATCCCTCTCGTCCCTTTCGAACTTGTCCTGTTTCCGCTGTTTTATTTTTTGTTCATACACTTTAAGGCATTTTTTCATGGCCTCGTGTAGTTCATCCTGCTTGTTCTTGTCACTGTCTATGGCAATCTGCTTCTCCAATTCCTCGATATCGCGTAGTGCTTGTTCCCTATCGCACCATGCAAATTTAATGAGAATGACTAGCATTCCCTTAGATGATGCCGCCGTATGCTCCGCCCATTCCTCGAGCAATAACGGATTCGGATTCTCATATGCGGGGACCGTATATATTCTTAGTCCCCGCGGTACCCTCTCGACCTCAATGTAGTTTTGGAGGGAGGTTGCCTCCCACCATTTGCGAGTCTCTCGTTCGTAAAGTTTTTCTAAACGAGAGAATTGGCCTTTAAGTAGATTAGTGCTGATAGATGGTGCGCGGCTGCTCCCGCTATGCCCTCCGTTTCTCTGTGAGTCTTTTTTCTTAAAAATTTCTGTAGCTGCCTCACGCTGTGCCTCCTCATCAAACATGCTACTAGAGCGTGTTGCTCCTTACACGTGTAATAAACGTTCCTTCGATCTGCCGAGTTGCTTCTCTACTCGAACGCTCAGCCGAGCGCCGACTTCTGTCAATTTCACCGGCTCCTCATTACGCTTTCAACTTGCTCTGTGAAGCATCCCGCTACATTGTTCCCAATGCAGCTTTTTCGGACTCCGCTGATACAATGTTGCACTTGACTTGCTTTCTCAGCGGTGAAGGGAAATTAACACCACGCTCACTCTCCGTCTTTCTCCCCTTCCACTCACGATCGGGTGCTTTGTTGCGCGGTGACGGACACCGCGCGGATCAACACAATCCTCAGCTCACGGCACAACCATAGATGCACCAGCACTCGCAGGAACGTTATCTCCCAGAATTTTATTGGGTTCTTTGTTACACGACCAGGCGCGTTTCGGCTGCCGCCTTTATCAATAGTGGCCGGCGCCGGCTTGAGACAAGTTTAAATACACCAGTACTGATGAACATAAACAAAGGACACCTCGACTTACTCCAGTCAAATGTGTCGGCCATTACTAAACAGGTTACTTGGTAAAGTATAACACTGGTGTAGTCCGTCAAGCTAGGAGAATGCTTACAACACAATAACATACTATCCTGAATGGGCTTAAATAATGTATAGACATTTTCTTCTCCCACTTTACACATGCTGGACACAATAAACAATCAAAAAAATCACGTTTTAATAATAAGATAATATCTGTGGAGAACCACAGCATGTTACTGCATTTAACGGAGGCTTAGATCAGTAAGCTTGCTGCCCTTCCTAGCAGTAGTTAAGTAGTTACTTAATTCCTAATCATCAATCACTATCATTAGCATTATATATATATATATATATATATATATATATATATATATATATATATATATATATATATATATATCTTCACCCAAATTGCCCAAGTAAACAAAGACGCACTCCTCCAGCTGGTAAGTACACACCTTTATTTTTCACAGGAACAGGGTTCCAGCTCCGCTTTGCTGTCCATTAGCCTTACGCGTTTCAGAGCGTTCACGCTCTTTCATCAGAGGCTTTTAAAAGCACTTGCATTTTCAGGCTCCCACAGTTCCCTGCGTGCTGTATTCAGTATTTGTGGCCTCCGGTGTGCCATTTTAGATGACTTCTATTCCGATGCACGCCGGAACTTGTAGTTTCATTCACGCCCAATTTCACACCTCCAGTGGTTTAAGTGCATTTTAATTAGTTCCATGGACCATTTACAGCCCTCCAGTGGGCCCCAGAGCTGCAAACCTGTTCCTTTCATTTTTGAAACCTGCTGCGCCGTACTAAGAGACCTGATGTGTTCAGCTCTGACGATCCCTTTCTATATTGAAGGGCGGTGCGACCTTTCACGGCTGGACCTGCCGTGTAGCATATCTTCACCCAAATTGCCCAAGCAAACAAAGACGCACTCCTCCAGCTGGTAAGTACACACCTTTATTTTTCACAGGAACAGGGTTCCAGCTCCGCTTTGCTGTCCATTAGCCTTACGCGTTTCAGAGCGTTCACGCTCTTTCATCAGAGGCTTTTAAAAGCACTTGCATTTTCAGGCTCCCACAGTTCCCTGCGTGCTGTATTCAGTATTTGTGGCCTCCGGTGTGCCATTTTAGATGACTTCTATTCCGATGTACGCCGGAACTTGTAGTTTCATTCACGCCCAATTTCAAACCTCCAGTGGTTTAAGTGCATTTTAATTAGTTCCATGGACCATTTACAGCCCTCCAGTGGGCCCCAGAGCTGCAAACCTGTTCCTTTCATTTTTGAAACCTGCTGCGCCGTACTAAGAGTCCTGATGTGTTCAGCTCTGACAATCCCTTTCTATCTTGAAGGGCGGTGCGACCTTTCACGGCTGGACCTGCCTTGTAGCATATCTTCACCCAAATTGCCCAAGCAAACAAAGACGCACTCCTCCAGCTGGTAAGTACACACCTTTATTTTTCACAGGAACAGGGTTCCAGCTCCGCTTTGCTGTCCATTAGCCTTACGCGTTTCAGAGCGTTCACGCTCTTTCATCAGAAGGCTTTTAAAAGCACTTGCATTCTCAGGCTCCCACAGTTCCCTGCGTGCCGTATTCAGTATTTGTGGCCTCCGGTGTGCCATTTTAGATGACTTCTATTCCGATGCACGCCGGAACTTGTAGTTTCATTCACGCCCAATTTCAAACCTCCAGTGGTTTAAGTGCATTTTAATTAGTTCCATGGACCATTTACAGCCCTCCAGTGGGCCCCAGAGCTGCAAACCTGTTCCTTTCATTGTTGAAACCTGCTGCGCCGTACTAAGAGTCCTGATGTTTTCAGCTCTGACGATCCCTTTCTATATTGAAGGGCGGTGCGACCTTTCACGGCTGGACCTGCCGTGTAGCATATCTTCACCCAAATTGCCCAAGCAAACAAAGACGCACTCCTCCAGCTGGTAAGTACACACCTTTATTTTTCACAGGAACAGGGTTCCAGCTCCGCTTTGCTGTCCATTAGCCTTACGCGTTTCAGAGCGTTCACGCTCTTTCATCAGAGGCTTTTAAAAGCACTTACATTTTCAGGCTCCCACAGTTCCCTGCGTGCTGTATTCAGTATTTGTGGCCTCCGGTGTGCCATTTTAGATGACTTCTATTCCGATGCATGCCAGAACTTGTAGTTTCATTCACGCCCAATTTCAAACCTCCAGTGGTTTAAGTGCATTTTTATTAGTTCCATGGACCATTTACAGCCCTCCAGTGGGCCCCAGAGCTGCAAACCTGTTCCTTTCATTTTTGAAACCTGCTGCGCCGTACTAAGAGTCCTGATGTGTTCGTATATTGAAGGGCGGTGCGACCTTTCACGGCTGGACCTGCCGTGTAGCATATCTTCACCCAAATTGCCCAAGCAAACAAAGACGCACTCCTCCAGCAATTAATTCAGAAATGTTTTCCGGTTCTGAAAATAAAGGCTCATGTTGAACCATCCTCTGTTTGGAGTGCGTCCTAAAGCTTGGAGGCTTTCTTTGGAAATGTTAATGCACGGCGGCTCCGGCCGTGAAGGATCGCACCGCCTGGTGTATTGGTAACAGGTCTGTGGGCTGTGAATTGGATCACAGCCGTTTCAGCAGCACGGAGGACTTTTGATTGCGGAATCGGAAAATAAATCTGAGGCCCACCGGAGGGCTTTAAAATATGTTTACAGACATTGGGGGCATGAAAAACAGGTGCAGACTTGGGCCCCACCGATGGGGAAGAATTGGTACTATGACTCCCGGCATGCCACTCACTGGAGAGCGGATGCCAAGGAAGGAAAAAATAGTCAGTGCATCCCAGGTTTTCGCCATCTCCCTTCCTATGATTAAGGTGCAGCTGCACCGAAACGCGTCAGGAAAAGCAATTAATTCAGAAATGTTTTCCGGTTCTGAAAATAAAGGCTCATGTTGAACCATCCTCTATTTGGAGTGCGTCCTAAAGCTCGGAGGCTTTCTTTGGAAATATATATATATATATATATATATATATATATATATATATATATATATATGTAATGCTAATGATAGTGAGTGATGATTAGTAATTAAGTAACTACTTAACTACTGCTAGGAAGGGCAGCAAGCTTACTGATATAAGCCTCCGTTAAATGCAGTAACATGCTGTGGTTCTCCACAGATATTATTTTATTATTAAAACGTGATTTTTTTCTTACATAGTGCCTCACACTCACAGGTTGATTGCTGTGCTTTGTACATTAAAACGTGGCCGTTGGTAAATTTGCATCATATCATTGTCTCTATTTGCCATCTCAAAGTCCTAGATCAATGACTTTTGTTCTGAGTGTTTTTGGTGTCAATTGTTGTCTACCAGTAGTGTTTGTTGTTCTGTATGATGGGGAGTAGCCAGCCTTTTTGAATGAATGTGGGAAGTAATGCTTGAGTAATCGCCCCTCTTTCATTCATCTAATACAGGTGCGGTGCTATTCTAGTGCAGAGTAGGGTGACCACCTGGCATGGAGGCAAATTCTGGACAAGACTGTAAAAAATTCAGGACAAAGGGTCAAAATTCAGGACAAATATTCAGGACAAAGGGTCAAAATTCAGGACAAAAATTCAGGTCAAAAGATCAATTTGACGGACACATCCAAGAAGAGGCAATACCCCACTACTTTGTCAGTGAATTTATTTACTATTTTCTACAAAGCACTAGTTATTCACTATGGTCTTTTTCTGATTGCCTCTAGGTATGCTACATTCAGATTGCACATTACATCCTTTTTCAATAGTAAATGAATACCCTTGAGCACGGTGTCAAGGCCATTACCTCAACCCAAATTTACCCAATCTTTCTTGGAGAGAAATCAACAGCAAAATTGTGATCATGTTTCTAAACATTTCAAAACGTATGGCAAACAGTTTGGGAAACATTAAGGTACGTGACCTCGACTAGTTTAAACAAGATGGACGAACATATCTGACTCATCTCAACCTCCAGTGGACTTTAAGCCTCAAAAAAACAAATGAAGCAGAGCAGATGTGCGGGCAGCAGTCTCACACCTAATGACAGGATGTGAGGTACTCACAACTTGCCTCTAGTCTCACAGCACTGAAGTGTGTGTCCGGGACTCTACATTTATCTCAGAAGTGGGAGCCCGGATCATCAATCAAAGAGAATTAAAGAGGAGGATGAAATTGAATCAGATAGGAGATTCTACAGCTACTGATTTAAAGGGTAGTTGCTAAGAACTAGATAAATAAGGAAGAGAAGAACAAAGTGGGACAATTCCTAAAATCAGAGAAGATGGGTCGTTCATGAGTATTGGAAAGTACTGCATACCTGAGGAGTTGTCTCAGCAGAGAGGAGAGAAACAGAAAAGGCACTTTCAAGTGGTTGAACAAGCAGCACCCACCCACCCTAGCAAACTCTTCTTGTGCAATGGTCCGCTGGTCGTATTTGTGAAGGGTGAGCCAGGGGCCAGACCTCTTGTATGGTTGTGATGGGCAATTGCCCACTCTGTCCATGTCTTAAAATGGATTTACAGTCAATCCAAGACCAAACTAGTGATCTGGCTTATCCCTAAGTGCCAAAATACACATAGAATCTTCAAAATAGTTAGGATGTAAATTACACAAACAAAATGTAAGAACATGATAAAGATTTTACAATTTAAGAAGTGTTTCTTTAAAAGATGGTAGTGTGTTCCCCTTTATATACAGTTAGACCCCAGATTGAACTGGGCATTAGCTACAGTTCAATAACTAGGGATTAATATCCAACATTCCCCCACTGAATTGCAGGATGGAAATCTGGCAGAGCGACACAGTCCCTCCAAGCCCAGTTTTCTTTTTGGTCTTCTCTTCCGCTTTCAGTAATGGGCGGCATGGCACAAGTGAGATGGTGGTGTTACCCCAGCTATTTTAATATTTTGCAATCCTTCCCCTGCTCATCCCTTGTCCGTTCTTCAGACACGTCCCACTTCTGATTTGGGGGCTGGGGCACTACTGGGTAGCTCTTTCCACTCTAAAGCTACACATGACTAAGGGTAGATTAGCCCTTCTGGACTTAAAACGCTTTTATTTAGCTGCACAACTCCATTCGGTGGATTGCTGGCTGTCTCGCCACTCACCCAATAAGATGGGGCTTACCCATAAAGACTTCAAGGAGTGCTTACAGCCCTACTCAAAGTTTCCTACTGACCATCCTACCGAATGCCACTCGTGGTTTATTCCGCACAGCTTGCTCTTGCCTTACTAGAACCCATAAACTCACCAATACAAAAAAATCTTTTCTTCTACACCTCCTTTGGTAGGCCTTCCCACTCGCATAGGATGGCTGTACTCAGGGCAACTCTGTCAGTGTAATGTTACAGGCCTCTCAAAATTGGGTGATTTTTTTTTCTGACTCAAGCTTTTAGATTTACAAACCCTTATGGCAGACTACAATCTTAACCTGTGTGAACTCCTTACTTACGAACACCTTAAACAATCATTAAATGCCCTATTCATGTCCGCCACCAAGCACCAACCCCTCAAGGTGTGTCAGATGCTCTACACCACAGGAACTGGTGGCAAACTGATAAGATGGATGTACAGAGCTTTCCTGCAAATTGGAGACCACTCCAGGGCTTCTCTCTGTAGTACCTGGGAGACTGACATGTCCAAACCTCTGCACGATATGGACTGGGCTAAAATATTGAACTATCCCCACAAAGTATCCCACAGTTGCCATTTTAAGTATTTTACATTTAATATTCTGAACTGAGCATACCTAACACCTGCCCAAATTAACAAAATATACCCGGGAGCTGCAGCTTTATGTCTCCGCTATATGCAATTAGATATCAATTTTCTTCATATGCTTTGGTCTTGCCCCCATCTTCTTTCATACTGGCAGAGATTTTTAGAGATGCTGCCAACCATGATGAGCCGTGTACTAACTAATTCCCTAGAAGTGGTCATATTGGGCATATTCCCCTACCCTAAGTTCCAGAAATCCTCCATCATGTTCCTCGACCTGGTTCTTCTTTTAGCAAAACACAATATCACACTGCACTGGAAGGATTCACTTCCTCTGACTATCGTAAGTTGGACTGAGGTCTCACACTCTTGCTCTCAATCTGAGAGCACCCTGTTACACAGAGAGGAATGAGCAGGTCTGAGAAAATATTTGATTGCACAGACATGGGATATTTTGGTGGAGGGATGTAAAGAATGCACCAAGTATGATACAAGGGTGCCTATCTCTGACACACTGTCATGATATCAGGAAACGGTAGTTAGATGATTAACTTGTTTATTCAAAGGAAGTCACAGTATACAAAACGTCCCATCCACCTGGAGGCTAACAATCAACTGAACTCCTGGAATTTCATATACAAACAGCCCGAGGAGAACGTTCTCAGAATTTCCAAGGTTGCTACGGGATACTACAATGATCTTAAAATGTTCATTAACCCTCCCTCTTGACAGCAACACGAGTGAACAAAGTTAACCAATAGTCTGGTGTCCCTTACATCATGGTCAAAAATATTGTTATGGATGGTGGAACATTACAGGCTAATAAAACATACGAGAGAGTTTTTTGTACACAGTCCATCTTAATCTGACTAACTGAATTGCTCTCAAATGTCGCTTTCAAATAAATTAGACACATGGAGTAAATTGATTTGACTTAGATAACACAATGTAGTCATGCAGGAAATCCAGGATTTGAACCCAGGCTTTCCGGTCACACATAAGGCACTTAAGACACTGATTAGGTTAATTTATTTTTCTCAATCCCCTCCAAAACCAGAAGACAGTGTTTTTTGTACAATTCGGAAGTATGAATAGAATAGTGTTAAATAAATACAGATCACAGGTTAATCTGATTCGCCATCTAAAAAGAAAAAGGTACATCCTGAAGGTAAGGGAGGGCAGGCCACCATATGCTAATTATCACTGGCTTTTATAGAGATTACATAGCTATTAAATGTAGCTATTGAAGTGCATTAAAAACAGTATGGATACTGCAGTGGGGACAGTCAGTGAGCGCAGAGGAGGAATCAAAGGTGAGGCTAAAAATACAAAATATTCTGTAACTATTTTGTTGATCTTTCCCCAGCAAGTAACTTCATATAAAATAATGCCCATTTTAAATGAAAAATGCATGAAAGTTAGACTAATCAGTGGGAAATGCACTATTTTTAATTATTACACTTCTATTGGTTAATGCGATTACTTAAGATGTCTATGTGTTCAATGAGAGGCCCATAGAATTGAATCCTGTTTGGCGCAGCAAGGAAAGTGACATGTACTTTAGTGCTATGAGGTCCCTGAAAGCACTGTGAATGTGTACTTTTTAGCGCTACGAGGTCCCTGAAAGCAGTGTGAATGCATACGTCATTATTTTAAACGTGCTTTACAAACAGTATAATATAGGCTGCCACAAAATTTGCAGATAAATTTTGATGAAAGATAAAAGTGCTTCTAAAATATAGATATGCAGATTATACCTAGTGCAATTTTTTTTTCTAACTGTCCATTAATTGCAAGCACTCCACAGCTCAGCTCAGAACACCCTTACAGTACCACTCAAAAAGAAAATATCTTTGCCATAAGGAAGCTTCAAGTGACTGCCTCAATTAATGCTTATATCGACTCCCAAGCAGCACTTACATTTGCAGCTTGACCAGTTGCTCACGTTTGCATTTCTTTCAGGAAGTAGGCACCTTGGTAAGAAGGCTTGTTTCTTATCTGTTTTAGGCCCGGGAGGTTAACTCTGCTTCGCTCGCGAAATTTGGAAAATCCGTGCACTCCGTGCTCCACGACAAAGCGCAGAGTTCCTAGATTCAGCCTTCCAAGCGAAGCAGAGGTTTTTCTTCTCATTCATGCTCGAGATCTGTTTTGGCGCTCGCTCGCCAGCGCCACAATATTCTCAGGCCGCTAGTGAGTGCGCGCAAGACTTTGCGCCTGCTCACATGGCTTGCGGCCATGACCGCGGCAATGTAGTGCCTCTCGCGATCGCGAATGCACCACTAGAGTAGCTTTTGTGTGCTAAATCTACAATAAGAGGTTTTCGAGTGGAGTTGTCTTTTTGTGCGAGAAGCCTTTTTTTAAACTTTTTTTTCCAACAGGAAGGAAGTGCCCCTGAGACCCCAACTTCCTGTTCCTGTCCAGCAGGCTCCTGCCCAGTGATTTGCCCATCTCCTGGTCACTTTTCATTTGGATTTGGAGCTGGAAGGATCACTCTCTTTGTCTGCTGCATTTCTACCATTGGATTTAAGGACTTTGTATTTGAGATTTCGTAAGTAAGTTGAAAAACTCTTGTATAAGGGTGTTGTTTGTTTGATAGAGGGCATTCACCAGTATTTATTTGTACTTTTATTCGAATTTTTAAAGTTATTGTGGGTGGCTTGCATTTTCAGTAGGGTCCAGGTTATATTTTTGCATTTAACTTGTCTTCTTTTGTAAAGGAACATTGTTAAACAGTTCAGTACATTTTCTCCATGGTTGTTAAATTTGCAATATTTGTTTATTTTACTATGTGGCCTATTTATTTATTTATTTAGTGTTTTATAGAGCGCGAATGTGACCCGTTAGGGTATCAGAGTGCTTTACAGGGATAACAAGTTGTATACAAGTATGACACAGACAGAAGGAACATAAGTAGGGATGAAGGGAAGTGAAATGCTTGTGAATAAACAGGGTATATACAATTTTGAGATCAAAATGCAGAGAAATCGAGCCGTTACATATGTGGGAGTACCGGGTCAGTGCAAAGTGGATAGCAGCTGGTCAGTCCAAAGTGTAGCAGCAGCAAAAATAAATCAAGGCTGCTGAACGGTGTGTGCAATGCATGAGTTATGGAACGAACTTGCCCATTAGGATGGTTTTGGCTTCCTTTTTAAAACTTGGCAGAGAGGGAATTCTTCTGATGAAGGGCGGCAGCGAGGTCCAGATTCTTGGTGCGGCCCCAGAGAAAGCACGATTGTAAGTTTTTTTTCTTTCGAAAGCGGGGTGGCTGGAGCACAAGGTTTCTGGCGGACCGGGAGTTTTTGGCTCCTCCGGAAACCATGATTTTCTGGGCGAGATATGCAGGGGATTTAGTGTGTAGCGCCTTGTGGGTGATACAAGCCAGTTTGTGTTGGATTCTGGCTTCAAGAGGAAACCAGTTCAGTACCTTCAGATGCGGTGAGATTTGGTCGAATTCCTTTGAGCCTGTTAAGAGTCTGGCGGCGGAGTATAGGCAAGCTTTTATGGGGGCTGTGGAGAACTTGGGTAGGCCAGAAAGGGTAGAGCATCCATATTCGATTCTAGAGAAAACTAATGCCTGGACTGCCATTTTTAGGTCCGAGGTGTCAAGGAAAGGTTTTAGTTTCCTCAGATAGCTCAGGAAAAACCTGGCGTTTTTAGCCATCGAGTTGATGTGGTCTTGCATATTCAGGTTGCTGTCTAGGATTATTCTGAGAGATTTGGCAGAATCCACTATGGTCGGTGTGCAGTTTAGTGCTGTGATTGACTTGGTCCATTCCTGAATGTCAGTGTTACTTTTAGGAGGGGAGATTAGAAGGAACTCTGTTTTTTGTGCTTTTAGTTTGAGCTGATTGCAGGTGAGCCATTGAACAGTCAGCTTCAGTGCCTCATTCAAAGAATCTCTGGGAGCGGTTCCGGAGGACGGATCTAAACCATTCAAGCACGGATCCCCCTAGTCCGATCCTGAGTTTGAGGCGTTCTTGTAGTTTCTCGTGGTTGACTGTGTTGAATGCCAAGGATAGATCTAATAGAATTAGGAGACAAGTTCTGCCTTGGTCAAGGGCTTGAAGAGCATCATCCACAATATGGAGAATAGTAGTTTCCGTGCTGTGCCCAGGCCTGAACCCAGATTGGAATTCGTCTAGTAGATTGAAGTTGGTGATATGTTGGCTCAATTGAAGTTACACACATTTCTCCAGAACTTTCGCTAGAAGTGGGATATTGGATATTGGTCTAAAGTTGTCTGGGGTAGCAGGATTCAAAGTTCTGTTTTTTTAAGATGGGGATGACTTGACCGGCTTTTAGGGAGTCAGGTAGTAGGGAGGCATTGATTATTGCAGTCCAAATAAGAATGATAAATTGGGAGGTCGCGGCCAAACAGTTGGAGGGGAGAGGGTCTGTAAAGTGGTTATTCAGATTTAAGGAGGATAGAATTTTCTAGATGGAATGGTCGTCATATAGCTTAAAGTTGGACCAGTGCGCTTGGTTTTTGGGTGTTGTCTGGGGGGGAAGAGAGGAGAGATGGGACCCGCCAGGAGGGGGTCAGAAGTAGGTGGCGCAATAAGTTTGTTTCCTAGGTAGGTAATTTTGTCTGTAAAGAAGGAGGAGAACTCCTCGCAGGTTATTAGGGATTTTGAGTGTTCTTTGGAAGTTTTAGCCAGTTTGTTCGATTGGTGTTTGACCATTTCAAAGAGCTTGCAAGGTCTGTTCTTAGTGTTCGCCAGTTCTGATCTAAAGAACTAATTTTTTTGATTTGAGGATGTTCCTGTAGTAGGCATTTCTGGTCTGTCGGAGAAGTTTTAGTTGGGGGGCTGAGGGGTGCTGTCTCCACTTTCTTTCTCTCAGCCGGAGGGTTCTTCTTTCATTGTTGAGGGATCCGTTGAACCAGGGTTTTTTGTGTTTGATTTGGTATCTTTTTAGCTTTAGCGGGGCAAGATCATCAAGTATGTCAGACATAGTCGAGTTGTAGTATTCTGTAAGGTTGTTAACCATTGAGAGATTTGGGGGTGGGGGGAGGTCATTCTAGCAACGTGCAGCCAGCTTCACAAGATCTAGGCTCTTTGTGTCCCTGAGTCAGCGTTTCGATTTCACAGATTGCACTGGCCTTGTCTTGTGGGTGCCAGGTAATAAAAAGGTAATAGCGTGGTGACCAGACCAGTCGCATGGTTCTATTGAGTTAAGCCTGACCGCCGTATCCTTAGCAATGATCCAATCCAGCATGGCGCCTTTCGTGTGTGTTGGTAGTGTGCAGGCTTGAGTAAGTGATTGGTCTGCAAGGACGTTTTTGAGGGCGATGACCTGAGGGTCCTTGAGGTTGTTCCAGTGCAGATTGAAGTCTCTGAGGAAAATGTCATTAGAGTTGGGGGAAACCTTATCTGTAATGATTTCCATGAGGTGGTCGATGAAGGTGTCGTTCTTAACTGGGGGGTGGTAGAAGATGTGCAGTTTGCACAATTGTGTGGCGTTGTTGCATATGGAGAGTGCAAGATATTCGCAGGGGTCTGTGGGGTCAGCGTGAGGTTCAGTAATGAGGAGGTCTGAGCAGTAGATGCAAGCAATGCCTCCCCCTTTTTTAATTGCCTTTCAAGCCTTACGATATTCCAATTTGGAGAGACCAATAAATCTAGGCAAGGTGACAATGATTCGTTGAGCCATGATTCAGTCAGGATTGCTACGTCAGATTTTAGGCTCAAGATGAGAGCGGCGACATTGGAGGGCATGCTTTGCTGCTGAGCGGCAGTTAATTAGGAGGCCGGAGAGAGGGGGTCAGGGCATGTGTTGTGAGTTAGGGAGGATATGGGTACTTGCGCTAAATTGTTGCTGATTACTCCTCTGTTGCGGAAAGTTGATGATCTATTAGGGTTGATTGTGACCGTATGGATTAAGTGTTCATCTTTCTTGTCTGGAGGATTGGTGGCGTCAGGAGCGGTCTTGTAGGTTAAGAGGAGGGCTAGAATTTCATCCTCCGAGAGGTAGTTGGGAAGCTTGCGAGGGCTAAGGTGTCTAAAGGCTAGCGGCAAGGGGTGAAGGAAGGGCTTGGTGAGTGGGGGAAGAACTGAGTTCTGGGAGAGCTTGATATTCGAGAGAGAGTGTTCAGTGAGGTGAAGGATGCTTTTCAATTCCAGAATGGAGTTATGGATGCTCTGATCCATGTTGGCTGCTCTGAGGTTCAGAGTTTCAAGATCCATAAGTGAGGGTTGTGCTTGTGGGAAGGAGATCAGTGGGTCAGGACTGGTTCTGCTGGCATTGTCGGGTAGCCTGGTAGTGGAGCTTGACCATCCAGCGTCTTGGTTTCTGAGGGGAGGGGTGTGTGAGGGGCTAGGCGCGCTCAGCAGGGCGGTCAGAGGGTTATTGGGGCGGGTGTCCGATGCGCTGTAATTGTCTAGTGTGTTAGTCACTGTGAGTGTGGGAGAGGAGCAAGGGTTGGACGAGGGGGCAGTAGCATGGTCTTTTTGTCAGATGACGGAGGTTGGGGGGAGAGGAGGGAGGTTCACAAGCAGATATAGGAGAGATGCTGCCCAGAGAGTCGTTTTGAGTGGGAAACACCATGGGTGGAGTCGGGCTAATCTGAACATTAGGAGAGGGTGAGGGGGAGCGAGGGGGAGTGGCTGTAGCTTTGGTGGAACTTAACGGGAAGCCCATACCCTTGTCCTTAGAGCTGCATTGACTGGAGCTATGAGAAGAGTCTGATGGTGACAGCTGGCGCTGGGGAAGCATAGAAGCATGCTGGGGAAGCATGTGCATAGGAGTCATGCACATGCTTTTTGAGGGTGGTGAAAAAGTCAGCAAATTTGTTGAGGTCTTTGTTTGGCGCTTGGATCAGAACGATGCAGTTTTTGTATACGGTGATGGTAAAATCAGCTCGTAGATTTTGGGAGAGCACAATCGTGAGTTTGGCGCCGTACGGAATGTTCCTGGATTCACGTACGTTAAGTAGGTTTGATATGGCTGCGCGCCATAAAGCTGTTTTTCTGGAGTAGAAAATAAGGTCATTCATAATTGTGCCCTTGTCGGCGCTAAAGCACAGGTCGGAGATCAGGGTCTCGGGGTGTCTTTTCAGGAGGGAGTGTTTGAAGGTTTTAGCAGCGGTCCTGGAGAGGTTAGGAAGGTATACGATGGTGTAAGAATTGCCTCCAGTTGCATTCAGGCAAGAGCCTGCCATACCGGAGAGAGAAGGGGATCGTTAAGGCCAGGAGGGCGAACTTAGGTAGGCTGCAGGAGTGGTTTAAGCATTACTGCTGAAGAGATTGCTGCTCCGGGGCACAGTCAGGGAAGGCCGCTGAGTGCAGGGCGTCAGGAAGAGGGAGAACCTACCTTAGATCCTGAGCCCAGGTAGCAGGTCGATACCTGTTCATGGTGCTGGTGTATCCTGAGGAGGGGTGAGGTCAGTGATGGCCCTTTACAGGCTAGTAGGTAAGCAAAACAGGTGGAGTCGATGAGGGGCCAAGGCACGGGAGAATAGGAGTTGCAGAGAGAACAAGTTCAGAGTGCAGGCTCCCCAAAGCAAAAGAGGTAGACCCAAATCTATGGAGATATTGGTACTTTTTAAAATGACCGAACATAATATCGCATAAGAACTTTGCTAATAGAAGCCCTTCTTACCCTGAAGTACAATCACAGCTGTAGAGTTGGATCAATTTATCCTGCACCTTGGCGAATTTCTTTGGGCACCTCAAATGGTACATTCAGTTTTTTTTCCAGCAAGCATACGCCAGACCATGTTTGTGAACAAGCCTGTGGGTAGTTTTGTTTCCAATTGGATTTATAGATTTTTTCACTAGATAATACTCAGCTACAGTACAATAATATGATGCCTATTAGCTTTACAGGATCGGTTATCATTAAACCAGCAGGGGAGCAGGGCTACCCTCGAGGCAGGTGGTAGTCTAGTGTGCAAGATGGTCAGAGGCAGTTGAGCAGGCCGGGGCGAAGAGGCCTCACTTTGGGGGCGCAGGACACACCCCAGCAGCTGGCAGAAGGCAAACGGGTGAACGCTCGGTCTGGGCCACCAAAAATCAGACCGCCCTCAAGGTGGCGAAACGGCAAGGGTGAGAGAGGCTGGGACCCACCGTCCGAGTGCTACAGGCGAGACCCGACTGGCTTCGATGCAGGTCCTCCACTCAGCCGACACCGGGGCAGAAGACCCAGCAGACACACCACAGTCTCGCTCTGGGGCCAAAGGAAAACTAGGGCTGCCCCAAGGCGTATGACCAAGCTGGGGCAAAGGACGACCTTGCTCCGGCTATAGGAGCGCGGGCCGCCCCCAGTGGAATGGAGGATGTGCCCTGGTCAGGGCCACAGGAAGCACTGCTGCTGCCGCATTGAGGTGCAGGATTGCCCCGCTCCAGGCTGCCCCCAAAGAAAGACGAAAACGGCCTTGTTTCAGGGCCACAGGAACCGAAGCAGCCGGCGCCGCAGGACCCAGGGCCGCCCTCGCGGCAGTTGGAGAGTTGCGGTGCAGGATGGCCAGGCTCCAGGCTGCGGGGGTGAGGCTGCGGGGGTGAGGCCGCTCCCAAGAGACAAAACAGGTCGGGGTGAAGACGGCCTTGTTCCAGGGCCGCGGGATCAGGCCAGGATGACGAGGCCTCGCTCTGGGGCCGCAAGATCCACCCGGGCAGCCGGCGACGGGCAGCAGGCGACCTGGTGGGCTTCGCTCTGGGCCACACTCAAGGCAGGCGACCAGGCAGGGGTGAGAGGGGGCAAGGACTCACCGTCCGATCGAAGAGTGGGAGACCAGACTGGGCTCCACGCGGGTCCCACGAACGCTGACCTCCAAGCAGCAGGCAGGCACTGGAGCAGAGTATCCAACAGACAGCGCCGGATCCGAGGAGCGCAGGCCAGATGCAGGGGAGTCATATTGGTCCAGCCAGCAGGTAAGTAGGAGCTCAAAAAATGTGAATTCCAGTGAGGGTGATCATCTGAGTCCCATGGCAGGAGGGTGGAGGGCAGATGGCAAGGTTTCAACAGGGATAACTACCAATGTGGTAATCCCCAAACTGGGAGCTCTGGAGGGATCCAACTCGGCAGCGGCCATCTTCAGAATAAGTTGAGCCTAGTCTGCCAAGGGGCCATCCAGTCAGTAGGCCCAGGCCAGTGCTAGTCAGGGGTCCATGAAACAACTGTTTCTATAGTATATGTTGTTTTGAAACATCGTTTAGGGCTGGGGTGGCATTGGATTAACCCCTTGCATGCTGTGCACATTCCCCCGCTGTGCGGGAGAATTAATGAGTGGGCGGGATTCGGACGGCCCCCGGCCATCCTCTGCACATGCCCACCGTGACGTCGGACGGCCGGGGCCGTCCTAAGCATGCAAGGGGTTAAATTAATAATATGGGGTTCTTTTTGTATTTCACATTTGTTTTGTACAAAAAGTGTATATGTGGAGTAATATGTGATGCCTTGGGAGGATGTGTGTTGTAAAATGTTTATAGCTCAGTTAATTTTAATTTTTGGCATTGCTGAATTAATGGCAGTGTTTTCTTCAGTGTTACCATGCCTCCTTTGTCTGTCTAGTGTGCGTGTTTGCTATTCGCCACCATTGATTTGTCTTTGTTCTCCATGCCATGTGGCCAGGGGCCATTTTGTGGAGTCTGTGTCTATAGGCCTGAATGTGTTCTCTTTGTTCCCCATGCCTCCTTGCTTGCTGTTGTTGTGTGAACATGTGGCTGGCAGCAATTTTGTGCATCCAGTCAGTGTGCCTTTGCCATAGGCTTGCATGTGTTCTTTGTTCCCCATTCCTCATTGCTTGCTGTTGTTGTTTGGCCATGTGGCACTGGCTGGCAGCCATTTTGTGCATCCAGCCTGTGTGCCTTTGCCTTAGGCTTGTATGTGTACTTTGTTCCCCATGCCTCCTTGCTCGCTGTTGTGTTCGACAATGTTGCGTTGGTTGGCAGCCATTTTGTGCATCCAGCCAGTGTGCCTTTGCCATAGGCTTGCATGTGTTCTTTGTTGTCCATGCCTCCTTGCTTTCTGCATTTGTTTGACCATGTGGCACTGGTTGGCAGCCATTTTGGGCATCTAGCCAGTGTGTCTTTGCCATAGGCTTGCATGGATGGATGTGATATCAGTTTAATAATCTACTTGAGGATCATTGTAGTATGTATATTAAAAATATGATTTTGATGAACAGTGCTTACATATTACATGCAATTTTTTATTTTGCATCTCCTTGCCTCACAATAGGTTTCTTCGCATTCTCCCATACAAACATCGGCAATTATTGATGGTTTGTTTAATTGTAATTTTTTCTTTTCATTTTTCTTTTCATTTTCCATTTTAAATCTAATTGTTTTTTTATTTTCTTTATGAAAATTGAAATGTGCTTTTAATTTTTTTTTTTATTAAATTTTCTCATTTTGCTTCGGTTGATCCATCCATCCACCATAGGCACACACCCACGCAACAGCATTCAGTTTTTTTTAGGTATCATTCCATTTCCTCCTGGACATCCTGGCTGCCGTGCACTGCAGACACATCAGCATCATTAATTTTTTTAATGAATATTCCATTTCCCACTGGACTACATTGCTTGCCATAGGAGCACACTAACCTCCATTTTTAAAAGATTATTACTCCATTTACCCATGCAGTACCCTGATTGCCACAGGTGTTTCCTTTAGAATATATGGACATAAAGGAAAGAGCTCTATCGGTATGTTGTGTTATCCTGATGGTAAATTAAGTTTTATGGTATGGTGGTGTGGTTTGACTTTAAAGTGGTTGATTTATTATTACCTAAGTAACCAACCACATTAATATTGTCTTTGTCTGTACCAATTTAAACTGCAACAATGTCACATTTCATTAAATGTTTTTCTTGCTTGTTTGCTTCTGGGTGCACAAGAGAAGAAGAGACATCACCCACAGAACTGCCAAACAGAAGGCCTGTACAGTGACATTACACATCAGTCCTCCAATCTCTTCCACTTGTGCAGCTTAGTGCCACTGCCAACTGAGAGCATTAAGATGGCCCCAAAGTAAGTTGCTGCCAAAAAAATAGTCAGTGAGAAGAAGCAGCCTTCCACCAGTGGCGTGTCGGTCCAAACCTTTTTCGGACAACGATGTGGGCCTGCCACACCGGCCTCCGGGGAGCAAGCCAGGAGCAGCACTCCTGCATCAACAGCACCACCCCAACCTAAGTCCAAGACCATGTCTGTCAGTGAGGCAGCTGCTGCAATCATGCCGACGAGTAGTGACGTTGAATTGGATTTGTCCCTTTCGCAAAGTAGTACCAAATATTTTCAGGAAACAGAGCAAAGTGGCCAGCAGCTGCAGCCAGCAATAGTACATCTTCCTTATGTAGGAGCAAAACAGAAGGTTGAGCTTCCTGCCAAGCAAGATCCTCCTCTTTTAGAATCATTGGCTCCCAGACCTCCAACAAGGAAAAGGAAGGGTACTACTCCACCATCTTCTTCCAGCACCACTTCTGATGATGATGATAGGGACGTGGCGTGGAACCCCTCAGAGTCCGATAGACGGCAGGAGAGGCAAGGGAAAAGAAAAGTTCCTGAAAGCCTTAGAATTATGGAAGGGGATGATGAGGAGGATAACGACCACGAGCTAGACATTGTAGAAAGCGACACAAAGGAGTCAGACATTGCTATTCAACCTTCTCCAATGACTATGGCACAAGTAGCACCACCAGCTGCCATATTTGCAAGTCCCCAGCAAGACCTGCACTAACCCCTACCTCAGTAGAAGTATGCATTGGAGAGAGGCAATCTATGACATGCCCACGTACCTCCAGTTCTTCTTCAGGAATTGGCAGTGGCCCAGTAAAAAAGTACTTCTCCCCAGTTTGGGACTTTTTTACAGTTAGCACACAGGAGCACATTGCAGTATGCTGCATTCGCAACACAAATATTCGTCGATTTAAGCCTGGTTCACATTATGGTACTGGAGGCCAAACAACCAAATAAAAAAAAGCATGCAATCCGGTAGGAGGACCATCTTAAAATAATTGCTGAACGTGGCCATGGTGGTGAAGGTGAGAATAGCCAGGGAACATCAGCTACAAGTTCAATCGCTGTGGGAGTTGATGTTGAGGAAGAAGAGGGTGACATCATCACGCATAGCAGACCTCTCCCCAGCAGTGCGCCAGCAGAATCACCCACCTCAGTGACATCACACAATGGCAAAAGACTCAGGGTCAGACGGAGACACCACGGCATACAGTGACTGTCCCACCACTACACGCACTGAGTCTACCACCACCTACTTCTCAAAAGTCGCCTGCATCAGAGGCCCAAGAAAATAAAAAAAAATACAGACTTCTATTATTGACATGTTTGGGCAGGAGGACCCCTACGACCGCAACCACCCAACGGCACGTTTGTACAATAGGAAGCTGGCAGAAATGTTAGGGCTGGACCTTCACCCTTTGTCTTTTGTGGTAGGAGTGGGATTCTTAGAATTTGTGTCAGCCATCTGCCCAAAATGGAAGGCTCCAAGTCAGACCTATTTTGCCAGAGTTGTTGTTCCAGTGCTTCATCACAATGTGCTGCAATTGGTTGGACAAGCTTTGCAGAAAAGTGTTGTTCACACTTTCTACCTGACGACAGACATGTGGACCAGTTGTCAGGTGACTGATTACATGTGCATCACTGCACACTGGATTCCTTTTGCAAGGGTAAAGCAAAAGCTATCTACAAGTCTTGGCCTTAAAAAAAGTTTAAAGAGCTTTCGACTGCATGCAACAGTGGCCATCTTCGGCATGGAGAAATCACATACAGCTGCAAACATCTTGGACAAATTTAACAGTAAGGTGTCCAAATGGCTGCCACACAGAGGTCTCAGAATTGGATTTGTTGCCACGAACAATGCCAGTAACATAGTCAGGACCATGGCAGAGGGTGGCTATTTCAGGGTCCTGTGTTTGGCGCATTGCATCAACCTGGTGGGGCAAGACTTTTTAAAAAAGAAGACATAGTCAGCAACATTCTGACCACTTGCAGAAGAATCTGCACTCATTTCAGCCATTATTTCAAAGTCCGGAAGCAGTTGCAGATTATTCAGCGTGCTAATAGAATACCTGTTAAAGCCGTTAAACAGGAGGTGCCAACATGTTGGAACTCAACCTATTGCATTTTGTAACATCTGTTGAGCAATACAAACAGATGACTATGTCATTCATAGAGGAGAGGATGAAATTGTGAAAGCTATGACCATGAATGCGGACAAACGGGCCTGGTCAAATGCCTGACCCAGATACTACTCCCTTTTGAGGTTTTCACACTAGAAGTAAGCAAGGAGGACAGTGCAATGGGCCAAGCTATCCCGTTGTTGCATCTGCTACAGGACCAGTTAAAGAGGTGTCTGAAAGATGCACACTCGCAGGTGTGAACGAAAACACAGAAGCGCATGTCTTGGTTGAGAGCTTACTCTTTCGCTTGGCTTGTAATGGAAGGCTGCAAAATGACATCATCTCGTCCAAACAGTACATCTGTGCCACACTACTTGATCCACGGCACAAAAATATTGTGCCCACTTTCATTCCTTTTTCTGAAGGGAATGTTTCAAAATACAAGAGGGCGATTATTGAGCAAGCCAGAGAACTGGAAGAAGAACGGCTGGAACTTAGAGTCTCACTCCGCAGTTCTGGGGTGCTGCCTTCAACTTTCAGAGAGTGCAGTTTTGTCTCACAGCAGCCAACACCAGCAACCAGAACACCAGCAACAACAGCAACAGAAGGATCGGTATCAAATGACAGGGCTTAAGTCCAGTGCAGAGGTGACGGAAAAAAGGTCGAGTAATTTGCAGCACCAATGACTATCCAGAGGATGTTCCAGGAGTATCTGGATGATCCAAAAGAGGTCTATGAGGAACAAAACCCATTGATGTATTGGTATGGGAAGATCCGCCAATGGCCAGAGCTAAGCAGGCTGGCAATAAACTATCTGGCTTGTTCTAATTCCAGTGTGTCTGCTGAGCGTGTGTTCAGTGTGGCTGGCCCAGTTGTTACAGTGAGAAGGGCCAGTCTCTCACCTCAAAACATGGAGGGACTGACATGATCAAAATGAACCAACATTTCACGCTACACAATTGTACTGTTCCTGAAACAGCACAGAAGGAGGAGGATCAAGTGTGTTAGCTGACCAACTTCTGGGTGACACTGAAAGCGCTGACCTCAAGGCCTGAGGGGCATCTCCAACTTGCACTTGATGATGTTTGTAAATCAATTATTCCAATCTTAATAAATTCCTTTCAAAATTTCTTTATTGTGTTGTCACATTTTCTTCATTGGTTTTGTTCATTATTTATTCATGACGATAATTTTCACTTAGTTACATATGTCTATATTTTACATATACTCATGTGCCCAATGCATTTCGGGCTGTTGCCCTTCATCAGGGGCTTTATTTCAACACCGCGTTATCGACAAGATTATTCTGCGTTTTTTTGGTATCTGAGAAAGTAGCCGTGCTTTTTGAAAAGTGCACCGACGACTATTCCCGGTGCAGTTAGTTGCGTTCACTTCTGGGTGAACCACCTGAGTTTGAGGATGAACTCTACTTCCCAGACTGAGTATGCCAGTGCCATCATAGAACTTTTTAACTATTTCTCATTAAACATTTCTTTGTAAAAAAAAAAAGTATCTAGTGGAACAGTAAATTTGTGTCAGATTTATGCTGCCCCACCATTTTTTTGTCACATATATGGCCGAATTGCAGTTGGACAAGGGTGCAGTAAAGAAGCCTTATTAATTCCTTCATGACATTGGAGACAATGTCTGCCTCCCTCGCATGCCTATCCTTTTTTGCATCACTTAGCAGTGCTGCCCCAGAAGATGGTTGATTTACAAGAGTGCCAATACCAAATTCCAATGTGTTGCCTGTGTCAAAGATACAGCTAAGTGCCTACTACCTAACCTACCCGTGCTGTGATTGGAAGAGGTAACTACAACTATTGCAACAATAGTGAGTGATTGTGAGCAATGATTGCTTATTTATGTGGTGGCAGACAGTGAGGGAGGGTGGTCAATTGATAGTAATGTTAACTTGATTTAGATGAATTGCAATGTTTGGGGCCTGATGGGTCATACTTTTTCCTGAAGGTGATTGGCCAAAGCTATTTAGCTAAAATTTACCTGTACGGCCCACTCCTATCCTTCTTTTTTTCATCACTTAGAAGGGTTGCCCCAGAAGATCATTGATTTACAAGACTGCCACATTCCAATGTGTTGCTTGCATCAAAGAGGAGATACAATTCTGTAACTACCACCATGCTTGGATTGGAACAGGTAATTATTGCACCAATGAGTGATATATTAATGAGTGATTGGGAGTGATGATTGATGATTCATGTGGTGGCAGACAGTGAGGAAGGGTGTTGAATTAATAGTAAAGTTAACTTTATTTCGATGAATTGCAATGTTTGGGGCCTGATGGGTGATCATTTTTTCCCAGACCAGGCTAGTCACTTTAGATAGCAAACACAAACCTATACAAAATACTGCAATTCTGTTTCTCTGCTTGTTCTTCAACAGTAGTGCACTACACGTCTATATTGCTCAGGTTGGGACTGGGACAGAGTTACTCTGAGTCAGGAGGAGGATGGAAGGACTCAGGGTGGGACTACCTCATCAACTGCTAGAAGGAAGAAGTTATCAACTTCAAAGGGAAACCATGACTCTAAGGCCTAGTACTCAGCTATGTGGAATTGAGAGAGGTGCGTAGATTTGGGAAATGCTGCTGAGTGTGTGTGTTGCACTGGTGGCAAAAGTAAAACTCTAAGTCGTCTTGTTTTTTGATCTGCCTCTGAGTATTCTTAGTACACTCCTCATGAAGCTTACCTTCCTTCTGTACTTCTCATTGGCTCTACAATATAGTTTCTGTTTTATAATCTGCAGGCCTACTCATCTCCTCTCCTGCATGAACGAAAGGCGAAAGCTGAGCGCAACACTCCTGCTTACCTACCGGACCAGTCCAGACAGGCACCCAAAAGTGAAGGACATTCTAGAGGAGAATGCAGATGCACCACCCAATTTAGCAATACATTAGCAGTTTTCTTTTAACAATCATATTTTTAGAACTGGGTGGGCTCAATTCACTCCTCCATAATTTGATTTTTTCAAACCTTGAAGGCAGACAATTTAGCTATCTGATAACTTGGGTCTCTGAGGCAGAAGACTGTTTGCTAAATGCATTTAACTGCACTGTGACATACTCATTCCTTTGTTTCCTTTCACAACAGATTGATGATGGTTTGCTGCTCATTGCCCTTATAAATATTGTTGTTGTGTTGTGTTGTGTTTGTCTTTGTCACACGATTTTCCAAATTTCCTCTACCATCCATTCATCAACCCCCCTAACCTTCTTCCCCCAGGATGTGTGATTTTTTAAAGGTGTTTCTTAATATACACCAAATAGATCACACACTTGATGGGGGGGATGTGGTTAAATGCAACATCAACTCACTGCTGGATCTTCTATTACAGGAGCAATAGCCCAAACGTCATTCCTCAACGTCAACATTTCAGGCCTTTGTTGTGTGCAAATAAATGCTGAACCTTGTCGACTACAGACTACAGACTTTGAGTACATTTTCCCTGACTTGAGGATTTCATAATTTTGGTTTTCAAATCCTATGCTCACCATTGGTCAGAATAATTTACTATTGCTAGTTTTTGTTATAATATGTGGTATTTTTTTTTCATTGATGTTTCATGGTGGTAGCAGTCTGTCCTCAGTCTTTCTAAAACTGTTATATAAATGTATATGTATAACCTACTAACTCTCTGTTTTTCTTTCAACTTTGGTGCCTGTGATCCATTTAAATAATCCTGCAGTTGGAGATTGGCTAGGTGGGAGTGGGACCTCGCTGTGATGCCTTCACTGTTAGTACACTGCCACTACCATAAAGAAGGCACCTTGGGAACTCTCCAGGTGTTGGAAGATTGACAGAGGGAGCAGCCGCCAGCCATCACTTCATCTATTCATGTAAGAGAACTATGGGGCTAAGTGAACTACTTCAGTATATAAATAACTTGTACTGCAGATGAGATAACTTAATTGTTTATCTATGTTTCTGTAGGCAATATAGGAAATGGTAGCATACCCTTCTAACTGGCATACACGTTATGAAATAGTAAAGACAGGCTGCGCGAAAAGGCATAAGTGCAAAGTTGAAGTAAACCACCCAAAAAAACGTCAGACATAAAGTGGATTACAAAATAATTCTCTTTTACTAACATATATATATAATAAAACCCACCCTCTCCACCCACAACAGACCCACCTTCTCCAACATTCTTTCCCCATTCCCAACGAATGACCAAAATAAATATAAATCATGTCCAAATTGCCCAAAAATGCCAAACAACTCCCTCCCACCAAAACAAAAGATTAAAAAAAGAGCTAGAAGAGGACATCTCCAAGAGGATCTCTACATGTTGGATGCTGGCCTCGAGACCTGCCAGTCGATGCCCAAGTGTGCCAACTCACGTAACACGTGGCGATGGTTGAGCCAGTCTGAAAGGGGGGTGGGACAGGGATGACCATGGGCAACTCCGAGCTGCCAGTGACGCTGGTGTGGCCTGGAGGCACAGGTGGTTGGCCGGTGGAACTGGGCCTAGGAGCTGGTGCAGGGGCATGTGACAGGCCCTCCTCATCCACCAGCCGCTGGTAGGGCTCCATGGTGGCCTCCAGTCTATGCCGCCCGAGCCGGGCCACGATTTCCTGCCGGGTCGGTGGTGTTGGTTGCAAGCAGGAGTAGCTATATCAAGAACAAAATATAAGTACATTTGCTGGTCCCGTAGGGCCATTAGAATGTTTGATGTGATTAAGAAAGTCAGTCACAGGGACATGATTTTGACAACACATGCCTCACAGAAGTACAGACTGGCTGAAAGGAAGCAGCATAAGATTAAAAAAAAAAGCTATTTTTTTTTCTTGTCAAGGATTTCTGAAAAAAGTAAATCGTACAGACACTGTGTGGAAAAAAGAAAATAAATAACTTTCTTTAATGAGTAAGGCATCATCCACTGTGGAGTACAAGTATTTTATACCTGTTGTGCTAAATGACTGGAAGCGTGGTAGCTAGTGCATCGGGTACAAATTTGCCACTCTCTGCAGTCTGCAGCTGGGGCAGCTGCAATGGACAAAAAATTATCTTTGATTCCAGTGGCCCTGCTCTTCTCCAAATGCCTTTAAATTCTACCCTGACTCCAAAGAGGCAGATGATTATTAATGTCACACATGCAGCAGCGCCCGGTGCAGGTAAGCGCAGTGGGGTAGGGGGATGTCGACAGACAAAGGAATAGGGAAAATTAAATAAATCCTATTCTGTCGTCAGTCGACATCCCCCCGTCCTGCCACTCCCCACCCCACCATGCTTCCCTGCATCGGTTGCTGCTGCACACACATCATGTATAACATGCAGATAATAGATATCCTGTCTGCCGTAAGTATATGTTGGGAAAAATGATGCACTGCAGTACAGGGAAAGGAATGGGATACATAGATTTTATTGGGCATGTGCCACGTTGGTAACAGAGTATCTATCTCATCCGCAAAACACAAAATCACAGACACTTAATCCCACTTTACTTCCTGGCCTCACCCTCAAACACAAATTATTTAAATGAAATACATTCACTTGGCAGTAAGGGAAGAAAAGTTTGACTTAGGGACTGATTTAGACTAGAGTTTGGCAGAGAGGTTACTCCCTCACAAACATTTCAGATATACCGTACGCCGTATTATGATTCGTAATATGGTGGACGGGATATACGCTACGTTTGCGACTGAATAACTCCCTTCACTCAACTCTACAAATCAGGTCCTTAGTCTGCTGCAGCAGGGTATGGTACAGGGAAAAGGCCGGGTAGATACAGTCACAGGTTTGCTATAGAATAGTGGGGGTTTACTGATGTAGCTTAGGTTTAGTCAGTCACTGTAGTTGAAACTGAAAGACAATGAATGTCAAATTTGAACAGGAGTAAATCCATTATGGACGCCTTGTGAACCACGTTTCCCATAACGTGGCGCATGCCATAAATGTTTTTTTCCAATGTTTCTGGTAGGGTGGCACAGAAGAACTTAGGCATGAATAAAGGAGTGTGGTACTAGGTGGTGAGTGACTGAATGGGCACTGGGAGGGAAAAGGAAGATACCTTGTCTTTGTTTCGGTTTGCAATCCATTGAAAGTTTTGTATATGCTACATTAACAGAAGCAGATGCACTTTGCACAGCCAACATTGCAGTGCCAGATTGAACCATGCTGCAGTTGGGTGGGGTCATGGCCCATGGGTCGTGACTCGCAAAGTGCCATGGGCAGGGAGGTCATGGATGGATGAATGATGATGAGTGGGATCTGCCTCACTTAACAAATACAGTGGGTATACTAGTAATTGTCAATAACTAAGCAATGTGACTTACCATCGCCCATCCCTTCCACCGCAGAGACTTCCCATACAGCTGCTGATGGTGCTGGCCCGGTCACTGGTGGTCTGTGTGGCTAGAAAAAACATTATGCGTTTAGATGCAGATACACCTCCCCCTTTTTATTTTTTTTAAACGAAATACAACAGTAACACATAACCACAGTTCAGTTTGCAGTATTACTTCTCCCATCTAAAATATCACTTTCAGAATTTTGCTGGTTGACAATGCTATAAAGGCAAGTAGTGAAGCCAACTGTAATAGCGGAGCAGAGATGTGATGACTCTGAGTCATTTAAAGCACAATGAAGGGGCAGAATAAATTGGTCAATAAAGGACATATGGTTTTGGTTGGCAAATGCAATGGAACCATCCTCATACTCTCCTGCCATGCTGCACTGTCATTGAAACTGCTGGGATTCTGAATGATACATACAACACAGTATAGGGAGTGTCACCAATAACCATGGCCACTCTCTCGTCATTTGATCATGAGCAAGAAATAAAAAAGCCTTCTCAACACACAAGTGTAGAACAGCTTGCTAGGGTCGGCAAAATCTGCAATCTTCACAGTAGACTACCTAATGTAGTGTCTTAGGGGCTGATTACGAGTACGGCAGTCTTGAGAACGCCCAATCTGACCGCCTGATTACAAGTTTTGCAGTCGGACCACCACCAGCCAAATGCAGAGGCAGGCACCGCCATTGGAATTTCAACTTCCCTTATTACCATGTTTTTCATGGCGGGATCCTGGCCATGAAAAGGATGGCAGAAAGGGAAGCAGAGGGCTCAAAACAGGGCCTCTGGGCATTTAAGCACAGTGGGGTTGTGTATGGAGGCACATGTTGTGCCCCCCTTTTCATGTACCTTCGTTGGTGCAATGTGCGGCATGCATGACATGGTGCATGACACACATCACACGGGCATGCAGACCGTCTGCACCGTGGCAGCATCTGCTGAGGCTTAACTTACTGGCCGAGCCGTGCTGCCGAGGTGGGACCACATACCTCAGACAGCCGCCCCAGCGGTCCAGTCATAATGTGGCAAACTAAAGACCGGCAGCGTTGCAATCCTGAAGCATATGGGGCATCGGCGGTCCGGCAGTTAAACCGTTGATGTTGTAATAAGGCCCCTAGTCTTACAGTACCAGTCCACAGATTACAAAGTTAGGGGAGAGGGACAGCATAGTCAAGCAAAAGAAAACTTAAGCTACAGATTAGTACAGACGCAATAGGAAGTCAGCTACAGAAACAAGAAATATAGAAAAAAGGATAATGCAGTGAGGGATAAGCAACAAGAATAAACATTAAATAGAACAAAGAGTATTTAAAAAAAGTCACAGTATAACAGAAAGGAGGAAAAATGTATCTAATGGGGAGAGGTAACAGTTAGAGAAATAAATAATATTGACAAGAACTTACTGGGGCCAGCAGAGGTGTCGGCCGCGGCACTGGTGGGGGAACTTCCACCCGCCGCCATACTGGTGGTGGCACCCTCCTCGGCTGCACCCTCTAATGCCCTCTTCTTGCCTTGGGTGCTGAAGAGATAAAGAAAATAACAAAAATAGATTAGTGGCACAGTTAATCTCCTAGAAAATATTTTGACAGGCAAATGCAAACGCAGTACCATATTGACATTATACTTTTCTAAAACAGAATGCCTATATTCTCCAGTTGACCTATTCCTAATTGCCGAAACCTTACCTAAGCCCTATTCAAATATGCTAAACTGCATTTGGAAATGCTTGATATTTGCTTTACAAACCTAAATCATTTGATGGGCCAACTCAGTCAGTTTCCTTTTTCAATGCATAGATGCATATTCTGCATGCTACATCACTGGAAGATTGCTTGGGACTGGACAAGCTACATAAGAAGAAAGACAGAGAGAACGCTAACTCAACAATAAGATCTTACTACTACTACCAGCGTACCACTATCTTAGTGACAGGAGGACAGAAGAGTCAGCATTACTTCTTACATAATCAGCCCAAGCAAGCGCCTACAGCAACAAGCAGAACTACTTAGCACCAAGCACCTTGCTCGCTTAAATTGGATCAAGTAATATTTGTAATGTTATGTTACGGGAACTTAACTTACCATTGAGTTTGAGCAGCATGCTATTTGGTAACAGATTTTGCATTATAGGATAGGACACAAATTAGTAATAATAATTACCATTTCTCACCAAGCCCCGCAACCTGGATGCCAAGCAAGGGGAGCAGGTCCATCTCCCGGTCCAGGAAGCCAACCCAGCGGTGCATCAGCTGCTGCTGGGTGCGTCGGATCCCAATGCATTGGCAAGCGCAGCGGCGCATCCTCTCCTACAGCAGCCGATGCTCCCGCAGGCCGCACCCACTCTTGTGCCTGCCACCTGATGCTAGCTGCACAAAAAAATGGGTGCGGCCACCTCCTTCTCGCACACAAGGCACAAGGCTGCACCCCCAGGTGGAGCCGGTGCCCACAGGGTGTGTGGTTTGCTGCAGGGGTGCCACTCCTCCCATGCTGGGCATGGCCCTGGGTGAATAAGAAAAATGAAAGACAGGAGGAAGAGATGGGATAGACTAGACAGGGAGAAATTAGGAAGTTGGGGAAGTTAGGGGAAAAGTAATAAAAGTCACAGAAAATAAAAAAAAGAGGCAAAAACGTAAAATACACAAATACACACTAAGGAAACAAATGTAAAACAGGGGAGGATAACTCAAATAAGTTAGGATGGCAAAGATATAATTAGGATTCAGAAGTAGGTCCAGCACCATGCACAGATAGGAAAAATAAAATGTCTGCGAGTGCGGGCGACCGCGTGGTGCTGTTCGTGCGCTCATTGCTACACGGAGCACGCTAATCACACCAATCAATGCGAACGGGCAGCCGAGCATAACTCTACCCACTGGCGCTGAGTTAGGCAGAGTTCCCAGAGTTTTTTCACTTTCTGCGAAATTCCGTAGAGTGAAACTCCACAAACTCAGCCCACCCTTAATCTGTTTACCCCTTCCTCGGGATCACAGCACTTGAGACTCCCTTATACTCCAGCTGGGGAATCTGAATTGCGGAAATAAACATTTGTCCTTTAGCTGAAAGGCTAATATTACGGACAAATGCTGTCCATTAGACCATTCATCACGGACAACAGACATTAGGGCTAAATTACAGACAGTCCATGAAAATTTCAGACCGGTGGTCACCCTAGTGCAGGGCCAATTAAATGGATGCTTGTCTGTTTTTGGGTTATTGCCTTGCTTTGAGATTTCTTCATTGATCATGCCCCAGAATAACGACTTCCAGTCTTTTGGTAAATATTCATACTCCGGCATTGTTAAGGTGCACTTTGATTTACTGATGATATGTAAAGGTGACCATATAATGATGTGCAGTGTGTATCTTCACATTCCCTGAGCAGGTTCTTCCAATCTGTATGTTTATAGTCCGTTTGTAGGATGGATTATAGTACCACCTGCGGAACAAGTTATGGGGGACCATTTTTATTGCTGGAGAAACCTGATGCCAGTCCACCGCACCCACTTTTTCTCTGCTTTACAATCAGCATTAACTGGTCGCAGGTCTCTGCGTGAATTATCAAGTACCATGGGCCACTCTAGGGGATTGGGAGTGCTATCAATGTCCTACCTGATTCAATCTATGATCACTCAAAGTTCATAACCCTTTGTACAGGAAACAGTTGGTACTTGTCGAGGTATTGTCAATACGAGTGGATCAAGAGAACCCCTTGGGTGTTTCAGCCAAGTGGGTGTTATGAATGCGGCTGCCCGCGGCCCACGCAGGGGGCCATCCTAAGTGGGCGGCCCCTTTAGTGCCATTTGGGCACCAACCCACCCCCTCTGAGGATGGGACTCGGGGAGGAGTCCCCCCTTTGCCAGTGGCGCGCTGGGCACGTCACTACCTGCGCGACATAGGGACTGGAGGGGAGGGTATATATGCCTCCCCCGGCCATCCTGGCGTCCTCTGTTGCACCAGACACTCCGTCTGCTGTGCCCCTCGTCCGGGCGTGCATCACCGCGGGGTCCTTTCCCTCACAGGCCGGGGTCTTCGTCGTGCCATCTTTGTCCGTCGGGGTGATTAAGGTGAGTCAGGGTTGAGTGTGTCGTCCCTGCCTCTTGCTTGGTGTATCTTCAGCTGCCTTCAGGCTGTACCATGTATCAGCCGTTGGTGGCGTGGCGCGAGAGACCCCAGTTGTGACCCCGAGGTTATGGTGGTTCGGGAGCCATTCAGGCAATTTGCGGGGCTCGTTTGCATAGTAGAGAAGGGCATTGCGCATAGACAACGGCGCACAGATTAGCTAGGCACCAGCTCAGCAAGCCATTTGCGGCGGACTTGGCATAATTAGCACGGACAGTCAGTGAAGGCTGAGTGGTACTTCAATGAACATGGAAGGGCTCGGGTGAGTTGCGCCGCCATGGGGGAGGGGGCGCTGTCATTGTGGCATGGCCCGACCTCGAGGGGTAGGTGCAGGGGGGGTTGGCAGGGAGGGGTCTGCCGCCTAGTCCGGTCACAATGGTTTTGGAGAGAGGATGCAGCTCTCGGCCACAGCTGCCGACCTTAGCACTGAGGAACAGGGTTCAGGCCTCGGCGTCTCCAGAATGCTCGGATTCTGGGCAAAATCACTTACCCCCCGTGCCCTGTGCTTCCCCGGTGGATGATAACCAATCGCAATGGACGGGGGGCCCCTCTTGTTTAATGTAGCTATCATGTTCCCCCCGCATCGTATTATGCCATAGGCAGGAAAAATCTGAGCTCGCCGTTGTAAACCCCTCCCTCCTCTGTCTGAAATACGGATAGAGAGGGAGCAGCATGCCGATGCAGGACAGCGGTCGAGTGCGGCCATGGGTTATTGCACTGTGCGACCGGCGTCGGTGCAATAAGAGCACAGCACGAGAAACAAGCGGCATGGGTTAAGGGCCCGCGTCCTGGTCTTGTATGGCCTGCAGTAAACTTTTCTTGGTTATCTCCATGAGCCTTAGCCCTCTACCGTGGCTCGTGGGGCGGGCGGTGGAAGTGTAGCTCGGCATTGTTCGCCAAGAGTCTATAGTTTCTGTGCATCTTTTCTGGGGCGTTGTGGTCCCTGCCTCCGTTGGGCACCCCACCACTTCCCAAATTTCGGCTGGCTGCTGCGGCATCGTCACCGGCACTCCCCAGTTCCCTGCATGGCACTACCCCCGGTCCGACACGGAGCGAATGTTCTCACGGGCTCCGGCCGCACCGGGCCCGGGCAAGGACCATTTGCGGCCGAACACGCTGTCACAGCAGGTCGAGCGGAGGAGCGTCTGGGTCCACAATGGGTCAGGTGAGCTAGCCATAGTTTTGGCCCCCGCATGGTGGAGCATCGCTGGAGTCCATATATACCCTCCACCATATTCTGTTAATACTGCCTCTGCTCCTCTCCGTCGGGCGGTGGGCCTACCCCCCCGTAGGCTATTAACTCATTGTCCTGCAGCCACCTTTCCTGTAGGCATTGCAGGGGTAGTACCAATATCCATGCGAACATCAAAGCGGGTTATGTCCCCCTCCCTGGTCGGGGCAGAGGGTGCTGCGGACCGGGAGGCTCTGTGTCCCGTCGCGTGTTTGGTTATGCAGGGGTGTAAACCGGGGGTCCAGGGTTTGTTCCTCGGGCGGGGCTGGAGGCGCGTCCTTGGGGGTGCAATACATGGTGTTGTTGGTATGTGGCGTAGCGGGTTGCGTGCACCCCTTCCGCCTCTGTAGTGCACATAGGGGTGACCTTGTCGGCCCATGAGGTGGGGAGCGGGGTGCGGGTGCTGTGGCCCGAACAGGGATGGGCCCATCTTTGGTTCTGTGTTCCAAACGGTTAACTCATATTGTTTTCCCCCCTCCTTTTATGTCTTTACTTTTCATCTAAATGGTAATAGATGTCCAGCGCTGAAAGGGGAGACGGTTATGCCCGGTAGTCACATCTGTATAGCGTCAAACCGCCGTATGAATGGAAGCTTAGCGCATTATGTAGCTGGTGGCCCTGCCATGCCAGTTGAGAGTAACAATCGAATTGGTTTGAACACTTAAGTTGTTTGGTAAACTTGTATTAAGTGCATATGTCAAAATGACAAGGAAGGCAAACATTGTGTTTGGCTTTGAACGGTTAATCTGTGTTACTTTGCATTCCATTGTGCTCTTCGCCTGCATGCTCCCTGCTTCCAGTTGCTGTTTTGTCAGTAAGGACCTCCTAGCGCCAGCCCTGTGTTGGGTTGAGTCACGGCGCTATGCCTTAGAGAGGGAGCCTTCTGTGTAAATGTTTGATGTGGTCCAAACGGTTAATTAAGAGTGTTTTGCCTGCCTTGGTAGGTAGGCGGTAGCGTGACCCCCCGCCCTGCCCATTGCTGCTAGCGTGAGGTGGTGAGGAGTGCCTATTTAGAGGAAGGGTGTTGTTGTCCTGGCTGATGGTGGAATGGATACCGGCTGTGGGTGAGTTTGCTGGTTGTACCGGCCGGGGCATTGAGGTGCCGTTGGTACCCAAATTCGGTTCGGGCTGGGGGGCTGTCGGGGGGGGGGGGGAATTGTTTTGGGGAAAGCGAGCAGAGATGGCGGGACATCGCTGTTGTTGCTCGGCTCCTTGGCGGCACAGCATATTCGGAATCAGTTGTAGTCTTGTGCTTTCTCGGCGAACATTTCTCGGGTAGTTGGGCTGCCCGCTGGGGTTCCTACAGCGAAGTCGCGGTCGTCCTCAAGGGCACCCCATCCCGCAGGTCTGGCCAGGTCAATCCCCATGACCATCTCTGTCTTCCAGATCGATTGGCGCTTTTGTGGGGGGGCTCTGGGTTCGTGGTGTGGCCACAGCGGAGGGGCATCCGGCGAAATTGTCAATTTAACAGCGTGGCTGATTGGCCTAGGAAGTGGTTGAGGATTAACTGAAGCTAACTGTAAGGCGAGGCGTAAGACGTAGTTGCTTTATTTAGAAGCCTCGTTGCAGAGGAGATAAGGTTTCGCGGTTACTGACATTGGGGGGCGTTGATGTTCAGTCATAGTATTGCAGCAAATGTTTATGGTCGTCTGGGCGCACAAGTACTGATGAATGCCTTCTCTCTGTTGGCAAATGCAATGGCAAGGCACTGCCTTCTTCAGGATGCGTGGGGGCTCTGACGCGTTAAAACACGGCATCCTGATGGTTTGAGGTCAGGAGGGCAGTTACTTGTAACCAACAGCACATGCTGTAGGACCACCAGCCGCCCTGGGCCAAAATTATTGGGTGCACCTGTTTGGAACAGGCTTTTAATTTATGATATAGTTCAGCTCTTTCATGCCCACTTTGGGGAAGGTTACTGACAGTGCATATACACACTTGTCCAAATTCCGAATGTGTTTACATCCAATATTTGGGGACGGTGACGTGCTTTCAATACTGTAACACAGCAGCAGCTCACTAATATTACTGAAAATAATCTGTGACACTCTCCCACTTCTCATATAGGAGGTTCTGTTTTGATTTAAAGGAAACCTTTTGGATGTTGTAAGAAACATGAACACAACATTTTTCTGCAAATGTCTGTAGTAGATTTTCACACTTCACCCTCAATAAAAATCGTTTCCTTGGTAATATTCTCACAACAAAGCCATAGTTGTTCTTATTTAACTCGTGCAACTAACAACCATTGACAATGTCAATAGTCGCTACATTAAAGGGCCCCTCCCACACCGGGCATACTACACAGCCTGGAGGCAGAGACAGGAATGCATAGGGAAACTCAGATTAGAGCACTCCACGGAATACTGAGTAACCCAACACAGCACAGAGCAACAGCATCTGGCAGGCGGTACACACCTTCCACTCACCTTGCCTTGTTGTTGGTTTCGAAGTACGCGAGAACTGTACTTCGCCCCTCAGGTGGCTTCAAACTGTAGATGGTTCTTGGATGTGGCGCGGCAGTGTTCGCCTGTCCTTTTGTTTTGCCTTATTGATGTGCGGCTAATTGGTATTATGCCCGGGTTGCAGGGATGGAATTTGCACGTTCTGTCACCTTTATCAGAGTCGCCGGTTTGCCGCCCGGGTGTATGTCTGGGTTGCGGTATTATAGGGGTTACTGGATTGTGGCTGGTTTTCGGCTGAAGTGGCCCCAGGGCTTGTTCCTGCATGATGTCGATGTTTCCTGGCTGTTTCTTAATTGGCACTAATGCTTTAGACCTTTATTCCGTCCCACGAGTCCTCGTAGTGCCCTCACTAAGTCGGACGCTATTGAGAAGTTGGAAACATGGCGACTAGCATTGGGACGATCGCCAAACCTCACTTGCGCTTTACAAATCCAGGTTCAGCATCATAGGTACTAGTGGAGAAATCCCGGCACATGGAATTTTGTTGACCACAAAGGCGAGAACTGGTTGATATGTCGCCTATGTCATTGAATTGGATGACATATGCATAGCAACAGGTGGATGGGGCATGGGTGCAGGTGGCACATTTGATAATGGTGCAGGATAATTATTGTTTTACTCTAGGAAACTGGGATCTTAGGCCCATGTTCTGTCTTTCTTTGCCGCCGGTTACCAGCCCAATGGTGGGAAAGTACAATTTTACACTTACTCTGGGCAATTACAACACAAAGAGAGGTGCTGCGAAATGTTGTTGAGACTGCACTGTGCAATTGGCTACAAGGGCCTTTATGAGGAACATCTGCTGGCACAATATAGAAACAGGTACCATGTACACTTGGTGGGCATTTCTAGCTTTGAAAGAAAGTTGAGACAACCCAGTAGAGGTTCAGTGCAAGGCCTCATTTGGTGGGGCAATTTCAAATGAAATCATTAACCAGTCAGCCCTGGGAATTAGGCAGGCATACGATTAGCTAAGATGTTTGTTCAAACCTGGTAGAGCATATCGACCATAATTAATAGTGGAACAAGGAACAGCTTTACAAAGCAATGCTGTAGATTTCCTGTAGAATTATGGATGGACAAGCGGCAGGGATAAGGCTCTGACCTTTCACCCCTCAAGGGACCATCACTAATTCCGAGCAAGTAGGCGAGGAGCATACTAATCCACCAGCGAGTGTAGCACAAGAGGAACAGGTACACGTGAATGTGTGACCTCATGACGCCCTGTCTTAGCAGTCCAGGTCACACCACAGAAGGCAAAGGCAAGGCCTCGGCCCCTGATGGACTATGTTTAATTTTAGTTGTGTGGGAGTGGGGCTCGCAATCTCATCGCATCGTGCTATGTCTGGTCGATGCAGCTAAAATGTGCGCTCTGCAAACAAGGGCAGGTTACAGGTCGCCTCAGTTAAGACATATTCACCCGCGCTTTAGCCAGGGCAGCAGGCGAGTTGTGGTAGTTGTCATTTAACAAGTGGACTGCGGTGCAAAAAAGTTTGGTAAACACGGCGTTAGAGCACAAATGACGACAAGGTATTAGAGACCATTTGGCATTCCCAATATTCAGACAAGGGCAGGTCCTTGCACATATTGGTCCCATCCGGGTCCCACGGACTTGTCTGCCCCCTGGGTTATCCTTCCAGGGCCTAGAACCAGAGACTGGAAGGGGCATCTTCTGTGACCTGTGTCCCAAATACGTTGATAGTCAACGCTGGGGTAGATGTACCATGAAGGGCATGGTTACTATTTAGGTTGTCCCAAAGTTTTGGGGTCAAACTGGGTTGGAGCAGTAAGTCTACAGTCCTTAGGAAGCATTTAGCATTCCGTCAATCCAAGTAAGGCAGTTAGCGATACATAGTATCAGCAAGTGGGTAACATACACCGGTTATTCAGCGACATTATGCCCCGGGGGCAAGTGCACTTCACAAAAACACAGAGCTTCAACCAGAAGGGTGCCAAGTGGCAAACACCAGTAAATAGGTTTAATATATGTGTGTCTCTGGCCTTACAGCTGTGTGGAGCCAGTATCATTTAGAGGTACGCCCAGGTGAAAATTGGGTGTTTCTTAAGGTTCTCATGACCAATGCGGTTTGTGGTATCTCCCAGCGGATCCACTTAAAGTGTACTGCAGCTAACATGAAACTGGGAATCTGGGATTCCGACACTTTTGCTGGTTTAAGCATCCAGGGTCAGAGATGGTTAGCAGGTACTGGCATCTGTGATCCGACGGCAGTTAAGCAAGCGGGGTGCGCTGCGTAAGTTGTCACTACACGAAAGGGTGAGGTGTCGCCAATAGTGGGCACAATACATATATTGTTTCAAACCAGATTCGACACCAATAAGGTGTTCACCAGGGTTTAGCAACCAAAGGGGTCTGTGCAATTGTCTGGTCAACGGGGCGAAGTAAGTGCACCCCACAACCGAGGGTAGGTGACATGTTGCTGCAGTTAAGCTCAATTGCCCGCCCGGTTAGCTATATTAGCCACGCTGGGTGGGGACACTGTCAGCCAACATAGTGTGCTGCTGTCCCAATAAATGAGAAAACAGGGTGTCAAGCACAAAAGGCTACTATGTAAAAAGAACATTTGGCACGTCCAGTATTCAACAAAAATTAAAATTTAACGGGGCAGGAAATTTTTCTACTGCTTGGGCTGCACAGGGTGGGCAGTGTGAACCCCCCCCCCCCCTATCGGGGAATATTCTAGTATGGGGGGAAGGTAGGACTTAGTCAATCCTGAATGTTAGGCACCTTATTTCAGACAGTGCACACTGTATTAAAGCAGACAGGTTAAGTGGTATGCCTAGGGGGTTTCACCACAGAGGGAGCTGAGCAGGCGAAATTCCCATAAGGAATAAGGGATGCATGGGAAGTGCAGGGGGACACCCTTGCTCAGAGATTGGCCCAAGTGGGGGTTCCCCCCAATTTCTTAGTGATACACCTAGGGGGCAACGACCTCATTGCCATGGGGAGGAGGTCACTCTTACAAGCCATGAAAGCTGACTTAGAGAGATCAGCAAATACATGGGTCAATGTGAGCTCTGGGGTCTGAGATTATTCCCCGCAGAGTGTGGCACGGGGCTAAGTCAGAGGAGGCCGTTGAACATTCCCGGAAGAGAGTTAATAGTTCAATGCGTAAGTTCACAGATCAGAGGGGTCTGGGTTTCATCAGACATGAGATGATTCAAGCTAATGTGAAAGGGTACTTTGATAAAGATGGGGTTCATTTATCACCAGTAGGGATGGATCTCTTCCTTTTAGATTTACAGGAGGCCCTGGAGATGAGAGGTTGCAGGTAGAGTATAGCTGTTTTGGTGGGGGGCTCTGGCGGCGACGGGGGCCGCCTCCAGAGCTGTGGCAGAGTACCAGGGTGATCTGGAAGCAGATGGGTACAGAAGGCTACCTCTGCGCGGCACAATAGGGGTGCCAGAGCCAAATGCCAGGAGCCTCATGGCAGGTTCCTGGGAAACCGCGTCAGCGCTCCGTTAGTCCTTCGGGCGGTTGTGGGCCTGAACAACTGGGGGCTTGCCTTGCTACGCTCTGCCCTGAAAGGGGCATGAGTAATAGGGACCAATGTGTCACGTGATCCGGAAAGAGGATCACCCCATAAGGTGTAACACTGATTGGGTTCTCCACAGTGCTTGGCTCATCAGGCAGGCATGGCAGCATAGGCTGGTTACAGCTGCCTGCCCTTGGATCACCCGTAAGATAACCCACCAGATTGCATACTATTGTATGGAATAAACCTGCAGCAATATTTTTCCAAACAGAAGTTGTGTTGTGTTTTTATTTATTCAGCATGCATGCTCTGTTATTGTGTGGGTGGGGTGTGTTGCCAATATTGGCACTATGCCTCTCGTTTAGAGTGGCGCTGTGCCGTCTCCGACAATTACTTTCCATTTTCCGACATGAGCTGTCCGCGATTCAGTATAAGAACAGAACTGGTGACCTCCAAAACAATTCACAGTTGGAGAGGAGGGAACTATGATGAAGCGGGCCCTGGGGAGGGGTTGGGGTCTCAAGTCCATCACCTCCACAGCCATGAGAGTGCTTCTGAGGGAGCAGGTTCATTAAGAGGGGGTGGGGCTTTGTGCAGGTCACTGTTCGAGTCTAATACTCCTAAAAAACACAAACCCAGCTTCAAAGGCTGCCGCTGATGTCCTGGGGAAATTGCAAAACCGGATGGACATTAGCTGTGCTCAGCCTCCGCACAGTGTGAGTTGGAAACGGTCTCTGCAGATGGTTCCAACTGACATTGTCTGCCACGTCCTGATATCGGATTCTCACTGGGTGACCGTGTGAAAAGAGCCGATATCGTGTGACACACGGTGGGGCTGGGTGAGTTGGCTGATCTGCAAGAAGGTAGGATGGAATTTAATTTGAATGGCGCTGATGTCTCCCTTACCTCATTCTAATGTTGGATCAGCCCCCTCCGCAGTCCTCTATACATAATAGACCATACTGTCGTAGTCAACACCATCCCTTCAAAAAGGGTTTTAGTGATATGACCCCGCAGTGTTAGAGAAGCATAGAGGCAATAAATATGTATTGCCCACGCTGGGTGTTTCTCAAGGAATCATATACTGAAATATGGCTAAGATGCTCTAGAATATCTGCTGAATAAGGGTACAATATGTTTAATAATGATGATCAGATACACTATAGAACTGACCGTATGTAGTCAGAAATACTTTCTGCACACATGTTTCTCTCTCAAATATTAAAGAAATACAAATTTGTAATGACCACTTTGATACATTTTTCTGAACAAGATAACAGCTTACTAACTAGACAGGTTCCACACTTCCATCGGCAGCTGGCAGATTAGCCCTCTGGGTTTCCCATAATTTTATGAGAAGGGAAATTATCATGTTTATTAATAAAAATTGCTATGCCTTCGAGACTCTAAGTGAAAGGCAGGAAATGTGCTATGCCTGGGGTGTAAAAATCACAGAGACAGCATATTTCCATTCCGGTGTTTTAATTGAGCAAACTAATGCATTTGGGCGGGGTATAATGTTGGTTTGCTTCACTTCAACCAAGTAGACTAAAAGGGTTCATATCAATGACTTGTGAAAATAAGCCGCTCTTGGAAACGCGGAAGCATGGGGGCATGGGTGCATGCTTTCCACCTCTTTCGCTTCAAAAGGGTTTCTCATTCAGTCCTGATGGGTTGACTGTATTTGATATTTCTGTCTGTGGCTTCATATGCCTTCAATATGAGTGTCCCTTTAATTCTGATGGGGGTGGTAACTGCCATTTCTCAGGACTCCACCCCCTTGGCAGTTACAAGGACCCTCAGTATCAGAAACTCTGGGGACTGCAAATAACAATGGATTTAAGAGAACACTCGTAATCAGGTCCAATGTGAGGAACACTGGTGTGAAGTAACTTGAGGGGGCTCCCCTGCAAGGTATGTGGAGGGCCCCCCTCCGGACTCAATCAGGAGTGCTCTGGCCAGAGTAGTGTGTTAAGGGGGCCCCCTGGAGCTTAAGGAATCCGCACCGCGGGGGGTGCGGGGGCCTGTGTTACGCCACAGGTGAGGAATCTAAATCCAAAGCAATAGAATGCTCATGTGTTGCTGGGTATTGAGGGGTGGGGGCAATTGCGGCTCAGTACTCAGTAGCAGAGTGCAGCAAGGAGCAGGTGGTGCAGGTGGAGGGGATTGAATGACATAAAGGAGCAGGGCCCCAAACTGAGTGGCCAGATAGTAGCATGGGGTACAGAAACCAAAATGATAAATAATTCCCTTTTGATCATCAGTGGATGGATGCAAATCAGCCAATCAAAATGATGGCAATGAAGTAATGGCCTAGGAGTGGAACAAACATACGAATATGGGGAAGATATCAGCGGCGCTTCCTCCATGGTAGTGGAGGAACGTCGCCCCCACACACTTCTGCAGAAAAAGTTAAAAATAAAATGGTAATAAATTATTTTATTACCATTTTATTTTCTACTCTCTGCCGAGTGTGGGGCGGGGCCAGTGCCTCATTTCTGCTGATTGGCAGCAATGAGGAGTGGCCCCTTCGTTTGAAGTGCGCATGTAAGTTTGGCCGGCTATCTTACTACGGCCAACCTGACATGTGCAATTCAACCCTTTTCAACCTAGCTGTATTAGACAGCTGGGTAGTAGAGCAGGCAAAGGCCTCCAGTGCCTTTTGGAGTAATGAGGCCGCCTGAGGCTGCCTGCTCCATCCAACACAGACACTTTTCTCTCATGCTGCTTCACAGCATGAGAACAGCATCTGGATTGGATAAAGTAGTAGGCTGTGTGACGTCACCTCATGCTCTGAGGTGTCTCGAGCAAGGGACTGAGAGCATTGAGGACGTGCTGCAGGATGATGTAAGTGAAAGTTTTTTTTCTTGTCATTTTTAATGTAACGTGTTTTCATAATGTTTGTGTTTCTTTTTATGTATGTAATGCCTCACCATTTATTATGTCACCGACCGCCACTATAAAAATTATTAAAGACAAAGTTCTCTTTTCACAAAGGTAAGTTTATATGTAGTGATCTCCCCACATGGAGATCGCCACCTATGCCTAGGCAGAGCTCTGCCTAGATTTAGACTAATGCGACCCCACCTCCTCAAATGAAGGGGCTGGAGACTCCTTTAACCAAATTCACGACGGTAAAATTACTGTTAATATCTTTCCAGCTGTTTGTGAACACTTCTACCACCAGGTGGAGATATGATAATAATCATGAATGGGGAAAATTAATAAAGTTAACTAAAAATTGTTGAAAGTTATGTCCATGAATGTAATAAAAAAATATATCAAAACACCCTTCCGTAACTCCTTGCCACTTAGGACTATCACACTAAAAAGAGACAACACACTATCTCAACACCTCATTTACTTTTTAATTAATTATGCTATATATTTGAATTCTTTCTTATTTAATAAATTAAAAATTCATTGTGTGCAAGCGTGGTTACAAGTTAAGTTTTATGTTGATATTATTTTAGATTTCTTTTTATTTAATTTACCATTTAAATTTAATTAAACTGTAATTTAATGGTTACAAAATAAATAATTTAAATTATAATAACAAATGGCTTGTGTGAATAGGGTCCAATAGGTCAATAGGTTTTCGACAATAGACAGCTAGCTGTCTGTAGGTTGAGACCAAAAAACTGCCATTGTGCCCTTCTAATCTTCCAAACTATTCATGTGATGCAGGCATCACATGAATAGCTTGGGCATCTCGCTTCCCTCATAAGTTGCTAGCAAAGTTTATTGACGACTCCCACGTATCTTTGAGTCCGTGAACGCTTAGGTGGATTTAAATGAATACATGGCTCCGGGTGATTCCGTATGTGTTGCTTTATTTGCATCTATGTGTTGCAGTAACCATGACAGCAGGGCGTATTATCTCTCAAGTGTAGCATTCATAGGAACAGTGTCTTTGCAAGTGCCGTTGAAGAAACATTTTGAACTCATGGCTCATTCTCTCACCTCTCATTGAGTTTTCTGTTACTGATCTGGGCTCTATAAGAGAACCCAGTAACGTTTTGAGCAGTGCTCTGTTCTTCCCATCAGTACCTTCTCAGTGGCCATATTGGAATGGGAAACCTTCAAGAAAAAGCACACTGAATCACAACATATACATTCAGCGAATCCTACTATGATATTTTCACTAGAAGCACTTGCAATTATATAATCTTTGGGGACTGACATAATATTCAAGGTCAAGTACTTCTAACAAGTGACTTTTTGTTTGTCCTCCTTGCCCTATCCTTTTTGCCACTTCCCAGTAGGAGTGTGTGGTATTTTGCTTTCTTCTCTACGCTGTCCTTTCTTTGTGCCCTGTACTCAGCTGCTCAGCCAGTCTTGTGATGTCATAGAATGTTCCTCCTGTGTATGTTTAAGTGTATCTGTCAGTTGCTGAATGTAGGCTGAGCAGCAGGGTTGCTGCTCCCGGTGGGGCTTACTATGTTGTACTTGATTACTTGGATTAACATGCTGTTTATCCTACTTCAACTCCTGTAACTTCTTCCCAAGAATAAACCTGGAACTTGGATACAGCTACAACAGAGTCATCTTATTTTTATTGAATTTCACACTGGCGGCGAGCTGAAAAAGGACCCACTAGGGGAAAAAAGAACTACACTGAACTTTAAAAGGTCATCTTTGCAACTAAAGAAGAAGAGACACGTATTGAGATACTTTCTTGCGTCTGGGTGCCCCACCGGTGTCTGGTTCCAACGGACGGCCTCAACCCAGAACATTGCATCTTTACTTCTAAATTATTTCCAACACGATTTTGCGCATATTTAATGGTCATCTCTACTGCTGGTGAGTCAGCTTACTTGTGATCGACTGTCCTCCTGCTATCTAAGTTATGTGTCCCTGCGCTACAACCTGCCTTGTAAACAAATCTGAGCCTGTGTTACTTTTACAACTTGCCATTTAAAGGTGTGCCAGCACTTCTTCTGCTGTCAATTCTGCCTGCTGCCTACCTGCCTTGTTTTCATAGGTTTGGGTGATTTTATATCCTCTACTTTGACTGTGCTATTTGGGACCCCGTGTTTTGTGGATTACGCATTTATCGTGCCCCACTACTTTGCTCCTCAATCAACAATTCCTTATGGACATTCATTCATTGGTAGAGGTTTGCCCGATTTCTCTTAAAGGGAGCAGTGAGTACGGCTATGCATCTTTCAAACTTTAAACAACGGTCGTTTTGGCACGAGCCTCCTACCTCGTAACCTCGAGAAGCTTTGCCACCCTTGTGGGCGCTCGAATCCTCTCTGCATTCCTGTTCTCCATTCTTCTCTGCAGCAGCCTGGATTTCTTCCCTGGTTGCTAGCGCAATGACGTTTCATTGCGCTGCATCTGGCTTGACGTATTCTTCTCTGTGCCACAAGACGTGCGCACGTCAAGGTCACGTTTGAGCTCTTCTACCCGGGATGACAGAGACTGAGCTAGGAGTGACGAGCCGTTCCTATTTCCGTGGCTCTGTTTCAACTTGAAGGATTGTGATTAACTTCTGAACTGTCTGGTGAGGAAATCTTCATCTCTCAACAAAATTCTCGGATACCAGAGTTCGGGTATCGGTGTCCTTTTAATTTTTTATTGTCCCTGCACATTTTTTTTTTTGGAGATATTGTAATCAATTAATTTTGCCATACTTAATTCTAAAAAAAAAAAAAAGGTTATAATTTACTATAGTTATGTTTGGTTGGTGCCTGTCTTTGAATGCTTATGTCATGTCAGTCTTGCAAAGTGTAATTTGGTATGAGTCACATGATTTTGATTTCATTATTTGTTGGTAAACATTATATGTGATGCTGCAAGTAGTGTCTTGGGAATTGCTTTTCATGATGCCATTATTCTGGACCTTTGTATTTGTGTTCTATTTTATACACTTTAATGCCGGTTCTCTCTGTTTACGGCTGCTAATGTTATTTGGTAAGTTTTCAACTTCCAATGCAGGTACTTACGTGTATTTGTATGTGTGTGCAAGTTACTTAGCTCTATCTGTTTTCATTTTACAGTGTTTCTTTTAAATTTGATGTTTTCTTGTGATGGGCCACAAAGTTGCTCAATTCTGTTTTTACTTCCTGGTGCTGAGCTCTCTTGATGCTCAATTCTGTATGTTGGTGCTGAGCCATTACGGTGCTCAAACCTATTTATTCGTGCTGAGCCATTTAGGTGCTCAATTCTATTTACTCGTGCTGAGCCATTACGGTGCTCAATTCTATTTACTCGTGCTGACCTATTAAGTTGCTCTATTGTGTTTGTGCTGGGATTGCTTTGTGCAGGGCATCCTAAACTATTGTGCTGAGCCATTAAGGTGCTCAATTCTGTTTGTGCTGGGATTGCTTTGTGCAGGGCATCCTAAACTATTGTGCTGAGCCAGTAAGGTGCTCAATTCTGTTTGTGCTAGGATTGCTTTGTGCTGGGCATCCTAAACTATTGTGCTGAGCCATTAAGGTGCTCAATTCTGTTTGTGCTAGGATTACTTTGTGCATGACATCCTAAACTTTTGTGATGAGCCATTAAGGTGTTTATACTTTCTTGGTGCTGAGCCATTAAGGTGCTCAATTCTTTGTTTTGGTCTGGTGAGCAAGTTATTTAGCTCTATCTGTTTTTCACAGTGTTTCTTTTAAATTTGATGTTTTCTTGTGATGGGCCTTTAAGGTGCTCAATTCCTTTTACTCTTTCTAGTGCTGGGATTGCGTTGTACTTGCGTCCTAAACTATTGTGGTGGTAAACCTTATTTGAAGTTGACTTGTTGTGAGCATCATTTTTAAGCTCGATGTGGGGGCACCTTACGTTCCCAAGTTCTTTGTCTGGTGGTGGACTCTAACCACGCTAACTATTTATAGTTGTTTGCCATACTTTTTGGTTGTTCTGAGTGTTGGGACACTTTTCTGGGCTCAAATCCATTTTCTTTATGTTTATTGTGATGAATTTTCATAATGTTTGATGTATTTAAACACTTCTCCCTGCTGTTCAATGGGGGAAAGTGTGTGTTATGTGTGTGTTCTGTGTTTCTTGAATTCTTTCTCTTCTGTTTTTTGTTCTCTCTTTCTTACCTCTTGCCTCCTTAGTTTTTATTGTCTCCGTTAGGGAGGGAGGTGTGTGGTATCTTGCTTTCTTCTCTACTCTTTCCTTTCTTTGTGTTTTGTACTCTGCTGCTCAGCCAGTCTCAGTGATGTCATGGAATGTTCTCTCTGTGTATTTTTGAGCGTAATTGTCAGTTTATGCATGTAGGCTGAGCAGCAGAGTACAAGACACAAAGAAAGGACAGAGTAGAGAAGAAAGCAAGATACCACCGAGTGGTTACCAAAATCAACCTGCTAAAATTGTTTTATCTCAGTGAGTAATTTTCTTATTTACCAATTAATCATTTATAGGTTCAGATTTCCCAGTATAGCATTCATAGTTCTCAGAACTATTCCTCTGCATTCTCATGGATACAAACATACACATTTCTCAAACAGTCGTCAGTGTTATAATAGATTGGAAAGTGTTAGAAATGGGGGTCTCTATTTGGTAGAGGTAGGTACCTTTATCCAAATAGGGACCCTTGCTTCTAGTCAGGGTGAGGGGGATACACACTTTAGATAACTCCTGCTCACACCCTGGGTAGCTTGGCACGAGCAGACAGGCTTATCCCAAAGGCAATGTGTAAAGTATTTGTACTCAAAACACACAGTAATACAGTGATAACACCACAAATGGACACCACACCAGTTTAGAAAAATAAAGCATCTTTAGCTAAACTCAACAAGACCAAAACGACAAAAATCCAACATACAGGTAATAAGATATGACTCTAGGACAGTTATTGCAAAAATAAAGCTTGTAGAAAACAAATAGCTCCACCTGGGGCTATTGCGACGTCGTGACAGCAATACATCCAAAGTACGGCGCTGACCGCAAGGCGTCGTGCATGGAGTCACATGGACCCCCAAACAAACAGTACCTTGGAAACAAAGTCTATGACGATGCATGGCGTCGTGGAGGTGAGTCGTCAGTGCCGAGGTCAAGGCCCGCTCCCTGGCTGCCACGGGAGAGGCGACGTGTCGTGTCCAGGACAGGGAAAAACGGTTGCGTCGGCGGTGAGTCATCGGTTCCAGTGACGATGCAAAGTCGGCGAGTTCGTGGAGTCACCCTCCGCAGTTATCGGCACAGCGATAACAGGATGCAGGCGCTGGTAATGACGGAGTCGGTGCGAGTGCTGGCGTCGGGTACGGCCGTTAACTGCAGGCGTCGAAGGGCACCGAAGGGCGTAGGAGCTGCGGTGCAGGCCGGGCGGTGCCTCATTCACTTCACGAGCGGTGCCCCAGGCCTTGGTGCAGGTCACGGTGTCACAGCGGCGTTGCTGACAGCGTCATAAACTGGTTTTCTTACTTATTTCAAGTTGCTTCCAGCTCCCAACAGCAGGAACAACCTCCAGGGGCCCAAAACTGGAACAGGCACCTCCTGGCAGGTCAGAACTCTCAGCAAGAGAGTTCAGGGGAGCTGGGGGTGAAGGCTTTGTGGCCCTGAGACTTCAGAACATGAGGCCAGTACACACAGGCCCTTGGAGATCTTCTTCAAGCAGGTTCAAAGCAAAGTTCCAGTCTTTGTCCTCTCCTTGGCAGAAACAGCAACTGCAGGCCAACCCCACACAGCACACAGCAAAGAGGCAGTGCTCCGCCTCACAGTTCTTCAGCTTTTCTCCTTGGCGGAGGTTCCTCTTGAGTCCAGAAGTGATCTAAAGTTCTTGGGTTTTAGGTCTAATACCTATACCCCAAAATGTCTTTGTTCTTTTTGTGCAAGGGCCCCTGAGCCCAGTCCAAACCAGTTCTGTCCTCACTGGTGCAGTATGACCACAGGGGGTGGAGACAGCATTGTGCAAGGGATACAGGCCCTATTCAGGTTCAAGGAAATCTCCCACTTCTCTAAATTCTGCCAGGGTCTATTCAGCCCAGCTCTTAGTCATCCAGGAAGGGCCAGGTACACCTCAACCCCCCCCCCCCCCAGTGGCTGTCTAAAGTGAATGCACATCCCCAGCCTCTGTCACTCCAAAACCAGACAGTCAATACACAAACAGGCAGAGGCAAACAGAGTGGTTAAACAAGAAAATGCCTACTTTCTAAAAGGGGGGGTTTCAAACACACAATTTAAAAATCATCTTTACTAAAAGATGTGTTAATAAATTCTGAGTTCAGAGAGTCTAAACTTTATTTCTCTATCTTGTCCCAATGGGAAGTTATACTTGTAAGATGTTACAAAGCATTTCCTATTCTATCCTATGGGGCAAGATAGCCTTTCCATAATGAAAAACGAATTTGGCAGTATTTCACTATCAGGACATGTCACACACACCAGTGCATCTCCTTACTTTCACATACACTGCACCCTGCCCAGGGGGGTACTTTGGGCCTACCATATGGATGCCTTACATGTAAGAAAAAAGAAGATTAGGGCGTGGCAAGTGAGTGCACTTGCCAGGTCGACATGGCAGTACAAAACTGCGCACAGACACTGCAGTGGCAGGTCTGATATACCTTTTCAGGGCTACTCATGTGGGTGGCACAATCAGTGCTGCAGGCCCACTAGTAGCATTTGATTTACAGGCCCTGGCACACTTCAGTGCACTTTACTACGAACTTACCAGTAAATAAAATATGCCAATCAGGGAGAACCAATTGTAACAAGAATTTACACAGAGAGCATATGCACTTTAGCACTGATTAGCAGTGGGAAAGTGCGAGGAGTCCTAAAGCCAACAACAACAGGTCAGGCAAAAATAGGAGGAAGAAGCAAAAAGTTTGGGGATAACCCTGCAAAAAGGACCTAGTCCAACAGAAAGTGTACAAATCAAATTCTCATAGAATGTACCGAATGCAGCAAAAAGCTCAGTTCTTTTCACTTGAGCACATGGAAGGTCCTAGCACAAACTCTGCCCCCATGATGGCCCGTGCAATGTTGAATAGAATCACTGGGGCACAGATTAACACTCAATCAGTTAATATTCATGAGCTACTTACTCATCTCATCACCTTTTTGACATACCTGAAGTATACCTATTTTTATAAAATATGTCAGCAATAAACTCAGTGTTACCCAAGTGCTACAACACTGTATGCTTTTACGGCAATCTGGTACGAGCACCCAAAACTCCATTATTTAGACATATCCCAGGAAAATGTCTACCCACTAAAACAATATTCCATTGTTTCAATCATGTACATTGCCGTGACTCACTCACTCCTTAGTTGATAATCTAACCAGTCATAGACTGTTAAGTCCACCCAGGAAAGTTGTTTTAATGGAGGACTTAAACTCTGGTTGAAAACCCCCCAAAAGACGAAGAGGCCAGGACAACCTTAAACCAATGAACCTGGACCTCATAGGCTTCAGCCTTTGCTCTAATAGGCAACCGATTAGAAAGGCCATTTCATAGATAATCTGTTGGCCTGATACATTCCCACCTCTCTTACTGTGGCTACACCTCTCTATTGTTCAAATCATTCTCTTATAACCTTTATCCTCCTATCAGCTACCATACTTCACACTCCAACTGCTCCAAAACTACTGAAGGCCTCAACATTACCCAATGGTTCCAACGTTTTTTAAAAATACTTGATCGCAGCTATTCCAGTTAACTTATGGGCCTGATTTAGATCATGGCGGATGGGTTACTCCATCACAACGGTGACGGATATCTCATCTGTGAAATATAAATCCCATAGGATATAATGGGATTTTTATTTCAGCGGACGGGATATCTGTCACTGTTGTGATGAAGTAACCCGTCCGCCAAGACAAAATCAAGCCCTATGTTTCCTCCTCTCCCAAGCCACAAAACTCAGGTGAATATTTTTTAACTTAATTTATATCCAGAGAAAAAACAAACAAAAAAGAGCATAATAGGATGGGCACTTGCATTAAAATACCAAAATCATATACCCTACAAAGCGGACATAGTTTCAACATATTCACCAAGAAGGTAACAAGCTAGTAATCATTTAAATAAGCATACTTCAGCACCAAACATTTAATAATTTTATACAGATGTCAGGGGAGAAACACAATCGCAATGTATATGCACTCCAGATTACCCAGTTGCATCATCAGTCTCAGTATCTGAGCCATCTGAGGCAGGCTGCCTCGAATAGAACTGCAAAGGGGTCCATATATATTTAGGCCTAGATGTGAGTGTGTTAATGTTATCTGATGCAGTGTTGCAATGTATTAGACACTAGGCCTGGGCGGTGAACTCCGCTCCGTTTGCAGAGTTTGAGGAGTTTTCAGCACTCAGCGAAGCACATGGAGTTCCATCGCGGAGCGGAGTTTTTTCCACGCTCGCCAACGTCAAGTTGGCGAGTGCAAGTGAGGAAAATCTAACAGTAGACCACCTCCCACCAAATTTCACTACGCGGGCGGTCACGACCGCTCACCTTGAGAAACCATCCGTTCGCATTGAGGAAGCTGCCGCTCCAGTAGAAAAACTACTGGACCGGCAGAAAGAAGCAGCGCCTTCTTGCGCTGCGCATGGTGCAGTTCGTGATGATTTTCTAGCGTGGGACAAACACCCTGCACTAAAAATCAGCGTGAATGGCGCGACCTAACGCTCTCCGCCACTTACGGAACCCCGCATAGTGTGGTGGACTTCTGCGGAAATCCTCGAACTCCGCCCCGGCCTAGTAGATACTTTACTCAATCTTCAAAAATTCGAAGAGGACCTCCACTCCATAGCTTTGCAGCCCTCATTTTCGCTAGTAACAATGCCAGCACCATGTACTTACAAATCAGCGCTGGCATATCCTTCCTGTATCCAAATACTGCCATGAAGAGTTGGGTTTCATATTGTACCAGTCATTCCACCAAGTTCATAAAGATGTTATCTCTTTGCATGCCAGGAAATCCCCAGTATAAGTGTACAAAAACATCCACCTCAGCTGGGCATCTGTGACAATTGGCATCGACCCTTAGGCCAAATTTAAACAGTTTAACAGAGGTACAATAAAATCTTTTAACAATTTACATTGAGACAGTCTGTGGCGCCTATTGAGGGAAGCAACAGCAGAACAGCCGTTGCTTATTAGTAGTATCACAATTAATATCATTTTCCACTGCAAAGAGATACTGCAGTCAAGCAGCCTGCAACTCCACAGCAAAGCATACAAACGAGAGATGTGCATATGATTGTCATTATGCATCAGATGGATAAACAAAGGAAAGGACAGAGACTTAGCAGGAAACTCCTCAAATAGCGAGCCGAGAACCATTTCCAACATTATAAAAGTTACATTTTGACTGTTAATTTGATCTAAGGTCTTAAATTAAGCTTCATTGAATAAGTCTCCCAGCAATATATTCTGTAGCCTATGGAGTTGAGCATGGATGCCAATCTCTAAGCACACCGGGAGCCAGGCACACTAATCCAGTCGAATCTCTGGAGATTATAAAAGAGAACTTTGGCAACCAATACCAAGCATGTACGGTGTTGAGGAAGAAGTGCCTGTCCATTCACAGATGTGGAAGACCAGACAGCTTGTGGATAAAGTAATGTGCAAAATGGCATTGGGCAATGATACTAGGGATCGTGATCAGTGGCTGCCAGACAACGCTGTCCGTACGGGAGGACCACCATAGACTAACAAACTCTAGGCTGTTTGTTTGGCCATGCAAGTCGGATCATCAGTTGCCGTAAGTGGCAGAAAAATGTATGAGTCCAGGCAATTGGAATATTTAGCGATAAACATAGTAACTGAGGAAGCACTACACTCTTCATAATAGCGACTCTGCCATCAAGAGACAGTGGCAGTCTAATTGATCTATCAATATTATCAGATAACTTATCTATGACCACATCATAATTACTATTGATCACCACCCTTTGATCTCTGTGTACCTTAATGCCCAGATAGCGAACTGGGTCCAGGAATCATTTCACAGGACATTCAAGTGGGCATTGACTGGTACATTCAGTAAGTGGAAAAAAAGGGCTTTGTCTCAGTTAAAACTCAGCCCGCCAGCCTGCCTAATCATATTATATTATTAAGGACTAAGGAAAGGTCCATAGTTGAGGCTTCAATATAAAGTAAAAGCTCATCAGCATAAGGTGAGAATATCATCCTGTATCCTGGGAATCAAAACCCTCTATGTGCATGTAATTCTATTAGTGCACATGAAAATGGCTTGGAAACAATAGCATACAGTAGTGGGGAAAGTGGGCCGCTCAGCCGAGTCCCTCTACCCTTACTAATGGGTTCAATGACACAGTTGTTTATTCGGATATGGGTCCTAGGAGCAGTGTGTAGCAACCGGACTAATTTCAGAAACATGTTGCCCACTCCCAGCTTCTCCAGCACCACAAAAACAAATTCCTATTCAAAAGCCTTCTCAGCATCTAGAAAAATCACAATTGTAAGTGTATTTGTTATATTTGTTAAAATGTATATTAAATCTAATTTTTTTAAAAATAATTTTATAATTTAATATATTTAATTTTATTATTTAATTTTATATATATATAAAAAACGATATTTTGTACAACTATATTTATGTCATCGATATTTTTTTTGCGATATTATTGTACTTACCATTATAAATATAGGATGTTGATATTTTTGACATTGATATTTATAACTCAATATTGTGGTATGGGGATATTTTAGGTGTTGATATTCTGTCTGTGAACCGTAATATTCATAACACCCATAAAAATATAAAGCGGAGCATGCAAGGGGCAGAGCATAGTGTGCCCAACCACCACTACAGAATGCGGTGGTGGTTACATTAGCTAACTAAACAGGTCTTTACATGTCGCCATCGTACAGTGTCTAGAGAGCATATCTCAGAAGCAGTATAATTGCCCGAGCCAGAGATTGCTCTGCTAGGTCTATAATTACAGTGTGCAGATCTTGGGAAAACTAACAAATGTAAACATAGATAGATCAATATGATGTCATGAGCTACTTGCATCAGCAACATACTATTCTGAATTGTAAAATAACAAACCTCTTGAATAAGAACAAACTATCATCTAATAATCATTCAGCATGATATAAACGCAGTAAGCATACATAGAATATGAAACAACAGAAAGGTAATATAATTTTCAGTCATTGTCTTCCAGAACAGAGAGACCTGCATCAGCTCCATCTTCACCTCTACAAGCCACTTGTGGGCCAGGAAATCTATTCAGTGCTTTCATCACCTGATATGGGTCTGAGAACATGCAAGTCTTATCGCCTAACAGCACTCTGAGTCAAGCAAGATACAGCATACCTTATTCAATATTCATGGCTTGCAGTTTCTTCTTAATAGGCAATAACGATCTCCTGGCTTCCTTACTTGGAGAGTAAAATCAGGGAACAGCATAATAACCGAACCAGAGTAGCTTAAGACATGCAGTTCACCAACTTTAATCAAAGCTGCATTACGATCCCTATAAATGATTAGCCTACAGATATATATAGATGGGTCTATAGTGGGATCCTAGACACGACCGAAGTGCTAGGGAGTGGTGCACCCGTTGCACAACATAGTAAAAAAAAGTGTCATGCCCCTCCAGGTCTTCCAGTAATTGCTCCACAAAAGCTTTCATGTTGTCTGCAGCAGAGGACACAGCAATGCCTACTCTACAAATATTACTTCTTCTTGATCTGGCCTCCAAGTCTTCATTTTGGGATTTTAGCTCTCTCAGTTCTTTTCGATCCTGGTTTGGGTGTTCTTCCTTGTCACTGAATCATCCTCCACCTCCGAGACATGTAGGTCCACCATGGCCAATCTCATGTCATGCTTGTCAAGCTGCTCTGACATGCCAACCATCTGGTAGGTCAGAGCATTAGTCATACCATCAAAAGTTTAAAGACTATGTTTCATATCTTGCAGGATAAAGCAGAGCTCACTGACATTGTGCCCAAGATTAGCAGAACCTTCTGGTGGGTTGGTTTGACTGTCACCATCTTGGACCTTCTCAAATTTCCTGGACTCAAATAAAAGTTTGGGCTGTGGGTGGGCCATCTTACCCTCTGTCTACAATACAAGAACCACTCAACAGGAAGAAATAAACCAGTCAGGTGGGGGGGCGCATCTAAGGTCAGGGCAATACTGTTTCGAGCTCCAACCCTTACATGACATCAACTTCACCCTAGGCATCCAGAGGTTTAATTATCACTTCATCATATATACAAAAGCATTCGAGTGTGCAAAGAGTTTATTATCAATGTCCTAGTTTGCTCGGAACCCTACTTATTTGCCAATCATCTCTGATGTCTTGTGAGAAAAAGCCCACTTTAGATGGGATCTTTAAATTCATCTTTTTATTTTAATAACAAATTTTATTTGGTTTTCCTGAAACAATCTGGGCCATAGCCCTACAAATACCTGTAGAAAATAATATGAGTCAGGAGTACCATAGCATTTAAACAACTGCAACTCCTGCGAAACTTGCAGGTCGAACAACATGAACACAGTGCAGACAGTTCTAGATCCCAGTGACTGTATAAAGGTTACATTTGTACAAATACAGACAATTACATAGTATGGAATGATTCGTTCAGTAGTCATTTATATGAGTGGCGATTCCTGTCAGGGGTCTAAAGATGGAAGGGGAGGAAGGTCTATCCCACGATACGTCGCCCAACAGGTCCATATTTTCCTATGTTTCTGGGGGCAGCCATGGGCCTGAAACACTGCAATCTCCGCACCCATACAACTGTCCAGTTCTGCCTTCCATTTACCTATGGTCGGAGGAGATGTCACCTTCCACAGCTGGGCAATATCACGTTTGGCAATGGTAAGGGCCAAAAAGAGCAGATGCTGTTTGTACCTGTTTCCCCCTATCCCGTCAGTGCTGTGCAGGAGGAAAAGTCTCAGGTCTAACGGGAGCTCCCATGAGAGTATGTTGCCTAGGCAAGACGATACCTTCCGCCAGAATGGCTGCAGCGCAGTACAACTCCAGACTGTATGTAGAAATGTCCCTTCCTCCCTCTCACATCTTAGGCATATAGGGGACTGGATAACTCCCATCTTCCAGAGTCAGGATCGTGTGTAATATGCATGGTGTATATACTTAAATTGTATGAGGCGGGAGCGTGAGGACACAGCTGCGCCGCGAGGACTGGCTATGGCTTCCGCCCAGTCATCGTCCGTTAAGTCTGGAATGTCGTCCTGCCATGCTCTCCTAGTCTTGTTAAGTGTTGTTTGTGTATGCGTCGTCAACGTTTGATACATTTGCTGGATTTTATGTGACCCCAAGTCCCCCATTAGCAGGCGGCCCTCAAGAGGGGGGAATTCAGGTAGGGTCTCTAGAGCATGAATCAGGGGGCCCAAAGCATGGCGTAATTGGAGATATTTATAAAATTGTGTCCTATGTTGCTGAAATTCTTCTTGTAGCCGTTGAAAGGATTTCAAGGTGGTGCCCTGCATCACGTCTCCCAAGATGGATATTCCCACCAAGTCCCACTTACGGAACCCCGTCAGGGCCGTCATCGGGCGTAGGTATGTGCCATGCCACAGAGGAGTTGCCTGGGTCAGGCTGCCGCGCCACCCCATCTGCCCCACTGTGTACCGCCAGAGCCGAATTACTGTTCTGCTTGCCAGGGGTAATATATCTAGGCTCCTTGAGCTATACAGGAGCTGGAGAAGAGGAACTCCCTCCATTGCCGTATGCTCTAGCGCAAAAGCCGGGTCGGCTGGGGAATTATACCACCATTCATTTATTATAAGCAGATGAGAGGCAACATAGTATGCGTATATATCTGTTGCTGCAATACCCCCACAGTACGTGGATTGTGCGCACGTGTGTAGCGCCACCCGGATCACCCCTCCATTCCACAGGAATTTATTGTGTATAGAGTTGATTTGTGCAAACCAGGATCGTGGTATTTTGTAAGGGAAATTTTGTAATCTATAGAGAATTCTAGGCAGAGAGACCATTTTAAAAATTGCAGAACGCCCATATAATGAGAGTGGAAGGGAGGACTATATTGTTGTTTTGTTGCCTAGACTTGTAAGTAGCGGGTTGATATTGTGTGCCCATGAAATCTTCGGACAAGGCGACATGAAGATGCCCAGATATTTAAAACCCCCAGTCGCGTGCGATAGCTGCATCGCCCAGGCGCCCCGCCCTTGGTCCCCACATACCGGAAAAAGCACAGATTTAGCAGGGTTAGTATGAAGACCTGTAGTTTGTCCAAACACTCTGAGGATCTGCAGGAGACGTTGTCCCGAGATCCACGGGTCAGTCAAAAAGAAAAGGACGTCATCTGCATATAGCGCGATGCGATCCGATCTCAACTGGGACCATTCAAATCCACGGAGTACCGGGTCACTACGAACCCACGCTGCCAAGGGTTCCACCGCCAGAGCGAATAACAGCGGGGACAGGGGGCAACCCTGCCTTGTGCCCCTATAGATAGGGAAGGGGTCTGAGCGATGTCCCGCTATGCGAACCGAGGCTGTTAGGTTGGTGTATAGCAAACGTACATATGCTATAAACCGTGGGCCAAAATTAACCGATTCAAGAAATTGGAAGAGGTAGACCCAACTAATAGAATCAAATGCTTTGTCGATGTCAGCTAATAATATAGCCGCGGGGCGCCCCAGGTCTGGGGCCATTGCCATGGCGTTATGCACCCTTCGGTTGTTATGACGGGTGGCCCGGTGAGGCAAAAAGCCAGACATCAATCAAATCAATAATTCTCTCCCAGTTTCTTTGATGTAGAGGAGGAAAAACGTGATGAAGAATCAACGTTCAGAGTTTCCCTCTTGATCGATTTGCTTGCCTTTTTGAGATCAATGGTTGATTGATTTTGTGTTTTACCCCTTTATGGTATAATAAGAAACAACAGGAATAACTAGCCCACTGGAAGTTTTTGATCAGTGCCCCACAAAAAGTTCCAACTAGCACGATGGGGCTGGGCCTGGATTCTTGCTGAGTTAATGCGGCCCTTTGGGTGGCTTTCAGTTATAATGCATTATCTGACAGAATCAGTAAAGTTCAGAACATGTAGGTTACAGTCTCACATTTCCTTAATAATTAATATAACAACCAAAGCCATCTGCAGTCTAAAAAGCAGAGTGGTGTCTACCGACTATCGAGGTATTTGCCTCTTGGTGATATCTAAGTACTCCACGTAGGTGTCAATGCACTCCAGTATAAAACATTGTGTGCAACGGGATCACTGAAGCAATATTGAAAGCAACAACATTATGAAACTAAAATATTGTGTCAAAAATATATTTTACAAAAATATTGTGTCCCTATACTTATAATGGTACGTATAAAAATATCAAAAATAAAATATTGTTTAATGCTATTATCATTAAAAAACACACACACATATATATACATGTGATCAAGGCCGTGTCAGGCCAAAACGCGTCAGGGCGGTAGTGGTGTTGTGAGCAAATAAAGACTTTATGCACTAAATTGGGTTTGTGTTCCGTCCTTTCCCAGAGAAGGGAATCAACGAAGAACAGCGTCTGCTATATATATATATATATATATATATATATATATATATATATATATATATATATATATATATATATATATATATAGATATATATAGTTTAGATTAGTAACCCTTAAATAATGTAATACTTAACATTAATATAATGTAAAATAAATAAATGTAAATAATATTTAATACTATATATAAATGTATACATATATAAACACACATGCATATGTGTGTGTATGTTTATACATATACATATATAATGTAATAATATAATTAGAAATATATATTTTACATTATATTACATTTTTTCAGTTCTTTTTTTAAATGATATATATATATATATATATATGTGTATATATATATATATATATATATATAGAGAGAGAGAGATACATATATATATATATATTAAAAAAATAACAAATCAATTGCAAAACACAAAATACATTTCCAAATAAATAAAGTATAAAAAATGGAAATAAAAATACATTTACTAGAAATATATAAACATAAAGATATATATCAACAAATAATATAAAATGTAAAAATTATAATTATAGATGTATTTAAACAATATTAGTAAAAGTAATGGAGTCTTGTAATAATAGATATATTATTCTCACTTCAGTTTATGCAACAGTATGTGAAAGCATAGGCTTTTAGAGGGGTAAAATTTACTATTCCCACTCCAAAGAGGCCAACAGTGGGGAAAGTATTGGACTTATGATGGGTAAGATTTACTTACTATTCCACCTCCAGTCTGTGCAACAGTAGTGAAAGCGTTGGACTTCGGAGGGGAAAGATTTACTATTCCCACTCCAGTCTATGCAACAGTAGAGAAAGTGTTGGACTTCAAAGGGTAAGATTTACTATTCCTACTCCAGTCTGTGCAACAGTAGGGAAAGTGTTGGACTTTGAGGGGTAAGATTTACTATTCCCACTCCAGTCTGTGCAACAGTAGGGAAAGCATTGGACTTCGGAGGAATTAAATTTACTATTCCCACTTCAATCTAAGCAACTGTAGGGAAAGTAATTCACTTCAAACACATTACATATTTGAATAACCCTATTAATTTAGAACAAATATGAAACTCCTAATATTAACATTATCAATTAACAAAAAAATAAATACATAATTAAACAATTGACATGATTATTAAACAATTTGATAATTATCAATGAAATTAATTATTTATTTATTACTTAATTAACTTCCCACACTATACCCTTACAAACCTAGCGGCCCACACTCACAATATAACTAAAATAAATCAGTATTATATAATGTACATAATTTATTATCAATTAAATAATTAATAAGAAAGAATTGTTATTTAATTATTACTTAATTAACTTCCCATCCTATATCCCTACAAACCCAACTGCCCACACCTAAACTATAACTAAAATAGAAAGTTATCACACAATTTACATAACTATTAACTAATTGAATAATTAACAATATGTTAATAATTATTTGTTAATTAATTATTAATAATTGTTAATTAATTATTACTTAATTAACTTCCTGCCCTATACCTTTACAAACATAGCAACCCACTACACCACTATAAAATACTATTAGCAATTAAATTAAAAATTATACATCACTTAAAATTACAAACTATATTTAAAAATATTATTAACCATTATAAAAACAATAATAACATACAAAATTAATATATGAACTAAAACACAGTAAGATAATTAAAAATGATACTTTTTACAACTATATTATTGAAAATGATATTAACAACAACAATATTTTCAACAACGATATTACTTATCTGAAAAAAATGATATTCTTGACAGCAATATTTCTGCACCTCGATATTCTTGTATCACAATATTATTTTTCCAATATTTCTGTCTCCCGATATTTACAACTCAATATTTTGTCTAAATGCCATGTAAAAAGGGCTGCACCTGAGTTTGGCAGAGCAGTCCATTCAAATTTTTATCTATAAATTTTCATTCTCCATATTTCTTTAGACCCCAATTCCAATGTGGATACATCTTAGATATCAGGTTCAAGAGGTGGGCTTTTATGAATTTACCTATTGAAATCACAAAGTAATCTTATGAACTCTAACGCCTGTCAGTTTCACAGAGTTAGTTTACAATTGGTTTTAAATCACAAATCATTTACACTCATAGGTCATTAAAATTCACAAATACCCTTCTAAAAATATTGATTGAGTGTTTTCCAGTCACAATTGCAGTTTATATTAATTTGAAAAAGCAAATTATTTCATGCTAAAAGTGGGTCAATATTAATGCTCTTAAGGGGTTAAGCATTTCATAACATGGGCGCCAGCTCATAGCCACTTGTGGAGAGCTGTAATCTAATGTCTGTTGTGGAACAGTCTCAAAATCGCACCTAAACTCTCATGCCAGCCACTTTCTGAAGTGCAATGTGTCACTAGTTGTTTTGAGGCAAATGCTAGACATCTATGTTCCTTTTATGCTGACACTGTGCACAAGTAAGCAGTGTGGCAGCCGCAGAAACAAAGGTCACTATTTGTCCATTTTATAAATAATGATCATAGAAGCACATGAGAAAGTTCTGTGTTCCCTTATAAAATGCATGGGCCAATGAAATAGAAACCTTTGCTATGTCTCTATTGTAAGCCATCACCAGTGATGTATGACCGAGACTGTAAGGAGGGGCCAACAGAGAGATTTGTTCACAGAAGGCATTCATTGGATAAACAAGAGGAATCACTGCATTCAAAGAAAACCATAAAGAAAGTAAATTGATTTAGAATAGTCAGTGATTGACCGAAAGCCCCTTTCTGTCAGAGTCACTCCAGATCACACTTAACTGAAACATTTACAACCTTCTATGCAGTGGGTGTTTGGCATCTCCTCTCTTGAGTAGGCTAGCGGCTTGCGGCATCCTCACTGCAGTCCTAGTGCGGGGGGATGCTTGTAGTTCACGTTGGCAAGGGGGGCAGGCTTCTTCAGAAGGATACATTGTGGCTTGCCCCGCTGCACTGCCGGATTAATCGTGGATGGGCGTGGTTCACCTCTCCTTGCCCCAGAGCACAGCATCAGCAGGGCTACTTATGTGCGGCGGTAATGTTGGAAGCAGGAAATTGGAAGTTATAGAACAAGTGGTAGCCTGGACTTACATACGAAATATGATGACCATCTTAGAATGAGTCACTAAGAAATCAGAACACCTGTGACTGAACCATTATGAAGTTGCTACTGTAATAGCCAGGCACTTACTACAGTCAAATGCTTCTCAGCTACCTAGCTTGTTGGAGGCTCCTAGGTATTTCCCATACTGACATTCTCCTCTCTGTTTTCCCTTCCCAATTTTTTCTATTTTGGATTTCATGTTTACCAACCTTCCACTTTTCTGCAAGACCTAGTATTTGAATTTTCCTCTTGTTGTGTTGCCTGGATTACTATTGGCACACTTTTATAAAACCGCTGTGTTCAGTATTGGTTTGTACCTGATGCAAGACTTTGATCCTTCACTATTTTGAGACTGATTTGTCCCTAGTAAATGATTTTGACTTTTCCCGTGTGCGATACTTTTTTAACCTTTTGGTATGAGACTTTGATCCTTCCCGATTGGAGCACTTTGAATCCATTTTTTGAATATTTTGTATTTATTTATTTTTCTTTACTGCTTGATTCTGACAGAATTTGTTTCCTTGCCCTTGGCCACCATATCACCTGTGCTCTTGTCTGTTTCTTGAGAGATGTTGAGGCACCACCAGTTTAATATTGTATAGACATAGGAATTAAAGCATGTATATTGGAACACGTTCTCATTTGTTGTTCCTTATCATTTCAAGTTTACCTCAGTATATGCCCATGCAGGTGCTGTTTGGATCACGGCTGTCTCCAGGCAAATTCAATTTAAATTGTTACACTGCTGCTGTGTCCATATGAGAATCTGCATCTCATTGTATAATTCTGCCACATGCTGTATGTTTTCGTGTGTAGCAGTCCTAAGTTATGTGTCATCAGTCAAGCGCTATGCATGATTTTAAATGTTGCACACAATCCAGGTGGTAGACTCTAATGAGAGGTAAAAGTACAACCAAAAAATGACACTTCTAAAACATGAGTGGCTGGCACCCCTATAAACAGGCCATTTCAATAGTAAGAATTGGTGGCATCCAGTTATAGTAGTATAGCACAGACCTTTTTACCTGAGCCCAAGTGGGTATACTGCCTACTGGCTCTCCCTGTAAGTGCTTGTAATATGTTATGACTAGGCTCACTCATTCCACTTAATTGTCTCTGTAGTGTTCACATGTGTCAAACAATTCTTGAGGGGAGGCGGGGAAGTCAGGGAGTACTGGGCCACAATCAAGGTTTTTGGGCTTGCTTGGTATCCTTGAGTGCATCCTACTATGGATCTGCAAAATGGGGCAAGTGCACTCCTTCTAGACTTGGCCCTAACAGCTCAGGTTGGTGCCGGTTACAATTCTGGTAAGAAACCCACAGCTCTCCAAAAGTTGTGCAGGCTTCAGGTGATGTCCCATCACTGCTAGGAGATTGGCTATCTGGCGAACACCAGTCCTGAATCACAGTAGCTCTTCGGGTACTCTGTGAAGCACTCCCTTCTTTGGTCAAGAAGAACATGGAACTAGGAAAGATTTGAATTGTTTGGATCCACCGTTATACTGATATTGTAGACCAGGGATGGTGATCCACTGTCAAAAGTCCAGAAACCAGTTTGGGGTTGTTCCTTTTTAAATTTCAATTTCTGGCAGCAGTGCAGACTCAGTGTTAGTGCAAGGTGGTGGTGCTCACAGAAGGTAGTGATGAAGCTGTCCCCAAGCAGGAGTATCAAAAACAAAAGCACTCAGGAAAAGAAAGAAATGGCAGACCCTGTCTAAAAACCTTCCTACCTCAAATAACAGAATCTGCTGACTCACTCCCATTCCCTCATACTGTTGACTGAATGTAGTGTTCAGAAAGGAATTCTCAACAATCCCCTTTATAGTGTCCTATTAGACTTTCTAAGAGTACCCCTGCCTCCAGCCTCAGATGCTTCAGTATATCAGTTACCCCCTTTGGCTCTAGGAATGCAGAAAAAACAAACCCACCATCTTGGAAATCAGTACTTCCTCATTTATTGCGTATTATGTCAAATCAGAGGCAATCAGATATGCATTCTTCCAGTCTCAGCAGCCATTTTCTCAGAACATCACAGAGGGCCTGATTACGATGGAGGTGGGACCGCCACCGTCAGGCTATCAGTTCCGCCTCCATTGTTCCCTGCAGGACCGCTCGCCGCATTATGATGGCAGGCGGATGGAGGGCGGGCGAAGAGACCGACCACCTGAGTCCGTCGGACCGGCGGACAGATTGCAATACCTACAATGGTGGCAGTGCCTGCTCAGGCACTGCCGTAGGGATTACAATGTCCCTTTCCGCCGGCCATTTTCCTATGCCATGAAAAGGCAGGCGGAAAGTGACGTGAGGCCCGTAGCGGGCCCCCCTTCCACCCTGACCCTTCAATATGGGCCCTGGTGCCCCCCTACATTTCCCTGCACCACATGGTGCCTGCACATAGTGCAGGGATATGTCAGATGTGTTTATTTGGTACTGTGGCGTGTGCTCCAGCCCGCAGCACACGCCGCAATACAAAATATACACATTGCGACCGCCTTGAAGGCGGTCGCATCCTAATGCGGCCAGCGGGACCTTCGACTCCTAGTCGGGCGGTCCTGCTTCCGCGTCGGTGTCAGGCGGACGTAAGTCCACCCGACATCATAATCAGCCCCAGAGTCTTATTACATACCATTCTTCATGCAGTGGAGTGGAGAGGTGTGGTGCAGCGGCCAGGGCAGCTGACTTCGGAGCACAGGGTTCACGGTTCGATCCCCGGCTCCGGCGGCAGCTCAGCTCAGCACCATGTGACTCTGGGCAATAGCTCACTTAATTTCCACGACGGCCCCCAGCGCCTTGAGACCCGTAAGGGTGAGTAGCTGTGCTATATAAAAACGGACTTATATATACACACTCAAACAACACACAAGATGTTAGTGTAAGTACCTGGGTGTCACATATAAGCAGAACTTTACAGGAGTGGGGTTAGTAGGCACTGCATACTACCTGAACCAGGAAAAATATTTTTTCAGTTCTATACGCCACAAAAATGGTATGCTGCCACCAACGCTTTTTGTCAACAACCAAGGATATGGACACTAGTCATATGAGGTTTGAGGGCATGTGTGATGAACTCATCCAGGTCACAGAACTGGTTCTGGACCTCAGAATCATCATGGACAATCCTAACTACAGTGTGCCTGCTAGACTAAAACATTAGCTGGGCCAAGATAAAGTCAGACTACCAGTGTCACATGCAGTCGGGTCAATCAGGGCAGGGATACACTCCAGTTTACTATGCAGTCCCGCTCTTATTAAGCCAGGAGGATGACCTGCAGGAACTTTGTTGGTCTACGCCTTGGGTACAAATTCAAACCAAGCAGTTGCACTTGGCTTTACAAAGAACTCTACAGGGAAGAACAAACCAGGGGTAGTACAGGTGGACATGCAAGTAGCATGGGGGACAGCAGCACTGGCTGCTGAGAAACCTGTTGGAGTACCCTATAACCTTACTGCAGTCAAGACTTACCATGGGTATTCCAAAGGTCGCATAAAGGGAGTATGTTACTATTCTCAATGCCAGAGAAGTATGCACAGAAGGAATAGAGGCCCCAGCGTGACCCACTTTTTTTTCCTCAGCTGGGAAAATGTTTTTCTCGTTGATAAAACCCTTCCCTTACTCCCCCACCAAATGTGGCTGTATTCCATTCCCCTTCAATTTCTTAGAGGGGAATTACTGCAGCTGCTGACAAAAGTAAATTTCCAACCATTTTCAAGATGGGAAAGTGTTGGAAAAGAGTTTATGCACGCCCACAATGTACATTTTTGTAGGCAACCCCAAAGTCCTCATATAAACCATACCCAGGACCGCCCATTTCCCACCCATTGAGTAGGACTGAGGAATGTGGCTTTCTCCACACTTGCGGCACATCTGTTTTTCATCGTAAAACCATTTACTACCACCAGGAATTCCCTTGTGGATTACAGACAGGTGTAAAAACAGTAAATTTAGTCATAACCATACTTACCGTTGTGAATCAAGTCCATCAGCATTGGCAAATGTGTACTTGCTGTGAACCTCTTTAACTGGATCATAAATAAGTGAGTTTTTTTAAATTTTAGTCACTGGACTATTATATCAAAATAGGTAGAACATAAATTCACAGTATTTTTAATACTATTATTGCTCCCACTGAAGGTTTATTCATGTGGACAGTGGCTTCATCACTAAAGGAGCAACAGTAGAGATGAACTGCTCTGTTCTCTCTCTCAGTTGCTCACATGGATTGCAAATTCAGGCCAGTTTGCACCCAAGCAATCATATTATGAATTACTATACCTACATTTTACCGATACATGTGGGCTTCGACACCAGGAAAATACAGACTCCATTAGTGACTCAACCCTATTGTCTGTATTATGACTTGGCAAAATAGTTTTCTTTTTCGTTTCCCTGTAAACGGCAGGGAATCATAACATGGTTCTGCAAAATTTGACAAATTTGCTTCTATCTGCCACACAAGAAAAAAAGGCGAATGGCAGCTGGTAAGTCCGCCATGATCCAAGAGCTGCCATTTTGTGGGCATTTTAGTCCATATGGTTTGACACAATTTGAGAACTGCCCAGTTTGTGGGTGGTTTGGGCAGTTTATGTGGTTCTCTGTGAACCTCGTTTTGCCATGTATAACCACACAAACTGCAGGAACTCAATAAATTGCCTTAAATCCACCTGTTTCTTTAGTCTTCCTGCAGGGCAGATTCAGGAAGGTTTTTATGGCCAAATTTTGCTCAAAAACTTGTTTGAAAAAAATGGATGATCACAAAATATTTCACTCCCTCTCGTTCAAATCCAGGGAAGACAAATCGGTGAGACTGTGTTTTGGTCATGCCAGTGCAATTTCTATGGTGACATTTCCCAAATGCAGCTCAGCTGGTGGCAGTGCTGGAATTGGAAACAATCAGTGGCGGCCAGCATGGTTTGCAGGTGGCAGGGCGGGTGCGGGCGTGCGGGGTGGGGGTTCATGCAGTGTGGTGCTTGGGGGGTGAAACAGTAAAAAAAAAAAAAGAAAAGAAATAGTTACCTTGCTGCGCCGGTCCAGCATCTCTGCTCCCAATCTCCGAGGCACAGGAAGCACAGAAAAGGCTTCCCTGACCAATCACAATGCTGCAATGCAGCGTTGGGATTGGTTAGCACCCAGGCTCCCCTGACCAATCACAACGCTGCAATGACGCGTTGTGATTGGTTTCAAGCGTCCTGGTTCGACGCTCAACCAGGGAATGGGGGCCTGGGCTTGTTCTCCATGCAGGCTGTAATGCAGCCTGCATGGAGAACGGGGAAAGTGCGCATGACTGGTTTGGGCGGCCCAATGCGCATTTAGGAGTGGGCAAACCACTCCTCCCCTGCCCTGCTCCGTTATTATCATTTTATGTTTCCTTTGCAGTGCCCCTGGAAACTATTTACTACGGGAACCCATAAATTTGGGGTCAAAGTGTGGCAGAGGAGAGTGGATGGAGTCAGGAGGGTCCAAGCATGAAATGCAGAGTCTGACAGTAAATGGACAATTATTTTTTAAAACAATCTGCTGCATAGAAATTGGCAAACAAGGACATATGTGACAGTAAACCTGTTCTAGATTACATCATTGTTCACAAAGAGGCTGAATTTTCAAATATCTTACAGGGTTAAGACACCTGCTGCAGAGATATTTGCGTGTGCAGTAATTTTCAGGAGATTATAATAGTGGTAAAATAACTCTAGTGGTTACCACCGTTCTGGGAGAGTTCTGTGCTTTGTCCAGTCACAATTTCGACTCATAAAGTAGCATATAGTTTTTTTTTCTTTTTAAGTTTAAGTGGGGGCACAGCAAATACAAGATACCACAAACATTGAGACAAATCAAACAAAGCAAACAAGCAGAGCAAGATCATAATTACAGTGCAAGGAGACAAGGAACATAAACAACAGCACCACAGGTCTGCCAATAATTAACAATTGTAACCCAGTGGAACCACTTTATGTCATTAAACAAGTGTAGTAGCTCCTACGGTCAGTAGTTCGTGTGATGCCATGAATAACAGGAAACACACAAAGTGATTGGCCGGCACATTCAAAGCAGGGGAAATTGGCTATAAAGGGCTGGCAATAATGTTGGGGAGAAGCCCCCTATATGCTTGGGGATCGAGGGTGTTCTGGACTCCTGTAAAATATGTACGGGATGAAAGATATGTTCTGAAGGGGGCCAGATATCTAATGGGCGGGAGTCCGGGGCCAGCAATTCCCAGTATGCTTTAAGTTGCTCTTGGCAGTAGGTGACATAGCGCAACCAGCTATCAATTTGAGGTACAGGACGGCATCCCCAGTGTATTACGACTCTACGCTTAGCCAGGAGGAATAACATTGCAGTCAGACACTGAACTCCACTAGGGATGTCTTTGACATAGCCTAAAAGAGCAGTCAGTGGGGTTGGTAATCAGTGATAGAGTCGCTGGCATCATATATGAGGGACTATAAGCGGTGTATTGCAAGGCATTCCCACGCCAGATGGAGGAATGAAGCGCCATTGTGTCCACATCTACAACAGCATGCATCATCTAAAAATCCCATATGGCACAACTGCACAGGAGTACGGTATATATGATGAAGAAATTTAATGTGAAATAAGCACAGTTGGTAGTTGGAAGAGAGCATCCTAGTGAGCCCCCAGCAATATCGCCACTGTACTACAGTAAGGAGAGGATTGAGCACAGCGTCTCAATTCGAGTACGCTCTGGGAATGCATATGGGTGACTTATTTAGCATAATACTGTGTAGGCGTGTCATCAGTTTGCCTGGGAATGGGTTGGTCAATAACATGTCCAGTGCATGGAAGGTGGGAGGGACAGCATGAAACGTATCATGGAGGGCTCAAATTGCAGCATGAAATCTGTAGTATGTAAAAACATTGAGCGGAGTATGTTGAGGAAGCGCAGATATGTGTTGCACCTATAGGAATTATCCCTACGGATATAAATCACCTAGCGTAAGGAGATGCAACCGGGTCAGTTGGCGGCATACTCTGTCATCATCGGCTGCAGATGACCACTCAGAGGGGTGTTTTGGAATATAGGGTGCTTAGCGGGCACTGAGGCGCAGTCTATCCCACACCCAAGTTGTACAAGCAATGGTATCTATTTTGACCCGAGGGCGGCGGGTAGGCAAATAGAGGGTGGTGCTGAACGGACAGGGGGATTTCGATGGCTACATGTGACTGAAAGGAGAGAGGATGTATCCAGAAAAGCACATATTGTGTTTGGACGCAATAGTAATAAAGCTCCATGTCCAGGGCACACAGGCTGCCCTGCTCAAAGGGAAGAGTCAATGTTTCCCAGGAGACCCTTGGCTGCTTGCCAATTCAGGACAATGTCACGAGTTGTGTGAGGAGTTGGTTACAAAAGTGTGCAGAATGTGGTATGGGAATGTTAAGGAATAAATACAAGAATTTTGGGAGGATGAGCATCTTAGCAATAGCCAGTCTCCCACCCATGGAGAGCGGTAGGCAATTCCAAGCTTGCACAGGAGCTTCAAGCCATGTCACCGTCATGCCGTAATTAGATTTCCATAGCTCATCTATATCTCTACTGATCCATATACCCAGAGAGCGAACTGGACTGTCCGCCCATTCTAATGGGCAATCAGGTGTGAATTAGTCTGTCACAGTGGTATGAGGAAAGATAATTGAGTTAGACCAGTTGATATGAATACCAGTGAAGTCACCAAAATGGACATCCTCATGAATCACAGGGGATATTTTAACCCGTGGGCCCAGTTTATATATAGGTTGACATCTGTGCATGCATGGTAACTAAAATACTTCTGGCTTGGAAGGCAAGACCTCTATGAGCGTGGTGCTGGTGGAGACAGGCCACCAATGACTCCATTGCAAAGGCAAAGAATATTGAAGAGAAGGGACAATCTTGCCTGATTCCTTTAGTGACCAGGAAGGGGGCCGTGACCTCACCATTGACACTCAACCTAGCGCATGGTAGCGCATAAAGAAGTTTGACCCAGCTGATAAATCGGGGGCTGAGGCCCAAATGACTCAGCAGCTGGATCAGAAAGGGCCACCCCAAGGAGTCAAACATCTTGGTGGCATCAAGTTAGGGTGCCACCACCTCAAGCTGTGGGTTAAGGGAGTGCTTGAGCCCACACATAGTACGTAAATTATGAGATGTGTTTCACCCAGGCACAAGGCCCGATTGGTCCGTGCGGGGAATATCAGGCAGCAGTGGCGTCAATAGGATCATAAGTAATTTAGCAAGGATTTCATTGTCCACATTGATCATTGATAAAGGGCGTTAGAAGTCAGACAGTTTAGGACGCTTTCCGGGTTTCAGAATGGTGACAGTCACTGTCTCACGCATCGTGGGGATTAGCTGACCCAGCAGTATATCCTTGCCGTACATTGCCAAGAGGTGGGGAGCAAGAATCTGGGCATACGCTTCATAAAAAGTGACAGTCAGTCCATCCAGTCGGTGGTGCCTTGTCTCCGGACATGCCTTGTATCACCTGTACTATGTCATCGGCTGAAAATGGAACACTAAGATACTGCCGATGAGCGTTCTTGAGCCAAAGGAGTTGAACAGGATGCCTATTCTCATAGCTTTAGTAAATAGAGAAACTTGATTTCATTAAAGACAAGGAGGCTAGCATCATGCATTAACTTTTATTTACTACTTCCAAGCAGCAAACTCTTCAAAGTTCCAAACCAGAACATAGTATGACTCATAAAGAATAACCAGAACATTCAGTCCTTAAAACCCCCCAACATTCTATCTATCCCTCTTTTGGTGCTGTTCTCTCAGTATCCTGTCTGCCTTTTTCGTCCGTAGTGTCCAAAGACATCCTCTAAGAATCTACAATAAAAAATACAACCAGTAACATATCTAAAGTTGACAATTTCATCCTTGGAAAAAAACACACAATTTTGTAACATTTGAAAAATAATTATCTTCTACAGCAAAATGTATTTCTTCATATAAGCACATCCATTAACCTGTTGCAACAACTGGATCCCTTTCCCTATATGCATCGGGGAAGGGAGGGAGGGCTAATGCTAGCCTCCTTGTGTTCAATAAAATCATGATTCTCTATTCACAAAAGCTACGAGAATTGACATTTAATGGCAAGACTGGAGGCCAGCATTATGCATGTTCAAAGCCTCTAAAAGCGAAACTTGAAACATGCTCCACAGGTTTAAAATAGAATTTCCCGAATACTTTAACATTCAACCAATCTGCCGCTTTCAACGCCTCCTCCAACCAAGCTCCTGCTATAAAAGCCCGAGAAGCCATTGCTCCTCTTACAGAATGTGATTTAAATCTATCAATATCTATGCCAGCCTCCTTCATAACTTCCTTAACCCATTTAGCAATTGTAGCTACTGACACAGCTTTATGCTGAAAATTAATACCTTTTTTCACACCTTCACTCCTGAATGCTTGCATCCTAGATTCATACACCTCCATGCAATCAACTATACAAAATCTCTGATAACTTTCAAATTTCGGATAAAAAGTGGATTCTGACATGGTCTTGGACCTTCTCCCTATCTTGAAAAACACATCATACAGTTGGTAGAACCTACTGGAAATGTCCAAAGCCTGAGCTTAAGATACTCTTCTTAAGAAAACAGAGTAAAGTCGCTAACTTCCATGTCAACTCTTTTAAAGTAAAAAATGTGTTTGATGGCCAAGTCTCAAACAACTTTAAAACCAAACTCACATCCCAAAGACTTTCATACCATGATTTAGGAGATCTCCTTAAGTGAATTCTGTTCCTCACTCTACAGATCAAAGGAATCTTCTCAATAGATAATCCATTCAACAAAGGGTGACCTGCTGCAACTGCTGACCTATGACAATTAATGGTCTTATAGGAAAGACCTTTCAATAAGAAATCAGCCCAAAATTTGCTACATCTACCTCATCAGTCTCCAGAGGATCCAAATCCCTTTCCAGGCACCAATTAATGCAGACCTTCCATGCTCCTTTATATTTTTTCCTGGGTTCTGGTGCCTAGGACACATTGAGAAGCTCTGAAGCCTCCCCTGGAAGTCCATTGAATCAACCAAATTTCCTGATATCTTCCAAACTAGAAGGTTGAGCATACACAATTCCACCAAAGGATGATCTTCCCCTTGTATTCCTACCACATCCCTTTGGAAGACTGATTTAAAAAAGGTATTTCCACAGCCAACTCCATCACTGATGGAAACAAATCTGCATTCACCAAAAAGGCGTCACTAAGACTATTTGAGACCTCTGTCTCCTCACCTGGACCAACACCCACTGAATCATCGCAAAAGGAGGAAAATATAACTTTTAGACCGAGCCAACTTTGAGGGAATACATCCACTGCCAAAGCACCTGGGCCTGGGTGCCAACTGAAATATTTCTTCTTCTGACATGTTAGGCGGGATGTGAACAACTCTACCTCTTTTGGACCCAGACAAAATTCTATCTCCTGACAAAATTCCTCTGTCAATTTCCACTCACTGCCATCCCTCAATTTTCAAGAATTCCAATCTGCCACAATATTCTTCTCTCCTGGCAGATACTGAACTGTTAAATGCATCTTGTTCTCCAGACAAAACTCCCATAACTTTGCAATTTGTAACACTTTCTTTGACCTGCTTCCTCCTAACCTGCTTATATGAGTTACAGGAGTTACATTGTCCATTCTCATCAACACTGAACCTCCCTTCACCTGATCCTTGAAACTGCAACGAGCAAACAGACCCGTAGCCATTCCCAATGAATTTATATGTCCCTTCCTTTCCTTCCGACTCCATCGTCCTCTTGTTTCCTGTCCCAAACACATTGCTCCCCAGCCAAAATTGCTTGCATCCGACTCTATCACAAACTCCGGCACTGTACCAAAAACCGCCTGTCCATTCCAAACCTCTAGAATCTCCAACCACCACACTTACTCCTCCTTCACTTCCTCTGTCATCTTAATTCTGTCTTCATACCAAAGGCCCTTTGACAATACTGCCACCTGTATGTGCTGCAAAGCTCTGTAATATAAAGGACCTGGAAAGACTGCCTGTATTGATGAAGACATGAGACCTATAATACGAGCCAGTTCCCGCAAGGTCACTTCTTTCTATTTGCTTAAATGACATACCTCTTTCTTCATAATTTTTATCTATCTGTCTGCCACCTGTAGTTGTACCTTCACCGTGTCTATTGTGAAGCCCCAAAACTCCAGTGACTGAGCAACCTGTAATGATGGCTTCTCCTGATTAATAATAAAACCCAATCCTTCTAAAAGATCCCTTACTAACAGCAAATGACTCTTTAAAATTATGCGCTCCTGACTCATTTTAAGTATGCCGTCTGAATACACAATCACTCTCACACCTTGCTCCCGTAAAAAGAACTGGTTTTAAGTTTTTTATGAAACACCAGGATGCTGATGAAAGTCTAAAAGGAAGACATTGGAACTGGTACAACTCTCCCTACCACCTGAATTAAAGATACCTCTGACTCCCCTTCTTTATGGGAACTGAAAAATAGGCATCTTTTAGATCCAAATTTACCATCTAATCTGACTCTTGTAAAATGTATCTCCACATGTGTAAACCTTCCATTTTGAAATGACAATAAGTTACAAATCAATTCAAAGGTCTCATATTTATCACTGGTCTCCATCCCTTGTCTTTTTCTTTACCAAAAACAACGCACTTACAAAACCTTTATCCCTTTCTTGTACCCTTATTATATCTTCCTTCCCTAACATCATTTGGACATCTTCTGCTACTACTTTTCTCTGTTCCTTGTCTTCTTTCTTTACCAAAAACAACGCACTTACAAAACCTTTCTCCCTTTCGTGTACCCTTATTATATCCTCCTTCCCTAACATAATTTGGGCATCTTCTGCTACTACTTTTCTCTGCTCTTGATTGTACACCACCTCCTTTGTTTCCCTTACCTGATAAGGTACCACTTCAAATTCTATCCCATATCCTTCGACTGCTGTGATCACCCAAGAATGCTGAGGTATTATTCTCCATTGTCTTGCAAAATGTCTTAATCTGCCCCCTACTTTTACATGGGTAAGACCAGAAAAATTGTTCAAACTCACCTCGAGTTGAAGAGGATTTCTGTCCTCTTCCCATGGAGCCTCTCAATCTGCCACCTCTGCCTCTTGGAGGGTAAAAACCCCCTGAGGAATTATAACCTCTAGCTATTCCTTTCCCTTGATTATACTGGGTCTTATAAACTCCACGGCCGAAAGGCTGCCCACGCCTTCCAGCCTGTCCATATAAAGCATTTCTGATAAAAACTCTATGCATCAAATTCTGAGCCTTATCCGAGACAGTGTGGGGCATATTCTCAAGGAGCTATCACCGAGTTATTGGCACTTTAACGCATCCAAAGTCGCGCTAAATTCATCGCCCCATTCACAAGCTGGTGCTAACAGCCCAAAACACCAGTTTTCCTGCGAAAGCAGTCGCAAAAAACATCGCCACAGATGACCCCGGCAACTAACGCTAATGAGATGCAGAGTAGGCGTTCCTGAGCAAAAAGCCGCGACAACACCACAACGCAACATTCTCAACGACCAGCCACATTGGCGATAGGAACACAAAACAGGCGATACGGCGCGTTACCAGCAGGAAATTAACACCTGCTCTGACCTGGTGCAAAGTCGGACGTCAACCTGCACAAGAAAAGGGAGCCCAGCCCACCGCCACACCTGAAGAACAACAGATGCCATGGAGCCCCTCACCATGCACCCCGGAGCCCCAAGAGGGCAACAACACCCACCGCCACCACCCCCAGGACCGCCACCCCCCCCAACAGACCCCCCCGCCCCTCCCCGGACCACCACAGAGGCAGCGCAGACAAAGACAGTGGACCTTCAGGAAATGCACCAGCCCCACAGACCTAACACCAGACAATGCCAATGCCCACTACAGGCCCAAAAGGACAACCATCCTCCGCATCCTGAACATCATTGCCCACAGGCTGATGGTACCAACACAGCGGACAGCCAACATCCCTCCACAGACAAAGCTGCTGGCTGTGCTGCACCTGTTGGCCTCTGGTATCCTCCCAAACAACAACCGCCCGAGTCGGAGGAGTCTCACAGCCAGCCCCATCCAAGTTCCTCACACCTGTCCTGGATGCCCTCACCAGCTAGGGACCCCAGCACCCATACGTCCCCCACAATGCGCAGGAACAGCTGGAGACCAAGCAAGGATTATACGCCATAGCTGGATCCCCGCACGTGTCGGGGACAATCGACTGCACACTTGTCCCACTTGTGCCCCCTGCCAACACCGCACACAATACCCCAACAGAAAGCACACACATCCCATCAACGTGCAGGCAATAGTGGACCACAGGGGGCTCCTCACCAATGTCATGGCCAACTACCAAGGCAGTGTGCATGATCCCTTCATCTTCCGACAGTCCAACATCAACCAGCGCTTCCAGGATGGCACCCATGGGAATGCACTGCCCGTTGGCAAGTACCAAATGAACACACCACACACCTCATCATGCAACTCACAACTCTGGCACTGCACACATCACAAAATCACATACAACATGCCAAACAACATGCCCCCCCCCACCAGACACGACAGCACAACTTACTCTGGCAACCTTGGTCAGCCATGTACATGAGCCATCGACGGCATGGCACCTCAGCCACACAATACCGGAATGTGGGGAGAGGTGGGAACCAGGCATGTACGAAGGAGGCAAGTGACCCATGAATGGGTATGTACACAGTGCCAAGTGTGGCGGAGATGTGCTGGACAGACTGCAGTATGCAGACCACAGACACAGCCATGTCTACATGCACTGCTGGTGTTTGGAGTGTAGTGGACAGTGGACGCAACCATGTCACCCCAGCCAGTGGGGAAGATCGCGGAAAAGTAGCTTGTGACGTCCCCCCCTGTAAGCGTGTGCGGAGTGGGCTGGCCTGGCGTATGCCAGGCCAGCGCAGGGGTGTGAATAAAAAGCACGTAGCACTGGGCATGGTTCGCTTCCGGAATGCCCAACGCGTCTGCCAGGGCGGCGCCTCCCACCCCGCCACGAGGCTGACGCCGTCGCCGTGAGCGGTGTGGCCTGCGATCCTGTGCGCCTGCTGCACCCCGGGCCGCTGGTCCCCGGACCCGTCATGCCCGCCCCTGCGCAGCCAGGCCTCACTGCTCACCTGCCGACACCGGAGTGTGTCAAAGAGGGCCCACCACGTGCCGGCGCAAGCTCCAAGCCAGAGGCCCGCGACCTTCGCAGCCTCCTCAGACCATCACGGCCTCCACGACACAGGCCCGCTTTATTCCTTTTCCGTTGACGTACTCCAACGCTGCCTCGGGCCTACACTATGCTCAAGTAGGTCACACATTTGGAACTGAGTCTTGATTATGCTATGGCAGAGTACACACTTTATGGCAGCGTTTATATCACTATACTCCCTTCAATGTGGTGACACGAAGTATGTGCATGGCATCCCAACCACACGTGTCTGTGGGCCCTTGATGACTACGCCTTCGGACTACACTGCAGTCCTGCAGGCCCCACACAAATCCATGCCAGTCCGTACCAGGCAGGACACGGCATCGTCGCTGGCTAAACACCCACTCAGCTCTGTCGCTACTGCCTCGGTCAACCATGAGTCATCCCCACATGCCATTTCAACGCCGTGTGTCAGTGTTCCAGGAGGAGCTTGCTGAACAACGGTTGGCCCGCGCTGGCCGCTGCCTCCGGACTACACATTGGTCTAGTAGGGCACACATTGGGAACTCAGTCATGATTCATTTATGGCAGACCTGATATCATTGTACTGGCCTCGTCGCAGACTGCATCCCCTTACAGCTCCGGTGCCACTAAGTCTGTTCCCCGACAACCATGGACACTTTCTTCTTGAGATATGTTGGCGACTGAGTCCATGGACTGGGGGTTGTCTTCATCATCATGTCGGTGATACTGACTATGTGGCCGAAACGAGGCTGTAGCATTCCACTCCTCCATTTGCCGCTTCCGGCCGGCTCCTGCCCTCTGCATCATGCCCTGGAGGACACCTTCCACTGTCCCACGCAAACCTCCGCTACATTCACCTTCGACGAGGACCCGCTCACCTCGCGTGGCCCTATCTCACTGCACCGCAAGTCACCGTCCCGTGGTGGTGTGCCTGTGCTGGCCGCAGTGCATCCGGGGCCACTAACTCTGTGCAGCTCAAGTTATGGCCCCTGTCTGATAGCATATTGGATGGCCTCTCGGTCAATGGACTGGGGGTCATCAACGCCATGTGTCTGTGGCCCTGCGCTGTCCGCTGCCTCCGGCCTCAACTGCGGTCCACCTTGGCTCACACATCAAATCGAGTCCTGACCTGCCCGGACGTCACATCACTGCAGGATGCACACGCCACCACCGCCAGGACCAACTCCAAACGACAGGTGCCAGAGTCGGAAGTGTCTTACTACCAGACTGTCAGAGTTGCTCACACCTGTCGTGGGGGCCATCATCAGCTTGATACCCTGCTCAGCTCTTCAGGTGCCACTAACTCATTGCACCACAAATCAAGGAACATTCTGCTTGCATGTTGGGTGAACACTGTACTCCCTCCGGCTACCACCATGATGCTTCACAGTTGTTTCTGTTGTGCTGGTGTTTTATGTTTCTGCTTCAATTGTGATCACTGTTCAAGTTGTTGCCAGCACCAACGACTCCATGAGGGCTGGCTTACACTCACCCCACACACATCCAGCACATGCGTCACTGTACATGTGACCATGCCAATAAAGGTGACGAGCGCACGTGCCCGTGGCCAGTTCAGCGAACTATCTGTGTGTGTCTGTGTGCTCATGATGTATGCATTTGTGCCCCGGGCACTACAACATTACATTGTGTTGTGTACAGAGGAAGCAGCCATGTCACCGCAGGCAGCGGGTGGGACATTGCACATGTAGCTTTGTCGTCCCCCACTCAATACGTAAAAGGAGTGAACTGGGCTGGCGTACGCCAGTCCGGCGTGGGGGTGTGGATGATCATCCCGTGGCTCTGGGTGTGGTTCAGTACTGGAAATGTGCAAAGGCATGTGTCTCTGTCGCAGTGTGGGTCTCCGTTGGGGAGTGTTGGTGGGCCCTGATGGGACTTAGACACCCACGTATGTGATCTGGTTCGGCTTCCTTGAGGTAGTACCCCACCCGCACATGTTCGGCCACCCCCTTCTGGCAGTCTGACACCTGGCCTTGGAATGCGATGTGTGCTTGGGTGGGCTGCTGGGATCCAGCTGGGGTGGTGGGTGCGTCCAGCTGTGTTGTCTGTGCAGGGGGTGGGGTATCCTCGATGCAGCGGTGCTGCCCTGCTCCTGGAGGTCGATTGCCTAAGATGTCCATGGACTGTTGTGGGGTGTAGGTGTCGGAAGTGTGGTGGTCCTCTTCAGCATCACTGTAGAGTTGTCTGGTCTGCTCTGCTGGGGGTGTTGTTTGTCCCTCTGCAATGTGAAGGGGAGATGCTTGTTGACATTGTGTTGGCATGTATGTTGCCGCATTGTTCAAGTTTACATTCAGACTTCATGACAATGTACATTGTGACTGTTTGGGAGGGGCGGACTATTTGATGCGGGACAGTGGACATTTGGACTACATGACGTAGGTGAGGTTGTACACGTACATTTGCATCTCACAGTTTCCTGCTATGTCAGATGTGATTGGCCATTTTCTACGCACAGGCGGACCCAGTTGTGTCCTCTGTTCTGCAGTGTAGGTGTTGGGCTGTGTACCACATTGTCGTCCATGTGGGTGTGCTGTAATTGCTATGTGTGTGTGCTGCTTTGTGTGGGAGTCGCACCTGCAGCTGTGATTTGGCTGCCCCTTCTCCCTTGGAGGTGGTGTGCCTTTGGCTTTTGTGCTTTTGAGGTGCTGTGATGTTGGCGACTTGGGTCATTTGTGCTCTTGGACGGTTGTTGTACTCTTGTGCATTGTTTGTCTGCAGATGTGTTGTTGACGTCAGTGGTTGTTTGTGCAGGTGGATGTGTCAGAGTGTGACCTGCTCCTTTCCGGATGTGGTCCACACTCAGCCACCTCAGTCTCGTAGCGTGCACAGTGTCATGGTGATTGTACTCCAGCCATGCTGCTGGTCATGTGGTGTCACTTGCATTGTCAGTGTGGCTCTCACATACGCATCTTTGCTGTATTTCGCACGGGTGCATGTGTGTGTTGTGTAATTGGTGATGTGTGGGTGGGACCCTTTGGGCACATGGTGAACGGGGGCCTACTTGATGTTTGTATGTGTGCTGCAGTGTGCCACGGGGATCAGGGACATGACCCAGGGTTATTGTGGGTGTGCGGTGTGCTACACGTCGTTGTGCATGTGTGCCATTGTGCCCGTCCCCCCCGTCCCCACAGTCCCTGTTCGTTACTCACCCTGTTGCTGTTGTGTCAGGTCATGTCGAGCAGTGTCCGGACTCCCGACTCCTTGCACCGTCTCCACACTGATGACTGTGGGTGCCATTTGCTCCAGCTCCTCCTGTGGCGCAGGACTCCCACCTCCATTCGCCGCTGCTGCCTTCCTGTTGGCAGGGGGTTTCTGCTTGGTTTGGCTTTTCACATCGTGCCAGCGCATCTTGGCCTCCTCGGCACTCTGACTGCATTCACGATGGGATGCCATTTTTCCATCTGTATTGTCAATGACACGGTGGTGGTGACAGACAGTTGTTGTTGGTGCTCTGTCACCTCCGTGACAACGATCGGGTTTTCCTGCGGACTGTACCCCGTCTTCCTCTACCTCTTCTCCTTGGCCTTCCCCGACCCCGAGGTTCATTGCTGGTGGTCTGTGGGGCTTGTGGGGTTCGCGTTGACCTGGGCACTCGTTCCGGGTGCATCCATGTTGCTGCGCAGTTTGATTTGTTTATGGTGTGTTTTTCTTGTTCAGCTTTTATGGTGCATTTTTCCGCCAGACGCGTGGGGATTGCAGGACTATCGCTGGTTGTCGCTGTTTTTTTTTTCGTGGTTGGCCTCATCGCAACTTTATTCGTGTTGGTGTTTCGCATTTTTTCGGCATCGCGTTGTTTTTAACGCGGTCATTTGACACGTTATCGTGGGACTATCGCATGGTGACACCAGGTTGAGAATGCTACGTTAACACAGCGTTGTTTTCCCGCAATGGACTGCGATGTGAGAAGTTGCGTTAAGCTAAACTTGCAGTGGTTATCACACTTCTTTTGAATATGCCCCTAAATGTAGACACAAATTTACCAATGGACTTAACCATTCCTTCTCCAAACAAAAGGCACCTAGCCACGAACTCCTTCCGTGCCAAATTACCCAACTTAGGACTTATGTGCTTCAAAACTGCCTTCCTTCTCTCAGCAATCCAACTTTCGCTAGCGTTTCCTAAGAAACAAAAAGCCCTCTTACGCCATCCTCTCAAGATTTAAATGTGTTTATATTGTTTCCTTTTACATAGGTTTTTTTTCCACCAGATCAAATATTCTTGCCAATGCACACAGAACATCTAGTAATTTGTCCTCAAATTCTTTTAGGGCTCACTTCAACCCTTCTCTAGGATCTCTCCCTTGTTTGAAGAGGCATGTTATCAACTCAGGGTCTAAATTTGGAGACATGGTCTCCTTGTCCCCTACCACAGGTCAGAAGCACCCCATTCTCATCACATTTCTTTCTGCTCTTTCTAGAGGCTTCCTTATTCTCTGTTTAATATAGTCCACTATATGGCCACCAATCCGAACTTCTCTGACCTAATAGATCCCTAACTATCTTCTCAGACTCTTCCTAAATCTCATCAACTTCCAAATTCATTATCTGAGTATTTGTCATTTTCTAGGTCAAAGATATATTCATCCCAGTCCTCATAATGTTGTTTAGAACTGGTATGGCCAGATACCCAATCCTTAGCAGGGTTATCCTGTCTTTTTAGAATGGTGCCAGGGACACCCTTCTTCTGTGAGCCACCTGGGACTCCATAACCTGAACCTTCTGAAACTTCATCCACTGGGATATGTCTTTTCTTTCTAAGACATTTACCTCCTGGCCCTCTATTCACATTGACCTCTTCCTGGGACAGAGACCAAAACTCCTCCTCTTCATTATTTAATTTTTTTTTCATCTTACCATCCTTCAATGAAGACATTACTGTCTCCTGTAGAGTTTCCTTAATTTTCTTTCTTACAATATCCCTTACTCTATTCTGCTTCTGTACTCCTAGCTCCTCTGTCATTGTGGTTAAATCAAGCACTGTTATTTTCTATCTATAAATCTCCTTAATTGCCTCTCTACTCCTACCTTACTCGATGTGCACACTCTCCTCACTGAAAAATCGCTAGTTGCAAACTCAAAACTCGCTCTTTAGTGCATTGAGCTATTCCTGACAGAATGAACTAAATCCTAGGTTCTTTCCTCTAAACTTCCAGGATGCTCCTACATGTACCCAGTTTCCTAATGAAATCAACTAGCGCGATGCATGCCCTCTTAAACAAGCATTTGCAATGCAATAGGTCTCGAATTTGTAAGAGTTAGAGCTATTGGCGTTGTAAATGACAATGTCTTTTACCCATGTGTTTTGATTTTGAGTGGATGTATGTGGTGTGGAGTGGAATTATGTGGGTTGGATTGGAATTGTTAGTTGTGGAATTGTGTGTGGTGGAATTGTGTGGTATGGAGTGGATCTGTGTAGTAGAATTATGTAGCATGGTGTGCAGTGAAATTATGTGGATAGTAGTTATGTGGTATTGAATGTATTGGAATCATGTGAAGTGGGATTGTGTGTCATGGAGTGTAATTATTGTCGTGTCGTGCCCCTGAATACCACCACGCAGGACACAGGTAGGGATTCTCAATACCTTTATTGGTTCTTGGTATATACATATATCGTGGAGCTCTGCCCTCGTCCGTCCGCCCACGATCCCCTTGATGTAGTGTGTGTTCCCACCCCTTGACCGGATGTGGTGTCCGGTTCACTCTTGATGTTCAGGGTCCACTGCAGGGCCCTAGTGCCCCGCCTTAGGTCACTACATCTCCCCTTTGTCACGAATGAATTGAATGAATGACTGAGTTACATTTCTTCTATCAGTCTCTGTGGCCGTCGGCATGTTCTTCTGTGGCGGGCCTCCGTTTGTTGTTCTTCTGCTGCTCCCTCTCCATTTTCTCTTTCGTTGCTGCTGTGCTCCTGCTCTTCTTGTCCTGCTGTTTCAGTGCCTTGATCTTCTTCTTTCATTCCTTTCAGCTCTCTGAAGTGTGAGCTGTTTCTTGTTATCCTCTGATGATCTGACTCGGCCGTGACCATTGAGCCCTTCACTTTTGTTACTACTAACGGGTCTTTGGAGAACGTGCTGTCCGACTTTCTTTGCTGTCGTTGACGCACTATTACCATGTCTCCTTCCTTCAGATCTGACATGCTGGCATGTCGTCTTGCGTCTGCATATCGTTTCATTTTTTCTTTCTCCTCTCTGTCTTTTTCTGCGACACTGCTGCGATCTGACGCTGTCATTGCCTCTATTTGCGGCAGCCTTGTTCTGCTTGTCCTCCCCAGCACGAGCTCCGCTGGGCATCTTCCTGTGGAGATGTGCGGTGTATTTCTGTAGTCCCGCAATACCTGGCATAGAGCTTGGCCTAATGATATCTGCGCCAGCCTCGCCCTTTGAACTGCTTTTTGATGTTCCCCATGAATCTCTCCACCATTCCATTAGCTTGAGGCCACAGTGGAGTTATCTTCCTGTGATTTATCCCTAGATAAGTCATGAATCTCCGGAATTCTTCCCCTGAAAATGGGGGACCATTGTCCGTCTTTAGAGTTTCTGGTGAGCCCCATGCAGCGAAGATGTCATCTAAAATCGGTAGTGTTGCTGATGCTGATGTCGACGGGACGTGTCGCACTATTGGAAATCTTGAGTACTCATCAATGACCACCAGCAAATAGTTTCCGGTGTCCAGTGGGCCAAAGAAATCAGCTGCCAGTGTTCTCCATACTGCTCTTGGAAGCTCTGACATTTGTTGTGGTGTCTGTCTGGCTGGTGCTCCAGTCACTTGGCATAGGTGGCACGTCGATACTGTGTCTTCGACCATGCGATCCAGTCTAGGAAACCACACTTTCTCTCTTAGTAGCTTCTTTGTTGATACAACGCCTCGGTGTGACTCGTGAGCTAAGTCTATTACTTGTCTTCTGAGTGATCTTGGTATCACAATTCTTGTCCCTCTCATTAGTATTCCGCTTTCTGTCTCTGACAGTTCTTCATTTATCTTTTGCAGAGCTAGCACTTCTTCTTTGCATATTCCTGCTTCCCAGGTGCAGTTGTTGTTGATGTGCCTCCATTTTTGTTTCCTTGTTATTTCCATTGCCAGTTGTAGCGTGCCATCTTCTCTGGTCTCCTTTCTAACTCCGCTAGTGTTATTGGTGCTGGTGTGCTTTGCTTGAGCACAAAGTTCAGGTATTCCTCTGCTATCGATGTCGTCTCGTGAGCCTGTGGTAACGGGTGTCTTGACATGTAGTCTGCAGGATTATGTTCTTTCCCTGGTTTGTGCACAATTGTGAAGTCATAGTCCATCAGTCTGATGCCCCAGCGTTCAATCCTGGGTGGCATTTTGGCCGATGGGCTGCCGTAGATTGTCACCAGCGCTTGGTGGTCTGTTATGATGGTGAACGGCTTCCCATAGATAAACATGTGGAAATGCTCGCACGCCCACACCACGGCCAGGCTCTCCTTTTCTGGTTGCGAGTATGCCTTTTCAATGTCTGTCAAGCTTTTGCTTGCGTATGCGACAATCTTCCTTTGTGACTCTCTTCCTGGCAGATGCTGTGCTAGTATTGCACCCAGTCCCACTGGGCTGGCATCCACAGTCAATTCAGTGCAGAGCAGAGGGTCGAAGTAGGCCAGATGTCCCGCCTTCACCACTGCTTCTCTTATGTCCTCAAATGCCTTGTTGCATTCCTGAGACCAGATGAATTTCTGACCCTGTTTGGTCAGTTCCCTCAGTGGTGTGCTTACTGTAGCGAAATCCTGTATGTATCTCGCACAGTAGCTGGCGAGTCCTAGAAATGATCGTACTTCCGCAACATCCGTCGGTGGCTTTGCATTTTGTAGGGTTTCAACTTTGCTGGGGTCTGGCCTCATCCCTTGTTTCGAGAAGATGTGTCCAAAAACACTAGTTCCTTTCTTCCCAGCTCGCATTTGTCTCCATTTAATGTGAGGCCCGCTTTCTCCAGTTGTGTGCACACTTGACGTAACGCCGTGTCATGCTCCTTGTCTGTTTTTCCAAATACTAAAATGTCATCACTGTAGTTTAAGCTGTTCGGGACCGGCCTGATCACTTGTCGTATGGTCTCCTGAAATATTTCCGCGGCCGATGATATTCCGAAACTCAGTCGCTTATATCGGAACAGGCCCAGATGAGTGGAGAATGTCGTGATGTACCTAGATTGATGGTCCAACTCTAACTGGTGATACCCTTTGCATAAGTCGAGCTTTGAGAATCGGCACGCTCCAGTGAGGCAACTGATCATGTCGTTCAGGTGCGGTCCCGGGTGGCGTTCCCTTGTGATTGCGGTGTTTGGGATCCTCATGTCCACGCATATGCGGATTTTGGAGGTGTTCTTCTTCGGCACCGCCACGATCGGAGACACCCACGGTGTTGGGCCGTCTGCTGCTTCTATTATATCATGTGCCAGTAAGCTATTGATCTCTTCTGCCACCTGCGGTTGTAGGTGAATTGGCACCCGTCTGTGGTGTTGTGCTACTGGCTTGATTGCTTCATTTATGTGCATTTATATTCATTAAGTGGTTGTCCCTGTTGCATTTTCTGCACTTCTGGCCCATTGCTGGGCAGGCGCCAGCGTGGGGAAACTCGAGGCCACATCTGTAACATGTTTGTTCGCCCCTTCGTGGCGCGATCGGCGCCTGGAATTCCTTCTTGTTTGCGTTCCCCGTGACGCGATGTGCTAGCGCCACTCTCTTCTCCTTCCCAACTTCCATCTGTTTTGCCTGTTCCGTTGCTCGTGCTTCTGTGCGAGCCATTGTTAATATCTTTTCTAGCGTTGTTGGTTCCTTCAGTACTCGTGCTCGGAACTCCACTGATTTACAGCCCTCAATGATTCGCAGTCTTATTGCCTGCTCATTGTCAAATTTGTCGAATTCGCAGTACGTGACCAGTTTTCTCAGTCTCGTTGCAAAGTCATCTAGGCTTTCCTCGCCTTGCTGGCACGCCGTGTTGAACGTGTATATTTCAAAATCAACATTGCGTTGGGGGTCGAACTTTTGTGTGAGACACTTTATCACTCCCTTGTAGTTCTCTGTTTGTCCAGCGGGAAACGTTAGCAATAGGTCTTCTATCTCATCCCCTGCTAAATTCAAAAGCAGGTGCAGTTGCTTGCTCTCGGGGACGTCTGTGGCGCTCATGTAGCGCTCAAATTTTCTGATCCATCTTTCCCACCGAATGCCTGCTTGTGGTTCCGACAGGCTGAATGGTAGAGGCCTGCGGAAGATTGCTTGCGTGCTGTCACTCATTTTCTTTCTGGCGCTTCTCACCACGGACTTTGCTTTTGTATTGCTAAAAAGTCCCTCTCCCTCCTTTATTTCTTTTGTTTTGTCCTTTATTTGCTTCCTTTCCACTTTATTTTCTGTCTTGTTGCTTCTTTTCCTCTTTATTCTGCTTTATTTTTTTGATTGCCTGACTTCAAAATGGCCGTCGCTTCTATTCGGCCACTGATTGGCCCGTTTTGCCTGACCTTGTGATGGCCGCCGCTCTCGCGATACTTCCTTTCCTATGATGCCCAATGGCCGACTGATTTCAAAATGGCCGCCGCTTCTATTCGGCCACTGATTGGCCCGTTTTGCCTGGCCTTCCAATGGCCGCTCTCGCAAGAGTTCGCGTTTGACTGCACGCGCGTCTCTCTTTCACTTTGGTTTCCTTCTCGGCTCGCGCTCCTTACCGCTCGTTTGGCGGCCGGGGTGGGCTCCCGTGTCGTCGCTGCTCCCTGCTGCTGGCTGCTTGTTTTTTCACTCGCACCAGGGTGGGCTCCTGGCTCCGTTTCACTTCTCCCGCTGCTGCGATGGTCGTTGCGCTGGCCAGCGGACCGGGTGGACTCCTGGTGGCTTCTGCTGTCGTCGCGGTGTCCACTATCCCACCTCTCGTCGCCAGTTGTCGTGTCGTGCCCCTGAATACCACCACGCAGGACACAGGTAGGGATTCTCAATACCTTTATTGGTTCTTGGTATATACATATATCGTGGAGCTCTGCCCTCGTCCGTCCGCCCACGATCCCCTTGATGTAGTGTGTGTTCCCACCCCCTTGACCGGATGTGGTGTCCGGTTCACTCTTGATGTTCAGGGTCCACTGCAGGGTCCTAGTGCCCCGCCTTAGGTCACTACAATTATGTGGAATGGTATTTTGTGGAGTGGTATGTAGTGAAGTTTAATTATTTGGTATGCTGTTGAATTTTGTGGCATGATGTGAAATTCTGTGGTGTGGATTGGATGTATGTGTGTTGTATAATTATGTTGAATTATGTGGTTTGTTGTCGAATGATGTGGTGTGGAATGGAAATGTTTAGAGTTGAATTGTGTGGTGCGTAAGTGTGTGGGGTTGAGTGAAAATATGCTGATTGGAATTATGTGGCAAGATATGGAGTGTATTTGTGTGGATTGTGTTACCAAGTTTAAAAAGGATGAAACAATTACAAAGAAAGGAGGCCTTTCATTGCGCACAAATTCACAAAATTAGCTAGATGTCAAGGTTGAAAGACACGCTAAACACTGGTGAAAAGAAACACTTCACTTTCACTATAAAGTTAATTTAGTAACTGTGTCTGGAGATTTGCATACGGATGGCTGAAATGAAACAACCCAGAAATGAGTTAAAGAAATAAGTTATGAAAAGGCTTCAGTGCCATGAAGAGATGTTAATAAATGCTCCCTTTATTATAAAAGGCATGATCTGCATTTTTTTTGTGCGTGCGCCATGAAATACCACAGCTTAAACGTTTAAAAAAATGGAAAACGATGTAAAATATATCATTTAGCAGCAGGTGGAGGGCAGAGTGAAAGCAGAAACAAAAAAAATGTTTGACCAATCTTCAGTATAGTGTATGTACTTTTAGAATGTTGTTCTATGCTTATGCGAAGTCTAGAATTCTGGAAACAGATCAGTAAATTTGCCAATTTATAAATGCACTGACCTTGCAGCGGACTGGGCCTTATCATGAGTAGCTGCGCTGACTCGGCGCAGAGCTGACAACCTGTTGGTTGAGTTTGAGGTGTTTAAAGTTCATGCATGTAACTCAGAATTTCCCAGAGTTACTGCATGAACTTTAGACAGAACCAGGCGGAAACACAGCGAGGCAATCTCTGCTCACTATTTTCGACTTGTACTGCCTGCATTTCATGCACAGACTAAGAGAATTTTCGAGTTATGTGTATGAATTTAAAACACTGCGCACGCACCGAGCCAGTGCAGTTCTGCTATAAGCTTCTCTAGCAACTGTACTGTAAAGCTAAGGCTATGTTAACGTAAAGGGGTGTAAATGGATGAATAAAAATATGAAAAAGGATCTTAAAATGCAAGATGGAATGTATAGATGGTGAGCATGCAGCACCCCCACCTCCAGCGCCTTGGGGGCCAGCGTAGGCGCAGCACCACCACCTCCAACGCCTTGGGGGCCAGGGTAGGCGCAGCACCACCACCCCCAGCGCCTTGGGGGCCAGGGTAGGCTCAGCACCCACACCCCCTTGAGTGCCAGGGTAGGCGCATCACCCCCACCTTCTGCGCCTTGGGGGTCAGGGTAGGCTCAGCACCCACACTCCCTTGAGTGCCAGGGTAGGCGCAGCACCCCCACCTCCAGCGCCTTGGGGGCCAGGTAGGCGCAGCACCTCCACTTCCAGCGCCTTGGGTGCCAGGGTAGGCGCAGCACCCCGCCTGCAGCACCTTGGGGGCCAGGGTAGGTGCAGCACCCTGGGGAGAGGATGTGGTCCGTCGGCTAGACTGCCGACTTTGGTGCTGGAAACCAGGGTTCGAGCCTCGGGTCGCGTCCACATCCTGTGATTCTGGGCAAATCACTTAATCTCCCCGTGCCTGAATGTGTAATGTCAATACGGTGCTCATGTAAAGCGCTCCAATATCTTCGGGTCGAGTTCGCGCTATATAAACATGCCAAAAAAAAAAACGTTGCAGCACGTTGGGTGCCAGGGTAGGTGCTGCAGAGCAGTGATGGACATATTGGGGTGTGCTGGGGGAGGGCCGGTGTCCCTGGGCAGGGAGAGGCTGGGGTCGGGAACAGTGATGGGGGAGGCTGGGTGAGGATGTGGGGCAGGCTGGGGATGGGCCAGGGGAGGGCCGCTGTCCCTGGGGAGGGAGAGGCTTTGGTGGGGAGCAGTGACGGGGGAGGCTGGTTGAGGTTGTGGGGTGACTGGGGATGGGCTAGGGGAGGGCCGCTGTCCCTGGGGAGGAAGAGGCTGCAGGAGGAGGAAGAGGCTGCAGGAGGAGGGAGTGCCGGAGGAGGCTGGCTGAGGATGTGGGAGGAGAGCGCATTCCTCGCCTAGACCGGGGAAGAGGTGGGGTCCTGCCGAGGCCGACAGACTCACAATGCAGCAGGCTGGCACACACACACCATACCTTGCACACACGCTGACTCGTGCTTACACACACACTGACACTCACACACAGGCTGACACTCTCCCACACACAACATGCTAACACACACACACCATAACTTGCGCACACACTGCCTCATGCTTACACGCACGCTGACACACACAACTTACGGACACACACACAACTTGCACACAGGCGACACTCACACCCACCACTTAATCACACGCTGATACTCATGCACACACCCATACTTACACAAGCTAAATTATGCTTGCACATACACACACACCGACGCGCTCATGCATGCACCCACAACTTCACACACACTGACTCATGCTTACACATACGCTGACACACCCACATTTTGCCCACACACAGACTCATGGAGGGCACTCGAACTACTTACTGCTTTACGTGCTAACACTTTGAAATAATGAAAGCAGCGATCAATAAAACAGCAGCACTGTCCATAGGTGGAAGCACAAGGAGAGCTCGATAGCCAATTATAAATCAGCGCCAGCATTGCTGAACAATTAAACATGAAATAAAATACAATTGTATGTGTTAAGTAAGAGCAGCAGCCAGGACGAGTTTGTGCTCTGCTCACAAGAGGCGCCTGGTTCTCTGTGAAGGCAGCAAGTGTGATAATAAGTACACAAGGTAAATAAATAGGTTAGCACAGGCGGGCTTGCATAGGGAAGCTCTTGTACACCCATCCACTCTTCAACCCATCCTACCACTCATCCATTCACCCTTTCACTACTCATCCATCTACAATTCTTCCCTTTCACCCATTTATCCTTACATCCATCCTGTCACTCATTAAACCATGCACCTATCCATCCAACCTTTCACTCACCCATCAACTATTTTACTCACACATCCATCTATTTACCCTTTCACTCATCCAGCCATCATTTCACTCACTAATCCATACCCCTTTCACTCACCCATACATACCCCTTTCACTCATCTGTCCATCCATTCACCCTTTCACTCACCCATCTGTCTACCCATCATCCAGCCATACATCCATCTACACTCCCTTTCACTCTTCCATTCTTACATTCATAATTTCACACATCCAGCCTTTCACACATCCAACCATTCACCCTTTCACTCTTCCATCCACTCTTCTTCCCTTTCACTCACACCATCCATTCTTACACCCCCTCACATTAATTATGAGCTTTTGTCTGCCGAGGCCCATCGAGGACGCCATTCACGCTGTAGCTGATAAAGAGCGGGCGTTGACGCTCCTGAACTGAGGGCCAAGGAGGGAGAACCGCACAGATGGGGAGGCAACATGCGGGAGGAAGGATAGAGGCACGCACCCAGGGCAAGGAGTACACAAAGGAGACTGCTGGAATTACGAAAATACATGTCCTCTAGATGACTGCTTAAAAATTTTTTGCAAGCCCCTCTAAAAGTCAACGTTTAATAATCGCCTAAGTGAATAGAACTCCCAAACCGAAGATTTTCATGTTTTCGTTTCATATAAAAAATACATATACTGCTAGCCATCGGCCACTCACTCGGTTTTCCAGTCAGAAGTGCTCCAGCCTCTTCTGTTGCACACAGGGCCACTCTGCCATCGCTCAGCACCACCGCCACATGGCGCAAGCTGCAGCTCACCTGACGAATACCACTGAACTCCAGGGGACACCGGCTCGGCTGGCATTTCCCATCCAAATAGAACCACAGACATGAGGGCAGATTGGGAAGAGCGCCCCCTGCCAGCGCACCACTCCCCAAAGGTCTCTTCTTACCCATGCCGAGGACCACAATACCAAGTGCGACGAACGCCTGCCGATTTATATACACTGTTGCGTGACAGTTCAGTTTCGTTTCCGAAGACGGCAATGACGACAAATGCCTCGAGGCAAACCCCGTCTCCGAATACCTCGGAGCAGCAGCAGAAAGGAAACCGAAACCAGAGCCCCGAGATTGAAAATGAAAACTGGAGCCAGAGGATCGTAAAAAAGCCCACAGAGGAGCAGGGGGAAAGGAAGCGCGGCAGCGAGGCGAACGCGTGCTGCTGCGCGTGCTAGCCACCGATGGGAATGGGCGGAGCAAAGGCGGGACATGCGCCCGCCTTTGCCCAATTGCGGGCATTACTTTTTTTTAAAAACACGCGAAAGCCAATGGCAGCCGGCGAAAGCAAAACCACACGCACAAGCGTGTGGTCTGCTTTCAAAAGCCCATACAAGAGGTCTCGGGCTGCGCGAGCAGGGCTGCGCACTGCAACGCTAGGCCCGAGACCTAAAAATGGCTGTCAGTGCTAACGTAATGTTTGAAGCAGGTACAGGCAAAATTGCCCTTACTAGAGGCAGTTTGCGAGGTGCATGCCCTTCTCAAAGATGGCGGCCCACACTATTTAAGTGCATGAAGCACTCTCGGGCTGAATTGCCCTTACTCAACACGTGCAATTGGAAATGCGAGGTGAACATTTGTACTCCATTTTCAAAATAAAAACCATCTTGGCCCCGGAGACTCCGTTCCAAGAAGATTTACGAGGTATTTACATGACGTATATGCCACAAATACTGTAAAAAAAAACTCTGATTACCTGCAAATCATTCTTAATATGTTTTTTGTCTTTCTTAATTCCAAAATATCTTTTCATTCACATTAAAAAACTTTTTTTTTTTTATATCTTCAACATTTTTAAATAACCACTCACATCAAATCAATCCATAAATTGGATTGAAGACTAAAAATGTAATTGAGGTCTAACAACACTCATCTTAATCACAAACACCACCTATTTAATGAAACTCTTAAGTAAATCTAGATATACTCATCTGCCCAGAAGCAACAAACAAAAGAGGGAGAAGATAGAATGTTGGGGGTTTTAAGGACTGAGAGACTGATTCACAAAGAGCCTCTACACTCGTTGGGAGGCCCCAAAGTTGTGGGGGAGTCTCCGCCCTTGGGCAGAATCTCCGCAATGAGAATTCTTATTGCTGAGATTCCGCCCAGAGTGCGGAAGCTCCCCCATTACTGCAGGGCCTCTGCCACAAGTGCAGAGGCCCTTTGTGAATCAGGCCCTACATGTTCTGGTTATTATTTATGAGTCAGCATATGTTCTAATTTGGAACTTTGAAAGGTTTGCTGCTTGTAAGTAGTAAATAAAAGATAATGCATAATTCTAGCCTCCTGTCTTGCCAAACAATCTAAACACTCGTCTAATCTGGCCGAGTCGTGCACAATCTTGGAAGTGTAGATATCAGTGTAAAAAGTCACCATAGTGTGCTTAAGGCTCTCTGGTTCAGTACGGGGGACCTGCTGGTCATCAAGTAGTTCTGTAATATGGTCGCTTGCCTAAGGTCAGCGCAACAGTTTGGCCAGTACCTGGTCAGCCCTATCCTCCTCCCCATATCATCGGGCAACCACCTCCATACCGAGATAGTGTGTCTCCCGCAAACTTCAACTTCATATTCACCAAATTTCTGCCTGATGGATGCATGAATACTTGCATCTCTGGAAGTAAATTACGCAAGCCCAAGGGCACGAATGTCAGATTCGAACTTGTAAGTTGCATTTGTATCACCCTCAGTACCCCAGCCTGCTTAGCTACACACATGCCCCAAAAATAGACTTTAAAAGCCTTCTAAAGCATGGAAGCAGAAGACACTGATTGTGAGTTAAGGGAGAAATATTCTGCAATGTTTGAGCGGGTTTCATCCCAGAAGATCGGGTCACAGAGAGCATTAGTTGGAAATCTTCATGAGTATGCACAATCTCGTGTGCTAGGGATAGCGTATGCAAGAAGGAACGGTGTATGAACAGAAAGATTCCTGGGGAGGTGCTCCATGGTCCTCAGCCAGTGGACTGCACCCTTCATTGTCAGCCAGTAGTCAATTCGTGACCAGGTATTATGCGTGGTGCCTATGCATGCTCCCTCACTATCTCCGGGGTGTGGTGTTGCCACAGGTCAATGAGCTTGAGGTCTTCCATTGTGAGGCACAAATTAGCAGCTGCACATGGGTGCGGTCTCCTCATGTCGCCGGAGCGGTCTAGGTAATGAACCAGCACAACATTAAAATCACCCCCCCACATAACTGTAGCAGGCCCCACACTGCAAAACCACTACCAGAGTTCTGTAAAGAAAGCGGGGCAATCAATTTTGGGCCCATAGACAGCGGCCAGTGTGAGAGGTCAACCCATGAGTGTGCCATGCAAGTCAGCATATGTGACTTGTGTGTCCCATGTGGACTTGTTTGTGTGCCATTGTAGGGCCTTCCCGATGAGAACGGCAGCTCCGTGTGCATAACTAGAATAAACTGCTGCATCTGTTTCTGTGAGCCATCCAGCACACAGCTGGAGGTGTGAGGCACTAGTGAGGTGAAGCTCCTGCATGTAGCAGATATCAATATGGTGCCAGCGTTGGTTTGTGAACACTAGACAGACTTTTTGCTGGTCATTTAACCCCCAAACATTCCAAGTAAGATATCTAAGGGAAGTCATCGCAAACTAAGGGATTTCGGGATGTTGAGTATGTGGCTTATACTAGGTACGCTGGACACAGTAAGGGGCTGCATTCATATCACAGTGCGCAAGTATGTGTCTGCTTTGCAGAAATATGAAAGATAGCGTTAGGGATATTGTTGGAAATAGTCCATTTGCAGGGTCACCCCCAAACGTTTTGCTTCCTCCTCCACTTTTCTGACCTCTTTTTTGCTGGTATAGAACTGTACACTTTACCACTGCTAACCAGTGCTAAAGTGCTTGTGCTGTCTCTCCTAAACATGATAATATTGGTCCACCCCCAATTGGCATATTTAATTAACTTATAAGTCCCTAGTAAAATGCACTACATGTGCCCAGGGCCTGTAAATTAAATGCTACTAGTGGGCCTGCTACGTTGTTTGTGCCACCCACTTAAGTAGCCCTTTAACCATGTCTCAGGCCTGCCATTGCAGAGTATGTGTGTGCAGTGTACACTGCCATGTCGACCTGGCCAAATAAACCTTTTGCCAGGTTCAAACCATCCATTTTTATACATATAAGTATCCTCTCAGGTAGGCCCTGGACAACCCAGAGGGCAGGAGGCAATGTATTTGGGATTGCCTTATTACATTTTATGAGTAGTGTCCTAATGAGAAGATATGACTGATTTACGTTTGGTGTCTCCAGAAACAATTTAAAATCCAAACTTATGGTAAAGTCAGATTTTAAATTGCATTTCTCAAAATGGCACATTCAGAAAGTAGGCATTTTCATACTTTTGCCATTTGGTGCCTGCTGCCTGTCTATTATCACATGTCTGGGGTGGGTGATAGCTGGGCGATAGCTGGGCTTTGTGTAGTTCCCCATGACACCCGCACACAATGGGAGCTTAGGCATGACTTAATGGGTCATCCTGGCAGGATGGGAGGGAGGATCTGGACCTAGCCTCATTTACACTTGAATAGGTTGTATCTTGTCCCCAAACAAAAGGCTGCATATCCCCCTGTAGTGAGTCTTGAGCCTGGACAGGAAAGACAGGACTTCTGTGCACTTCAAAGGCCTGTCTTTGACACCTCCCCCACTTCAAAGGCACTACTGGGTATAAATACTGGACCTCTGACTCCACTACTTCAGCGCATTTCTGGACCTATGGACACTCTACCAGGAAGAAGAACTGCTGTGCTGCTGAAGGACTGACACTCTGCTGGACTACGGTTTGCTGGACTCCTGCTTTGCTGTGCTGACCTGCTCCCTGCTGCCCTCTGCCTGGGTGAGAAGGACTGGACCTCCATCACTTTACCCCAGAACCCAGAGAGACTCCAAGGGCTAGTTGACTGGCCTGATCTGAAGTCTTAGGGACATAAAAGACTTCCAACCACACTGCTTCTGCACCTGGACTCTGCCAGCTGTGAGTTTATCCTGCCAGGTGTTGCCATTTCAGTCATGGACCCTTGGAAGTGGGCCTAGGTGCTTGCCAGTGAAACGGATGCATCCTCTGTGCTGAGTGATGCCTCCCCAAGCAGGACCGACATATCTTCTCGGCTGAGTGGTGCATCCTTGAGCAGAAATGACGCATTGCTGCTGAATCCCTCATCGACAGCAGCCTTGACGATGACGCTGAAACTCCGCATCGCAGCTACTGCTCATTTGAACCAATGCATCTCCCCTGCTGTGCCTCACATCCTCAACACCGGACTTTGCATTGCAAGCCTCGTCAACAGGATGCTCAACGTCGATGCATCAGGACCTCGCACCGCAGTCGCGCTGCATACTAGAACTGACGCATTGCCTTAGCAATCCAGATTTAAGGTACTTTGTTCAGCGGGCCTAACTGGGTCCCACAGCTGGTCTGTGCTCCATCACGGTTTGCCCAAACTTGTGACTTTGTCCCAGTCTGGCGTGACCAGATATTCCCAATAGCATTATAAGCTATTAACAGTTCAATGATTGCATGAAAGCAATAAAAGCCTGGATGATGACTAACTGCTTGAAGTTAAATTCCAGCAAAACAGAGGTCCTCATTTTCGGCAACAATGCCAACTTCTGGACCTCGGACTGGTGGCCGGATGAGCTAGAAACGCTTCCGTAGCCAGCCAGGAAAGCGAAAAATCTGGGTGTCATAGTGGACAATAAACTCTCCTTTGGGGACCAGATAAATGCAGTGACCTCTGCCAGGTTTCCATCTTCTAAGAATGATAAGGAAAATAAAATCATTCCTACCAGCAGACTGTCAAAGGAGAGTGATATCATCTTTAATAATATCGCGCATGGACTATTGTAACAGTCTGTACCTTAATGTTCAAAAGAAATACTTGAACAAGCTTCAACTAGTACAAAATGCAGCAGCTAGACTGCTGACTGGGACACCAAAATTTGTTTCTGTTAAAAAAGAAATAAAAAGGCTACACTGGCTCCCTGTGAAACAACGGGTTCATTTTAAATCCCTGTGCATGGTTTTCAAAGCCCTTCACGGAACAGGACCAGCCTACCTGCAACAACGCTTCCAATGGTACATCCCCAGAAGAGCCCTTCGTTCAGCTGAAGCAAAAGGGGTGGTTGTACCGCTAGCTAAAAAAGCTAACTGGGGCGGTAGAAGCTTTGTCACCAGCGCCGCCCGGGCATGCAATGACCTTCCTTTTCACCTCAGAAGCACCACGGAACTGCTGACATTAAGGAAGGGGCTGAAAACCTGGCTGTTTACCATGTAGGCCATTACATAATGTGGAATTTGGACAGATAGTCACCAGTGCCAGGATACCCTCGGGTAACCGTGCGCTCAAAAAATGCAATTAACATAACATAGCAAACACAAGGAGATGATGGATGGAGCGCTGAAACTTTTCAGACACTCACCCCCAGTCACAGATCTGGGTTGATTCCATCATCATTCTTTAGCTCACTCCACCACCCCAGGTCAGACATGGCCATATGCAAATCAGTCTGACCCTGTGCCTCATGGGAACAGTCCAGCACGAACTGCCAAGCCATGTCTTCCCTGGACCGGAAACAAGCATCCTGGGACCGGTTTCTGGCTATTCAGCCGTCATCAGCCAGGCTAGCTTGAATCCAGTGGCAAAGTGAGCAAGGGACCCACGTCTGGCCATACCCTGCCAACTTAGGGCAAACAAAGCAAACACAAGGAGATGATGGATGGAGCGCTGAAACTTTTCAGACACTCACCCTCAGTCACAGATCTGGGTTGAATCCATCGTCATCTTTAGCTCACTTCGCCACCTCAGTTCAGACCCAGCTATCTGCAAATCAGTCTTGACCCTGTGCCTCATGGGAACTGTCCAGCCCGAACTGCCAAGCCAGGTCTTCCCTGAACCGGAAACAAGCATCCTGGGACCGGTTTCTGGGTAACACCCTTCATCAGCCAGGCTAGCTTGAATCTAGTGGCAAAGTGAGCAAGGGACCCACGTCTGGGCATACCCTGCCAACTTAGGGCAAACAAAGCAAAATCTGTGACTGGGGGTGAGTGTTTGAAAAGTTTCAGCACTCCGTCCATCATCTACTTGTGTTTGCTTTGTTCGCCCTAAGTTGGCAGGGTATGCCCAGACGTGGGTCCCTTGCTCACTTTACCACTGGATTCAAGCTAGCCTGACTGAAGAGGGCTGTTAGCCCCAAACCGGTCCCAGGATGCTTGTTTCCGGTCCTGGGAAGACACGGCTTGGCAGTTCGGGCTGGACTGTTCCCATGAGGCACAGGGTCAAGACTGATTTGCATATAGCTGTGTCTGAACTGGGGTGGCAAAGTGAGCTTAAGAATGATGATGGATTCAACCCAGATCTGTGACTGGGGGTGAGTGTTTGAAAAGTTTCAGCACTCCGTCCATCATCTCCTTGTGTTTGCTTTGTTCGCCCTAAGTTGGCAGGGTATGCCCAGACGTGGGTCCCTTGCTCACTTTGCCACTGGATTCAAGCTAGCCTGGCTGAAGAGGCCTGTTCGCCCGAGACCGGTCCCAGGATGCTTGTTTCCGGTCCAGGGAAGACACGGCTTGGCAGTTCGGGCTGGACTGTTCCCATGAGGCACAGGGTCAAGACTGATTTGCATATAGCTGTGTCTGAACTGGGGTGGCAAAGTGAGCTAAAGAATGATGATGGATTCAACCCAGATCTGTGACTGGGAGTGAGTGTTTGAAAAGTTTCAGCACTCCGTCCATCATCTCCTTGTGTTTACATTGTTCGCCCTAAGTTGGCAGGGTATGCCCAGACGTGGGTCCCTTGCTCACTTTGCCACTAGATTCAAGCTAGCCTGGCTGAAGAGGGCTGTTAGCCCGAAACCGGTCCCAGGATGCTTGTTTCCGGTCCAGGGAAGACACAGCTTGGCAGTTCGGGCTGGACTGTTCCCATGAGGTACAGGGTCTAGACTGATTTGCATATAGCTGTGTCTGAACTGGGGTGGCAAAGTGAGCTAAAGAATGATGATGGATTCAACCCAGATCTGTGACTGGGGGTGAGTGTTTGAAAAGTTTCAGCACTCCGTCCATCATCTCCTTGTGTTTGCTTTGTTCGCCCTAAGTTGGCAGGGTATGCTCAGACGTGGGTCCCTTGCTCACTTTGCCACTGGATTCAAGCTAGCCTGGCTGAAGAGGGCTGTTAGCCCGAAACCGGTCCCAGGATGCTTGTTTCCGGTCCAGGGAAGACACGGCTTGGCAGTTCGGGCTGGACTGTTCCCATGAGGCACAGGGTCAAGACTGATTTGCATATAGCTGTGTCTGAACTGGGGTGGCAAAGTGAGCTAAAGAATGATGATGTATTCAACCCAGATCTGTGACTGGGGGTGAGTGTTTGAAAAGTTTCAGCACTCCGTCCATCATCTCCTTGTGTTTGCTTTGTTCGCCCTAAGTTGGCAGGGTATGCCCAGACGTGGGTCCCTTGCTCACTTTGCCACTGGATTCAAGCTAGCCTGGCTGAAGAGGGCTGTTCACCTGAACCCGGTCCCAGGATGCTTGTTTCCGGTCCAGGGAAGACACAGCTTGGCAGTTCGGGATGGACTGTTCCCATGAGGCACAGGGTCAAGACTGATTTGCATATAGCTGTGTCTGAACTGGGGTGGCAAAGTGAGCTAAAGAATGATGATGGATTCAACCCAGATCTGTGACTGGGGGTGAGTGTTTGAAAAGTTTCAGCACTCTGTCCATCATCTCCTTGTGTTTGCTTTGTTCGCCCTAAGTTGGCAGGGTATGCCCAGAAGTGGGTCCCTTGCTCACTTTGCCACTGGATTCAAGCTAGCCTGGCTGAAGAGGGCTGTTAGCCCGAAACCGGTCCCAGGATGCTTGTTTCCGGTCCAGGGAAGACACAGCTTGGCAGTTCGGGCTGGACTGTTCCCGTGAGGCACAGGGTCAAGACTGATTTGCATATAGCTGTGTCTGAACTGGGGTGGCAAAGTGAGCTAAAGAATGATGATGGATTCAACCCAGATCTGTGACTGGGGGTGAGTGTTTGAAAAGTTTCAGCACTCCGTCCATCATCTCCTTGTGTTTGCTTTGTTCGCTCTAAGTTGGCAGGGTATGCCCAGACGTGGGTCCCTTGCTCACTTTGCCACTGGATTCAAGCTAGCCTGGCTGAAGAGGGCTGTTAGCCCCAAACCGGTCCCAGGATGCTTGTTTCCGGTCCAGGGAAGACACCGCTTGGCAGTTCGGGCTGGACTGTTCCCATGAGGCACAGGGTCAAGACTGATTTGCATATAGCTGTGTCTGAACTGGGGTGGCAAAGTGAGCTAAAGAATGATGATGGATTCAACCCAGATCTGTGACTGGGGGTGAGTGTTTGAAAAGTTTCAGCACTCCGTCCATCATCTCCTTGTGTTTGCTTAATTAACATAACATAACATTATTATATATTGAAATCAGATTTATTTTTCTAACTTGGTGTGGAATCTTTTAGGTGGTCTTTTCACTGTTTTACTGTTTGAAGTGTTGCACAAATACTTTACACACAGCCTCTAAATTTGAGCCTGACTGCTCTGTGCCAAGCTACCAGAGGGTGAGCAAAGGTTAATTTAGGGTTTTCCTGCCTCTTATCCTGACTAGGATTGTGGTTGCTGCTTGACCAGGGCTCCTACCACAGTCAACCAACAACCCAAATCGTAACAGATAGTGTCTCTGTCTCTATAGTTAAGGAGGTTTATCACTATTGGGTGTGCTGGGGCAGCAGGCGGGGGCCCAACGAGCGGTGAATGCGTTCAATATCGAACATCATAGACAAGGGATCACCAAAATAAAGAACAGAGCATGTCCTTAACATAAGTGTCCATTCTGTCTATGGCAGTGGATTCTGTGTTCCCGAAGATGCAAAGATTGTTCTACCAGGACCTGCCCTCCAAGTCCTCAGTCTTGTTTTTGTTGCTTCCAAGACCTTTTCCATCCACAAGAGGTGTTCGTTGTTGGCCGTGTTGGCATCCTCCACCTCCGAGACACACATCTCGATTTGCTCAATGCGCCCACCGTGATTGTCAAGTCTCTCCTTTATATGGTCCAGCTTTGTGCTGAGCATGTCAATTTGTGAATCTACGGCATTGACACTCTGCTTTAACTCCACAAACATGTCCTTGATGCTATGATCAAACTGGCAGGAAGCCTCCCCAGTGGCCTCTTGTTGCACAGTGTCCCCCTGGGGCCAGCCCATGGCAGAAACGCCCCCCACTCTCCACTCTGTACGTTAAACCGGAAGCACCTCACCCAGCATTAAAGGGACTGCCCCATACATCTTCGGTCAGCAGCTACAGCTCTTCTCCAAGTGCCCTGAACAGTCACAAGTCACAGCCTCCAGCGGCTCCCACGCGGCAGGCTGAACCCATGAACACCACTAAGGCAATAGCCGATCGTAGCACTGCTCTCAGGTCAATGCCGCCTCACAGGGATAGTCATGGAGGAAGGCCAGGCCATGGCAGGCAGCGGGCGGGCTGATCCATGGTCAATGCAGGGCCCGGCACGTCAGTAGGATTCACCGGGGCATCACCGCCGAAGCAGGCCATGCTGCCCCGGAAGCCGAGTCTCCTGTTTCCCCTCACGGTCATGGCCCAAGGCTGCACCACCCTGTCGAGGGCACCTCACTGGGGTGAGATCACTAGGCATTTGAAAGCTACGAGCCCTTCAGTTCAAGGATTCCTCAGGATTGCCATCTTGGCCGGCAGAGCAACGTTAAGCCTTGGCTGTCTTGCTGTGAGGCACTCTGGTGCCCCTCAGCATAGAGGTTTAATGTGCGTGCTGGAAAGCACATCATGTAACATGCAGATCACAGATTTGTATTGTTTAATTAGGTAAGTGGGCTACTGCTTTTCACACTGAGATAATTTTGTTACTTACAGTTCATATGTTGCAAGCCTTCTAATATAGCGCAGTGATCTGTTTACTAGCATCAAGGAGATGCATGTAAACTGTAAATCATGGGTTTAGATCTTTAATGCTTTTTTCTCAATTTATTGTTATTCTAAGATTGCAAAGAAGGGTTCCTTTGGAAAGTAATAAGGTATTATTTGTACAGATAACCAAAATCACTGTGTTACATTTCATATCCTGACAACATTTTATATCCTGACTTATATCCTGAATTAACATATAATGTCTACAAGTATGGATGATATATGATTCCTGCACCTTATAACCGTGTTATGTCGATCTGTACAGTGCACTAATCACCCAAGAGGATATCCAAGTGCTTGGACAAGTGTGTAGGTGTTTGGTCCCCAATATACTTATACGAAGAGCCAGCTTTTCAGCTTTTTGCGGAACTCAAGAAGTGAGGAGGAGGCTCTGATGTGTTGAGCGAGGTCGTTCCATGTCTTGGGTGCGATATAGGAGAATAAGTGATCTCCAGTTTTGCTTTTGCGCATGCGGGGAGTCTGTGAGAGTGCGAGTGAGGCAGAGCGTAGGTATATGGTGGGTTGGCGAAACTGTATGTGCTGTTAAGGTATTCTGCCTCTGTGTTGTGTAGGGCTTTATATGTCTGCACGATAAGTTTCATTTGGATGTGCCTGTTAATGGGGACCCAGTCAGGCTTCCTGAGGTGTGGTGTGATGTGGGTGTGGCGTGGGAGGTCGAGTATGAGTCTTCCGGCGGTGTTCTGGGTGGTGTGGAGTCTATGTAGGAGTTATTTGGAGATTCTGGCATAGAGAGTGTTGCCATAGACCAGCCTGCTGGTGATGAGTGCTTGTGTGACAGTCAGCATGATTTTCTGAGGTAACCATTTGAAGATCTTTTGCAGCAGGTGTAGGATGTGGAAGCAGGAGGTGCACACTGCATTGGCTTGAGCCGTTATGCTGAGCTCGTCATCTAGGATGATCCCTACTTCTTGCATGGTCTATGGGTGTAGGTATTGAGCCTAGTTCCAATGGCCACCAGGTGGAGTCTTATTGCCAAAGACCAGTACTTCCATTTGTCATAGTTGAGCTTCAGGCAGTTGGTTCTCATCCAGTCTGCTACCATGGTCATGCAGTTGGTGAAGTTGGTTCTGGTGGTTGTTGCCTCATTGTCTGAAGTAACATTTCCTCTACAATGATTTACATACTTGTATAATTTATTGTGCTTTAAAGAGCTACAACACCTTACAGTTGGATGAATAGTACTATAAAATATCATAGGGCTTGATTTAGAGAGATAAAACTTGCTTTTTTACAGGACAAGCACATCTCTTACCTAGAGAGTTAAACAGAGTTAAAAACCTGCCTCCAAATCCGTTTCCCTTAAGCTCTTTTGAAGTGAATACACGCTGTAGGACTTTGCTTCCTTCCATTGCTTTGGGTGTCTAGATGTTATGCTCCAGATAGCTCCCATCTGGTATTGCAGATTCAGTGCAGCGTTGTGATTGGCTTATGGGAGCCTGTGTGTGCTTCCTACTTCAAGCAGGAACAGAAGAGGATGACGCGAGGCAGCGCTCCTGCAGCAAGGTAGGTAACTATTTTTATTTATGTTCTATCCCCCCGTCCCACCCCCACACATGCTACTCAGTGGCAGCCGTCACTGATAACTAAAAAAAGCCTCCTTGCCGCCTGCAGGTTGCTGCCCTGAATGGATTGTAGACAACATAAAGGAGCTGCTGAAATGTGTCCTGGTGTCAAAACATAACACCAGGACAAAATAAGCATGTTTCCCTGGGTAGGCAGGAGCCCAGATCAGGTTCAGAATAGCTCCTGAAACCCGGATCTGGCGGGATCCCCCTACTTTCCAAACTGACTGGTAGTCTCCAATAAAAAGACGTATCGTGACGGGCGCAAGTCTGTGAGCTAGTGATTTGTTCAGTTTTATCGCATCTTTTTTAGTTAAAATGGCATATGATATGGTACACTTTGTAGTTTAAATAAAGTACCAAAATACTGGATAACAACACATTAGACAAGAGCAGCCCTTTGTCTCACTTTAGAGGCAGTTAAGAAGCCAATAATCATGGGGAAGCTGCAAGGAACTCTGCTTCGCAGCCATTACAGCAGAGGCGTTTTTCTGTAATTTACAGATGCAATTTACAGATACAATCTTTTCACTCATTTCAAACTCCATCATATCCCACTCTAGCTCCTCAGTCCCATCAGAACTGTCACAACTATCAATTATCCTACGTACAGCTTCCAGGAAGGTTCCCGCAACAAAAGTGTTAAACATGATGTGAAATTGTACAATACATTGTTAATCTCTGTCAGTGTGTAGATGACTTACCCTGTCAAGTTTAACCTGAGGTGTACACGTGTCCGTACCCCTACTGCTCCTTACACAGCAGCTAGGGAGACAAGATAGCAGCTCTGGGAAAAATGCTCAAACCGACCTTGCTCTCTTTCACTCTCTTTCTCTCCCTTTCCATCCATTCCCTTGCCTCTCTTTTCTCCTTCTCTGATCTCTCTCCCTCCCTCTGTCTCTCTCTTGAGAGGAGCATGTGGTTTAATACATTAACATAAATGTCAGCAAGACATGCATGGATCTGTAATATATTCAGCTCAATATAGAATGAAACACCTTCTCCCTGGAGAGCAGAACCTGTGATTTCCAACAGCAAATCCAGCTGGGCATGATGAAAAGGAGCAGTCACAGTCTTTACTTTGAACTGGTGGTTGCAGGTGACGCCCACCAGCACTTATTTTAGGGCAATTACTTTTTCTCATCAGTCTTTTACCAGAACAAGAGAGAGAAAAAGCATTGGAACTGCAATTGGTCTCGCATTTGTTTGAGTTAGAGGTATTGGCATTGTAAATCACAATGTCTTTTACCTATGTGCTATGGAGTGTATGTATGTGGTGTGTAGTGGAAATATGTGGGTTGGATTGGATTAGTTAGTTGCATAATTGTGTAGCGTGGAATTGTGTGGTGTGGAGTGGATTTGTGGTGTGGAGTTATGTGGCATGATGTGCTGTAGAATTATGTGGATAGTAATTATGTGGTATTGAGTGTACCGGAATTATGTGGGGTAGGATTGTGTGTTATGGAGTGTAATTATGTGGAATGGTATTTTGTGTTGTGGAGTGGTATGTAGTGGAGTTAAATTATGTGGTGTGCTGTTGAATTTTCTGGCATGATGTGGAAATGTGTGGTGGGGATTGGATTTATGTGGTGTGTTGTGTAATTGTGTTGTTGAGTTGTATTATGCAGTTTGGGGTTGAATTATGAGGTGTGGATTGGAAATGTGTGGAGTTAAATTGTGTGGCGTGGGACTGTGTGGATAGCTTTGCATTTTCAAGAGAAATTGGTATTGTCAATGTCAATGTGTTTTAACCATGTCTTATGGAGTGCCAGTGGATGTATGTGGTGTGGATTGGAATTATGTGGGTTGGATTGTAATTGTTTGCTGTGTAACGGTGTGCCGTGGAATTGTGTGGTGTTGAGTGGAGTTATGTGTAGTTAAATTATGTGGCATGATGTGCAGTGGAATTATGCGGATGTTGCTATGTTCTCCCTAAGTGGCTAAGGGTAGGCCTAGTCATGGGTCCCTTGCTCACTGCACCACTGGATTCAAGCTAGCTTGGCTGATTAGGAATTATCTGGAGTGGGATTGTGTGTTATGGAGTGTCATTATGTTGAGTGGTGTTGTGTGTCGGGGAGTGGCATATAGTGCAGTAGAATTATGTGGCATTGAATTTTGTAGCACGATGTGGAATTCTGTGTTGTGAATAGGATATATGTGGCGTGAAGTGGAATTGTGTTGTGTAGTTGAATTATGTGGTTTGGTGTGGAATTATGTGGTGTGGAATGGATTTTTTGGGAGTTGAATTGCGTGGCATGGAACTGTGTGGCATCGAGTGAAATTATGTTGAGTGGAATTATGTGGCATGGTGTGGAGTATATTTAAGTGGATTTTTATGTGGCATCGAGTGTATTTATGTGGGGTGTATTTATGTGGTATTGAGTAGAGTGTAATTAGGTGGAATTGAATTGTCTTGTTTTGTGGTATTATGTAGAGTTCAAATGTGCTGTGTGGTGTTTTACAGTGAGCTGGTTGAATCATGGTTGTATTGTTGCGTCGCCTGCATTCAAGTCAATACCACAGTGTTGAAGGCTGTAAGAAAGATAAGAGTTCCAGCGGAACTGCTCTGCGTGTCCGCAGTACAAAAGAGGTTGGCCACTATTTTTAGCGGAGCCATCTCTTAACTGAAGATGGACCATATGCCCCACTGATGAGGGCCCAGGTGTTCCTTTTTTTATCTAGATAGTTTTGAAGATGCAGGGCGAGAGAGACTGAAAGAGATCGCTAAACTTGGAGCATTATAACCCTGGCTGTAGTTGAAGTCTGTGTTAAATAATCAGAATTTTGACCTCCTGCTGCTCTTACTTTATCTATTCTCTTTATGGGATGGCCGCTTAACTGCTGTCTCTGTTCAGTGTGTAAGGAGGCCTTCCATAGGTACGGCACTTACAGCTGCTGTCTGTGCTCTATCCATCCAGTACGGTTCCAGAATATTGTCTGACAAATATTGTGGTGCTTACAAAACTATCGCCACTTTGGCCTTAATAAATCAAAATTGACACCCAATGAGACATTAGATAGACTGATGTACATGATTTACATGTGAGGTAAGCTTGCATTGTAGCTGCCTGCGCTGTACTGTTCCTCAACATATTACCGACTTGTATTAAGTTCCCTCCCGTTCCATTCTCCAGATGGTTGCACTTATTGTCCTATACAGCCCTGGCCTGCTTGCCTTCCTTTTCTTAGTAAGTCCTTCATTCGAATGCATTCAAATGCCCTCCTCCCCAATTTCCTGGATACCAACCTGTGAGTTGCCATAAGTATGGTGGTTGCTAGCCACCAATATCTTAGTTTCTGCTTAGTTTCAGTTTTAAGTTTGCAATAAAGAAAGAAAAATAGAAAAATGTGTGTTTGTGTGGGGATGGAGGGGAGGCAGGGGTGTGTTAAATGGAATGCGGAACGTTTTGCCTTTTGATGGGAAACGTGTAAAGTGTGACCGGAGGTCGTCAAGCTGTCCCAAGAGCTCAATATCTGGTTTTAGGACTTAGGGCACACCCAGGACCAGAAAGAGGGGGCGCAGAGTATAGAGAGGTGCAAACTAGAGTAAAGAAGGGTGTTCCATCTCTGCTGAAAAACAGTCTGCTTCGGCGGGGGAGATGGCAGAGTGCCAGTAGGCAGTACTGCCAGTACCGACCACAGTCTCCATCGGTGCAAACATCTTGTGCTTCTAGGGTGCCGTGCATGCATTAAGAGGGGTTGGATGGCAACTCGACTTTTCAGCCCTGTTTGACCTGCAGATTGCCAAACACAACAATCCAACATCTCTAAGTTAAACCAATCCACATGTCGAGATGTAATACTTCTTTATGGTTGTCTGCCTGACCGCAATAACACACAGAACGTTCTCCGGTCCTTGGTCCCGGAGTGCCAAGTGAGGGGGTGAATTGAAAAAATAGCACAGCGCCATGGTAAAGGAAGAAGCGTGGTGTGTGCAGGGCCAACAACAGTGGTCAGATGAGCACTGCAAAAGTGAAAAGTGAAGTCAGTTTCAGGCATCGGATTACGCCGTGTTTGCTGACAAAGCTGTCCCGCTCTCGCCCGCAGCCTCCTATGTGCGCTCTCTGCTGCCCAGGCGGGAGTGAGCTCTTGAGGCTAGCAAAAAAGAAAATAGTGCCACAAACGAACATAAATTAAAAGAAAAGGAAGAACACATGTAACAGGGGAAGTCTGCTGTGAGGGTCGGAAACCGCAAAAGGCGGGACGAATTAACCATATTCACCAATCAGAAGCAGCCATTTTCAAAGGGCAATAGCAGGAGCCAGAAGAAAACATGGGAGGTGCTTCAAGCCAATGTTCTAGATACAGCATGTCTCAAAGAGACAGCACATGCAATGGGTATAGGCTAGACCTTAAAACAGAAAAGGGAAGATGAAGGATGAAGAGAAATACGGAAAAATAAGAACAAAGAGAAAAATCGTGATGAAAAAGAGCCTGCAAGAGTCAGATAAAGGAGCAAAGAATGTCTGGTGATGGATGAGGGGAAATCAAGATTAAGCAGCCTTGGTATTCAGCACTGAGACCTTCTGCAGCATCTTGCAGCATCTGTAGTAGCTTCTGAGCAAACGTTTGGGCCCCACACTTACTATTTTAAAAGTTAAGCACTGAGTGGCCATAAGATATGCAAAGAACAAAGTACAAAGACAAAAAAAGCATACACCTTATATTGCTTCTGGCCATTTTACTTGAACAGCCTTTGTTTATATTTCTTTGGTTGAGACCTGTTAAATCTATCAAATCATTTTCTTCTAACTGTATCGCCCTTAAAACCATAAAAGGCTTCTTCCTAGTGACACGAATATTCAAGCTGTTTACCATAATTCATTTCTTCACTTAGCACAAAGTATTTGACAATACAGTGACCAGACATTAAAATTTTGAGCTTTCTTTTCTTATATGATGATGCAATAAAACTGTCATAATGAAAGAGTGGGAGTGTCTCTAAAAGGGGTGTGGCCTAAAAAGAATATCCAGGAATCCTTTTCAAAAGGCGTAGCGTATGCAATATGGGGGTGTGGACTTGTAGCATGTAGTCTAAAGTGCTGTGCTTTCTGTAGCTTGCCATCTGACCAGTACTTTGTGTGCCTCTCTATGAGCTTTCTGTGATTTAATCGAAATTTCACATAATAACTGACTGTAGGAAAGTGCCCCTTTTTGCATGGTTACCCCCACTTTTTGCCTAATATTGATGTACTTTGACTGAGTGTGCCCCGGCTCCCTGCCAACCAGGTACCCAGGGCCTATGTTCTTTCCCTAAAACTGTACTGTTGCAAAACCCAATTGGCAACTCGCTGGCCACATGTAAGCCCCTTGTAAAAGGTACCCTAGGTACCTAGAGCACTGTGACCTGGGAAGGCCTCTAAGGGCTGCAGCACTTATTGTGCCACCCTGAGAAGCCCTGTACCTTTGCACACACATACTGCCATTGCAGGCTGCATGTTTTGGTGCAGAACAAAGTGAAGAGTCGACATGGTACACATCCCTGTGTGCCATGTCTACAACCCACTGCCCTGGCATAGGTAAGTCACCCCTCTAGCTGGGTGCACTATACCAGTGGTGAGGGTACAGGTGCATGAGCCCTGTACCCCTACAGTGTCTAAGTCAATTCTTAGACATTATAAGTGCAGTAAAGCCATAAAAAGTAAATGGTCTGGGAGTTTGTCATTACGAACTCCACAGTACCATAATGGCTTTACTGAAAACTGGGAAGTTTGATATCAAACTTCTCAGCACATTAAACACACACTGATGCCAGTGTGGGATTTAATGAAAAATGCACTGAGAGGGCATCTTAGAAATGCCCCCTGAAAAACGACCTACATCTCGTGTCCTGGCTGAGTGGCTGCTCGCCAGCTGCCTCCACCAGACATGTTTCTGGACCCCTGAGTCGAGAGCCTGTCGCTCTTGGGATCCTGAAACAAAGCACATCCTGGGATGAGGTGCCAAGCCTCCTCCCCAGGATGGGCAGGATCCAAGTAGGGGAAGCTTCAAAGGCCTGCCGTCTTTGTGAGCTGCTCCAGCCATTTGCTGCTCCCAGCAACTGGCCCCACCGGTTCTGACACCCACTTTGGGCATGAGAATCAGCGGGAAAACCAAGTTAGGAAGAGAGGTGTGCCCACCTTTGCCAACCCCACTCCTCAGGTGGGGGAGGTGAGGTGAAGCACAATTCTCAATCCCCACCATCTTGCAGATCGGGGGACCCAGCCAACCAGAGTAAGACCTATGCCCCCCTCCCACTGGAGGGTGGCATAATAGGGGGTGTACCCACCCCAAGGAAGGGACCTATTGGTCCTGACCTGTACCTACCTGAAATGTCCCTAAATTTAGTATTTAGGGGCAATCCTGAACCTTGCCTCCTTAGACCAGAGCCGAAAAGAAGAAGGAAGAAGAAGAAGGACTGAACAGCCAAGCGGAGAGAAGAAGAGTAGGATATCAACTGACTTGGCCCTAGTCCTGCCGGCCTGTCCCGACCTCAGACCCCTTCAACAGAACCTCAGTGTTTCCTGCAGCCAGCAGTCCTTGAAAACCCGGAGAACCTAACCTGCCTGTTGCGACTAAAAAGGACTTTGTCTCCCGTGAGCACCGGACTGTCTCAAAAACAACCGACTCTGAACACGGCCGATTCCGTGAGTCACCAACACTCCGCTCCCGGCGTCCCAAGCCCGGGCCTGACTGACCCATTAACCACAGTAGGTCCTTCTGACGATCCTTGCCTGGATCCCAGTGTCCCCTGGACCTCTACAAACTCCAAGACCAAACCTACAACCAACAACTGAAAGGTCCCCTCAACCGCGACCGAAGGCTGCACCCTGACCGACTTTGTAACCGAAACTTTTCGTCCAGAGCAACCAACCGTGACCGTCGGACCAACTCCATTCCCGAACGCTGCGGTCACAGAACGACGACTCCCAAAGACTCCATTTGCCTTCTCAGCCGCTGCCCGACTCCAAGTGACCCTCGACTGAATCTGCAGCTTCAGCTAAGACTGCATCCTACACCCGGCCGCCTCTGTGCCGCTGGCGGTGTAGTTCTTGTGTTGGCCATTGGGCCTTACTGTGCTAACCTTCACCCCAGGAGCCTTTGCTTTCCAATCTGGTGGCCTGCTTGCTGCAGTCCCCAAACCCACGCCCATGCTTAGCCCGTTGGCTAACGTGTGGTCCCTGCACTCTGCACCCAGCTGTCTCTGTGCCGCTGGTGGTGCGACTCGAGTGCCCATTTGACCGAATCCTACCCACGGACCCATAAATCCCGTTCTGCTTTCTCAGAACTAAGCGTGGCTCGTGAGTAAAAATGTAAACCTGTACTGAGCTTACGAAATATATTATCTCCCTTTTTCTTCCCTCAGGAAATGCACCAGCCTAGTGTTTAGAGACACCTGGCTGCGTAAGAAACGTAACTGAAAAGTAATTCTAAACCTTATTTCGAAATATAAAGTAATCCTTTTTGTAACCAAATCATTGCATACAAATTGTATTTAAACTGCATATGCTTGCAAAGTATTTTTATACTTACTTGTACCAAGCCTGGCTTGGTTCTAGAAAAATAAATATAACTAAATAATATTTTTACACAAAACAAATTGTTCAGTCCTTGAGTGTGTGTAATCATTCCTTGCCTGAGTGTGTACAATGAATGATTAGCAGTACCCTCTGATAAGGCATTACTGCTTGCCCACGCTACTACAAATAGAGAGTAAGGTACTATCTACTTTAACCTCTGCCTACCTTTGGGGATCCACTGGACTCTGTGCGCACTATACCTTACTTTGGTATAGTATATACAGAGCCAGCATCCTACACTGACATAAACCTAAAATAAGCCAGAACTATTGGTTTTTGCCAATGTTTGTTACTAGTACCAGACAAATGAATAACAACAATTCTTTTGTAAATAATTAGCCTTGAAAATGTTTCAATTCTGAAAATATGAGGCTGTGAATTAAATGTTATGAGGTCTGCGGAAAGGGTAGTGGTCTTCAGAGTGTCACAGCCACTCCAGGTCTCTCCTTCTCCCCACATTCCTCTCTAGCCTCTCTGTTAGACACACCCTTTGCTTCCTGTCTCTTTCTGAAATAGTCCATCTGCATATTTCACACCTCATCTGTCGCCCCTTCTGCACCTTTTTTTCACTCTCTCCTGTATGCACTTCTTTGCATCTCCTTCTTTTCATAATTCCCAGACACTAACCTGAAGGCACTACATTTTAATTTATTTTGGCACTGTAAACAATGTGACAGCTGTGTACCTCCTTAGCAAACGTTTGCCAAGAATCACAAATGTAATTGGCTTTTTTGACCATTGCTCTATCCGATCCGCAGAGAAGCCAAGGAATGGATGAGCACGTATTCGGAAGACCTTCAGGCCCCACTGACAGGCACTGTGATAAACTCGCACTGCCTTTAGCTTCAAGCCCAGAGCTCTCAAGGGTACTGCATTTATCACACACGCGCCTACAGCCGACCCAGTTAACAGTACAAACTATTAAAGAGTAATATGCTGCGCGAAAAGAAAACTATATAAAACCAACATCTTGGAAAAAGCAAAGACTTGAGAATGTGAATTAAAATAAACATGAGAAATGTAAACAGGAGCTACCTCGCTGATATGGATTGTCTTAACAGTTTGTACAGCCACTGTTCAGAAAGCTTTCAATGTTTTTCTCTATAAAGTCAAGGACAGAATATAGGGCCCAATAGGGACCCTTTTCAGTGTTAGCTTCCAACTACTGTAGGTTCTCAGACCTGGAGGGGCCCGCCCAATTGAAAACCCCTATCAGTAGCCACCTATAGCATTATATCCCACTGCCAGGGGCTATCAGGATTGTTAAAGGCCTCTTCCAGAGTTATAGGACCAAGTCGTAGGGAAGGCTGCCAATTGTCTACATTGTTTCTAGGTACAGTCACATGCAGGAATCCATGTTAGCAGGGGTCTTTTCCAGCCTCATTATGTTGATTCCTTACCATTAAGTAAAATGGCACACTGGACAGGCTACAATGCATTTTTGATGACGATTGCTTCTCAGGTATGTGTTGGTAGATCAGGAAAAGGAGCAGAGCAGGACTGGGGAACTGAAAGCAGCCCTGGCATAAATGTTAAAACTTGCCCGCTCCCTTACTCTCCTCACTCTCTTTCTCTTTCCCTCCATCTACTCGCTCTCTCTCTCTCTCTCTCCTTCTCGCCCCTCCAGTAGCGTAGGAAGCATGTCATGGGCCCTGGTGCCACTGCACCTGATGCACCAGAGGTACCTACGACCCTGCTCCTCTGTTCTTCCTCTCTGATTTCCGACTCTCTGACTCTCTCTCCACACCCCAAGCTCCCCTCTCCCTCGAAGCCCCCACTGCCTCCTACAATTAACCTTGTGTAGCCGTGGAAAGTGACAAAGGCACCAGGAGAGGCCCTGGACTTTCAAAACAGCCCTCCAATGAGTACCCCAGCCCCCGGGAAATGCCGATGAACTAAAACCCTAGTCAGACCCTGGCCACCGTCTTTACACTGCTTGGCCCTGTTGGTGTTAAGAGTATCCCTGCTGCTGATCTAGGGAGCAGGTAGAATCAATGTTTTGTGCTGCTGTAAATTGGATGGAAACTAGGGTATCATACTCAGGTTGTGATCCTTTAACTGGTGGCAAATTCTAATGTTTTTGCTCACTTGGCAGTTTCTGCTTATTCAAAATTTCTTGAACACTTGAATTTATTTTATCACTTCCTAATTTATGACCTTGTTGACATTTAATTGGAACTATTTTAATGTCTTGTTCCTTCATACCAGAAAATATCACCCTTGAAGGTCAGATAAGCTCTTCAAGGTGCATCTAGTCAAGCATTAAGGACCATCTTCACTCTTGTCTCACTAGTGACTCTGGATTCACTTTCCCTACTCCCCACAGGGTACTGTATGATGGGGAATCATCTCCCCCCCCCATTCTTTCTCCGCGATGCCTTAGCGTGCGCTGCTCCATCGCTTTCAGCAAGGGGTGTGCTACTTGGAAGAACACCTGCCCATATTAATTCGATGTTCTAGCAGTGTTATAGACAACCTAAAGGGATTATTCTGAGAGGGGCAGGCAAAGATACTCTGCATCAGTAACATTTGTACAATATATTAAAGAGGAAATAATTAAAATATGAATTCGCTTCAGGATAAATTGAAGGTTATCCCTCATGTGGAAAGGCTGTGTCTCTAGATCTCCAGCAATTCTAAACTTTCAAATTACTTTTTATGCATTATGCATAGTAGCCTGATATTGGATCGATAACAAGAAACTATCCAACTGTAACATAATAATGCACGTACACGCTGAATACAGTGGGTTCGCTGATCCATTCTAGGTACAAAATCATGTTTGAGCATTTGTGGCAGATGCAACCTGCCACAAATACTGGATGGAGGAGCACATATGCGCTGTTTGGGCACTGTGGAATGGGGAATAACATGCAGCATTGAAGAGTTAGTCACCATTCTATTGTGACAAACTTGTAATCAGGCGCAAAAGGCATGCCCAATAATTTGCACAGCCTACCCTATTGCAAATTTGTGGCTGTGCAGTTTGCATCTGAACAATACGAGTCCACCGTAATTGGGCCCCTAGAATTTGCTCCTTCCACAAGTAAAGACCAACAAAAATGTACAAGTTAAGAAAGGAAGCAATGCCTATCAGGTATGTATTTGTTTACTGCAATACCTCTAGCACTGGAAGCGAAAGCAGAGACGTCTTATCTGCCCCTTCCCCCAAGTTTTTGAATAAGTGTTCACATTACCTCCTGATTAAATGGGTTACTTGAATGTAACAGTTTTTCTTGGGATAATTCAAAATGATGAGGTGCAATCGAAGTGGTGGGTGTGTTTGTAGAGGGGAATCACAGTATCTGTGAAGTCTGGACAATTAGGTGTTGAATGTCGATAAGAGAGAACCCTTGTAGTGCATGGATGCCTTAGGAAACCACAGTAATTCACTGCTGTCATTTCAATGAGAAAACAAAAGCTTATTTACTACCATCATGTTACAACAGTTGTTGCAGTAATTAGAAGCAGTCAGTGCTTAATTTGAGCTAGTGGTTGAAGGTGGGGCCCATCGACACTCATTTTTGGAAACCAGCACTGCTTTTTTCCTTAAAAAACATTTGATCCTCAGCGGGAAGGAGTAAAACACGCAAGGGGAAAGAAATGGGTAGAGAAAAACGGAAAACCAGTGATAAAGGGCAAAAGCAGGTTGAAAAGGAGCCTGCAAGAGTGAGATGAGGAGGCAGGGAGTGTCTGGTGTTGGATTATAGAGGCATGCCGTGGAATCAAGACAACACTGACGTGATACCCTGACCTTCGATAGCGCCGACGTGGGCTTCAGAACAAAACTTTGGGCCTCTGCACTTATTCTTTCACAAATTAAGTACTGTAATCAGTACAATGTCTGCCTTCATTTCTTACCCTGCTGCAAGTGCTTAGTTGTTGTCGGTGGTTGCAGGTGGTGAACATCACCATTTTGCCAGCGATGCGTAAGATTTCTTATGCCTGCTGAAAATGCCCTAACGATGCCATGGATGCAATGTATTTACAATACAATTCTCCATGGTGCAAGGATTCACGGATGTGTCAGAAACTCTGACTCATCTTTTGGCGTTAAAGTGACGCATTGCTGAAGTTGCTCGTAAGACTGACGCAACTCTAGCAATGCGTCAGGGAAGGCGTAGGGATTTTGATGAGTCAAGTCGTAGAGTGACGCAGTGAAAAGTTGTAAATTTCACTGCGTTAGTTCTATGTGGCTTTTAACATAGGAACTCCTACCCTGCATACGTTATACCTGGCAAAGGTATAATGTGAAGCAGGCCCAATTCGTCAGTTTGTAAATAAGGAGCAGGGCGGAGCACTGATTGCTCCGCCGCTGCGTAAAAAAAAATGATGCTGCTGCAGCGTTAGCACCTTGGCCAATATGGCCAATAGTTTTCATCATTGGAAGTTAACCAGGAGCAAGAGAGATAAAAAAGAAAAGGAAGTTAAAAGGAATAACAGAAAGATAGGAAAACAGCGACAAAGGTGGAAAGCAAGGATCCAATGGAACCCATACAAGTTAGATAGAGAGGCAGGAAGTATAGAGTGGGAGAAGAAAGAGGCATTAGGTGGAACCAAGATTTAAACTTCCATACTATTCGTAAACCCTGCCATTTGACAGCACCGGCAGCAGACTATTAAGAAAAAAAACGGGCCCTGCACTTATTTCTTTTATAAATTAAGCATTATCAATCTCCCTGTCTCCACAAGAATGGTAAACATGTGCCACCCCCTCCTCATTTACCCTCCATGTGTTAAGCAAAAGCCATGGATTCAGCACAGGGATATTGAGTGGTCAGAGGATGCTGGGGAGAAGCACGATAATATGGTCAGAAATAGTGCCCAGATTCGAATGGAGGGGTGCAGACAAATACAGCTCAGTGGAGAGATCAAGCCGGAAGTTTAACGGGGCAATGGGCAATTCTGCAGAGGCAGGGGCTTTGAGACGGTGAGGCATGTCCTCCAAAATCTGAGGATGGAGGAGTATTGTGTGAAGGACAGGGTGCACCTAGAGCACGTGGGGATAGATATTTTTATTCTAAACATCACAGGGTTATTGAAGTTAGGGGGCTGCAAATAAGAGTGGGAGAACTGAGCAGGCGAGGGGGGAGCTGTCAGGAACAGGAGCACTTCTGCGGCATGGCAGAAAAGAAATACAGCCTACCCACAACAAAACAACGGACAAGGGCCGCAAGGGTGGCCGGACAATGCAGTCATCCCTTATCCACAGCATGGGATGACAAATGGCAGGGAAACTGGAGGGACACTGCAAGGACAATCAGGGTGTGTGTTTCGCAGGCATGGCACTTGCAGCCAGAACGAAGATGGTGGCAAGTGAAGCCTAGAATCCTACAAGCAGAAGTAACATAGGCCCGAGAAGGCAACGCCAGGCCCCAGAGGATACCACAGCTGATGCACCCCAGGGGCAGCATACAAAAGGGGTGGGCACACAGAGCCCGCAAAAATACTCACACGGCAGTGGCCAGCGGGTTTTAAATCTGCCAGTAAGAAAAAAGAGGCGGGGCGGGCGCGTAGCTAAAAGTAAGGCCGAATCAAAGGCCGACCTGATTGTTTGTCGCAATCGTCAAAAAGGTCCTGCCATCACCGGAACTAAGGAGGAGTTGCTGCCTGCACCTTGGAAGGCCTTGTCATCGACGGAAGAACAATCTGTTAGCGCCCAGTACTTGTACAGCAGTACTTCTGTGGAGCCACGCTGAGGTGTGAGTTCAGGCATCAACTGAAGCAGCTGCTTGCTTTTTGGCGGAGCGGAAGCGACGTTGGGACAGCAAGAAGCGTACCACAGCAGGAGTGGCACGGTAATGGCACCCAGTGTGAGCAGGGAGTCAGCAGCAAACAGGCAGCAAAACAAGCCTGCCCGCTTTCGGGACGAAGGAGAGGCCTCATCACCCAGTTCGGCCCCATCAGCATCGAGGGGCCGCAGCAATGAGAAAGGAGCAGCATCGCGCAATAACTACACTCCACGCTGTTACTTGAAGCGTAAAAGGCCATTTTATTAGGACAAGGTTGCAATCATTTAGACTTTATTAACAGTACATAAATGCAATCAATATACTTTTCCCATCCCATAACGACTCATTCTCCCTTCAGCCTTCTCAAAACCATCTCACCTGTTTGACTCTTCCCCATTCACTCGGTGACCTCCTTCCTCTCCCCATTCTCACCTTCACTTGCCCTCCAAGCATCCTCTGTTGAATTTCCTTCGTTGCTCATTGCCTCCCTCGCCCCGCTATCAGTCACCTGTGTACCGTTCTCCCCCCGAGGGGTGGATCCGCCTGTATGTGACTCACCACCCCTCCAAAGTACCGCTAACCAGGGAACCCCAGTAGGGCGGTTACCTGCCCCAACCCTAGCTCCTGTACACCTTTCGCCTCCTTTCAGCCGACTCTGCGACACCATGTGGAGTACCTTCCACCACATAATAATTGCGTCCCGCTTTCCCATAATACTTCTGTGACCGTCCCTGCCGCGAAAGGTGCACACCATCGTTGAACAATATCACTTGTTCCTCCATAAATATCTCCCGTTTCCAGAGGGCCTTTTCCCTTGATGCATGCTCGACAGTCTCCCGTTCCCTCCTTTCTGCGAGGCACAATTCATTCAACTTAACCAAATATCCGACAGTTCCCTTTTTATCGAACCACAATCCCATTTGCATGTATCTTTGAGTAGTGTCAGACCTCACATACTCCTGAATACCTTGTCCCCCACATATAACTCCATATCTGGGCAACTCCTTGTTGACCCCGTTCCACCCATACTGGCCACAGCGCCCCCCATTGCAGTCCACGTTTACCCCAGCATGTTCCCTCCTGGTGGCTGTCTCCCCCAGCCCGGGTACGGCCGTACACCTGCTAATCCGCATCCTTTGCTGCCCCAATGCACGAGAGAGTGGCCACCTATCCCGGTAACCGTCCTGGTTCCTGTCTACCCCCGCATCCTGTAGTAGAAAAAGAATAGTTAGTCCTGTACGAAATCCTTCCCCATTCCATAGCCCCTTGCCCCATTTGTTCCAAACCCAACCTCGGAAACCCCTTTCAATACCTAGAGCTTCACATACCCATTGACGTACTCCCGTCTCCCCAACCGTCAACTTCCCCGCCCCTCCCCCCCCATGGTCCATCCTGACCCCGTCGTGGCTACAGCCCCATAGCGCAAGAATTGTATCTCTCCACAGGCTGCCCCCTGCCTATGCTACATGTCCGTTGCATAAGCCCCATAATGGCCGGAAAGCCGTCACTCTACCCTTCCCTTTTTGGGAAAAACAAATTCCCCCCGTTCGAAGGCCTTCCCTGTCTTGATGCCACGCCATTCATATCAGACCCTCTGCTGTCTTCCCCTTCTATAAAACATGCTCCACCTTCCCCGATCGTTGCCTCCAAATTACACTCCTCCATCCCCAATTGTCCTCGCCCCAAGCACACCTCCCCATCCGTACCTACGCCTCAAAAAGAGCCAACACCGCTCCGTCAAAAAACACCCCCTACGCTTGCCGCCACACACACACTAGGCTCACTCAAAAATCCCTTTCATATCAGCCAGTCCCACGTTGCCCGCTCTCCATAGTGAACCATAACGTCCCGTTTCCCCGTTTCGCATTCCCCAGGCATCCAGTTCCACCAACCCTGCGAAATTTGCCATACGTTCTTCGATTCGACCAATACTGAATGGCCTACTCGTCATACATCCTCGATCTTCTCCGCACCTCCTTACTCCACACATTCTTGTTGCGTCTACCGCTTGCACCTGCCAAAACACGTCCCCCGTACGCAACCTCGTGTGACACCCCTGCAATCCATCTCACTGTTTCCACGCCCTAAATCCGCTCTCCTTCGCGCAATCCTCACCCCTCTTTCCTTCTCACAACCGCACTCCCCTTGGAAAGGCATCCACGTCACATATCCACCCAGACTGCACTGAGCCCAACCGGTTCTTTCGGCACCACGGCCTCTCAACCTGTTAAATCCTCCAAAGCGGTGACCTGTCCCTTCGCCTACCCCGCAGGCTCCCTGTCTTTCCGCACCCTTTGCGCCTATTTACTGCTACGCCCCCCGCGCCCACTGCTCCTCATGCCACTTAAACCCCCACTGAGTCGGTTACAATGTTACGGACCAGGCGCCCCAACCCTGCCCGGCCCCCAGGCAAGTCCTCACCTATATATATGCCCCCATCACATTGCACACTGTTTGCGCCTATTTACTGCGACACCCCGGAGACCCACTGCACTTTGTGACACCAAAAACCCCCACACAGTAAGCTTAACTTGTAAGCCAAGGTGCCCCCATACTTGCCTGACCCCCAGGCAAGTCCTAGTCCCTATATGCCTACACCAAATGCATACCAAGTGAGAACCCGTTCATGTCTCAGTATAGTCGAACGAGCCCACTCAACGTTATACAAACCATTATATCCCCTGATCCACACCTTTTCCCCCCTTTTAGATGTCCTCATCCACCGAGGCACACCGCACCCTGAGGAGTTCCACTGCTCCCACTCGTTGCTACCCCGTTTCCTTCCCAGATGAGTTGTGCATCCCATTAGATCCCCCGACACCGTTCCTCGGCGCCATCCTGGCAGCCGAACTTTGCCAAGTCCTCCCTTAAGGGTGCCGTCCGTACCGGACCAGCACTCCTTTCTCATGGTCTTCTTCCCCCCATAGTCTTCCAACCTTTGCAGTAAGCAACCTACTTCAGGTTGTCTGCCTTTCTAGGCCCCTGTGGACTTGCTGCCATACCCGACCCCCGTCCGGTAACACCCCCTTGTTCAGAGCCGTAGCACCAGCTTCCTGTCGGGATATATCGAGGGCCATGGGCCCATGGCCTCCAATAAACCAGGTAAGGGCCTAATAAACCCGGACTACCCCCCCCCTAAGTGGCCTTCACCTGGTCTTCCAGGGGGCTAAACGTGACCTCACGCGAGTAGATGTCTCACCTTCTTCCCTGGGCCCTTCAGTCTTAACTTCCCTGGTTATCTGGCACAGGCCTCCCCCGTCCCCGTGGTGACCTGCTCTGACTTCCCGATGTTACAAAGGAAACCGATCCCCGCACCCCCAATTCAGACTGTCCGCTCCATGTTAAGTGATCCCCCGTCAAGGCCGATAAGTCACCAGCCCGCCCCCAGCTTTTGATTTGAGTGGAGGCTGGGTGTTGCGTCGATGCTTTCCAGTGCGTACCGTGGTCCCGCTCCGTGTCCCCTGTGGTTTAGCTACATTGGGATTGACCCTGGCCCTTATCCCACATTTTACCAGCCAGGTGAAAAACCATTCCCCATCATTCGTGCCAGTCAGCTACTTCTCCATAAATGTCACCAGGGCCATTGCCCTGCCCCCAAGTCTCACCCCGTAAGATGTTGGCACAAATTTTTGACACACCAATGTCCTTTTTCATAGTAACGGGCACCCTCGGCCCTCTTGTCACTCCCTTCCAGCATGCCACTCCTGATGTTTGCCCACGTTATTTCCTCTTCTTTTCAGGCGTTTCCACCTTGTCCATCTGGACACCATCCCAACCGAGCCTTTTGGCTCCACTTACTCTTTTGCCCCTCAAGCAGGGGCTGCAGTTGCGCCCGTTGCTCCCCCAAAGCTCTCACCCCACCCCCTACAGCAAAGTGCCGACTGGCAGGAATTCCTTGTGTCCCTGTGTCCCTCTTCCCATGACATCTGCCTTATTCCGTTACCTGAGAGTCCATCTGGGACCTCCTCTTCTTCGCCCGGAGCCGCTGGTCCCTTATGGTCCTTGTCCTCTGCTCTGTCTTAGGCCGCACATGCCTCCTGCAAAACACCAATCTGTCTGGTTACCTGAACTCCCCCCCACATATCCACCCCCGAAAAACCCCACTCAGTCGCACCCCCACCTCAGTAAAATCACCTCACACCACGACTTCATGCAACACCAGGACTCGCAACCCGTCACCAGTGTAGCAGGCGTCAGAGCCCTTCCACTACACCACCGTGACCCCTCGCGCTGCACCTCCCATGCAACACTCCCCATCCCCATCGCACCCCGTCACACTCCCCCTCTTTATCCGCTCACCATCCATGCCATCCTTTTCAAATGCATTCACCACGTGGTAGGATTCACTGCGCGATCCCTCGTTGGAGGGTAGGCCGCCATGGACCCCCCTACTGCTTCTAGCCAGCGTCCCAGGGCCCTCGTGCGCCCCACTGGCATCACCCCTTTCCTGCCGGCCACACCCGCCGGTCCTGATCCCCCTCCCCCACCAGGCCGTTCCAACCTGGTGGGTCCTGCGCACCACCGGGCCTCAATGCCGTGCTGGCAGTCCCTCTCACCTTCTCTAGGGGTCAGCTATTTGCATAAAACCCCATGACCCCCCCCACAGTCCCCCACTCCCCCCCACCCCGGTCCCCTTAGTTGCCGCGCTGGCTGTTGGGGAAGGAGCCCCCACCCCTCCCCCCAAGGAACTGCCGCCTGATGCTCCCGCCATGTGCACCCCCCCAACAGGAAAATCGAGCCCATGGCACCTACCTCGCCCTCCCTGGCTCAGCAGATGCACATATTGTTTTATATTCTTACATCTGTGACTTTGACTGTCACAACATCCGCCTCCCCATACGGACCCCCCAGCCCTTCTGGGCTTCTCAAATATGGTGGCCGGTCTGTCTGCTGAGCCCTCCTGGCACCTGCACCCAGATGGACATCTCATGAGGAGGGGCCCGCAGCCCGCCATTGTCAAGGGGCTCCTTCCATACGGTGGCGCGCCGACGCCCACGCTCACGCTGTAGCGCCGCCTCCTCCCCCGCTACACATCGCGGCAGAGCATACTCATCAAACCCGTGCTGTCAGGCTCATTACCCCGCCTCCCCACGTAGCCCGGTGATTCCTGCCACTGGCCAGCCTCCCTCCCCCACCCCCCTGGCCTGCAGACCTCCCAGAGGCTCACGGCGGATTCCTTTCACCAAGCCGCAACCGCAGCCCCCACCGGGTGCGCATCGCGGCTCAGCACTCTGACGCGAGGCCGATGCGGGCAGGCTCTAAACCCACCTGCGCACGTAGCTCAGGCGCGTCCTGCCCCTGGTGCCCCCCCCAAGCCTACAGACATCTGTTGCAACGCGCTGTTCGCATGCCGCTACCGCAGCCCACCGGGTACCCCCGCCCTAATCTAATACCCGGCCTAAAGGGATCCAAACAGCATGGCTCACACGGCGCCTCGCCGCACTTGCCCTAGACACCCAGTTCAGGACGGTAAGCCCCCGATCCTAATAACCATGGACACCCATGCCGTCCTATGAAATCCCGCTACCACTGCCCATGGAAACCAACTAACCTGCACTAATTGGATCACTAACTTTTTTGTCTGCCCTCCCGGTGGTGCTAAGGTGTCAGGAAGAGGCCGGATCCTCCTCTCCTGACACCTTTATACCCTCCCAACTCCCGCCCCTTCCCTTAACCTTCTAATCCCTCCCCACCTTGTCTTTCCGGCCATTGCGCGAATTGCCCCGGGGGAAGACTGGTCTGCGACCTTCACTTCCCCCGGGGGCCGTCATTGAGGCAAGCGCCCAATTGAGGACCGTCCAACAGCGAGTTACCGCTGCTCCTGCAACTAAAAGAAGCCAAGGAGCAGCACGGCAGGCAGTGGCTGATCAACCATGTCCTGAGAGCAGGCCTGGATGCACCCGGAGGCAGAACAATTAGGAGATCAAGCAGGGAAGAATGACCCCCGCCGAGCGGGCCAATAAAAGCAGAAACAACAGCATGGCCTGAAGCAAACGTGGCTTGAAACAAACGCTTCCAAAAAAGTTGCATCCAACAAGGACAAAAAGGATAAGCAGAGAGTGCAGCAAAGTGTGGATGTGGTTATTTCATGGAGCAGCAGCAGTGGTGAAGAAGGCAGCCAACGTCCAGGAAGAAGAGGGAAGAGCCGGCGCAGCGAGTGAAGATTGAATGAGCGGGGGCCAACCAACACCAAAGGGGCCAGAGCAGAGGGACACAGCGTGAACCAGTGGAGCGGGAGAGCTCATGGTACACTGCAAGCACCAGCAAGAGTGGGAGTGGAAACAGGAACAAGAGACACTACAGGGCAAGGGTCAGCTGGAGGAGCAGTAGCAGCTGCAGTTCCTCTGAGCAGTCTGCATCAGCCCAAGCGGCACAGGGAACAAGGAAGCTGATCCGCACAGAGCCATCAGGATGGGGCGGAGGTGCGGCTGGAAGCAGGCAGGACTACAGACGCGCTAGCCCCGTGAAGACGCATGCAGCCAGAATGCGGGCAGGGCAAATGGATTGAAGCAGCGGACGTTGAATGGTGAGACATGCAGAGGGGACACAGCTGCACACAGGGACATAAGCACACAGAGGCACAAGGTGTTGGGCACAGGTGCAGCTCAGGGGATTGCTAACTATGGGATGCAAATAGGCGTAGTCAATTCTACCACCCACCCGCCAACCCAACAGCAGTTCCCGGAAGCATGCATAGGCAGCTGGGGGGCAGCCCAGAACTCCGGCTATGATTGTGGCATAGAGGTACGGGGAGATTAAGGGATATGAAGCAACTGAAGCAGTGTTGTGGGAGGGGTGAGGGGAGGCACGGGAAGATAAAGTGACGCAAATTATGTGACCAAGTTTCATTGCACAAGTAAACAGAACAGTTAACGAGCAAAGAGGCAGGCCAACTAAAAAAGAGTTCTCTCTAAGTATAAATAACCTGAACTGTAAGAACAAATGTAAGAGGGCAGTCCTCATGGGAAGATACAAAATTCCAAAAGGAGGCCTACTAAATGTATTCCCCTATGAAAAACTAGCCTTTCTAAAAGACAGCAATAGGAACCAATAAAAAAGATGGGCGTTTTTCAAGCTCATATCCTAGATACAGCATGTCTTGAAGATACAGCGCAAGTGCTGCCTAGGCAAAACCTAAAAATGGAAGCAGTGAGCCCAGAAAGGGGGGACAATTTAGCAGATATGAGGAATATGGGGGAGGGAAGACTGGAACAGGTGTCAGGTTTTAACATGTGTGGGTAAGGGGGACGCAGGGAGCAAGGGACTGTCAGGCCCTTTTCCAGATCCATGTAGCACCACTGATCATTATCAGAGGTGAGGCTGCATGCATTCTGTACTGATCTGAATGCTTGGTCCTGTGTTTGAGATGGAATGTAGGGCCTCCAGAGCATCCTTCGACATCCATGGTAGTTTGAAGCCTGAAGCCTGAGTTTGATACATCATACAACAATTGTTACAAAAGCAAAAATGTGAATGTCTAGCAACGGTTATTACTTGAAAAGACAAAGCACGTTAGATATGGTTGCGTGGTTTGCATCCAGGTATTGGCTGCAGAGGAACATAGGCTTCTTGTTAGGGTCAGTGGCTCGCTGGAGCGAGCGGTTGTTGTAACTTTGGTAATGTAGGTGATAGCGACAAGGGACCAAACGTCATGAGCCCCAGAAACCCCTGTCATATTTGAAGGGGTGTCGAAGTCTGTCTAACTCAGAAACAGGGTATTAACCCTAATTTGAATGGAATGAAAAAGTAGCAAATGGTGCTCTTTGTTCGGTACATGAGCTCTGAATCTTAGTTCAAAGACACTGTTCTGTTGCTGAATCCAGAAGAGTCTTCTATGCTGACGCCCAATGCTGGGAGGGTCCCTTGCTCACAACTGGACAGAAGCTAGGAGGGAAACAGGAGCAGTTAAACAGGGTTTCCACTTTAACAAAGGGTCCCTTGGAAATGCAGGAGTGAGATACCCCAGCAGAGATTCCACTCTTAGTACTGAGCTCCTCTGTTGTTTCTGCCACTGTCTACTGTCTCTCCTGAGGGGTCTCTAGAGGTATTCAAGGCACTCTATGCTGCTCCTCCTGTTAGCCTTGTGTAGTCTGAGGCAGCTGATGGCAGTCAGCAGCAGGACCAGGGTGCGATCTTCACTCTTCGTCTCAACCCAAAGGAAGCCCACATCTCATGAAATATCTCATCTCCATGCTGGTGGAGCTGGGAGGTTCTTCAAAGTACTAGATCAACTGTGTATATACTGAGTTTGTGGTAATTGGGTCAAATTGAATGCACTATTCAAAGTTTCTGTGCTAACAGCCCGATCTTTTCTGTCTAATGTGCATTGCCTGTGTTACATTATGATACTATAGTATGACAATTATTGATCATGTTTTATATATTATGATAGTGAAATTGAGTTCTTATCTTCATTGAAAGAGATATGATTTCGTTTAGGCATAGTGGTTTCTTATTTGAACATTATTATAGGTAGGGCTGTAAGAATTCACATGGGATTCTTTCACACTACGTCAGTAATCATGGGACACTTTCTCAGGAAAGCCCTATGAAACAGTGCAAATACAGTATCTACAGCACTCCCTGGCAGAGAGGTGCATCTAGGATCCCAGGGGCATATTTACAAGGATTTAATGCCACCATAGCGTCATTTCTTTGATGCTACGGAGGCTTTTGTTTTACTGCCATATTTACAAGTTGCCGCAAAGCCCCGTTAGCAACAGTTTTAGCAGCAATTCTTCACAGCGCCAATTCGGGACTTACCGAAAATGAGATGCAAGGTAGGCGTTCCCACGTAAAAACTCCAGCAAAACACACAACGCGATATTTACAAGGATTTCCTTGTACGACACAAAAAAAAAAAACTGCTGCTAAGTCACATTAGCGGCAGTTTCATACCACTAGGAATTACCTGGTCTTAAAAAAGATGCTAACACACTTGTATAATAGGAGAACTCCCCCAATTCATCCTTGGCATGCACAACGACGCCATGGACCTCCTGCTATTGCAGCTAGGAGCACCAAGGAGACCACCACCATTGTCATGCGTCACTCACCTAAACACCTGCTCCGTTCCCTTTGGGTAATGACTGGACTTGATCCCCTCTAAGTACCGACCTCAGTATAAGTGATATTAGTAACACAGCACCGATGGAAGCTCTCAAAAGGAAGGGGGTATTGGGAAGGAATCCAAAAAAGATAATCCAGGTCTCTGGATCTACGTTTGGACAGGGACTGGATCAAGGGTGCACTGAATCAGGGTGGGGTGGTCTTCTGACTAGCCCTCTTATGTCGGTGGAATCTAATATGTAGTAGAATAAGAAAGGGTTAGTACCCCTGGAATCAAAGTGCGGTGAAATGTTCTGTACATGTATACAAAGAACAAACATACCAAGCAAGGTTCTTCATATCACTAGTTATAAATCTAGATTTTCATGTAGCACTTGTTATAAATCTTGAAAGCCCCTTTTGTGGAGAGTCAAAGTGATCGATATAAAAGCTGCAACAAAAGAATGAGCATTAATGATACTAATCTTCACTTACTGTACAGACTGAAATCTGCATTTCCAGAATAACACCCACCTATGTCCACTGTTTTACACAAAGAACGAGGGTGCAAGGAGATTCACAATAACCAATTAAAAGAAAATAAATTAAGCGATTCCGTCCTTGAAATCCATTTATTGGCAATATGAGAAAATGTCTTTTACTTGTTCCATTTTACAATGTCTGCTCTTCGTGTTTTTGTAGGAAACCTCTGTCATGTGCTACAGAAAGGCAGTCATGTGCTACAGAAGGCAGTATTACACATAATGTTCACATACAGAATTGCACTGTTCAAATAATATAATGTTCCACAGAAGAATAAATGTTCAAAATAAACAAAACCATTCTAGGTCAATATTTTCCAAATTACCTCGATGTTGCAGGAAGTTCAAAACGACAACCGCAAGATGCAGCATCGAGAATACCTCAGAGTGTTCTTTGTCTTTTATTTTTTTCTGTTACAGGTTGGCAGTGCAGTTGTGCTGGACGTGCCGACCTAGGAAGACTGGAACGTCAGCAACAGGAAGCTGGAGAATGGGAACTGCAGAAAGCCAGAAATTCTCCACAAGCCGTCGGGAACTGTGGAAGAAGGGGAGACGCCCACCAGAAACCGTTGGGGGAGAAGAGACGCCCAAATGGGAATATCATCACTGAAGACAGGAGGCGCTCAGGTAAGGTAGCGTTGATGAGGCAAGCGCGTGCAGATTGTTTGAGCGTCTTTTATAGCCTAGCACTCAAGCTGGCACATGTGGAGGTGTGCTGACAACGTTTCATCATCAGTTAGGCCATGTGTGCGTCTACGGTTGTGTGGACACGTGCTATGGTTGCGAATGCAACGTGCTTAATGTCTTTTGCGTAACTAATGTTCCTCATGTATACAATAATTGTTGGACATATCCAGAGTGCACAAACATGTAATTGATGGAACAACCACTGCCACCAGGGATTACTCAGATCAGTAGCTCATATGATACATTGGAACCGTTAAACTACCAACATGCAGGACAGTTCCATAATACTAGCACTATTATCACTCCAGGTTGGACAAGCGTGAGTGTGCAGAATGTGTAAGGACAGGGGGAAGCAGGGCCTCGACAACCACCACCACCACCACCACTGCAGTGCCGAGAAGGGAATGGATCTACAGCCAGAGGATCACCTTCATTCACCTCTGGCAAGAGGAGGTCATAGCCCAGTACATGCTTAAGAAGGGGTCCATTATCCGCCTCCTGAACCAGATTGTGCCTGGCCTGCAGCCCACATCCCAGTGATGCACCAACATCCCTCCACAAACCAAGCTACTTGCTGTCCTCCACATGCTGGCATCAGGAACTTTTCAACATGCCACAGCCAGAGTGGCAGGAGTATCACAGGCATCATTTTCCAGGTTCCTCCCTACTGTCCTGGATGCCAACATAAGCCTGACAGATAACAACAACGTCTCCAAGAGCATATCATGAGTGTCATAAAGGAAATCTGCACTGCTATTGCCAGTGCAGACACACAATGAATAGATATCAAATACTGTCAAAGCTATGGCCTACACTGGCCCCAAGGTGTCTTTCATTGCAATGTACACAGGATGCTTATTCAATTGTACAGTGCAACCTCACAACACATCTACTAACTTCTGTATAGTGTCCCTACAGTGGACACTCACTGTGCACCACCATGTGTTGTAAAACATCTCACAGGTAACATACATCCACTTTCATGTCCATGCCTCACACATTGAAACAGCAAATTCCCAATTAAAAATGTTAGGGGTAATCTGTGATGAAAAGTCTGAGGTAGGTGTTGTGAAAAAATTGTTAGCACGGCGCTTTGTCTTGTGTCAACACACAGGGATGACGCATATGCACCATATTTATAGTGCATCCCTGTGCATGCCCTTCTGCTGGTGCCAACAAATCTGGGCAGCGCCAGTGCAGGCACACTTGTGCCTTGTAGCAAGGATGACTGTGCTGCATGGTTATTTTGTCTGCGCATGAAGGGACACCTTACAGCACAAAAATAATCAAGAAATGGAATTTGCCTCATCCATGTGTGCTGCAGCATACAGCACACATGGAATGAGCTGAAATGCATGAGAACTAAATACATGTCTCCTAGTCTTGCCTGTCTAACGTCGCATTTTCAGAGCTGTCACATTTGACACAGCCCCGATATGTGAATCTGGAGCCGCATCAAAAGCTACGGATGTTGTGGTGGAACGTCCAACCCAACACCAATTGCCCACCGCTTTGCTGTAGTGGACTGCTGTAGTAAGGCAAATATGAACAAGGTGACATAAATCAAGGTAAACTGGCTTTGTGCAAGGCTGGAAATATGGGGTTGTTTTAACACAACAAAAACATAAACAAAAGTGATGACCCATTGGCATTTGTGCGTTGTATGCATGCCCCTAAATCTTTGACACAAGTAGTACATGCTTGATTGACACATATGTGTGTGTCTCAACTCCATGACAGTGGTAGACACCTTACTGGAATGGGGTAAGTACTTGCCACATATGCAGTCACACATACAACAAATAGAAAACTGAGTAACTTGTACCCCAGGATGCTTGTTTCTGGTCTAGGGAAGACCTGGCTTGGCAGTTCAGGCTGGACTGTTCCCATGAGGAACAGGGTCAAGACTGATTTGCATCTGGCTGGGTCTGACCTGGGGTGGCAAAGTGAGCTAAAGAACGATGATGGATTCAACCCAGATCTGTGTCTGGGGGTGAGTGTCTGAAAAGTTTCAGTGCTCCATCCATCATCTCCTTGTGTTTCCTTTCTTTTTCCTAAATTGGCAGGGTATGCCCAGACATTGGACCCTTGCTCACTTTGCCACTGGATTCAAGCTAGCCTGGCTGATATCCCAAAACCATCCCCAGGATGCTTGTTTCCGGTCCAGGGAAGACCTGGCTTGGCAATTTGGGCTGGACTGTTCCCATGAGGAACAGAGTCAACACTGATTTGCATATGGCTGGGTCTGAACAGGGTTGGCAGAGTGAGCTAAAGAACAATGATGGATTCAACCCAGATCTGTGACTGGGGGTGAGTGTCTGAAAAGTTTCAGCGCACCGTCCATCAACTCCTTGTGCTTGCTTTGTTTGCCCTACATTGATTGGCAGGGTATACCCAGACGTCGGTCCCTTGCTCAATTTGCCACTGGATTCAAGCTAACCTGGCTGATGAGGGGTGTTACCCCGAAACTGGTCCCAGGATGCTATTTCCGGTCTAGGGAAGACCTGGCTTGGCAGTTCAGGCTGGACTGTTCCCATGAGGAACAGGGTAAAAACTGATTTGCATATGGCTGGGTCTGAACTGGGGTGACAGAGTGAGCTAAAGAACAATGATGGATTCAACCCAGATCTGTGACTGGGGGTGAGTGTCTGAAAATTTTCAGTGCTCCATCCATCATCTCCTTGTGTTTGCGTTGGTCACCCTAAATTGGCAGGGTATGCCAAGACATGGGTCCCTTGCTAACTTTACCACTGGATTCAAGCTAGCCTGGCTGATGAGGGGTGTTACCCCAAAACTGGTCCCAGGAAGCTTTTTTCGGGTCCAGGGAAGACCTGGCTTTGGCAGTTCGGGCAGGACTGTTCCCATGAGTTACAAGGTCAAGACTGATTTGCATATGGCTGGGTCTGAACTGGGGTGGGAGAGTGAGCTAAAGAACAATGATGGATTCAACCCACATCTGTAACTGAGGGTGAGTGTCAGAAAAGTTTCAGCGCTCCATCCATCATCTCCTTGTGTTTGCATTGGTCGCCCTAAGTTGGCAGGGTATACCAATACATGGGTCCCTTGCTAACTTTGCCACTGGATTCAAGCTAGCCTGGCTGATTTGGGATGTCACCCCGAAACCGGTCCCAGGATGCTTGTTTCCGGACCAGGGAAGTCCTGGCTTTGCAGTTCGGGCTGGACTGTTCTCATGAGGCACAAAGTCAATACTGATTTGCATATGGCTGGTTCTGAACTGGGGTGGCAAAGTGAGCTAAAGAACGATGATGGATTCAACCCAGATCTGTGACTGGCGGTGAGTGTCTAAAAAGTTTCTGCGCTCCATCCATCATCTCCGTGTGTTATCGTTGGTCGCCCTAAGTTGGCAGGGTATGCCAAGACACGGGTCCCTTGCTCACTTTGCCACTGGATTCAAGCTAGCCTGGCTGATGAGGGCTGTTACCCCAAAACCGGTCCCAGGAAGCTTTTTTCCGGTCCAGGGAAGACCTGGCTTGGCAGTTCAGGCTGGACTGTTCCCATGAGGAACAGCGTCAACACTGATTTGCATATGGCTGGGTCTGAACGGGGGTGGCAGAGTGAGCTAAAGAACAATGATGGATTCAACCCAGACCTGTGACTGGGAGTGAATGTCTGAAAAGTTTCAGTGCTCCATCCATCATCTCCTTGTGTTTGCTTTGTTCACCCTAAGTTGGCAAGGTATACCCAGACGTGGGTCCCTTGCTAACTTTGCCACTGGATTCAAGCTAGCGTGGCTGATATTCCAAAACCATCCCCAGGATGCTTGTTTCCGGTCCAGGGAAGACCTGGCTTGGCAGTTCGGGCTGGCCTGTTCCCATGAGGAACAGCGTCAACACTGATTTGAATATGGCTGGGTCTGAACTGGGGTGGCAGAGTGAGCTAAAGAACAATGATGGATTCAACCCAGATCTGTGACTGGGGGTGAGTGTCTGAAAAGTTTCAGTGCTCCATCCATCATCTCCTTGTGTTTGCGTTGGTCACCCTAAGTTGGCAGGGTATGCCAAGACATGGGTCCCTTGCTCAATTTGCCACTGGATTCAAGCTAGCCTTTCTGATGAGGGGTGTTACCCCAAAACTGGTCCCAGGAAGCTTTTTTCCGGTCCATTGAAGACCTGGCTTTGCAGTTGGGGCTGGACTGTTCCCATGAGTTGCAAGGTCAAGACTGATTTGCATATGGCTGGGTCTGAACTGGGGTGGCAGAGTGAGCTAAAGACCAATGATGGATTCAACCCAGATCTGTAACTGCGGGTGAGTGTCTGAAAAGTTTCAGCGCTCCATCCATTATATCCTTGTGTTTGCATTGGTCGCCCTAAGTTGGCAGGGTATGCCAAGACATGGGTCCCTTGCTAACTTTGCCACTGGATTCAAGCTAGCCTGGCTGATGAGGGGTGTCACCCCGAAAGCGGTTCCAGGATGCTTGTTTCCGGTCCAGGGAAGTCCTGGCTTGGCAGTTCGGGCTGGACTGTTCTCATGAGGCACAAGGTCAAGACTGATTTGCATATGGCTGGTTCTGAACTGGGGTGGCAAAGTGAGCTAAAGAACGATGATGGATTCAACCCAGATCTGTGACTGGCAGTGAGTGTCTAAAAAGTTTCTGCGCTCGGTCCATCATCTCCTTGTGTTTGCGTTGGTCGACCTAAGTTGGCAGGGTATGCCAAGACACAGGTCCTTGCTCACTTTGCCACTGGATTCAAGCTAGCCTGGCTGATGAGGGGTGTCACCCCGAAAAAGGTCCCAGGATGCTTGTTTCCAGTCCAGGGAAGTCCTGGCTTGGCAGTTCGGGCTGGACTGTTCCCATGAAGAACAGGGTCAAGACTGATTTGCATATGGCTGGTTCTGAACTGGGGTGGCAAAGTGAGCTAAAGAACGTGATGGATTAAACCCAGATCTGTGACTGGGGGTGAGTGTCTAAAAAGTTTCTGCGCTCCGTCCATCATCTCCTTGTGTTTGAAGTATGGCGCAGCATGCATCTGCGAAGGTTTGCATGTTGAGAGCCGAGACACATTTTGAACCAAAGCCATCTGACCAATGAAAGCCACATTCATAACATATGTCACATGCCATAGCCATAGACTGTTGCCAGGCTTGCAACAGCTAAAAATAATTGTACAAATACAGTTCAAATACCACTTAGCGTTAATTCATTAACCACATTACACGTTAGTGTGAAGTTTTCATAGAAGAAATAGAAAAAACTTGCAAAGTACATGAGTTGTCAATGAAAATTCAAGTCTTAACCGTTTGTGGCACAAATATTAAACAAACTACACTGGACTGCCACCTCTGAGCTGCAATAACTGCAATGCTGCCTGTCGATTGCTCGCCAGTTTCTGCTTAGTTTTGCACTTGGCATCATGCCAGCACTCCTTGCAGTCTGTCACTGTCCTCTTGACTTCTGCGATGGAGGTCACCTTGTTGACAATGGACTGCCATATAGTGTTTTTGGTCCCCAATGACACCTTGGGGTTGACAGAGGGCCGGTGTTGATTCTCCATCACCTCCGCAATCAGGATCTCATTCTCCTCCTGACTGAATCTGCGTTTTCTCTTCCTAGTCCCATGGGACTCTGGCTTGTCATCCTGGCTGTTGGAGGGGTTGAATGGGTTGTTGCCCTGTGCTGAACTTGGTCCTGAGTGCTCTATTCTGCATTCAGGTAACTTTGTGATTGTTTTTTTCCTTAGTGGGATATTTGTAAGCTATTTTGCCACTAGACACTGAAAAGTGACGTTGAACTGGCTAGCATGAACTTTTTACTGCTATTTGGCCGGCCGTCACTTTTTCATGCTAACGTGAATTTTTTTAGCACCTTGACGCTAGTGTTAGCGTCATGTTTTGTGGCTGCTAGCTGATCCTAATGCCACGTAGCGACATATAGTAAATATGTCGCAAACATAGCGTTAGGATTTGGCAATCGGCAGCGGTAAAACAAAAATGCTGCTAAACAGCGTGAGAACTACTTAGCAGCAATTCTTGTAAATATGCCCCACAGAGTGATTGTCCTCCACTGTCAAGAACCCTAGCTGATAACAATCTGAGCTGTCACAGACAGAGCCTGACCTCTCAAAGGTCATTCTGACTCTAACAAGGATTTATGTGATAACGTACTGCACCTCACGATAGCAGAAATGTTGGTACTAATTCCAATGAGCAAAGACTCAATAGGAAGGAGAAGTATATAGAATAACTTGTACACATTATTTCTTTTTGTTTGATGTTTTTCACCCCAATCATCGGCATATGTGCTTCTATACTTATACATATGTTTTGCACTACTTAGGCTTCAATTAAAAATCCTCTGATAACACTAGTCCAGTTGTCTTAAATATGTGCTCACTTTGGTGAATGAGACACAGGAATCAACAAAATACCAGAAGTCTCTGACAGGTAACATTCTTTCCAAACGTGCATCCCTTCCAGATATTATCTATAGGACAACTGTTAGTTTTCCATACTCATTGGGGTATTTCACCGGAAGCAATAGCTCTTTGTGAGATTCCAAGTCCCTCCGAGCTAGGAGATATTGGGTCTGTAATTTCTGGACACATACCTGCCAACTCACAGGGTGCCATTGTGTGACACACAATATCGGCTCCCATCAGACGGTTTCCCGGTGAGGAACCGATATCACATGGTGGCAGGGAAAATGAACTGAAAACCACTGTAAATAGTGGTTTTCCAGCTCATTTTCCGAGGCTTTGAACTGCTGAGAACCCGAGATATCGGCACCAGCCTTAGGAAGCCTTTTCTTTTTTTTAGGAGAAGGAGGCTTGGGGTGGGGTGGGGTTCAAAAGTGCCTCGTAGGTACTTCCTGGCTCAATGCCCCACCCCTTGAAGGGCCCGCCCCCTCCTCACACTGTGGGTAAGATTGCTCTTCAAGTTGGCAGGTATGTGGACCTAATAATTCCAGGTCCAAATTCACGAGGCCTGTCTTTGCTGCAGCAGTAGCAGGGGTTCAGGAATCAGTACAAAAGACACACAATTCATGGACAGAATGCTGAACAAATCAAAACATTCACCCCCAGTCAAGAGATCTGGGTTAAATCCATCATTCTTTTGCTCACCTTGCCAACCCAGTTTAGACCTGGCCATATGCAAATCAGTCTTGACCCTGTGCCTCATGGGAACAGTCCAGCCCGAACTGCCAAGCCAGGTCCTCCCTGGACCGGAAACAAGCATCCTAGGACCGGTTTCGGGGTTTCACCCCTCATCAGCCAGGATAGCTTGAATCCAGTGGCACAGTGAGCCCGGGACCCACCTCTGGGCATACCCGGCGCACTTCGGGTGAGAAAGCAAAAGACACACAATTGATGGACGGAATGCTGAACAAATCAAAATGTTCACCCCCAGTCAAGAGATCTGGGTTAAAGCCATCATTCTTTTGCTCACCATGCCACCCCAGTTTAGACCTGGCCTTATGCAAATCAGTCTTGACCCTATGCCCCATGGGAACAGTCCAGCCCGAACTGCCAAGTGAAGGAAATGGCCTGATTCGGGTCACCTGGCCCACTCACGACCACCTCTCTGCCTTCTACAAAATGAAGAGTCGGTCAGACAGTAGAGAATACAAACCAATAACAGTTCATTCAAAGTTCGCTCAGAGCGGAGCCCCATCTGCCCAGTCGCTAAGAGTGCTGCAGAGAGAGTCTGACTTCAACAAGCATAATGATACATTATGCACATTTCAGAACCAATGAAAACCTGCCCACAATGGGATTTTCCAGAGGGACGCAGCTGGACAGTAAATTACAAAGGAGTAAGTTTCGGTTCTGAGACCGGGCACACATTATCTATCCTTCAAGGTTACTCTGCCTGTGCCCGCCACTAGACAAGTGGGAGAGGGTTACACACAGAAGAAAGGTATGCACTAATAAGAACAGTACATTCATTAGTGTAGCAAAACTCGGCTCCAAAGAAACATAACCTAGAGAATGCCATTTCCGAGAAAAGGCAGAGAGTTAGTTTCGAATATAATATGAAATGGCGCCGGTACACAAAATGGCGCCGCAAATGCTAACTTATGTGAAACAATACGGAGGCATCATTTTTTAATCTAACAGTCCCTCCTTTTAGCATGAGCTAAGCAAACATATCAGAATAACAAAAAAGGAAAAAAGACATGTTATACAATAAAACAGAATACTTTGATCTTTAGGAACACTCCAACACTCCAATAAGGAGGGAAGAAGTCTAAAAAATACCCTAGTCGATCTGCATAAGATCGCTGACCTCTTTTTGTATCATAATTGTTGCATTGGTATCATGAATCGATACTCTCTTAGGGGCAAGAAGAGTGGTGCAGTAAGAACAACATAAGGGAAGACACTGTACTAGAACACAGCAAGCAATCAGAATCACAATAAAATAGATCACCCTCTCAAGGATCCAACCCCATCCACCAAAGAGGGACCAACTCCAATTTCCATTCTCCATTCCCTTGACATTTTCCAAGATATCTAAAATGTGCTGGGTAATGTTCTTTTCCATATTAGTGATCCCGACTACACACTGGTCTCCTACTACTGCGCACACACCACCGCTCTTAGCTAGGATGAAATGAACAGCATATCTAGTTTACTCGGAATATATCCGATCTACCATAGAGTACGTACCCTTACGTAAGATTATCCCTGAGCAATTAGCATACAAAATAAGGTCAGTGTAATTGACAATTGGGCAACATGCAGGGTAATAACCAGCCTCTCGGGGAACTGTCAATTCTTTGTACTGCCAACCCACCAGTGTGACATTCTGCTTCTCCATATAGAAATTATCACAATAAGTGTTGTTGTTACATCCTGGATATCCTGTACCTCGAGGCTTTTGATGATACAAACATGGACCTGGATAACCAAATCCAAATACTCCTTGTAGCTCTATGAAATCAGGGGGCCGAGTATAAGTGTAATTAACAAGTGATAACGGATATCAGTCCATAAACTAGTAACAGACTCAGTAGGATAGCAAGCAGTACCTTCTCCAAAAAACCTATTAAGTGTGTGTTAGAAATGGGATCTCTAGTTGGCAAGGGCTTGCACCTTTGTCCAAGTAGGGACCCTTCTTCCTAGTCAGGGTAAGGGTGTTACACTCGTGAAGTAACCCCTGCTCGCCCTCGTGGTAGCTTGGCACGAGCAGTCAGGCTTAATTCAGAGGCAGTGTGTAAAGCATTTGCACATAACCAACAGTAATACAGTGTAAGCACTACAAACGGACACCACACCAGTTTAGAAAAATAACCAATATTTTATATACTCAAGACAAGACCAATTACGACGAAAATCCACAATACTATACTTTAAAAATGAATGCTTGATACGGTAACTTCTTCTTTGCAGGAATAGCACAAAAGCAAAGTTCGTACGAGTCGGTAGCTCCGTCCGAGCCTACCGCGATGCTGAAAACCCCAGAGTCTAACAGTTCCAGCCGACCGCGTCGATACGGGCCAGCAGAGTCATGAACAGACTCGGTTACAGTACCTTTCTCGTTGTGGCTGGTACGGAGTGTACGAGCCGGTCGGCGTTCGTCGCGGTTGCGGTGCAAGACGGAGCGATGCAAGGTGCGATGTCCCCCGATGCGGTGCAGGCAGCGGCTCGATGAGCGTCGTGCAGACGGAGTCGGTGAGTCCAAGGCGTGCGATGCAGGGTGAGACGATGCTCGATGCGGTGCTGACAGGTTGCGATGCAGGCGACCTAGCCGGAGTGCGGGAGCTGGCGTCGGACAGCGGTGCGAGTCGGAGCGGTGCGTCGCAGACGTGCGAGCGGTGCCCCAAACGCGGTGCGGTCACGACCCTTGAGCCAGTTGCAGCGACCTCGTCGGTCGGGTCCGGTTGGTTCAGTGAAGCGATGCGAACTGCGGTGCCCACAGGTCACGGTGCAAGCAGCGGCTCGATGTTGGCGGCGTTGGACGTCGCCCACGGTGAGACCAGGGTTGCGATGCGAAGCGGGGTGATGCGGTCTGCCGTGCAAACAGGTCACCGGCCAGGGATGGATTCGGTTGACGGAGTCGGTTGCAGTTCCCTTCCTCTGTGGCGACTGAAACAGCGTTCCTGAAGCGGTACCCAGAGGCTTGTGAAGTCTTTGTAGTCCCTGAGACTTCTTAACAGGAGGCCAGCTCGGTTTCAGGCCCTTGGAGATACTCAGCACAAGTTTGTAGAAAGTTCAGTCCAGTCCTTTCACTGCCCAAGGCAGAAGCAGCAGCTGCAGGCCAACCCAACAAAGCAACAACACAGCAAAGGGGCAGTACTCCTCCTGGCAGCTCTTCCAGCTCTTCGTCTTGGCAGGTTCCTTGATTCCAGCGAGATCTAAATTCATGGGGTCAGGGCCCCAATATTTATATCCCAAATTCCTTTGTTTTCTGAAGGCAGAGAGGCCTTTGCCTAGTCCAAACCAGTTCTGGAGCACTTTGTTGACAAGTCTCCGTCCCTTCTTTCAGTGAGTAGGCCAGGGACATCAGACGCACCACAGGAGGTGGAGCCCGCATTGTGGAGGGAAGGCACTGTCCTTTCAGGGCCCAGGTGCGACCCCTCCCACCCATCTACATGTAGATCTTGCTATTCAGCCCTGTGCTGACTCACCCTGTCTCCTGGCATCCCCCAGCCCCTGTCACTCACACTCCAGACAAGGAATACACAACCTCGCAGGGGCAGGCTTGGATGGTTAGACAAGAAAATACCCACTTTCTAAAAGTGGTATTTTCAAACACAGAATGTTAAAACCAACTTCACTAAAAGATGCATTTTATCATTCTGAGTCCAGGCATACTAAACTCGAATTTCTACCATGTTCCCGGGGTCAGTTAGGATTATAAGCTGTAATAATCAAAACTGCCCGTTCTGGCCTAGGGGGAACAGGTAGCCTTGCAATAGTGAAAAACGAACTAGGCTGTAATTCACTATCAGGACATGCCGCACACACCCGGGCATGTCCTACCTTTCGCGTACAACGCACCCTGCCCACAGGGGTACCTTGGGCCTACCTTAGGGGTGACTAACATGTAGCAAAGGGAAGGTTTAGGGACTTGCAAGTGTGTGCACTTGCCAAGTCGTCATGGCAGCCCCAGGCTGCGCACAGGCTCTGCGGTGGCAGGCCCGAGTTACACTTTACGGGCTGTTTGCGTGGGTGGCACAATCCAGTGCTGCAGCCCACCAACAGCATTTGGTCTATAGGCCCTGGCACTCGCAGTGCACTTTACAAGGGACTGACACATAAACCAAATAGGCCAATCATGGAAACACCAATCCATAACGCATTTTATACAGGAGCACTTGCACTTTCCCACTGGACCGCAGTGAGGAAAGTGCGCAGAATCATTACACCAGCAAAAACAGAGTCAAAACCGGGAGGTCAGAAAGCAAAAAGTCAGGGGAAACACGCCAAAAGATGCCAAGTCTAACACATGTCCCCTCCAGCTGAAAGTAGGGAGAACTACCCAACCCCATTGGAGTTCTCCTCACTAAGGCGGAAGAACCTGGACAGACCATCTGTGTTGGCGTGTTCTGTACCAGGACGGTGCTCCACCGTAAAGTCCATTCCCTGTAGGGAGATGGACCACCTCAGCAGTTTTGGATTCTCACCCCTCATTTGCATCAACCATCTGAGGGGCCTGTGGTCTGTCTGAACCCGGAAGTGAGTCCCAAACAGGTATGGTCTCAACTTCTTCAGCGCCCAGACCACAGCAAAAGCTTCCCTTTCTATGGCACTCCACCTCTGTTCCCTGGGAAGTAGTCTCCTGCTAAGGAAGACTACAGGCTGATCCAGGCCCTCTTCGTTCAGTTGTGAGAGCACCGCTCCCACACCATGCTCTGAAGCGTCAGTCTGCACGACAAATTCTTTGGAGAAGTCAGGTGCCTTGAGCACGGGCACCGTGCACATGGCTGCCTTCAGGGCATCAAAAGCTTTCTGGCAGGACTCCGTCCAGATCACTTTCCTGGGCTGCCTCTTAGAGGTCAGCTCTGTTAAGGGGGCAACGATGGTGCCATAGCCCTTAACAAATCTCCTATAGTAACCGGTGAGATCTAAGAAGGCTCTCACCTCTGTCTGGGTCTTGGGGGGTTCCCAAGCCAGAATGGTGTCAATCTTGGGTTGTAGGGGCGCCACCTGGCCGCTTCCTACCTGGTGTCCCAAGTACACCACAGAACCCTGTCCGATCTGGCACTTACTGGCCTTGATCATGAGGCCTGCACCTTGCAGAGCCCTCAACACTTTCTCAAGGTGCTGTAAATGTTCTTCCCAGCTGGAACTGAACACAGCAATGTCATCCAGGTAGGCGGCACTGAAATCCTCCAGCCCAGCCAACACCTGATTGACCAACCTCTGAAAGGTGGCAGGGGCATTCTTCAACCCAAAGGGCATCACCCGGAATTGGTAATGACCTTCTGGGGTTGAGAATGCTGATCTCTCCTTGGCCCCATCGGTTAAGGCAATCTGCCAGTACCCAGATGTCAAATCAAACGTGCTGAGGAACCGGGCAGCTCCCAACCGATCAATGAGCTCATCAGCTCTGGGGATGGGGTGCGCGTCAGTCCTGGTGACGGCATTGAGCCCACGGTAGTCCACACAAAACCGGAGTTCTGGAGTGGCACCGGGCGCCGCAGCCTTTGGGACCAAGACCACTGGGCTGGCCCAAGGACTGGGGGAGGGCTCAATCACCCCTAACGCCAACATCTTAGAGACCTCCTCCTTGATGCTGGCTCTGACCCGGTCAGTCAACCTGTAAATCTTGTGCTTCACAGGAGGGCTGTCACCGGTGTCCACGTCATGGGTACACCAGTGAGTAACACCGGGGTCAGAGAGAACAGTGGGGCGAACTGTCCCAACAACTGGCGACAGTCCCCCTGCTGCTATTGAGTCAGAGTAGGGAGAGGATCACACCCTCTACTGACCCATCATGCTCCTTGGTAGACAGGAGGTCAGGGAGAGGCTCACTCTCCTCTTCCACCCCATCATCTGTCGCCAAGAGCATACTCACTTCGGACCTCTCGAAGTGGGGCTTGAGGCGGTTCACGTGAAGGACCCTCAAAGGGTTCCTTGGAGCCTGCAAATCCACCAGGTAGGTGACGTCACTTTTGCGCTCTTTACCTCATATGGCCCAGTCCACTTGTCCTGCAAGGCACAAGGTGCCACTGGGGCCATGACCCACACTTTTTGCCCAGGTTGAAATTCGACCAGAGTGGCATTCTGGTCATACCATCTCTTCATTTCTTCCTGGCTTGCTTCTAGGTTCGCCTGAGCGAGTTTCCTGAAGCGGGCAGTTTGGTTTCTAAAGGCCAGCATGTAGCTAAATACATCCTGGGGAGTTTTCCTGGGAGCTGCCTCCCAGCCTTCCTTTACCAAACTCAGAGGTCCTCTGACAGGGTGGCCATACAGGAGCTCAAAGGGGCTGTACCCAAGAGACTTCTGAGGCACCTCCCTGTACGCAAAGAGTAGGCATGGCAAGAGGACGTCCCACTTACGCCTCATGGGTTCTGTTAGACCCTTCATCATGCCTTTCAAGGTCTGGTTGAATCTCTCCACCAGACCGTTTCCTTGTGGGTGGTAAGGAGTGGTGAACTTGTAGGTTACACCACACTCCTTCCACAGGGATGTCATATACTTCGATATGAAATTGGTCCCCCTATCAGAAACCACCTCTCTGGGGAATCCCACACGGGAAAAGATCCCCATTAACGCCCGGCCCACCACTGGCGCCGTCGTTGTCCTGAGAGGGATTGCCTCCGGGTACCGGGTGGCATGGTCCACCAAGACCAGGATGTACCTGTTGCCCATGGCTGTCTTGGGATCCAGTGGCCCCACAATATCCATCCCTACCCTTTCAAAGGGTGTTCCAACAACAGGAAAAGGTTGGAGAGGAGCTTTGACCTTCCTCCCACTCTTACCACTTGCCTGGCAAGTTTGGCAAGACCTACAGTGTGCATCTGACTGCCTTCGCATTTGGGGCCAAAAGAAGTGGGTGACAAGCCTGTCAAAGGTCTTGTCCTGCCCCAAATGTCCTGCCAAAGGCACGTCATGAGCCAGACCCAGTAGGAAGGTCCTGAAGCGCTGGGGTACCACCAGCACACGGGCTGACCCAGGCTCAGCAACCTTAGGCTCACTGTATAGGAGACCACTCTCCCAGTAGATCAGATGTGACCCGGACTGATTACCAGCTGCCTGGTCTGCAGCCTGCCGCCGCAGACCCTCCAGAGTAGGGCACTCGTTCTGCTCCCTGCAGAACTCCTCCCTGGTGGGACCCCCTTCTTGCTGCCAACGGGTCAGCTCAGAGATGTCTCCCAGTTCGGCTACCTGTTCCCCTGTAGGCACCGGGCGTCCCCTCGAGGTCCGCCTCCTCCCGGTCCGTGGGAACTTCGGGGGCCGGTTTCCGCGCCCCTGCCCTTTCTCTTGGCAGGGACTTGGGCCACTGTTTCAGGCTCCAAGTCTTCTTGATCACCCTTTCTGGCTGCCATTGACCGAGTAGACACGCATGCCCCCTCTGGCAACCCAAGCATCTCCAAGTGAGACCTGAGCTCAACCTCCTTCCATGAGGACTGCTCCAGGTCATTTCCTAGCAGACAATCTACAGGCATGGTAGGGCTCACAACCACCCTCAAGGGACCTGAGACCCCCCCCATTCAAAGGGAACCTGCGCCACCATACATTGGCGCTCTGAGTTGTCTACAGCAACTACTTGGTGGAATGCTCCTGGGACTACTTGCTTCTCAGACACCAGGTGACACCGGACTGAGGTCACACTGGCTCCAGTATCTCTGAGAGCCTCTACCCTGTTCCCATTAATGGTCACCCAGGTGCTATATTTCTTTGTGTTAGGGGGCACCTGGTTTCCTGGGACCATCTCACTGTCCCCTAGTGAGACAAGGGTCATTTCTGCGGGATCCCCACCCTCCTGTGGGCACCCCTCCTCCCCGAGCGCTACACTAGCCAACACTTTGGACTGTCCACCGGTGGGTGGCTGTGTCCCTTTGGGCACTTGGGGTCCCCCTTAAAGTGACCTACCTGGTCACATGCATAACACTTGCGGGGGCCGGTCTCAACAGGCTTCCCTGTAGAGACCCCTTTCTTCTTATCACCGGGGGCTGGGAACCTTTACCCTGGGTACTAGTTTGGGGCCCTTTAGAGAACTCCTGTGCTTTACCCTTGTCCCCCCCAACTTTCTGCTGGGGACCCTGCCCACCTTTGGCTGAGTCTCCCCCAAACGCTTTCGTGTGGACCCTGGTACTCACCCAGCGGTCCGCTTCCAGGCAAGCTTCCTGGGGTCAGTTAGCTTACTATCCACTAGGTGCTGGCGCAGATCTGCAAAACATAGACTAGACAAGTGCTCCCATGCAATCAAGTTGTAGAGCCCCTGAAAATCTGTTACGCTACTGCCCTTCACCCAACCATCCAGAGACCTGCAGAACACATCCACACATTCCAACCAAGTGTTGGCATCAGACTTCTTACTGGACCTGAACTGATCCCTGTACTTTTCAGGAGTAAGACCATACTTCGTGAGAAGGGCATCCTTCATGTCAGCATAGGTGAGGTGATACCCCTTACCCAAAGCTATCAGAGCATCCCTTGCTTCTTCCGGGAAAAGTGGCCACAATCCTGCTCCCCAATTCTCCTCAGGGACCCCATTCATGTGTATGGCTGCCTCATAACCCTGAAACCACCTTTGTATGTCATCCCCCTTCTTGAACTCCTTGCCTACGTTCTTGGGAATGTGCACAATCCTGTCTGCCTTTCTGGACGAATTGCTGCCACCATCTGAGCCTGACTTACTCCTAAGTTCTAGCTCCTTCAGTTCTCTCTCATGCTCTAAGAGCATCTTCCTCTCCTCTATGGCCAATCTCTTCTCCTCCCGCTCACTCTCCAGCCTGAGCTTCTGCAGCTCAAACTGCCTTGCCTCCCGCCTGTCCTCCAGCTCCTCTGGGGACAGACTGCTGCTGCCTGACCTGGCGGGTTCCCCCTACCCAAAAGCACATCCACCCTGGAAATAGGCTCCTCCGCCTCCTCACTGAGATTACCAGGCTGCCCATTGGCATGTCTGGCTGCTACCCAGGCCCTCAGCGCCTTCTGTAGCTCCTCCTTCCTTGTGAGGCCTTTAATTTGGACTTTCAAGTTTTTACAAATCGCTCGTAGCTCCTTTACGGCGTAGGATTCCAACCTATCCTCCTCAAAGATAACTTCCAGAGATGCAACGGATGATGCAATTGATTCAGGCATGACAAAAGTAGTGAGTTGAAAACTGGCAAGATCAAAAATAGGCCAAAAGAAGAAGAACCAGTATGTGGTACGTAATGGTCTGCGATATGGTAGTAGTGCACACCAATCACTGTAAGTCAAGTGCAAACACAAGTCCTATCCTCACCGCTGACAACCAATGTTAGAAATGGGATCTCTAGTTGGCAAGGGCTTGCACCTTTGTCCAAGTAGGGACCCTTCTTCCTAGTCAGGGTAAGGGTGTTACACTCGTGAAGTAACCCCTGCTCACCCTCGTGGTAGCTTGGCACGAGCAGTCAGGCATAATTCAGAGGCAGTGTGTAAAGCATTTGCACATAACCAACAGTAATACAGTGTAAGCACTACAAACGGACACCACACCAGTTTAGAAAAATAACCAATATTTTATATACTCAAGACAAGACCAATTACGACGAAAATCCACAATACTATACTTTAAAAATGAATGCTTGATACGGTAACTACTTCTTTGCAGGAATAGCACAAAAGCAAAGTTCGTACGAGTCGGTAGCTCCGTCCGAGCCTACCGCGATGCTGAAAACCCCAGAGTCTAACAGTTCCAGCCGACCGCGTCGATACGGGCCAGCAGAGTCATGAACAGACTCGGTTACAGTACCTTTCTCGTTGTGGCTGGTACGGAGTGTACGAGCCGGTCGGCGTTGGTCGCGGTTGCGGTGCAAGACGGAGCGATGCAAGGTGCGGTGTCCCCCGATGCGGTGCAGGCAGCGGCTCGATGAGCGTCGTGCAGACGGAGTCGGTGAGTCCAAGGCGTGCAATGCAGGGTGAGACGATGCTCGATGCGGTGCTGACAGGTTGCGATGCAGGCGACCTAGCCGGAGTGCGGGAGCTGGCGTCGGACAGCGGTGCGAGTTGGAGCGGTGCGTCACAGACGTGCGAGCGGTGCCCCAAACGCGGTGCGGTCACGACCCTTGAGCCAGTTGCAGCGACCTCGTCGGTCGGGTCCGGTTGGTTCAATGAAGCGATGCGATGCGAACTGCGGTGCCCACAGGTCACGGTGCAAGCAGCGGCTCGATGTTGGCGGCGTTGGACGTCGCCCACGGTGAGACCAGGGTTGCGATGCGAAGCGGGGCGATGCGGTCTGCCGTGCAAACAGGTCACCGGCCAGGGATGGATTCGGTTGACGGAGTCGGTTGCAGTTCCCTTCCTCTGTGGCGACTGAAACAGCGTTCCAGAAGCGGTACCCAGAGGCTTGTGAAGTCTTTGTAGTCCCTGAGACTTCTTAACAGGAGGCCAGCTCGGTTTCAGGCCCTTGGAGATACTCAGCACAAGTTTGTAGAAAGTTCAGTCCAGTCCTTTCACTGCCCAAGGCAGAAGCAGCAGCTGCAGGCCAACCCAACAAAGCAACAACACAGCAAAGGGGCAGTACTCCTCCTGGCAGCTCTTCCAGCTCTTCGTATTGGCAGGTTCCTTGATTCCAGCGAGATCTAAATTCATGGGGTCAGGGCCCCAATATTTATGTCCCAAATTCCTTTGTTCTCTGAAGGCAGAGAGGCCTTTGCCTAGTCCAAACCAGTTCTGGAGCACTTTGTTGACAAGTCTCCATCCCTTCTTTCAGTGAGTAGGCCAGGGACATCAGACGCACCACAGGAGGTGGAGCCCGCATTGTGGAGGGAAGGCACTGTCCTATTCAGGGCCCAGGTGCGACCCCTCCCACCCATCTACATGTAGATCTTGCCATTCAGCCCTGTGCTGACTCACCCTGTCTCCTGGCATCCCCCAGCCCCTGTCACTCACACTCCAGACAAGGAATACACAACCTCGCAGGGGCAGGCTTGGATGGTTAGACAAGAAAATACCCACTTTTTAAAAGTGGTATTTTCAAACACAGAATGTTAAAACCAACTTCACTAAAAGATGCATTTTATCATTCTGAGTCCAGGCATACTAAACTCGAATTTCTACCATGTTCCCGGGGTCAGTTCGGATTATAAGCTGTAATAATCAAAACTGCCCGTTCTGGCCTAGGGGGAACAGGTAGCCTTGCAATAGTGAAAACGAACTAGGCTGTAATTCACTATCAGGACATGCCGCACACACCCGGGCATGTCCTACCTTTCGCGTACAACGCACCCCTGCCCACAGGGGTACCTTGGGCCTACCTTAGGGGTGACTAACATGTAGCAAAGGGAAGGTTTAGGGACTTGCAAGTGTGTGCACTTGCCAAGTCGTCATGGCAGCCCCAGGCTGCGCACAGGCTCTGCGGTGGCAGGCCCGAGTTACACTTTACGGGCTGTTTGCGTGGGTGGCACAATCCAGTGCTGCAGCCCACCAACAGCATTTGGTCTATAGGCCCTGGCAATTGCAGTGCACTTTACAAGGGACTGACACATAAACCAAATAGGCCAATGATGGAAACACCAATCCATAACGCATTTTATACAGGAGCACTTGCACTTTCCCACTGGACCGCAGTGAGGAAAGTGCGCAGAATCATTACACCAGCAAAAACAGAGTCAAAACCGGGAGGTCAGAAAGCAAAAAGTCAGGGGAAACACGCCAAAAGATGCCAAGTCTAACAGTGTGTCAAGAAACACATTACTCGGGGCTGCCCTTTTCGTACGAACTTGAGAAACAATCTGGCGTTTAGTACATGATGGTGCTTTCTGATCACATTCCAAAACTGAGGACACCCCGCCCAGAACCAACAACAGCAATAATACAAGAACAGCACATAGCGTTTTTTGCTTAGTCGACCAGAATTCATGTACATGAGCAAGGGGAACCACTGACTGCTCTTCGTTGGCAACCATTCTGCCAAAGGGGTGCATAACGAATGATAAAACAAAGGGGCAAATCTCCAGCAAAAGACGTATACAAGTTCCCAGTGTCCGTCAGAGCCTCACTGGTACAGGCTCCTATTGTTCATCAACGTTGGCGCTCTTGAGCACCGGCGGTGGAGCTTGCTCAGTCCTAAGCGCACAATGAGTCCCACGTCGCACAGGATAATGTACCCCCCTCCTGGGAAGCACGTTCGATCTATCCTGTCCAATGTCAGAATAGTGCACCAATCTCACGACACCCTGAACTAACACCGTTGGTACTATAGCAAAGTACACCCTAACTTACACAGTCCATCCCTGGCTAATCTGGCTTCTCCTTTGGCGCACCATTCCTCAGCCGAGGACGCAAATTGTACCTGGTGACTCCAGGCACAGAGGGGTCAACAAACTGCGGCTCCTTAATGGCACACATTTCTGGAGGGACCGCTGCATTTAGCACTTCATCATTCTCCACATCTGTTTGGGTCCATGTCAACTTTGCATCGCTAAAGGGGCGAACTGAGGCACCTTCTCACACTCAGTTTCCCCTATGCCGTCCCTCACCCACTGATCATAGGGCAAGGGTAAGGGTATCCTGCGGCAGTGGCTGGCATGAATCCAGTTCTTTCGGCCAGCGACCTTCACAGTGGTTCGAGTGTCAAGGAGGACCTATTCAGGTCCCTTCCAGCGGTGCTCCAAGCTCTTCTTCCGCTGGAAGTTCTTCACTAGAACGAAGTCTCCAGGCCAAATATCTTTTCCGGGCCCCTCTGGTGTGGGTGGAAGGGACTTGCCGAACTTTTGGTAAATAGAACGCAAATTTTCAGTTAACTGGCAAAGATAGTCCGTCAACAATGGATACTCAATATCTGAGAACCTACGAGGGTGCGAGACGCCCCAGACATTTGCCGGGCGTCCAAAACACGACCTCGTAGGGTGACAATCCTGTTCTAGAATGTGCTGTTCTTGTCGACAAAAAAGCCAGTGGTAAAGCATCTGGCCACTTTAATCCTGTTGTCTCCTGAATCTTCGCCAATTTCAGTTTGAGAGTACCATTGTACTTTTCAACCAAACCTGCTGACTGTGGGTGGTTTGCAGCACGACACTTCTGTTTTACGTGCACACCATCACAAATTAACTGAATGACCTTGGCATTAAAGTGATTTCCGTTATCACTCCAAATCAAACGGGGCAAGCCGAAACGAGGAAAGAACTCCTTCAGGAGTACCTTTGCAGTTGCAATGGCTGTATTGTTTTTAGTGGGGTAAGCCTCAACCCATTTTCTGAATGCACAGACAACCACCAACACGTACTTCAAATTATTAACCCTCTCCAGCTCAAAGTAGTCCATCTGGAGGACCTCAAAAGGGAAAGTGGGAGGCGCAAAATTACCGGGAGTTGTAAGGGTACCTTTCTCAGGATTGTGCATCATGCACACATGCAGTACTTCACTAAATGTGCAGCAGTTTTCGAGATGTTGTCATTCTGCCATACAGGGTCTAACAACTTGCAAATACCCTTTGCACTAATATGGGCTGGGCCATGAGCCATCGTGACCACAGGAAGAACATATGCATCTGGCAACATCCATCTCTGCTTCCCTGACTTGTCAATCCAACATCCCTCATAATTCAATCGTGCTTTACTTTCTTGCCACACCGCTAACTCCTCCACTGTGGCCTCACTTTGTATTTCCTTCACATTCTCAAGTATATCCTCAAACATGGTGACCTCGGGCACCCACCTAGTGGGACCTGCTATGAACATTCTTTTCATCCTAGTCCGGGCTGTTTCCTTAGCTGTCTGATCTGCAAAAGTGTTCCCTTTACCTACATCGTCAGTGACTTTCCTATGGGCGCTACACTTTACTATTGCCAATTTCTTAGGGAGTGTCAAAGCAGACAGAAGCCTATATATAAGATGACCGTGCTGAATCTTTGTACCATGCGAAGTAAAGAACCCTCTCTCTGCCCAGAGTCGCCCAAAATTATGGGTGACTCCAAAGGCGTACTGGCTGTCAGTATAAATATTAACAACCAGTCCCTTACTCAATTCACAGGCTCAAATAAGGGCAACGAGCTCTGCAGCTTGGGCCGACTGATAGGGAACTTGTGATGTCTCAACTACCTTACGCAGTGTAGTAATAGCATATGCAGCAGTTGTAGTGCCATCTGGTAATTTAAAGCAAGAGCCATCGACATATAGTTCCCCTTGGGGATCAGATAAGGGAACATCAGTCAGGTCTACCCATCCTTTTGTCTCTTCTTCCGTCCGGAAGATACAATCATGTATGTCAATCTCCTCATTCTCAGAAGGGAGGGGGTCGTAACGTGGCTGGGTTCAGACTGGCACATCGTTTAATCGTAATATGTTTAGCAAACAGCGTTAGCTCATAACCTGTCAGACGTGCACTGGTGAGGTGCTGTGTCTTTGTCTTATTCAAAAGTGTATCCACAGCATGGGGTACCAAGACTGTGAGGTCAGTATCAAGTACGAGTCCAGCCGATTGTCTTATCGAGACAGCCATGGCCGCGACCGCTCTTAGACAGCTCGGGAGGGCTCGTGCGACAGTGTCAAGCACAGCAATAAATAAGCACACGGCCGTTGCTTATCTCCAAATTGTTGTGTTAGAACAGAAAGCGCGCAACCGGCAATCACATGGATGTACAACACAAACTGTTTAGTATAGTCGGGGGTGCTGAGTACTGGAGCTGAACAAAGCGCAGTTTTCAATTGCTCAAAAGACTGCTGACATTCAGGCGTCCAAGGCAGGGGTTCATGCACATCTTTTAGTGTTAGAGCAAGCATGGGGTTTATTAACAGCGAATAGCTAGGTATCCACTGCCTGCAATAGGAAGTGATACCTATGAAAGCGCGCACATCTTTCTGAGTTTGCGGAACGGGCATTTTAACAATGGTACTGATGCGCTCAGGGATCAATCTCTTACCCTCCTTCGACAGTAGGTGACCTAAGTAGGTGGCCTCCTGTCGCCAATACTTACATTTGGAAAGGGATACTTTATGTCCATGATGTGCCAAATGCAACAATAACTGAACTGTACTGTCCCTACAACCTTGCTCTGTGTCAGAAGCGATGAGCAAGTCATCAACATACTGCACTAATACACTCTGGGGGAAGTGAAAGAGAATCCAATTGGCTCTTTAATGCCTGACTAGAAATACTTGGGCTCTCCGTATAGCCTTGAGGAGCGCGACAGAACCTAAAGCTTCTACCAGCTACAGTAAACCCAAACAGATACCTGCTGTCAGGATGAATAGGAATACTGAAGAACACGTTTTTCAAATCAATGACCGAAAAGAATGTAGCAGAAGAAGGAATCATTGTCAAAAGAGTGGTAATGTCAGGAACCACCGGAAACTGGGGAATCACTATTTTATTACCTTCACGCAAGTCAATCACAAAGCGATAAACGTCTGCATGATCATCAGAGGAACCCGAAGGTGTCCGTTTGAGAATGGGAAGAATAGGGCTATTACAAACATTAGCAGTCGTCTCCTCAACCACTCCTTCCTCAATTAAGTCCAGTACAATTTACAATAAAGCTCGCTCACCTGCCTGCGGTAGTTTATACTGAGGGATGCGAGGTAAAATACCATTGTCTTTAACTTGGATCGAAACTGGCGGTATCTGTAACAGTCCCACATCTGTGTCACCTGTCGCCCAATGAGTGGGCGGTACTTCTTTAAACTCCGCGGGAAGAGGCGCGTCTTTGGACAGGCACTGCGTAGCGTGCGCTACATCTGGACCCATTGTCATGTAAACACCAGCCTGGGAGCAATAAATCGGAGCATGCAATTTCTTCAACAAGTCCAAACCCATCAGATTTTCTCTACAATTAGACGTCAACAAGAATGGCGAATCCACAGTGAAAGGACCAATAGTCAATGCAAGAGGTTTTGAAATAGGGCTCACAACCGGTACACCAGAAAAACCTACCAAAACATTATTATGGCCAGACAGAGCCGCCCCATTGACTAAAGAACGAGAAATAGAACTGTTAGTTGCACCTGTATCCACCAAAAACTCCTTAGCCGAGCCATGCAAATCCGCAGTAACATACGGATCGCGTTGATCTACAGGTATCGGAACTGGTCCCTCACTCTGTCCCTGGCTATCCTAGCTGTAAGAAATCTCTGTCACCTCATCCGTGTCATAATCAACATGATAATACTGTCCTCCTCGAGGGTCATCAAAATAATTTTGATCAGAACGACCCTGCGAGGCCACAGCCTTCTGGGCCCTGTCCTGACTATCAGCCCCACGACCCCGTCCACGAGAACCTCGTCCTCTCGGGACCGCCACCTTCTGCAATAGCACAGGACACTCCTCTTTGCAATACGCACACTGATTCAGCCCTAAAGGCGTGGTATTTGGCGTCCTGCTAGTGCGCGGAAGCTGTTGGGCTGAACCACCACGTCCTCTACCATTCCCCCTAGAAGCCTGTTGCAACAACACCTTCGTCTTCAAATCCTTATGCTTCTTCTCTGTCCTCTCCTTATCCTCATTTTCCCTGTGTTCATAATACTGCGCCATGATCAAAATAACAGAAGGGGAAGATGTGGACTAGGTGCTCTCGGAAGCCTGCAATCTGTTCGCAATCTCAGGAAGCAAATTGGAAACAAATCTATTAACAAACAATCGAACACCACCTTCGATCGACAAATCATGTCCACTATAATCTAGAAACACACCTTCTAACCGAGTGAAAAAATCAGACACACTCTCATCTTTCTTCTGACAACAAGCCGATAACTTGTCCCAATCCACTTTCCTCGGAGTGATAAGAGAATGCATATACGTAATGATACGGCCGGGCAAAGCAAGTATCTCTGCTTTAGGCTTATCACCTGGCTTCCGTTCCTGATCCTATACTTTAATTTGATCAAAGGTACCACCCAGTTTTCCGCAGCATGATCCTGTGTGTGTACTTGTCTCCAAATATCAACCGGAACTAGTAAGCCAAAGAACATTTCAATATCAGCAAGCGTCATCACTGTTGAAGAGGCAGCTTCAGTTAATTCCTTATAATAAGCAGTTGGATTCTTCCTAGGATCAGGTAACTGAGTCTTAAGAGACAAGACTTCATTCCTTTTCCATGGAGTATAAACCCATTGTTTTTGAAAATGGGCTGCTGGCCCTGGTCTAGTAACAACATTGTGCTGATCCCTTAGCTCTGGTATTTCAGGGTGATAGATAGGATGAACCTCCCGCATTGGAAACTGAGATACCGGGGTGGGGCCCTTCTCAAGCATTCTACCCCGATAAGCAACCAACGTTGCAACAATACCAAAAACTTGACCAGGCGCCATATCCGTAATGTATACATGGTCCTTAATATCATATAGAATCTGCGGTGCTGCATCGTTGAAACACTGCTCCCAAAGACCGATCAAAGTAGCGGACATATGCTTAAGGGCATTCTGTTGCACAAAGGGCTCATAATCTTTTATTACACTCCACACATCCTCCACACCATGAATGGGGTTTCGGGCCCACTGCGCAGCCTGATTAGCCACTACCTTTTTCTCTGCATCTCCCATCTACGATCGCACATACGGACCCATTCGCTCTTTAAACTTCGTCCAGTCTCTATCCTCAAATCCACATACTGGTGTCCCACTACTCGGTAATGTTGGGGGATGGAAGAACACGGTGGGAGTAACAACAGAAGTAGCAGGCACTAACGTCGCTGCCGCTACGTCGCAGGTCTAAGAGCTGGCGAAAGGGATTCTGAAGCAATAGGTGTTGCAGGAGTACTAACAGTCATGGTTGCCACAGACGGCAAGGACAAAGAAAGGACAGGAGGTGCCGTGGCCAAAACAGTCTGATCGACAGTAACAGAAGTAACCCTGGGCGTAGTCGCGCTACTTGAAGCTACGCAAAGACGTTAAAGCGCTACGCGAGCTACGCGAGCGTGCGTAGTTGCTTGTCGCGCCCGTTTGCGATGCGTTTTTCTTCTTTGGGAACGCGTTGTGCGTGTTCGGGACGCTGTTTGCGTGCTCGGGGGATAGTATCTCGCGAACTTGCCCATGCGGTCGCCTATGGGCGCGGCCATCTTGTTTTTCACTTGTCCCGCCCGTTCGTGATGCCTTATTTCCTGTTCCGGGTCGCGTATAGCGTGCTCGCGATGCACATTTCATGTTCGGGAACGCGTCGTACGTGTTGGCAACGCTTTTTGCGTGCTCGGGGAGATATATCGCGCGAACTTACCCACGCGGTCGCGATGGGCGCGGCCATCTTGTTTTTCACTCTATGCTATGGTTCTGGGCCTGCTTTTTTATCCTCCCTCAATCTTTGCAATCCTTAGTTTTTTACACTGTTTTTCAATTTTTTTTAATTTATTATCTATCTCTCTCTGTGCCTAAGTCTATATTTTGCATTTATTTCTACTTTTTACTGTGTTTTTTTAACTTTTCTACTGTTTTATATTACTTTCTTCTTTAAGCTCCTACTTCTTCCCCTAACTTTATTTTTCCCTTCTAACTTTTCTTTTCCGCCTCCTCCCACACACCCCAGAACCATGGCGAAGGGTAGCAGCAGCAATAACGGCTCCAAGGGCAAGGCGCGTGCGCCCAAGAGCCGCCTGCCTTGCGGCAGACTGCGCCCTGCAGGGGTGCAAGCCCGGCAGCTTTTTAGCGAGGCGGAGGTGGCCGCCCTTGTTTTTTTGTGCAGCGCCACCTCCCCTTGACCTTGGCAGCAGGCGGCAGGCCAGGCTCCGGGTACCCTACCCAGGAGCGTCACCGCCGGTGGGTGAAGGTGCGCCGGGCAGTGTTTCGCTGCTCAGGGGTCCGGCGCACCCATAACCAGCTGGCCCACCGGTGGTCAGACATCCTGGACCGGGAGCAGGACCTGTTGGACCTGCTAGGTGTCGAGGTCATGGGGCTTGGTGAGTAGCTAATATATATATAGTAGTATAAGTATTGTGTATAATTTTTTTACGAATAACAAGAATACTGCTGCTTACATTGCAGGTAAATTACGTTTCAAAATCTTCTGTGATTGTAGGACACAGGTGTTCGGCGCTACTCTTACTTGTTTGCAACATTGCGCTCGCTTGGCCTGATTATTATGTAAGAGTTTACTTTAGAGAACTTAAGTTAGGTAATGCTATTGCTAGAGAGACTCTAGTCCTTCCTTTGTCCTCCTGTCAAATAGTGGTGGATGGATTGATACTAGGTTTAGTTAGTATTAGTTGATAATTTTTTAGCGGTCTGCGTGACGCATCCTCTGTCACTGAGTGCTGCTTACCCCAGTCCTTAGTAGAACCTTTTGTAGTTTGTTTAGTGAGTGGTAGGCTTAGCAGTGTCAGTCAGTAGCAGAACATCAGACGCAACCAACCAACAATTTGGTGTATGCACAAATTTATGCATGTGTCCTCCATCTCATCTATGCATTTTTGAGGGCTAAAAAAATGGAAATGCAGACTTAGTGAACAATTGGCCCGTCTGGAATAGGTGGGATAGGTCAGGTGGTACTTAGGCTTAGTTAGTGTTCTGGATTCGAATCAATCAGAATGGAACACTGGATTAGTGTTCATAAATAAGTAGACGGTCCGTGAATCCCGCAAGCCAGTAGTCGATCGGATTAGATAGGTCAATTTTATTGCAATTATTGTTTCCTAAAACGTTTTTTGAGCGTTTTTTAGATAATTTATTTGTTTCACAGCAATCATTAATGTTTGTCTCTTTCTTTATTATATCTTACATGATCACTGATCTGCAGCACCCAAGGGCAAGAAGACGGGGTCCGAGTCGGCGGGACAACCACCAGAGGACCGCTCCTCTACCGAGGGCCCTGCTGCTGGTCCCAGTAAGTCCTCCAGTGGTTAATATTAACAATTATATTTCCCTAACTTTTACTGCACCTTATTTTTTCCGAACTATTAATTCTGGTTCCACTTCCTAATTCTATTTTTTACAAAAGCTTCTTTGATCTTGACTTGACTATCTGTTTCTAAATTCTGGTTATCCCTGCCTCTAAGTTCTAACTGCCTCTGCTATGACTCTCTGAACTACTACTATTAGTCTGTCTGTAGCTAAGCTTGCCCAGTTTGCCACTCTTTATTTTACGGTTTTGAATAAAACTCAGATTGACCAATAGCTCTAGCCACTGAGTCCAGTCCTTTGGGTTGTCCTCTTCTAGTCTTCTTAATCTTGAGGCTTTGACAATTACCACAAACAAAATGCCCAACCAGATATTTGACTATTTTTGATAGGATATAGTACATACTAATACTGTTGTGGGGATTCTGCACAGCCACATATAGAACTATGCACAAGAAAATAGGATGTTGGTGATGGGAGGTTGGACCTTCCTCACACCTCAGTCAGAAGTGAACCCACAATCCCCTGACCGACTAGCTATAGTGTCTCATTAGGTCTCCGAACCCCCACCCGAAGATACCCAATGATTACACAACCCAGAACATAACACCCTTTCGCTCACTCACTCGTGTAAGTCCACCACCACCACCACACCAAATACCACAGAGTCTATGTGTAAGTTCAAAAGGTTTATTTTCAACTAACAAGCTCTGTATGATGTTCTATAAAATTCAGTGTACTACAGCCAGCTCCAACAGCAAAATGCATAAGATTAAAACAATAAACATTGTTACAAGTGCATGATAGAAGACAAAAGATCTGTGCGAATTCTGGTTGACCCCTCACCATAGAACGTAGAAGTACTGGTTACATGCATCATTCATAAGCTCTGCAAATCTCTGGTTCGTAGAAGGGAATCTTCTGCCTGTTATGAGAAAAATGGTGCGCGTTACATAGTATAATGCAAGCATTTCTCAGTCATGCCAAAAAGTGTAACATGTTACTTATGGCTAAGCAATACGGACTAACCGAACTCCATAACAAAGTGGCTTGTTTTTCGACCTCTTGTACACAACGCTCAGACAGTAGCTGTTTGAGCTCATGTGGGCTCAAAAGGCGTCTTACTGTTACTGCACAACAAGCTGCGAGGTAACATGCGCAAAAGACATGAAGCGAAAAATGGTTGCAGGGCTCAGGCTAACTTTGCAAAGAGTAGAGTAGACTATAATAATGACCCTAGGGACCATAACACTACTAGTGTCTACTGACTCTACTCTAGTACCCGATTTGGACTAGTGATGTATGTTGTATATGTATGTATTAACTTTTTTTTCAATCTTGCTAGTGAAAACAAATTAATAGGGGGAGGTGTACAGGCATCTAAAAATGTGTCATGTTTTTTTCTAGGCGTACTACTGACCACCAGTGCCGGCGGGGCCAGCGGCGATGCGACCATTCCGGAGGGGGCAGGAGATGCGGCACCTGCAGGAGCTACAGGGGGTGAGCCAGCAGCAGTGGCGGGCGGTGGTAAGTTATATTCATTACTTATTGACATTGCACTAGCTGGAAGGGTGTTCACTTCACTCACTGTACTGTTGTTGAGACTTATTAGGTATGAAGTTATAGTGAACATTATACAACGGTTGAAGAAGACACCCTTTACTTAGCATTAGCAATAGCATTAGCAGCGTGAGTTGAGTAACCAATGGCCTCTTCTATCTGACTCCAACTCAGCTGTGAAAGTTTTATGGAGAAGACTAAAAGTCAGATCAGATGACCTTGATGGATGTGTTGAACAAAAAGGGAAAGAAGGGGGGAAGGAGGAAGGACGGGCGAGATTTAATATGGCTGGCAGAGAAGGATACGTTGGAAGCATGGATAGGTGGCTGATAGGAATCAGATGCATGTGTTGTTGAAGAATGGGTGGAAGGTGAAAGAAGAATGGATGCCTGCCTGGGTGGGCGACACAGTATGGGTGGATACTGGGGATAGCAAGAATCATCAGCGGTGTTTGGGTGAAACTCAAAGCCAAGGCAAGCAAGGAAGGAGTGGACGCATGGGTGGTTGTTGGTGAAACAAAGTAAGGTTTGTGGAGAGATTAAGAAGAATGATAGACATTTACTTAGAATGGATGGATGCCTGTATGTATTCATCATAGACAGCATAAGTGGAGACTGTCACGGGATGCAGAGTCTTAGTTTGAAGGGAATGTAAAAGACACCGCGCCAGAGTAGCAAAGCCGAGGGGAATACAAGTTGTATTTTCAGAATACAGTTGACTCACAGTAGTTTGCAAGCACATCATATATATTGTGTATAGTTAGTTATCAAGCGCCTTCCTTCGACTCCGAGGACCACTCCCTACCTATGTTGATTTATTTTCGAATGTGTCAGCCAGCCTGCAAAGGGTGGCCTATCTGTTGGTTACACAGTCAATCAAAACAAAGTACCTTATGCAGTAGCGGTCGGTGGTGGGAGTGCTGCCGGGCGGTGATGTGGGGAGGGGCAGGGTGGAGGGTAGTAAACAATGGATTACGGCCAAATACAGGTAACTAAACATAAAAATAAATAAAGCGAATTTCATTGTGCGCACTGCACCGCCAAATGCGATGCAGTGCGCGCAACGAAATTAGTTTTATTTATTTATATGTTTACTTACCTGTAATTGGCCGTAATCCATAGTTTACTACCCCCCACCCTGCCCCTCCCCACGTCACCGCCCGGCAGCACTCCCACCACCGACCGCTACTGACCTTATGTCGTCGTCCCATATATAAGCAATGATCATTGGATCAGATATATAATCTGCCTTTTTGTATTAGCCAGGGCACTGTGAAAGTGAAATTCAGCAATTGCCCTTCATGTAACAGAGAGAATATGGCCAGTGCCACCCGTAATAGAAAAATACGAGCTTCCCCACCTGCAGACAGTAGTAAATAAAACTAATGTGAGTCTGCGTCATGACTCGCATGTTTGTCTTGGGTGCAAGCATAGCTGACTGAGCTGGCATGCCGGCTACAACCAGGTTATGTAATTTCGCTAAACTAGAGATAAGAAGAAGACTGGTGTACTGTGTACTGGAGTCCATAGTGCTAGTATAATGCCTGAAACTCCCACAAATGTTAGAGGCCGAGGAAGTGGGAGGATAGATTATTACCACAAATGTTATGTACTGTTCTTCTTGCTAGTGCTACTGTGCCACTATGTGTTGAATTAATTTTGTGTTACTGTTTTGCTAAGAGTATTGGTTACAACAATATTCTTTTTCTTTCTTGATATAGATACTCCTTCCCAAGAAAAACCATCCCGGAAGGAGTTGGCAGCCAGGGCCCGGCGCCGAAAACTGGAGGCCATCTGTGAAGAGTACCGGCGGCTGGTGGCTCAGGCGGAGGAGGAGGCGGCAGCAGCTGCAGCCTCCTCCGATGCCCCGGGCCCCAGCCAGGCCCCACCTCCAGTGGTACGGCGCCGCGGTCAGGCAGCCGCCCACCGCCGCAATTCATTATCAGCCAGCACTGCTGCCCCCCACCCTGGATGCCACTGCAGGGCATTTCGCCGCCAGATGCTCCTCCGGATTTCACGCCTAGAGGAGCAACTAGAGGAGCGTGTCAAGATCCTGGTGGACAAACACTTGAAAGCCCGCCGAATATAAGAACTATAGGACCCTGTTGGATTGCCCCTTTTTTATTCCTTTTGTTGGTGGGTGGGAATTGGGCGTTGGGGTTTCTGGACATTGTTTGGACTTTTTCGTTTTGGACATTGGTTGGGGTTAGGGAGAGGGGTGGGTCAGGTGTGGGATAGTTTATTTTTGTTAGGGTAATAAATTATATTTATACTTAAACATACAATGTTAATGTTTTGTGGGGGGTTACTGTTTTACGAATTTACGTCACATGGTTTCCTTGCTGCTGCAGGGCCGCAGCCAGTGTTTGATTTAAATAATCTGCCGATGATGTAACACAAACAGATAGATGCGGTACCCCTCACTGAGTTATTTGTCCTACTAGTACTGTCAGTCTCTCCTCCTAGTCCATTATACCTCCCACCAAACTTATCTTACCTGTGATTGATGATGATTAAGTTCGGCACAGCGATGGCTGCATGGTTTCCCAAGAGAATGGAGAAGATGCCATGGTTGTGGTGGTAGTAGTAGACACTGGCAGTAGCATTTGCAAAAAAATAAAAAGAGACAGTCACTTGCCTGAGAGCAACTGTGGGAGGAGTAGTAGAACGAAGTAAAGTACAGTACAGAAGAAGACTGCCAAACAAACAATATTGCAACTGCTAAAGTAAAATAAAACATAATGGTGGCGGGGACAGCCTAGTACAAGAAGTTACAAACTGTAGTTGTGTCGAGTGAGTCACTTAACTTAACACAATCGTAATTCGTAACCTTTACTGCTGTGTGGTAGGATGTTGATGATGAATCCAATCAATGCCGGCAATTAATTATGATGTATTAGGTGACGGTCCCTTTGGAAAAAAAATTGGCTTGCACATAGACTGAGCATGGGTGGGCAAGCAGAAGAAGATCCTCGCCCTGCCTTGAAATTGAATTAGTGTTGCTTTCACCACATCTGCCCCAGCAAGCGTGTGATCAATTGGTGTACATTTAATGTAGTCACATCACACCTCAATATAAATCACAGCCCGGGGGAAGAGGGTTAGGGTTTGATGAATGGATGGGAAGGGGGTTTGGGGAAAGGTTTGACAAAGAAAAACAGTACGCATGGACACAACAAAAGCAAAGCGCAATCTTGGCAGACGACCATGATCTTATCCAATAAATCTATAAAGGGAGAAAAAGGAAATGCATGCATGATGATGAAGATAACTTGATGGTTAATGAGTAGTACTTACTAACTACTACTAGACAATTAGACAGTACAGGGCAGCAGTATATTCTATGCAATTTGCCTTGCCTGTATGCCCTCAGAGACCCAAATTCCATGTTGTACCGGGCTTACTTTTAAAGATAGCAAAGAAAATTAAAAAATAGTTGTAGGGATCAATTAGCAAACAAACAACAACACAACACACAGTCGTAATGATTGAAGAGAAAAAAGGAATCAAATTAATTAAAAGACGAATGATGAATGATACTAAAGTTACTGTATTATCCTGGTCAAATTGTGGAGTTGAATCTCGTCATTCCTCTTGGTCCTATCTTCCATGGACGCTCCGCACATCAATCTTGGGTGCCACTGCCTGCCTGATGCGGATTGGTAAGGTAAGTGTGAGTTGTTTCTCCCAGTATAGCACAGGGTAAAGGCCGGCCTGTAAGTGTAGATGGAAAAACAAAAGGGGTATTAAAAAATCAATGTATAAAAAAAAGCATCAATTACGGTGGAGTCCAAGAAGAGAAGAGAGAACACTTTCAGACTGAGGCGGCTTGGATATATCGTGTCTATTCTGTTTACAGCATTAAGCTACAACAACAACAGGACAGAACAGGCCCACCACAGCACCAGCCCGTGACCCAACCTCCATTTACCTTAAATTTTGCCAGAGCCAGACAAAAGGCATATACAGCAACCTAGCATTTTCAAAATTAAGTGACTAAATCAATGCGCCGCTGTCAGTCATATGACTACACTCGACTCCACCACTACATGGACATGTAGGTCTGCTGTGTTTACTTTCTTGTTGAATTGTTGTGTTTACCTTTTATGCCACTTCATGAAACGCAGTTATTCCTTCAATCATCTCCTATCCAACTGACTGACTGCGTGCAAAGATAGTATGGTCATCATCATGGTGTGGTACGTGTTGTCCAACTCCAACTCAGTCTGTTGTGACTCCGATTAAGTCCATATTAAAAAATTGCAACAGATATTGGCCTGCACCTGCAGTAGTAGGAGTACAATTTGGTTATTAAACAACAAGAAGGGAAACATTGACTGTCACTTGAGTCACTTTCACTTTGTAGATTAACTAGTAGAGTTCGACTTCATGCACAACATCAACACAACAAACAACAGCAATCGCTCAGAGTCAGCAAACATCCAATGCATGCCATCATTACCTGTCTTGCTCTTCTCTTTGGTTGTCAGATCATCAGATGCCTAGTTCTGACAGGTGTGTGTTTTTTTTTAACGAGGCAGTGGCCTCATTATTACTCCACATTCATTTTGAGTGTTAGTCGCTGTTTCGGTTTTCGTCTTATTCATCTGTGGCACTTTGTCGCAGTTTAAGATGCTTCACATGGTCAGCGCTGTGATGGGCCGCGGCCTGGGTAGCGGTCATTGCTCGTCAATTGAGTTTGCAGAAATGTCAGCAAGTTTCTTCGAAGAGTCTTGTCTTTCTCTGCCAAGTACCTTCTGTCCTGACAGTGATGAGCTTTGGATCCCTGCCGAGGCTGTAGCCTGCTGACAGTGATGAGTTTACTTTTGGATGCCTGCCCAAGTTCTGACAGTGAAGAGTTGTGGATGCCTGCAGAGGCGGTAGCCTTCGGACAGTGATGAGTTTCGGCTCGGAAACAAAACGGAGGATAGCTATAGTCACGTTTCACTTCTTATGGAGGGACTGTTAAAGGCAACATTTCTTGTACTCCAATGTCTGGCTTGATGGAAATGTAATTAGGGCGAGTCAGGAAGATGAAGCAGGACTCTGAAGAGTGGACAGTTAAATGCACAGACGTGCAACTCCAATAGGGAAATAAAAAGAGAAGACGGTGGTGATGGATTTGTTGTGATTTGATTTGAACCAGAAAGACAGATACAAATAAAGGAAGGAAAGAAGTAACAATTTGAAAGCCTAGTTGTCAGGGAAGAGGAGCTCGTCCTCAAACTCTGGTGGTTCGGACAGAAGTAGGTCCTGTAACCCACTACTTACGTCATCGAAGTCGCTCTCCTCTTCCTGCTGTGATTCACGTATTTTGTAATCCGGTGGTATAAAGTGCTGATTCATTTTGATCGTGGTTAACCTCTCCACGCTTTTGGGCGAGAGACTGGTCCTTTTCAAAGTTACAATGGCACCAGCAGCACTGAAAACACGCTCAGAAGAGACAGTTGCGATAGGGGAAGCCAGATACTTTATCGCCAGCCTGCTGAGCACTGTCCATTGGCTTCTTTTCCCATACCAATACACCAATGGGTTTCGATCCATGAAGACCTCTGTTGGGTCATCCAGAAAGGCCTGGACCATCCGCTCAATGTTCAGGGGTGCTCCGATGTGCTCGGCCTGTTTTGCCTTTGCATCAGCACTGGACTTACCATACCCCTGCCGTAGAAACCAATCAGTTGTCGATTGTACTGTGGATGATCCTGTTCTTGCTGTTGTTGATGTTATTGGTAGTGTTGGTGTCGGTGACTGCTGGGAGGCAAACGCACTGCCCTCAGGCTCTGAAGTAGAACTTGACTCTGGATGCCCTGTAGTACTTGTTATGGCCTGGGGTGGGGGGCCTGTAATTACCAGCCGTTCGTTTTCGGCTTCGTTTTAGTGGCTTCCTCAGCTATCAAAGTTTTGTAGTTGGCAACATCCACTTCCGAAAAAGGAATTACTGCCTTACTGTTCAGAAATACTTTGTACCGTGGATCCAAAATTGTGGCAGTAAAGTAATGTTGTTGTGACACAATGTTATTTTTAATCCTTGTATTTTCAGATAAGCGGGCGGCTAAGGACTCCGCCAAATGATATGCGTTTTGTTTGTCATCCACACCTGCGTACGTTTCAGACACCTCCTTCAGCTGTTGCTCTAGCATGTGCAACAATGGGATAGCTTGGCCCATAGTACAGTCCTCCCTGCTGACTTCACGTGTGAAGATCTCAAAAGGAAGTAGCATCTCAGTCAGGCATTTAATGAGGTCCCATTGACCCATCTCAACGGTCAAGCCTCTCACAGTAGGTTCCCCTAATCTTTGCATGACATAAGCATTGAGTGGTATGTACAGGTCAAACAGACGATCAAGCATGTAATAAGTTGAGTTCCAACGTGTTGGCACCTCCTGGATGAGTGCTTTGACTGGCATTTTATGCTCACGTTGAATGACCCTCAGCTGCTTCCGGGCTTTAAAAGAATGGCTGAAATGTGTGCATATTCTTCTGCAGGTGGCCAGTAAGTTGCTGACTTTGGATTCATTTTTCAGAAAGTCTTGAACAACAATGTTAATGCAGTGTGCCAAACACAGGACCCTGAAATAGCCACCATCGCCCATGGCTTTAACTACATTACTGCCATTGTCCGTGGCAACAAAACCAATCTTAAGCCCTCTTGGGCGCAGCCACTCAAAGACCTTGGTGTTAAACTCTTCCAAAATGTTTGCAGCAGTATGAGATTTCTCCATGGCAAACATGGCTACAGTTGCATGTTTGCGAGTGGCATGAAAAATCTCAGCAGCGTCAACACCAGCAGATATCTGTTCTCTAACCCCCGCAAAAGAGATCCAGTGTGCAGTGATGCACATGTAATCTGTGGCTTGGTAACTGGTCCACATGTCTGTTGTCAGGTGGATACTGTGAACAGCACTCTGCTTCAAGGCTTTTCCAAGCAATTCCAGCACGTCGTGATGTAGTGCTGGAACAGCAACTCTGGCAAAATAGTAGCGGCTGGGAACATGCCATTTTGGGCAGATGGCTGTCACAAATTCCAGAAAACCCACCCCTTCAACAAAAGAAAAAGGGAGAAGGTCCAGTGCTAACATTTTAGCCAGCTTCGCATTGAACAAACGTGCTATTGGGTGGTTGCGTTCGTACTGCCCCTCCCCCTCAAACATGCTGATAATGGTAGGCTGCATGGTTTTCCTTTCTCTTAGGCTCAACAACGCACTTTTTTTCATTGCGGTACTCCTTGGTGTCTCAGGCTGACTCTTACTCTTGTGCCACTGAGATGTTGCTGAAGATGTGGGCGACGTTAACACTGCACTGCTGGGGACAGGGAGACTTTGTGTACCACTACCAGAGAGAATGTCTCCCTGTCCTTCCTCTTCCACCGTGATCGGATCTTCTACTCCTTTATCCCCACCAACACCAATGGTTGCAGTTTTTATGCCGCGAAGGTGGTCCTCCCAGCTGATCAAGTGGTGTTTTTTCAGATGGGTTATTTGGCCTCCGGTACCATAGTTTGTACCAAGCTTACCACGACTAACAGAGGTATTACAAATGGAGCATATAGCAATGTTCTCCTCCTTTTTGCTAACCGTAAAGAAGTACCAAACTGGGGAGATTAACTTTTGCCTCCTGCTGGAGGTGCCACTTCCAATGCCGGATGAACTGGAGGGTGTGTGTTGAATTTGACTCTGTGCTGTACCACTACCTACTTCTACTGAGGTGGTGGTTGTGCTGGATGTAGGTCGCTGCCGGGCCTTTGCTAATGCAAATATGGAAGCTGTAGGTCGTGTTGGTGTTACCTGTGGAGGTATGCGTGCTACATCCCTCGCAGCGATTTTGGATAGGGTAATAATGTTGGTCTCCATCTCCTCGCGGCCGGGAGTGATGTTCGTGATGACTGGCTCATCATCATCATCATCCTGCTGTTCTACATCGACCTCCATAAGTGTAAGGCTTTCTGGAACCTTCCTTTTCCCTAGCTTGGTCTTGGGACGTGTCTCCCTCTCAGACTCAGTTTGTGGCTTCCAAGTGGCATCTAGATCATCAGAAGGGGGCTTGGCGAAGAACTTGATGGACTACCCCTCCTTTTCCTTGCTGGAGATTTGGAAGACAATGGATCTTCTGAATGAGTGGCTTCTTCTTCTACCTCTGCATGAGGCTCAATTTCCTGAACTTCCCCTACTTCGGGAGGAACAACAACTACTATTGCGGGCGGTGGTTGCGGCTGTTGTTGTTGTTGACCACTTATCTGCTGTGTTTCCTTCTGCGTTGATTGGGTACTACTTTGAGATAGCGATAAGTTTATCTCAGGCTCAGCATCACTGCTTTCCACCATTAGGCTGGCTACCTCTTCCACACTCATGTGCTTGGGCCTGGGTTGGTGGGTTGGGCCCACTGATGCGGAGGTGCTGCCCCCAGCTTGCCCCCCGGACACCGCTGCTGCAGGCGTAATTTTTTTTTCCCCAAAAAAGGTATTGGGCGGCACACCAGACTTAAGTGTCACTTCCTTCTTCTGTTCCTTCTCAATAGCAACTTTCTTGGTACTGGAGGACCTGGTACCTGCTTTCTTTGGGCCCATCTTCTTCAGATGTCAGCAGCACTCAGTTGCACAAGTTGCAGAGATGTCTGGTCAGGTCACACGTCACGTTGTGTACAGCAGCAGGATGTCTGTCTGGCAGTACAACGGGCAATGATGACACACCTCCTCCTCAGTCTTTTGTGCACCTAAAAGCAAAAAAGCCAGAAGAACATCAGTCAAACGATAGCACAAATCAAACTAATATAATATATAACTTAGTGTGTGGTTGTCTCAATTATTACATTTTAGAAACTCAGTGAACAACAACAGTGTAGCCATTTATGAGACTTTGACAACAAGGCTAGGGCTTTCCTGGTGTACTGTGTAGTGTGTACACTCAGGAAGAATAAGAATAGCAAAGAACAAAAACTAAATTGTAGTGGAGCCTGTTTGGCCTAAATTTGTGCATCACATGGGATGGATGCAGCATCAGGGAGCTGCAGCTGGCAATGGGGATGGATTTGGAAGCAGTAAGACAAGAGGAACAATAGAAAGACACGCAGGCCTATGTGGCAAAAACAGCACACTACTAACTACCACCACAAAATGGCCCCCAGCAACATGGTCACTCACAGGCACAAGGCACGGCAAACAATGAACTCAAGCAGGCCTATATGGCCAGACAAAGGATGCCTGATAAAACACACACAGCTTTAATGCAAAAACTAAAATCCACATGGCTAAAAACAGTTTGGAAAGTTAGACAACAACAACACATACACACGCAAAAAAGGCATTTATTTAACACACCCAAAAAGTGAAATAGACCCCCCCAAAAAACCCACATTTTGGAATTCAATCCAATGCCATCCATGCCCTAAATGATGTTAAAATTCAACAGACAACACAGAAACAGTTTTTATGCACCCATGATGACTACCTCTGGGCCTACTGGCAGACTAGGCCGCAAGCTTGGAGGCCTATGGCAAAAGCACAGTGGCCGGTCCCACAAAATGGCTGCCACCACATGGCCAGGCCACCCACAACAACAAGAAAAGGAAGACAAGACAGACAATCCAGGCCTATGGCAAAAGCACAATGCCTGGCTTCACAAAATGGCCGCCACCCACATGGCCAGGCCACCCACAATAACAAGAAAGTGAAGACAAAGGACAGGACCAGGAAGTTGGAGACTCTGGGGAACTTCCTTCCTCTTTAAAAAAATTGTAAAAAAAAAAGAAGTGACTCCTTGCACACAAAACTACATCTAAATGACAACCTGAGGAGTTTTTTGAGCAAAATGAACAAAATCATCATTTTCGAGAAGGTTATATGCTGCTCGAGAGATATTCTTCGCCAGATTGTAAATTCTGCGTGTTCGGCATCGCGATCGTCACAAAAAGTCGTTATCGCGCGCGCGAAAACGTATATTGAGCGCGCAAAGAAGATAAAAAGTGTAAGTCCGTGTTGTCGCGCAGTGCGGAGTTGCCCAAAGTCCGCGAGCTGAACGCCCAGGGTTACCTACTGGCTGAAAAGGCCTATTTATTTAACACACACCAAAAAACTGAAATACCACCCCAAAAACCACATTTTCCAATTCAATCCAATGCCATCCATGCCCTACATGATGTTTAAATTCAACAGACACCACAGAAACATGCATCCATGGGTACCTCTGGGCCTACTGGCTGAAATTCCAATCAAAGAAAAAAAACTAGGCCCCTACTGAAACTACAGGCCACAACAATAAATTTTAAAAACGATGAAAATCCCCAAAAAATGTAGGTACAAACAAGCCCCAATCAAACAAACAAGTACACCAATTCTCCAACTTACTTGTAAAATCTCAAATCCAAAAGTCCTCAAATCCAATCCAATGATATGATGCAGCAGACAGACACAAAAAGTGATCCTTCCAGCTCCAAATCCAAATGAAAGTGAACAGCACATGGACAAAGCACTGGGAGGAGCCTGCTGGACAGGAACAGGAAGTTTGAGACTCAGGGGCACTTCCTTCCTCTTGGAAAAAAAGTAAAAAAAGAAAAAGGACTCCTTGCACAAAAAACTACAGCCAAATCACAATCTGAGGAGTTTTTGGAGCAAAAGAATCATTTTCGAGAAGGTTTTATGATGCTCGAGAGATATTCTTCGCCAGATTGTAGTTTCTTCGTGTTCGGGATCGCGATCTTACCAACACTGCCGCCGGAAGTCAGATCGCGCGTCCGAATGACGTGTTCGTGTTCGCACACTCTCGCGGGATCGTGCGGCCGGATTCCAAATCTCGTGGCGCCCGCGAACGGATAGGAAATCGCGTCGGCGAACGCAGAATCACAGTAGGTCGTTACCGCGCGCGCGAGAACGCATATTGAGCGCGCGAAGAAGAAAAACAGCTACGCTACGCCGCAAATTGCGTAGTGCTCGGTAACTTCGCGCTCTACGCGAATCGCGAAGTTACCGAAACTACGCAAACTCCGCGAGCGTAGCGTAGTTCACCGCCCAGGGTTAAACAGAAGCAGAAGCAGCAGAGACAGAAGAAGCGGGTGGCTGGGGCTGTAAGGGAAGAGCGGGATATATCCTCTGCGGGGCAAATGGGAGTGGGGTTCGAGTATCTAACAATTGTTCCACAAACGTATCATTTTCTTCTTGGACCACATAAGATTTATCAATATTCAATTGAAATCTCCTATCTTCACGTTCAATCCCTATTTCTTGTTTCTATCATGTGCTACAGCTTTCTGAGTCAGTGTTTGCATTCTCGCTTTACGGGCCACCTTCTCTGCTTTCATTCGCCTCTGCTTCGCCTCCTTTTGCCACGTTCGAAGAGAATCAAACATAGACTGTCTACTTCTTTTTGCAAACAACTTCTCCTGTAAAAACCCAATTTTTTGTTCATCAAAAGTGCTTGTCATCGGCCACTGCAACTCGGCATTGTCCCTCGTATATTTGTGCAATAGCGTACTAAACATAATAGGGCCAAGGCCATGCTTCACATACATATCAAAGTTCGGAGTGCCTTCTGGAGGCGCTGGCTGACTTTCTTCCAAACGAGCATCTGCAGAGCAACAACGACAACAAGATTCGGCTAAATCCAGGCATTTTCAAAAGTGAGCCAAATTCGTTATGTTGCCTGGCAAAGTGTTCGCAAACACTTTGTACCAAAATCGGTCCTCAGACCATGCCAAATACAAACCAAAATGGTACCATATCCACAAAGAACCAAAACAAACTCACCAGGTGCACACAGGTCAAACTAATTTATTCTCCACTGCCGACTAATCGGACCAAACGGTCAGATACAAGGGTTTCGCAGTTTAGGTCTCCAGTCGGGATGATCGATGGGCGTGGCACCGACTGGCCAGACACATGGGGCAGCTGCGAGTTCAGGAACTCTCTCGTGCAGGGATCCCTGGTCCGTTTGTCCGACCCGACGGTGGCCTCAACCTCCCTACCCGTCCTCAGGAGGGGATGGGCCACTCGCCCGATGGAGTTCCTGTTCGGGTGCCAACTGAAGGAAATGGCCCGATTCGGGTCACCCGGGCCACTCACGACCACCTCTCTGCCTTCAACTAAATGAAGAGTCGGTCGGACAGTAGAGATCAAAGTTCGCTTAGAGCAGAGCCCTGTCTGCCCAGTCGCTAAGACTGCTGCAGAGAGAGTCTGACTTCAACAAGCATAACGATACATTATGTACCTTTCAGAACCAAGGAAAACCCGCCCACCATGGGATTTTCCAGAGGGACGCAGCTGGACAGTAAATTACAAAGGAGTAAGTTTCGATTCTGAGACCGGGCACACATTATCTATCCTTCAAGGTTACTCTGCCTGTGCCCACCACTAAACAAGTGGGAGAGGGTTACACACAGAAGAAAGGTATGCACTAATAAGAACAGTACATTCATTAGTGTAGCAAAACTTGGCTCTAAAGAAACATAACCTAGAGAAGCCATTTCCGAGAAAAGGCAGAGAGTTAGTTTCGATTATAATATGAAATGGCGCCGGTACACAAAATGGCGCCGCGAATGCTAATTTATGGAAAACAATACGGATGCATAATTTTTAATCCAACACACGCCAGTTCCTCCCTGGACCGGAAACAAGCATCCTAGGACCGGTTCCGGGGTTTCACTCCTCATCAGCCAGGATAGCTTGATTCCAGTGGCACAGTAAGCCCAGGACCCACGTCTGGGCATACCCGGCGCACTTAGGGCAATAAAGCAAAAGACACACAATTGATGGACGGAATGCTGAACAAATCAAAACATTCACCCCCAGTCAAGAGATCTGGGTTAAATCCATCATTCTTTTGCTCACCATGCCACCCCAGTTTAGACCTGGCCATCTGCAAATCAGTCTTGACCCTGTACCTCATGGGAACAGTCCAGCCCGAACTGCCAAGCCAGATCCTCCCTGGACCGGAAACAAGCATCCTAGGACCGGGTTTGGGGTACAGCCTGGTCACTTCCCAACCCCTGAAGCAACATGGAGGGAGCAGGCAATGATTAGTAAGGTGGAGGCTCTTTGGCAGAGGTTCATCTTGTCTTACTGAAAACCACGATGCAAGTTTCAGTTCATTCAACAACCCAAGGAAGATGGGGGGTTTTTCTCCCAGTGCTGCACTTTTACTTTTTTGCTTCGTTCTTCACATGACTTCATCTGGTTCTGGGATGTCGGACACAGCAACAGGGGGGGCATGTTCACTGACTTCTTGCCTTTGGGGGATTCAATTGTTCCAGGTGTTGGGATCATCAAAACTATGTATTTCAAACGGACGTGAATTAAGACCTTAAAAGGTTTTTCACTCCATCTGGTGTTCTTTAAATCGAATATTCGCTGAGTCTGCTCTATTTAATCAGTTAATCAGTTAACGTATCTTGGTTACATTCCCAACTTACCCTCCTGTGTCCATGAGTGTTATCCTGAGAACTGGGGGAAGGCAAGACTTTTGACCCTGAGTCAACTTTTTGAGGGTGGGGTTCCTTTCTCTTTTGAGAATCTGCAGCAGCAGTACTCTCTTCCTCATGCCAGTTTTGATAGATATTTTCAGGTCCGACATGTCATATCTAGTCTTGATGACGACGAGTCACGGTGCTCGCATGTTCTCTTGTTGGACATGTCAGCAAAGCCTCCAGTAAGGAAAATATCTGCTTAGTTTATAAATTAATCTATTGGCATGCTAGGGATCAGACAGAGGATCCATTCCAGAGCAGGGCCAACAAATGGAACCGAGTCCTCAATATAGAAGTTACTGTTGCTGAGTTGAGACGTAGTAACATACTAGTGCAAACAGTTCTTAATGTCACACATTTTAAGGAGCACCACTTTAGATGTATTAACAACTTTTATTATACCCCACATGGTATTACTGCTATGAAGCTTCGGGCAGACGATCGCTGTTTCCAGTGTGGCCAGGAGGGCACCGACTCTGTCTAGATTTTTGCCTCTTGCCCAGAATTGCACCTGTATTGAGATTTAGTTTTTGGCACAATTAATAGTATTTTAAACCTTTGTGTGGTGGCCGAGCCAAAACTGATTATTCTTGGACACTCGCCGGTCATCCTTCCTCATCTTGTGGCTCTGTACTTTTTTCAATCTCTCTTGCCAGGCTGGTGGATGCATGTTGCTGTCTATCTAGCATGATCCCCAATCCTTGGAATTGGTGGCGGGAATTTATGAACAGTAGCATTCTGAAAATGACTCTGATCGAGAATGTACCGCATCAATCAAGGCTGGGCAGATATGGGATCCAATTTGGCTCTGGATAATGGAAGCGCTTGCTGGTCAGGACACCTCAGTTCTACTGCTAATTCAGTCCCTCACCATGCTGTTCCCCACATCATTGAACAACGTACTAATGTGTTATAGACAAAAAAAAAACAATGTTGTTATTTGCTTTATTTTGTGTCTCCCCTCGACGTGAATTCTGTTCCCTGATGCCAAGGTACATATGTGTTTCTTTTAATCTCAATTAAAAAAAAAGAAAATCCTTATAGCATACTTCAAGTCTAGGGGGTGTGGCTTAGCTGAGGATCATGGTGGATGCGTGAGCCGAGAGCTCCGCATCAGCCCGCGTCTTATCCTCGAGAATCCTGCAGCCGGGGTGGATTTGACAACCTCCAGCAGCCCCTCAGCGGTCCGGGAGCGTGGGGTGTACCCGGAGGGGGAAGCAAGGCAATCGGAGATCCCTAGTGGGTGCCGCGCCCTGCAGCGAGAGGTGCGCAATGACGGCCAGAGAAATGGCGGCCGAGACTGCCGTTGTGGCGTTTGGATGCCCCTCCTTGTGTGGAGTTGGGCGCTAGATGGGCGATTGCTTGCTCCTCCGCACACTGTGCAGCACCCAGCGGTAAGGCGGCGGAAGACGTGGTGAAGGCCCCCGTGTCCGGAGCGGCTGCTGCGGCGGAGGGGAGAGCCACATGTACTGTTGGTGTGGGGCGGGCGGGCCCACTTAGGTAATTTGATCAGCCGGGGGCTCGGAGCCCTCGGCGCGCAGCTGTGCAGGACTTTGACGCTGGGACATTGTCTGCTGGGCCGGCCTGTTCCCAGGTTCCGCGACTAAGGCTGACTACCCCGGAGGAGACCGGCCAAGTCTGAGGCCCCAGACGGAGGTGCCACCCCCAGGACCACTCCCACCCCCAGGACCACACCCCCCGGACTGCCACAGAGGCAGCGCAGAACAAGACAGCGGACCTTCCGAAAATGCACCAGCCTCAGAGACTTAACGCCAGAGGATGTCATTGCCCACTACAGGCTCAAAAGGACAACCATCCTCTGCATCCTGACCCACATTGCCCATAGGCTGACGGTACCAACACAGCGGACAACCAACATCCCTCCGCAGACAAAGCTGCTGGCTGTGCTGCACTTGTTGGCCTCTGGTACCTTCCAACCAACAACTGCCAGAGTCGGAGGAGTCTCACAGCCAGCCCTATCAAAGTTCATCACACCTGTCTTGGATGCCATCATCAGCTTCATACCCCAGCACCTTCACTTCCCCCACACTGCGCAGGAACAGCTGGAGACCAAGCAAGGCTTCTACGCCATAGCTGGCTTCCCGCACGTGTTGGGGGCATTTGACTGCACACATGTCCTACTTGTGCCCCCTGCCGACACTGCACACAATTACCGCAACAGAAAGCACACGCATTCCATCAATGTGCAGGCAATAGTGGACCACCGGGGACTGCTCACCAATGTCGTCGCAAACTTCCCAGGCAGTGTGCATGATTCCTACATCTTCCGACAGTCCATCATCAACCAGCGCTTTCAGGATGGCACCTATGGAAATGCACTGCTCGTCGGTAAGTACCAACGGAACACACCACACACCTCAACTCCACAATCATACAACTCACAACTGTGGGAATGCACATGTAACAAAATCACATACAACATGCCAACCAACATGCCCACCTACCAGACACGACAACACAAGTAACTGTGGTAACAGGGGCCAGACATGTAGACAAACCATCCACAAAGGCATAGCCCCTCTGCCACACAATTGCAGAATGCGGGGAGAGGTGGGAACCAAGAATGAGCGAAGGAGGCAAGTGACCCATGAATAAGAATGTACACAATGCCAAGTGTGGCGGTGATGTGCTGGACAGTCTTGAGTATGCAGAGCACAGACATGTCCATGTGGACATATACTGCTGGTGTGTGTGGTGTTGTGGACAGTGGACGCAACCATGTTACCTCAGGCAGTGGAGAAGACCTTGGACATGTAGCTATGTCGCCCCCCCTGTAAGCGTAAGCGTAGTGGGCTGGCCCAGCGTACGCCAGTCCAGCGTAGGAGTGTGAATAAATAGCCCGGGGCTCTGGGCGTGGTTCACCCCCGGGATGGCCACCAAAGTAACTACTGTGTGTGTCTCTGTGTCCTCCATATCCTGACCATAGGCCTACACACACGTGGCCGACCACCTTCAACGGCCATATTTACACCAGCGACGAGGTGGCTATGTCACACGCCACCCGGCACACATCTCGTCATCGCCTGCAGGGGCGTGTCTGCCAGGGCGGCGCCCCTCACCCTGCCACGAGGCCGCCGCTGTGACCGGTGGTGCCTGCGCGATCCTGTGCACCTGCTGCACCCCAGCCCGCTGGTCCCCAGACCCGTCCGGCACCCAGCGGTGATTGCCCGCCCCTGCGCACCCAGGCCTCACTGCTCACCTGCCGCCACTGGCGTGTCTCCAAGAGGGTCCACCACGTGCCGGTGCAATCTTCAAGCCCGAGGCCCGCGAGCTTGGCAGCCTCCTCAGCCGATCGCTCGCTTCCGCGCAACAGGCCCCCAGCGCACCCTGCGGCACTGCACTGCGGAGTTCTGTGTGTGCTGACTGCTCCCTCCGGCCTACACTGCGGTCCAGCAGGTCTCAGACAAATCCTTTCCAGTCCGCCCCTCCAGGCCCACTGCATCATCGCAGGCTGCACACCCGCTTCAGGTGGGCCTACCTCAGTGCACTGCAAGTCATCGCCACGTGGCGGTAGGCCTGTGCCGGACGCAGTGCCTCAGGTGCCACTACCTCTGTGCACCACAAGTCACCGTCCAGCCTCCAGGCCCACTGCATCATCGCAGGCTGCACACCCGCTCAGCTCTTCTGGTGCCACTACCTCAGTGCACCGCAAGTCACCGTCCAGCCTCCAGGCCCACTGCATCATCACAGGCTGCACACCCGCTCAGCTCTTCAGGTGGGCCTACCTCAGTGCACCGCAAGTCATTGTCCCGTGGGGCTACCCCACAAGTCCGCCTCCAGCAGCCAACAGCATGTCCTCGGTAACGCCATTGGAGCCCTTCACAGTCACGGGGCCACCCCTGTCCCAGGCAGGCCGCTGGAAGGCCTGGGTGGAATGTCTGGAGACGTACTCCGAAGCACACGACATCCCAGTGCCGCGGCGGCGGCCCACGTGTAGGCATGTGAGGAGTGTGAAGAAATGGCCCGGGGCTCTGGGCATGGTTCAGTTCTGGGCGTGGTTCAGTTCCGGGCTGGCCACAAAAGTAACTATGGCGTGTGTGTCTGTTGTAGTGTCGGTGCCACCCGGCCCTTAATTGACAATGTTGCAATGTAGCATGCACCCGGAGGGCGGGCTCGCCCGAATGGATAAATAAAGGAGCACAAGACCGCTCGGGGTCTTGGCTCATACATGCCAACTGTTGTGTGTGTATCTTCATTGCCGCAGCATAAGCCAAAGGCCTAGCCTCAATCGCAGCGCGAGTTCAGCCAGGCCTGTACTCCACATCTGTGTCCGCCCTATCCTTACCATAGGCCTACACACACGTGGCCGCCCACCTTCAATGGCCAACATTACAGTGTTGTTGTCAGGCTTGCGGACATGCGCAGACAGGCATGACAATGGTGTGCCGTAGGAGTGCAAGTGATGCAACCGCGCACACAAGTAAATAGGCTCGGTGGGAGGGAGGAGCAGCTGTGAGGCTACGTAATACACATTAATCCCGCACATTTGCCAGAAGCAATACATGGCAAACATGAATCCCAAAGTCGCACAAATCACACACCACAAAACTTGTAAGTCTGCCAACACAGCATGCAGAACCACCAATTTACACTAATCTCACTTACCTCTCACAGGTGATCAAGGATATGCACTCTGCCCGTGGATGATGACACCCTCCGAGCCCCGAACACCCCGGCCCAGAGGCAGTACAATGTGGGCCACAAACGCACCAGGGGCATTGTTGAGCGCACATTTGGCGGGTTAAAGTCACGTTTCAGGCGCCTGGACATCACAGGTGGAAGACTCCTGTACAGCCCAGAAATAGTGTGCAAGATGATCATTGCATGTTGTGTATTGCACAACATATGTGTACGCACCAATGCCCCATGGATCCAAGTGCCAGATGCACCGGACGATGATGAGGAAGATGAGGCAGGTGGACCACTCCCCACTGCAGCTGCAGCAGGAATAGCCCGAAGGAACACAATCATTAACAATTTCTTCGCATGAGCACGTCACATTGTGACTGTCCTTAGCAATCATGGAACAGTACAAAATGACCACATGAACAGCATGTGCAAATGAATTCATTGCAACACACATTCCCTCTGTGCATGTCAGTCCTCTGCATTAGCACATCACTCTGACCAGTGTAAGTGCAACATTAAGTGCAAACAATCTCACAAATAGCAAATAGATGATGGGTATGTCACCTCTGTACAGAGAGGCTGTTCAGGGTGTCACACATTCGGAATGCCATTTCAGGGTGTCAAATGTAGTACGTAATCCCACTCATCAGCGTATCTCATGTGTACAAAAACATGATATGAAGGCTGTCATTGGTGTTCCAAAAAAGACAACAGGGTGTCATTTGGGGTCAAATATGAAATTGCGGGTGTCATTTGGGGTCAAATATGAAATTGCGGGTGTCATTTGGGGTCAAATATGAACCACCCTGATGCAGAGATGCACCCTGTGACTCAAGTCCCACAACATGAGCAACATGGACGTAAGGGGGATGGGGGCACAGTGAACACCTCAGCAACATGGGAGATGCACACCAGCCAAAAAGTCAGCAGTAATACCTTGCGTAGAACACACCAAGGTGTCCCCTGGACATATGTGCCATGTACAGATCACATGTGTACACGGACGTCATCCATCAATAGTAGTGAACAGTGTCAGCTAATAGGTGCAAGGTGAGAAGTCACGCGCCTCCTCACAGCGTCCTGTACCCATCACTGTCATCTCACTGCCTATCTGGGTCACGTTCAAACATGCGCATTGATATCAGTTCCCAGGGAGTACTCTTTTTTTGGAATCACTGGCCCTAAATCCATCCATACTTTCAATACTTGCTTGATCATAGACATGGCACATCTGTGTGAATTTGAATGTTTTAATCACATTCGGTGGAGTGTTGAAGCTGGACCAGTACATGGCCATGCAAACCCCACTTTACATTGTTGCCCCGTGGAGGGCCAGCCAGAGTCCTTTAGGGATTGACAAGTTCATCGGAAGAGAAAGAGTTCAGTCTGCAGTCTGATTGCTGTGTCATTGGTAACCAAACCAAATATGGCAGTCCATGTCGAGGGCCATGGGGAGTGTCGCTGAGTGTATCGGGGGACAGTGGAAGGTGTTATTCCAGGGCATGATGCAGAGGGCAGAACCAAGCTGGGACAGGCCATATGGCGGAGATGAATGCTACCGCTTCCTTCTTATCACAAAGGCAGGATCATCCACATCATCGTCCTCTGATGTTTGATGTGCCTCACATGTGGGTGGTGGTGTTTTGTCTGCAGCACTGTGAGGCACTGACACATCAGGGGGCGGAGATGTGGATGGAGTAGTAGCAGCAGCATTCATCTGCACCAGGCCTTGTGGCAGCAATGCCATGATGAGGATCTGCAGGGCATGGTAGATCCCAGCTACATCTCACTGGTGTGCAGCCGTGGCAGCCATTATTTCCGCCTGCATCCGCTCCATGTTCTCCATGATCCTCCGCATGTGTCCCAACTCCCGGCTGTCATCACTGGGGCCACTCTGACTAGACAGTTGTTCTTGTCTCAGAGTCATGACTCCAGCGATGTCAGCCATGGCTTGTTGGAGAGCATGGAGCAGACTGTGGGTGTCCGTTAGGGACTGTAAGTGGTCCCTGATGGGAATTAGACATCCACGTATAGCATCTAGTTTGGCTGCTATGAGGTCGAACCCCACCCGCACCTGATCAGCCATCTCCTTCTGGCCCTCTAACACACAGCGTTGGAATGCCATGTGTTGGTCATGGGGGTCCTGGGAGACAGCCGTGGTGGTGGGTGCTTCCTGCTGTGTGGTCTGTGCAGGTGGTGGGGTCTCCTCGATGCAGCTGGGCTGCCCTGCTCCTGGGGGTGGGGTGCTGAGGGTGTCCATGAGCTGTTGGAGGGCGTCGGTGTCGATGGTGTGGAGGTCCTCTTCATCATCAGTGAAGAGATGTACGGTCTGCTCTGCAGGAGGTGTTGATTCTCCCTCTGCAATGTAAAGGGGAGATGCAGTTTAACAGTGTGTTCCATGTATGTTCACGCATTGGACAAGTTTACAAACAGACTGCATGACAATGTACATAGGACTGTTTGGGAGGAGATGCCTATTTGATGCGGGACAGTGGACATTTCTACACCATCAGGGATGTGGGGTTGTACTTGTACATTGTCATCTCACAGTTTCCTGCTATGCCAAATGTGATTGGCCAGTTTCTACACACAAGCGGCAGCAGTTGTGTCCTCTGTTCTGTTGTGAAAGTGTTGCAGTTTGTACCACATTGCTGTCAATGTTGATGTGCTCTGATTCTTATGTGTGTGTGCTGCATTGTGGGAGAGTCACCCCAGCAGCTCTGATTTTGCTGGCCCTTATCCCTTTCAGGCGGTGTGCCTTTCACTTCTGTGCTTATACAGTGCTGAGATGTTGCAGACTTGGGTAAATTGGGCTCTTAGTGGGAGTTGGGACTCTTGGGCATGGTTTGTCTGCAGATGTCTTGTTGACGTCAGGGGTTGTTTGTGCACGTGGATGTGTCAGAGTGTCACCTGCTCCTTTACGGATGTGGTCCACACTCAGCCACCTCAGTGTTGTGGCGTGCGCCATTTCATAATAATTGGACTGCAGCCATGCTAATAGTCATGCAGTGTCACTTGCATTGTCAGTGTGGCTCACGGACCCGCAGCTTTGCTGGGTTCAGCACATGTGCATGGGTTTGTTGTGAGATTAGTGATGTGTGGGGAGGGACCCCTCTGGGCACAATGTCGACGGGGGCTTACTTGCTGTTTCTATGCGTGCTGCAGTATGCCAAGGAGATCAGGGACATGATCCAGAGTCATTGTGGGTGTGCACTGTGCTATACTTAATTGTGCATGTGTGCCATTGTGCCCATCTCCCCCCATCCCCCCAGTCCCTGGTCGTTACTCACCCTGTTTGCTGTTGAGTCAGGTCATGTTGAGCAGTGTCCGGTCCCCCAACTCCTGCCACCGTCTCACCACTGATGACTGTGGACACCATTTCCTCCATCTCATCCAGCTCCTGCTGTGGCGCTGGACTCCCACCTCCAGTCTGCATTGCGGCTTTCCGGTTGTTGGCGAGTTTCAGCTTGGCTTTGCGCTTCACATCATTCCTGCGCTTCTTGCAGTCGTCTACTTCCCTTCTCTTCACTCCGACTGCATTCGCCTTGGCCAAGATGGACTGCCATATTGTATTTTTAGTTGCCAATGACACAGTGGAGGTGATGAACAGTTGTTGGTGGTGTTCTATCACCTCCGTGATCAGGATCTTGTTTTCCTGCGGACTGAATCGCGGGTTCCTCTTCTTCTTCTCCTTGCCCCTCTCCTACCCCGAGGTCCCTGGCTGGTCCTCTGGGGGGTTTGTGGGGTTCTGGTTAGCCTCTGTAGTTGCTCCAGCTTCCTCCATGGTGTTTCTCAGTTGTTTGGGTTTTGTTTTTATTTTTATTTTTTTGTTGCAGCTTTTATGGTGATTTTTCCCGCCTGACGTGGGAGTAGCAAGCCTGGCGCTGCTTATCGCTGATATTTTTATCGCTGTTGGGCCCATCGCCACTTTTTTCACGTTCGGGTTTCCTTTTTTATCGGCGGCCCAGTAATTTTAACGCGGACATTTGACGCGTTATCGGGGAACTATCGCCTGGTGCCAGCGTGTTGAGAATACGCCGTTAACACAGCGTTAGTTTCCCGCGATGGACGGCGTTATGTAAAATTGCGTTAACCTAGTTTGGCAATAATTATCGCCCATTCTTGAGAATATCCCCCTTACTCTTTATCTGCTGCTATTTCTAAACTATGCACATTCAATTTCTTGAACAGGTGCTCAACAGTTATACAGATGATATTTTTATATTCAGCTGTTAAAATTAGGAACATCAATTAAATTAGTTTCAGCTGGTTCCACTGCTTTCATGTTACTATTATGAATGCATTTGAATGGAAAGACTGTACTGATTAATAACATTTTCTGTTTGTGTTTTTATGGTTACGTTGTAAACGAGATTAACATGTATTGATTGACTAAATTGATGTAAGCATATACAGGTAATCGACTAACAGTATTTTTACACATACTATTCTAGTTACACTTGAAATATAGCAAATGAAATGTTATAAGGTGAATTTGATTAAATTGCATTTAAAGAACTCGAGGGAAAAAGACGTCTGAAAAAACAGATAATTTCAATGTAATGAGTAGGATAGTTGCTGAAGATTTAAAAACATAACAAATATTTTTTCTTTTTATTTCTTGCAATACCTTATTAACTATTCTATCAAACTCCTACAGTGGCTGCGAATTATCAGGATAAAATGATAGAGTTGTTTAGTTATTGGTAATAAACTTTTCAAATGAATTCCAGATGTTCTGTACTGAACACCTGCACTTCAAGATCCAGACCACCCCCAAAGCCACACTCCGAGGAACCCTCGTCTACAGACCCCGCGGCCCCCGAACACCCTTCGCCACCACCATCACAGACTTCATCGCACCCCCCGCTATCGCCTCAACAAACTACATACTCATTGGAGACCTGAACTTCCACCTCGACAACCCCAGCGACCCCAACTCCACTATCCTTCGTGACAACCTCGCCAGCATCGGACTTAAACAACTCGTCAACACACCGACCCACAGAGCAGGACACACCCTCGACCCCATCTTTGCGGCAGGAAACAGCGTCCATTTCAGCCACACAACACAGCCGCCATGGACCGACCACCACTGCGTACACTTCGCCATCAACAAACCCAAGGCACCCAAACCAGCCCCACGCCCACCACGAAGGAACTGGAGCAAGGTTACCGACGAGCAATCTTAACTCCACCCTCACCCGAGACAACCACACCTGGGCACCCGACGCAAACAGCGCAAATGACGCAGCCAGAGAACTCCACACCTGGATCTCCAACCGCGCAAATGAGCTCGCCCCGCTACGCAAACCCGACAGACAACGCCCCAGGAAAGCCGCCTGGTTCACAACCGCTCTCCAAGAAGCCAGACGCACCTGCAGATGCCTGGAGAAGAACTGGAGAAACACCAAGACAACCAAAAACCACACCACCTACAAGGACACCATGACGGACTACCACAACCAGATCAGAGCCACCAAAAGGAACTTCATCCACAACAAAATCCTGGCCAACTCCACCAACTCCAAGGAACTTTTCAGTGTCATTCAAGAATTCACCAACCCACGCAGCGAAGCCACAGACATCACCCCATCCCAAGACCTCTGCAACAAGCTTGGAACCTATTTCCACCTCAAGATCAAAAACCTCTACGACAACTTCATCAACCATCCACCAGGCGCCACAGACGGCCCCCCGCCCCCCAGAAACACCAGCCAGCCCACCATCTCCAACTGGACAACGATCACGGCCGAAGACACCGCCTCGACCATGAAAAGCATCCACTCGGGGGCCCCCACCGACCCCTGCCCCCCTCACATCTACCACAGAGCCGTGGTCACCATCGCACCCGAACTACAACGCACCATCAACACCACCTTCAAAACAGGCAACTTCCCAGATGACTGGAAGCGCGCAGAAGTCAGACTCCTGCTCAAGAAGCCCACAGCTGCCCCACCGACCTCAAGAACTATCGGCCCATCTCGCTCCTCCCCTTCGCAGCCAAAGTTGCAGAGAAAACAGGAAACTGACACGATTCATTGAAGAGAACGCCGTCCTCGACCCGTCCCAATCCGGATTCCGAAGCAACCACAGCACAGAGACCGCCCTACTCGCCGCCACAGACGACATCCGCACCCTCCTGGACCAAGGCCACTCCGCAGCCCTCATCCTACTCGACCTATCAGCGGCCTTCGACACCATCTCCCATCGCACACTAGTCATCAGACTACACGACGCAGGCATACAAGGAACAGCCCTGGACTGGATCCGATCATTCCTTACCGGAAGAAGCCAAAGGATCAGACTCCCACCCTTCCTCTCCGACCCCACGAAAATCACCTGCGGAGTCCCACAGGGTTCATCACTGAGCCCCACCCTCTTCAACATTTACATGGCCTGCCTCGCAGCCATCGTCCGACAACATGGCCTCAACATCATATCCTACGCCGACGACACCCAGCTCATCCTCTCCCTCACCAAAGACCCCACCACTGCCAAACTCAACTTCCAGAAAGGAATGCAAGACGTCGCAGTCTGGATGACCAACAGCTGCCTGAAGCTCAATGCCGAGAAGACAGAAGTCCTCGCCCTCGGTACCACCCCTTCTGCATGGGACAGCACCTGGTGGCCGACCGCCCTCGGAAGCCCACCTACCCCCTCAGACCACGTCAAGAACCTCGGCATCGTACTCGACTCATCACTCTCCATGAACCGACAGTACAACGCCGTCACCTCCAGCTGCTTCAACACCCTCTGCATCCTCCGCAAGACCTTCAAGTGGATCCCCCCCTGAGTCAAGGAAGACAGTCACCCACGCACTCATCACCAGCAGACTGGACTATGGAAACGCACTCTACGCCGGCATCAACAAGTCCCTACTCCGCAAACTCCAGACAGTACAGAACACTGCCGCCAGACTCGTCCTCGGCATCCCCCGACACGAACACATCAGCCAACACCTACGAAGTCTCCACTGGCTCCCCGTGGAGAAAAGAGTCACTTTCAAAATCCTCACTCACGCCTACAAATGCCTACACAACAACGGACCCAAATACCTCAACGACAGAATCAACTTCCACGTACCCAAAAGAAACCTCCGATCTTCCAACCTCGCACTGGCTGAAACCCCGCGCATCCACAGAGCCAGAGCAGGCGGAAGATCCTTCTCTCACATTGCAGCCAAGACCTGGAACAAGCTACCGGCAGACATCAGACGCGCCCCCTCCCTGAACACCTTCAGGAAGACCCTCAAGACCTGGGTCTTCGGCTAAACAGATCTGCGGACCCTCCTCTCAGCGCCTTGAGACCCACACGGGTGAGTAGCGCGCTTACAATTCCCTTATTGATTGATTGGTTCTGTCTATCCTACAAAAAGATGACGTGCACGGAAATAGGGAAAAGAGCGTGCTCCCAATATTAAATCTTGAGGCAATGCTCTATTGCATTGCAATCTCGAAAAAAGTCACATTTATCTAATTTGGGGTCTGATTTCAGAGTAAACCTCTGGAGGAGTAGAGTTGAAAGATTTGTTTCAGAG